>JARFIW010000631.1:1122500-2322500 GCA_036346225.1 Platerodrilus igneus
AGAAGCCTTTTAAGTAATATTAATACATATGACCATAATGGTTGCGCTTCTGGGCACTCAATGATGAAATGCCAAGATGTGCCAATAACGTTTGCACAAAAGGGGCAGTTGTTGGAGTCTCTAAAACCTGCATGCATCAGAAAAACCGAGTCAGCTAGACAATTTTTTGCTAACCTCCAGGCGATCTCTGAAATATACCAGGTGTTAGGTTGTTGAAGTATGTACACTATAGTACTTTTTCTGTCATCCAATGGTTGTCAAGTATTTGGGTTGGTTTGGTCGAAAAACTCCTTGAAGTAAGGTTTCTTGAGCTTTTTCGTGTACTTTTATTTACTTCGATACAATTGCCCTTCATTTCAAATGTTATTATTTTTTTAGATGTATCATCACCAAGCTGCTCAGCATTCGTATGTTGCGAACGAAAAAAAGCTTTTATTCGTTTGTAATGTATCAAAACTCTTGCTGTTTAATTACAGTTCCAAAGATATCGAACTTGATCTTCTGTAGCCCAAACATTATGATGTGTTAAGTCTCGATTGTATTAATATTTGTTTTACCATAGCTCGTTAAAAGCGGTGGAATACAGCTTTTAATTAAGTACTGCCTGTTGTTGGTACATCCATTATGTTTGAAAGTTTCGCGTAAAATCGGATTCCATAGCTCAAAATATTGCATTTATTAAAGAATAATGAATGGAGGTGTGTTTGCCTCGATTAAGTTTGGCTGCATTCAAAGTCGGTGCAAGTGTTTCTTGCGTATCTAATAATCTGTTTGCTGTATAGATTCTAATGGTTTTTACTTTTGGTGGTAAATTAATATTTACTAATCTATATCAATTAACATAAATAATAAATAACAGGACCTCTAACACTATCGTACCCTCACGTTTCGGGACGTTGGCCTCGCAAGCTGCATCAGTCGGTGAAGGGGTTCATTAAACAAACACACTGAGACGAAAATTCGATTGTTTTATTGAATGAGCTACTAACTAAAACTTCAACTAATTACATATGCATAACAAAATATAAAGTAATTACCTTATGTACAAAGGGCGCCACCATGGGAATTAAACGGCCATGGACCATCGCGGTAATAGCTCTCGTCGCACTTTGTTCATGGGCGATGAACCAAAATGGCAGAACAGAAAATAAGTCACTTATAGTCTCCGGTCACAAACACAACTAACTAAACTTAACTAACAAACATATTTATGAATAGATACAGTTCTAGGTGTACCACCAATAACAACATTTATTAATGCTACCCTAGTCTAATAACTTGCATAGTGCGACGACCCTTTTAACCACGGGGTCATCTACACCATGAAAAATACGACCTTCTCAAGGGTCAAATAGTACCGTACTTGACTTCGGGCCTGAGCTTTGCATTCTCAGGTAGTCTCGTGGATTAGTGATTAACGGCCTCTGACACCGTCGAAACACAATATAATAGAAGACCCTTCTAAAACGATGCGGTCTCCAAAGCAATAATCAAACGGATCAATTTACTTGAACTGGGCATTCACCCGGATTGTATTTTATGGAAGTCGACAAATACTGTTTTAAACAAATAACTGACTTATGCTGCATAACACAGCCTTGAGTTCATAGTAATATCACATATACTAATTACTTACTCAGAGAAATAAATAACTTAAAACATAACGGCCCGCACTTGACTTCAGAGAAATAAACACATCACTAGTAACCGTTAGCTTTAACCTCTAACGCGTCTGGAAATAAACAACCCCGATTCCCACCGGCTGGCATCCTTATATACATTTCAGTTAATTGAAAAATACCCCTTTCTTGGCGCTCTTACCCGGCTTAGGATGCGCCGGTCGTAAATCTTTAAAATTAATTAAAACTGTCAATGCTTAAGATAACCCACACGTAGCTCTCAGAATTGATTTTAGTTGAGTGCTCAGCTAATTGAAAAATTGCTTTAGACCACCCTGACATAAATAGGATCCTAAAGCATGATTGACATCTAATCATAGATATGGGCTAATCTGACATGTTTAGTGCCCTTAAAGTAAGTGCCTTTAGAAAAATTGATTAACTCTTGGATTAGATCTTTCTGGGAACTTCGCTGAGAAGCTACTTGGGTGATCCTGCAGCCGCTACAATTCTAATAATTAGCATGCTAAAATTAAACTAGAAACTAACTATTTTTAGGAATACTAGAACTATTGGAGCTTATTAAAACAGTATGTTACACAGCCCCCCTCGAAAAATTGAAATTGCTCTTAGGAATTTCAAGAAAATTGAAAAAAAAATAAATGTAGAAATTAACACATCCAACCGCAATTATGTTTAAGACAACTGAGTCTTTTCAGAAAATTGGCGGAAGGAAAAAATAAAAAATTGGAAAAAATAAAATATTAGTGAGGTTTTAGGTCTTGGACGTGGAACACCCCTAGCGGTTTTCCGTCCATGGAAGATAGTCTATAAGTGGTAGAACCTAAAACTTCCATCACCTTTGCTTCTAGGAACTTCGGGGCTAATTTTTTATTGAAATGTTTAGAAGCATCTGATAATATAAAATTGCGCTTCCACACTAAATCCCCTACTTTGAAATTTAATGGTCTGCGCCTTAAATTGTACGAGTGCGTATTACGTTCATACGCCAAATGTATGTTCTTCTGAACTTCTTTAAAGATGGGCGATAATTCATTAAGGTCTTGAACCAATTGTTCTCGAGTATCAATTGCTAGATCCTCTGGATTTAAATCCTTTAATTTATTATAGAATTCCCCGGACAGAGGAACCGTGCGTCCAAAAGCTAAAAATGTTGGGGAATATTTTGTGGATTCATGAACAGCATTACGAAGCGCATGGGCAATTTTGTGAATATTATCGTCCCAATTCTTATGAGAATCTTGAATGTAACTGCGAATGGCAGCTCCAATTACCTTGTTAACGCGTTCTACATAATTAACTTGAGGATGGTAGCTGGCGTTAAACCAAACCGAAGGTATTTTATAATTTGTCATGAGATTGGAAAATAAATTACTTTTAAATTGGGGCCATTATCTATCATACAAATTTGAGGTACCCCATATACCAAAAATACAAAATTTTCCAGGTAATTACAAATTTGTTTTGTTGAAGCGCTGCGCATGGGATGCAATAAAGTGAATTTTGTAAACCAGTCAGTAACAACTAAAAGGTAAGTATTCCCCAATTTCGAGCGCGGAAAGGGCCCCATTAAATCAATCGACAAACATTGAAACGGAAATGAAACTTTTTTCTCTTTGCCCATAAAACCATAATGGTTGAACGTGCTGGATTTGCTTTGGCAGCACGTAACACATTTACTAATGTATTTAGAAATATATGACCGCATTTTAGGCCAGTAATAGAGCTCTTTGATTTTTGTATATGTTTTAAATACACCCAAATGGGCCGAAACTGGATCATCATGGCATTCTTTTAAAATTTGTGCACGGCATGATTTCGGCACTACTAACTTCCACTCAATTAAATTGGCTTTGATATTCAAATTATTCGGAATAAACTTATACATTTTATCATCTTCTACTCTCCAATCGGGATATAGATCTGGCTTTTCCTTAATATTATTTAACATGTTTTGTACCAATCCTCGACCTCGTCTAAAGAAAAATTTAAAGAATTAATAGCATAGGCTCCACTAGGAGCTCGGGATAATGTATCTGGTACCACATTAAATTTACCCTTCCTGTGGATAACTTCGAAATCAAATTGTTGGAGTTTCACACTCCATCTAGCTAAACGTCCCGCAGGATCTTTTAAGTTGTGGAGCCAAATTAAAGAATGATGGTCCGTAATGACCTTAAAATGAGTTCCTTCAATATATGGTCGGAATTTTTGAATAGCAAAACACACCGCCAAAAGTTCCCGTTCTGTGACTGAATAATTTTCTCTGCTGAATTTAAACTGCGAGAAGCATAAGCAATTACATGTTCTTCGTCTCCTTCTCCCTGAGTTAAAACACAACCAACGCCGTAATTTGAGGCGTCACATTGTAAAGAAAAAACTTTCGAAAAGTCAGGACTCCTTAAAATAGGAGCCTTTGTAAGAACATCTTTAATTTTTCAAACGAAATAAGAGCCTCGTCCGTCCATTTAATCGCTTGCGATTTTCTCTTTCCTTTAGTAAATCATTAATAGGTGCTATAATTGTGGCAAAATCCAAAACAAAACGCCTATACCAAGAACACATACCGGTGAAACGTTTTATTTCAGTGGCTGTCTTGGGTTGAGGAAAATTTACAATTGCGTCAATTTTGCTGGGTCAGTTCGGAGACCATCTTTATTCACAATATATCCCAGATATTGTAACTCTGGTTTACAAAACTCACATTTTGAACTGTTAATTGTTAAATTAGCGCCTTTCAACTTTTTCATACACTTCGTTCAAAATTCTAATATGCTCCTTAAATGTGCTTGAAATAATAATTATATCATCTAAATAAACAAATACTGATTGGGATAATGAAAAATCAAAATAGAGTCCATGAGCCTCTGTAATGTGCCTGGAGCATTGGCCAAACCCATCGGCATTACATTATATTGAAATAATCCGCGCCTTGGGAACAGTAAAGGCTGTTTTTCCTTGCTTTCTCACTCAGGGCAATTGCCAGAAAGCTTTTTAAATCGATTGAACTTAGATATTTCGCATTGCGTAATCTATCAAGAATGTCATTTACAAACGGAATGGGATACGCGTCTTTTTGTAATTGAATTTAATCGTTTAGCGTCAAAACATACACGAAATTCACCTTTTTTTTTTCTTTACTAATAGCATGGGGGAGTTCCACGGGCTATTGCTTGGGCTAATAATGCCTTGTTCAAGCATTGCATCAATTTCTTTATTAGCATGTTCCAGCATCGCCGGTGATAATGGGTAATACCTTTGTTTAATTGGTTCAACGTCTTCCGTTGTAATATGATGTGAAATTTTAGTGGTTCGGCCTAAGGTAGGACGATCCAGGGATTGAAATAAAGAAATAACCTTGTTTAATTCAAATTTCTGGTCTTCATTTAAATCGGCCATGACTTTAATGAAATTTAATTTATTCGTTTCCGCAGAATGAGCATAAAATTCATTTTTGAAAAATCTACTTTCAATTCAAATAATTGACAAAATCAATCCCTAACGTTAGGGTACACTCTATTGAGTCGGAAACTAAAACATTTAAAGACCGAGTAACCCCGTTTATAGTCAAGGCAAATTAATTGAACCTAAAATTGATTGTGCAGTGCCATCCGCGGTTGTTAATATAGACGTTTTACATTTTAATTAATTCTAACTTATATTTATCCAATAAACACAAACCATGTCTGCCTAAAATAGAGGTATTCGCACCGGAATCCAACAGTGCGTATAAGTTTCCTTAAATATCTCGATATTAATATAAGGTCTTGTATCACCTTTTACTTTATAAAAATTTGAAAAACCTTAGATGATTTACAAAATTTTTAACTTTTACTAACCACTCCGACCACGCTTTTGTCAGCATCAATATAATTAAACGAGGAAAAGCAACGGCTGACTACGCGCTTTCCTGTCCTTAGTTTTTGAATTATTTGAGCAGTTTGGACAATTTGTGGACGTAACTTCCAGCTGCCCACAAGAATAACAAAATATTCCGCGTTTCTCCGGACAAGTATGAAACAGTGACCTCGTCTTTACAGTTGAAACAAATAGTCGAAAATTTTGCTGTGTTTTAAAATAATTCGAAACGCCGGACCGTGGTAAATTATTATTAGAAAATGAACTCTGCGAACTTGACGTTCTAAGATAACTGGTACGTTGGCAGAATCCGAATGTTCCTGTTTAATAAAATTTGTAGGCTTAATGTCTTCTAAAAGCTTACAACGAGAAATCAAATGGGAAATGTCAGTCACTTCAATTAACGCCAGTTGCGTGGCATAAAAGTCTGTAAATTTCTTTTAATAATTTTTATTTGTTCCCGACTGGAATGGAATCTTCTAATTGGGAAAATAAATTTACCATCTTTGAAATATAAATGGTAGGTGATTCATCGGCGCCTTGCCGTCTGGATTTAATTAACATTAAAAGATTCTCTGCATAATCGGCTGAAAGAAAATCTTGTTTCAATTTAAAAATTAATTGTTCCCATGAATTTACTGTACACCGCGTTGCTCTATACCAATCCAATGCTGAACTGGTGAAAAGATCAATAGCCCCTTCGAAAAGGTCATCTGACGAAATTTTCTTGCAACTTGCAGTTCTTTGACGCGTTGAATAAAATCTAAAACCGATATAGAATCAGATTCACCCGAAAATTGTAATCCCCACTTGTGGATCGGGACTGATGTCGTTGTTTTATTCAAGGACTTAATTAGCGTACCTAAATCATTACTAGAAATCGAAACCGATGGGGTATTAATGGAAGAAACCGCTGATGCTTCAGGGCATGAACCCTCTGCTGTTGGTGTTATTGTAGGATCTTTATTACTGCTAGCCGAACAATAAAGAGGGTTATCGTTAATCTCATTTTCCCCGTTTACCTGTTCTAAAATCTCAAAAGCTCTAATGCATTTGGAATGCAATTCTTTGTGTACTTCTAAAATTCAATATCGAAATTGACATAATTTAGTCTCTGTGTTACATGCATTAATCTCGTGTTAAGTTTAATATATTCTGTCCTTTTAGGAAGAATGGTAAAAGAATTTAAACAGTTTTCTAATTCAAAAATCTTAAGTTTTAATAATTCAATTTCGTCCTTTTGAACGATTTCAATTTTCTCATACTTAGAAAAACATTACTGTCGACTTTCTCAACAATGAGTTTTCTACGCAATAATTTTCGCTTTTCTAACACACTTAACTTTGTTGGTTCAACGTTCCTAATTAAAAGTTCATAACTAAGCTCATCGCTTCTTAAAGCTTCTACCACATACATGACTAAATAAAAGGTAAAAGCCAACAATAACGAAACTTGTTCCTAAATCACTAATATTAAACTGTAATTCTGCCTAACACTAAATAGAAACAAAACAATCTAAAATTCGTCCGTGTGTTGTTTACCATATTTACAATTTTAACCACGTTAATGCGCCAGTGTAATCTTAATATTTACCTACCGCGTGAGGGTATCCAATTAACAATAAATAATAAATAACAGGACCTCTAACACTATCGTACCCTCACGTTTCGGGACGTTGGCCTCGCAAGCTGCATCAGTCGGTGAAGGGGGTTCATTAAACAAACACACTGAGACGAAAATTCGATTGTTTTATTGAATGAGCTACTAACTAAAACTTCAACTAATTACATATGCATAACAAAATATAAAGTAAATTACCTTATGTACAAAAGGGCGCCACCATGGGAATTAAACGGCTCATGGACCGTACGCGGTAATAGCTCTCGTCGCACTTTGTTCATGGGCGATGAACCAAAATGGCAGAACAGAAAATAAGTCACTTATAGTCTCCGGCTAGCACAAACACAACTTAACTAAACTTAACTAACAAACATATTTATGAATAGATACAGTTCTAGGTGTACCCACACCAATAACAACATTTATTAATGCTACCCTAGTCTAAGTAATCTTGCATAGTGCGACGACCCTTTTAACCACGGGGTCATCTACACCATGAAAAATACGACCTTCTCAAGGGTCAAATAGTACCGTCACTTGACTTCGGGCCTGAGCTTTGCATTCTCAGGTAGTCTCGTGGATTAGTGATTAACGGCCTCTGACACCGTCGAAACACAATATAATAGAAGACCCTTCTAAAACGATGCGGTCTCCAAAGCAATAATCAAACGGATCAATTTACTTGAACTGGGCATTCACCCGGAGTTGTATTTTATGGAAGTCGACAAATACTGTTTTTAAACAAATAACTGACTTATGCTGCATAACACAGCCTTGAGTTCATAGTAATATCACATATACTAATTACTTACTCAGAGAAATAAATAACTTAAAACATAACGGCCCGCACTTGACTTCAGAGAAATAAACACATCACTAGTAACCGTTAGCTTTAACCTCTAACGCGTCTGGAAATAAACAACCCCGATTCCCACCGGCTGGCATCCTTATATACATTTCAGTTAATTGAAAAATAACCCCTTTCTTGGCGCTCTTACTCGGCTTAGGATGCGCCGGTCGTAAATCTTTAAAATTAATTAAAACTGTCAATGCTTAAGATAACCCCACACGTAGCTCTCAGAATTGATTTTAGTTGAGTGCTCAGCTAATTGAAAAATTGCTTTAGACCACCCTGACATAAATAGGATCCTAAAGCATGATTGACATCTAATCATAGATATGGGCTAATCTGACATGTTTAGTGCCCTTAAAGTAAGTGCCTTTAGAAAAATTGATTAACTCTTGGATTAGATCTTTCTGGGAACTTCGCTGAGAAGCTACTTGGGTGATCCTGCAGCCGCTACAATTCTAATAATTAGCATGCTAAAATTAAACTAGAAACTAACTATTTTTAGGAATACTAGAACTATTGGAGCTTATTAAAACAGTATGTTACACTATTCCCAAACCACCTCGACTTAATAATAAACATAAGTGCTTTTGGGAGGTCCAATGTTTTCCTTTCCAAACAAAATTGACTAATTTTCGCTGCAGCACATTCAGATGGTGTTCAGAGAGTGGCAAAATTTGTAAAAAATACCATAGTTTTGGAGCTACGAACTGATTAATTTTTTTTTCCTTTAAGTGAAGCCGATGGACATCTTTGAGACCATTTTAGCAATGATTCATCAATCTTTTCTACTAATTTTTCATAGGTGTTGTTTATATCTTCTTCTATGTTATTGGACAGCTTAATTCCGAGTACGGTTATACCTGACGGTTCCCATAAAAACTTTAATGGTTTATCATTTCTTTCTTTCCAACTACCACACCAGAATCCTTTTGACTTTTCGGTGTTAAGCTGAGATCCAGATTCTTTAGCATAACTGGCGTATATTTTCTTTAAAACCTGAAAATCGTTATTGGTAGAAGTGAAGATGGAAATGTCATCTGCATATGCACTAACAGTTAATCTTGTTATGGGGTCCGATGGAAGAGGATAGCCATAAAGTAAGCGTCTACATGTTACCAAGAATGGTTCAATCATTAATGAATACAAAGGCCCAGAGAGAGGACAGCCTTGTCTAATTCCCCTTGAAAAATTAATTTTTCTTGTTAGTAAAGAACCAATTCTAAAAAAACTTTGTGCATTTGAGTACAATAATTTCACTGAGTTGATGAACGTGTCTCCAAAATTCATGAGCTTCAAAAGGTGGAACATATAATTATGGTTAATTTTGTCGAAAGCTAATTTTTGGTCTAAATTTAGAATTGCAAGTGGTCTGTTTTCACGATTAGCATGACAAATTACATCTCGGTGTAAATGTAAGCTGTCGAAGATTGTTCGGTTTGGTATCGAGTAGCTTTGATCAGGTTCGACTATAGAGGATATTACCGTTGTCAGTCTGGAAGATAAAGCTTTTGCTACTATTTTGTAGTCGGTTGTTAATAGTGAAATTGGTCTCCAATTGTTTATTTTCAAGGAGTCTCCGCGTTTTGGTAGCAAACACCCTACGGCTTTTGAAAATGAATTTGGAATTTTATTTTGAGTCATAGAGCTGCTGAAAACTATGTAAAGGTTTCTCCTATTGTATTCCAGAAATGTTTATAAAATTCTATGGTGAGTCCATCGATTCCTGGGGCTTTATTTTGTTTAAAGAATTAAGGGCTTTAGTAAATTCATCAAAAGAAATAGGTTTGTTAAGATCGTCTTTGTCCTTTTCCGAGATTTTCTTGCAGTCTTTATATATTTCCGCAGCCTCATCTATAGAAGCGTTATTGTCTATTGCGTATATTTGGGAAAAATGCTTGACAACAATCGAACATAAGTTGATGGGTTCCGTTACCATGCAGTTGTTATCATCTAATAATTTTGAAAGCGGTCGAAAGCTTATGGGATTAAATTTATTCATTGTTGGCCGGTCATTATTTATAAGTTGCTCATACCGCATTTTTATGAGTTGTTTTTCACTCACGCGGTAATACAGATTTCTAACTTCCCCAATCGTCCTTGAATATGTTTCTAGGTCGACAGCGGTTCGATCGTAGTGTGACATTTTCTTAATGGCGGTTTCGAGGCTTTTAAGTTGGAGGAGTTTCTGCTGTCTTTTTTGTCTATTATATAAAACAGTTATTGTCTTTATGTTAGTTTTAAAATTGTCCCACCAGGTGCATAATTCAACGTCATTTGGTTTATGTGTAATTTCATTACTGAAGAAGGTGTGCATTATATCTACGTAATTCTTGTCTTCTAAAGAAAATTATCAAATTTCCAATAGGGTGCTGATATTTTTGGCCTGTCTCGTTTTTAAAGTCACAGTAACTGCCAAATGATCAGAAAACGAACCTTGGACAAATGTTGAAGTAATATTTGGTAGTGATTTTCTGTGCAATATAGACGGTCCAGTCTTGATGCTGATTGCGGAACGTTTTGAGAAAAGAAGGTGTATCCTCCCTTTAATTTGTTGAATGAACGCCAGCAATCTTGTAAATTAAACAGGTCTACTACGGATTGGAGCTTATCTACTAATGTTGTACTTCTCTCGGCTGAATTGTAGCGGTCTGTGTTTGGGTCTAGAGTACAATTGAAATCACCTCAATTATGGTTTTTGAAATTTGGGTATATATTTCCTAAGATTACTTTTTAGAGACCAGCACCTCTAGAGCTATGTGGGTATCATGTGGTAAATATATGTTTAAAATTTGAAACTTTTGTTTGTTTATCTCTAAAACCACTTTCTGCAGGTACGAGCTGTACACTATTTCGTGGGAAATTAGTTTTATAGATGCCGTGTTTTTCACACATATTAAAGTCCCTGAATAGTTGGATATTGCAGGGTTCAAAAGGATTTTATAGTTTTTGCATTGAGAAAAACTGGGTATTTCTGTAATATTGGCCTCTTGCAACAGAAATACATCAGGATTGCTGTTTGCAAGAAAAGTTTCCATTTGAATCCATTTAAAATCGCCTTTAACGCTTTTTGCGTTTAGTGTTGTAATTTTGATTAAATTTTGACGTTGCATTTTTATTTTATTCGAAAGAAGTTTTTGTTGTGTGTGCTCAGTAGATGTTTAGAAGTCTTGATCGCTTTCTGTACTGCATTCAGACAAACGCATGGATACTGAGCTAGATGATGATCTCAATGATTCTGGTGGGGGTTGGGATAAAGCTACAACTTCAGTAGCAGTTTTAGTTAAGTTTGTAACGAGCCTCTTTAGTCGTTCCTTTAATGCTCGTTGTGGAATTAATGGGGTTACAGATTTTATTAGGGCGATCAAACTTGGCACATCGTTGGTGTACTTTGCAATTATTTTTAGTGGTTCGTCTTTACCTTTTACTTCCTTTAGGAATTGTATTAAATTTATACAATCTAGAATTTGATTTGGGTTTTCTTCCCACAACATTTCTACACCATCGTAGCAGTCTTGCGTTTGGGGGTTTGCTATTTTCCTTCGCTTATTATTACTGTTGACTTTTGTAGTGAGCTTAGGTATTTGAAATCCCGCGTCCTCGGTAGCTGCAGAAGATTCAGGCGAGTCTTGAATGTTTAAAATATTTTGCTCAGTTTCTAAATTCGTTTGGATATCTGATTCTGCAGTTGACGTATGTACTCGCTTATTTGACATTTGTATTGTGTTCGGCCTGTCAGTAATGACATTTAAAGTTTCTTCTATTACAGGACATTTAGATGCAATGTGTCCATACTCCTTACACTTAAAGCAACGTGGTTTTTCGTCGGTTAGAAAAATTCTATATTCCTCATCTTCATAACTAAGCAGCATTGATGATGGTAACGAGGCTGTTTCGTCAATCGCAATAAACACTTGTCGGCGAAAACTACATACATGTTTGTATTCCTCCAGCCCTATGCCAGCACCAATAAAAGAGATAGGTGAAACTATTTTCAAATTTAAAAGTGTTAAGGCTTCTTCTATGATATGGTGAGGGATGATTGGAGATACATTTGAAAGTAAGATACGTTTAGCGGGAAGTACTAATTTTCTTGCTGGCACAAAAACGTCTCTAATGTTGATACCTCCTTCTGAATCTACGAACGTGTTAACCATATTTTTTTCGTAAGTAGATGCATATCCTGTTGTTAGACATACGAGAAGCAAATAGGATGTTCTGAGGTTCCACTCTTGAACCTGTAGCAACGACGTAGTCTTTTACTTGAAAACCTTCAATGGCGGGAAATATAATAGCCTGGTCTTTTTTTAGGAAACGATGAAGTTTTAACAATATTTGAAAACGTAGCTGTGTTAGTGTTAGTTAACGGTTTAGGGTTAAAGCCAGATGTTGATGGTGTTTGATACTCTTCAGTAGGTGATTCATCCTTGGAGACATTCCTGTGGTCAGAAACATCTCCCTCTTCCTCCGCGGCAAACGCCGCCTTATTTTGCATATTGACTACGGCGCCAATAAACAATTCAACCAAATATCTTACAAACTAAGTAAAAATGCGGCATCTGTCAACGCTGAATGTCAGCTTGACATATGCAAAATAACACGTAATTATGACAGTTCTTTTTTAGATTAAAAATTTTCAGTTTTTAAAACAATAACTTAAAGTTCAAACACTTACTGTTAAAAAAACTATTCAGCACATAACTATTGTCTTTTTAACACTAAACACTAGGTATTAAAGTACTAAAATCACCACTAAAACTTCAAAACACTGGAGCTAACAATCAAACGCGTGTTATCTACTATACCACGTGTGTGTGTGTGTGTGTGTGTGTGTGTGTGTGTGTGTCTGTGTCTGTGTCTATGCGCGTGTGTGGGTGCGTGAGTGTGTGTTTCTGTCTGTGGTAATGTTCTTGAGACTGCTTTCCTTCCCAGCTTCCGACCGTCGGCAGCCGGAAATCAGAAACCGAGAAGTTCGCATTCCTGTACGTGCCCTGGCCGTCGGCAGCCGGAAACCAGGGTGATCACGTACAGTCTCTGGTGTGTATGTGTGCGCGTGTGTGTATATGTCTGTGTTGTGTGCGTATGCGTGTGCGTGCAGGTACGTGTACGTGCGTGTTTGTGTGTGTTTTGGTGCGTGTATGTGTGTGTTTTGTTGTGCCGGTGTGCTATAATGGTGTGTGTGTTTATTGTTTTCATGTATGTGTGTGCTAATGTCTGTGGTGAGGTTCTTGTGACTGCTTCCCTCTCCCGGTTTCCAACCGCCGGTAGCCGGAAATCAGAAACCAAGAAGTATGCATTCTTGTACGTGTCCTGGCCGCCGGCAGCCGGAAACCAAGGAGGCCACGTAAGTCTCTGTTGTGTGTTTGTGCTTGTGCGTGTATGTGTGTATTTTGTTATGCTGATTTGTTGTGATTATGTGTTATGTGTGTGGATGAGGTTGTATGTGTATTGTGTATATAATGTTGATTTCCTGTTACGTCCCCTCTCCAGGACCAGGACCATCGGCAACCGGATATTCCAGTCGTCAAAGAAGAACGCTCAACGAGTGGGATATCCGTGTATGTGTATGGGTGAGGTTGTGTGTGTGTGTGTGTGCGCGCGCGCTTGAGGCATGTGTTTGTGTGTAGATGAGGGTCTAACCAATAGCGACCGCTGCGAATGCGGTGAGGGCGCGGAAAGCGCAGAGCACGTGCTCTTCGACTGCCAGCGAGGCGGGAAATCGAGGGTTGGCTGATAGCAAACTAGCTATCCTAGGCCTGGCATGGCCAAAGAGCCTAGAGGAAGTCGGGAAGTGGTTAACCAGAAGGCGTTCTGGACAGCCTTAAAAGAATTCGCGGGAAGGGTCGCGAGATTAGACAATCAATGACGACCGCGTGTAAAAATTCGGTGGGGTTGGTGGGAGGATTGAAAATTTTAGATTGACTTGGCGTGAGTAAGGATACGAGCATAACCAAAACCTGATATTAAAAAAAAAAAAAAAAAAAAAGATAATTATACCAAAATGTCCAATATGCACGAGAAACCCCACTCCATTAATACAATCACTGCCTATCTTCATAATTATGTGCGGAAAATCGGGAATAAATAATACCAAATAAACAATAACAAATAAATCATAAACCCTCATTAAATTAAATCAATAAAGTAAACAAGGATAATAAAACAGAGTGCAACCGCGCATCCCCAGGACTTGAAAGTGAAGTGATAGTGATAGTGATTGTGATCCCCCCAAAAACATTTAGTGCATACCCACCAGGACTTTAGCAGTGCACCCCGTCCCACCTTTAGAAGTAAGTTACAGACGACCAGATCTTCGGATGCTGGAGAATTTTATTATCGAGGTAAGACTTAAAATGTGGCGGCTGTACTCGCACAAGCATTGATTTACATTAATTAGTAGTTTTGAAATAATTTAAGAAGCACGTTTGGTGTGTAAAGGCGTTAGCCGACATAATGCTTGTGCGAGTGCACCTGATAAATAGGGTGATGCTTTCGCTATTTTGTGCACTGCTATATGCTTAACGCTTAATAAACATTTATTTATATATTTACATAATTATATTTATTTATATTTTATATTTACACTTTATATTTATTTTATATAGCATGTATTATGTGGCTTATTTGTTTTGTTTGACGTTCTGTCGCCATTTTGGTTGCAGTATATATTTGGGAAGGACGAGCAGAATTGCGAAGATTGTAATCATAATGTAAATCAGTTAGGGAACGATAGGGAAAGCTAGGGATGGATTTAAATTAGTTAGCTAGATTTGGATAGTTTTAAGACGACCCTTCAGGTCGCACTGGTAAGCAGAACCGGCGTCTGCTATCCGGTATTACGGATCCCTCCCCCTCTCATTTTTGCTTGTTGATCGGGTACACTCGAAAGTCAGCGCTAGGGATACCATTATTTACAACCCTGTTTTTAGTTTTTGTTTTGTTTTGTTCCAGTTTTGTCAGATTTTAGGTTTATTAGATTGTTAGAGTTTGTTAGGTTTGTTAGATTTTTAGGTTTGTTAGATTTTTATTTAGTTTTTATTTAGGGTGAATCAACTATGAAGTAAGAATAAATTAGGAGCACGACTATTTTTCGCGTTTAAACCCAATGTAGTACCTCCGGGTGGAGCATTGGGGACGTGGCCGCAAGTATAGCGGCCCTAATTCAAATTATAATGTGTAGATGAGGTTGTATGTGTGTTGTGTATTTAGTGTTGATTTCTGTATTACGTTCCCCCTCTAGGACCAGGACCATCGGCAACCGGATATCCCAGTGGTCAAAGAAGAACGCTCAACGGATGGAATATCCGTGTATGTGTGTGGGTGAGGTTGTTTGTGTGTTGTGTATGTAGTGTTGATTTCCATGTCACGTTTCATCTCTAGGACAAAGACCATTGACAGCCGGATATCCCAGTCGTCAAAGAAGAACGCTCAACGCGTGGAATATCCGTGTGTGTGTGTGTGTGTGTGTGTGTGTCCGTGTCTGTGTCTATGCGCGTGTGTGGGTGCGTGAGTGTGTTTCTGTCTGTGGAATGTTCTTGAGACTGCTTTTCTTCTCAGCTTCCAACCGTCGGCAGCCCGAAATCAAAAACCGAGAAGTTCGCATTCCTGTACGTGCCCTGGCCGTCGGCAGCCGGAAACCAGGGGGCCACGTACAGACCCTGTTGTGTGTGTGTGTGTGTGGGTGTGAGTGTGTGTGTGTGTCTGTGTCTGTGTCTATGCGCGTGTGTGGGTGCGTGAGTGTGTGTTTCTGTCTGTGGTAATGTTCTTGAGACTGCTTTCCTTCCCAGCTTCCGACCGTCGGCAGCCGGAAATCAGAAACCGAGAAGTTCGCATTCCTGTACGTGCCCTGGCCGTCGGCAGCCGGAAACCAGGGTGATCACGTACAGTCTCTGGTGTGTATGTGTGCGCGTGTGTGTATATGTCTGTGTTGTGTGCGTATGCGTGTGCGTGCAGGTACGTGTACGTGCGTGTTTGTGTGTGTTTTGGTGCGTGTATGTGTGTTTTGTTGTGCCGGTGTGCTATAATGGTGTGTGTGTTTATTGTTTTCATGTATGTGTGTGCTAATGTCTGTGGTGAGGTTCTTGTGACTGCTTCCCTCTCCCGGTTTCCAACCGCCGGTAGCCGGAAATCAGAAACCAAGAAGTATGCATTCTTGTACGTGTCCTGGCCGCCGGCAGCCGGAAACCAAGGAGGCCACGTAAGTCTCTGTTGTGTGTTTGTGCTTGTGCGTGTATGTGTGTATTTTGTTATGCTGATTTGTTGTGATTATGTGTTATGTGTGTGGATGAGGTTGTATGTGTATTGTGTATATAATGTTGATTTCCTGTTACGTCCCCTCTCCAGGACCAGGACCATCGGCAACCGGATATTCCAGTCGTCAAAGAAGAACGCTCAACGAGTGGGATATCCGTGTATGTGTATGGGTGAGGTTGTGTGTGTGTGTGTGTGTGCGCGCGCGCGCTTGAGGCATGTGTTTGTGTGTAGATGAGGGTCTAACCAATAGCGACCGCTGCGAATGCGGTGAGGGCGCGGAAAGCGCAGAGCACGTGCTCTTCGACTGCCAGCTTGAGGCGGGAAATCGAGGGTTGGCTGATAGCAAACTAGCTATCCTAGGCCTGGCATGGCCAAAGAGCCTAGAGGAAGTCGGGGAAGTGGTTAACCAGAAGGCGTTCTGGACAGCCTTAAAAGAATTCGCGGGAAGGGTCGCGAGATTAGACAATCAATGACGACCGCGTGTAAAAATTCGGTGGGGTTGGTGGGAGGATTGAAAAATTTTAGATTGACTTGGCGTGAGTAAGGATACGAGCATAACCAAAACCTTTTATTAAAAAAAAAAAAAAAAAAAGATAATTATACCAAAATGTCCAATATGCACGAAAACCCCACTCCATTAATACAATCACTGCCTATCTTCATAATTATGTGCGGAAAATCGGGAATAAATAATACCAAATAAACAATAACAAATAAATCATAAACCCTCATTAAATTAAATCAATAAAGTAAACAAGGATAATAAAACAGAGTGCAACCGCGCATCCCCAGGACTTGAAAGTGAAGTGATAGTGATAGTGATTGTGATCCCCCCAAAAACATTTAGTGCATACCCACCAGGACTTTAGCAGTGCACCCCGTCCCACCTTTAGAAGTAAGTTACAGACGACCAGATCTTCGGATGCTGGAGAATTTTATTATCGAGGTAAGACTTAAAATGTGGCGGCTGTACTCGCACAAGCATTGATTTACATTAATTAGTAGTTTTTGAAATAATTTAAGAAGCACGTTTGGTGTGTAAAGGCGTTAGCCGACATAATGCTTGTGCGAGTGCACCTGATAAATAGGGTGATGCTTTCGCTATTTTGTGCACTGCTATATGCTTAACGCTTAATAAACATTTATTTATATATTTACATAATTATATTTATTTATATTTTATATTTACACTTTATATTTATTTATATATAGCATGTATTATGTGGCTTATTTGTTTTGTTTGACGTTCTGTCGCCATTTTGGTTGCAGTATATATTTGGGAAGGACGAGCAGAATTGCGAAGATTGTAATCATAATGTAAATCAGTTAGGGAACGATAGGAAAGCTAGGGATGGATTTAAATTAGTTAGCTAGATTTGGATAGTTTTAAGACGACCCTTCAGGTCGCACTGGTAAGCAGAACCGGCGTCTGCTATCCGGTATTACGGATCCCTCCCCTCTCATTTTGCTTGTTGATCGGGTACACTCGAAAGTCAGCGCTAGGGATACCATTATTTACAACCCTGTTTTTAGTTTTGTTTTGTTTTTGTTCCAGTTTTGTCAGATTTTAGGTTTATTAGATTGTTAGAGTTTGTTAGGTTTGTTAGATTTTTAGGTTTGTTAGATTTTTATTTAGTTTTTATTTAGGGTGAATCAACTATGAAGTAAGAATAAATTAGGAGCACGACTATTTTTCGCGTTTAAACCCAATGTAGTACCTCCGGGTGGAGCATTGGGGACGTGGCCGCAAGTATAGCGGCCCTAATTCAAATTATAATGTGTAGATGAGGTTGTATGTGTGTTGTGTATTTAGTGTTGATTTCTGTATTACGTTCCCCCTCTAGGACCAGGACCATCGGCAACCGGATATCCCAGTGGTCAAAGAAGAACGCTCAACGGATGGAATATCCGTGTATGTGTGTGGGTGAGGTTGTTTGTGTGTTGTGTATGTAGTGTTGATTTCCATGTCACGTTTCATCTCTAGGACAAAGACCATTGACAGCCGGATATCCCAGTCGTCAAAGAAGAACGCTCAACGCGTGGAATATCCGTGTGTGTGTGTGTGTGTGTGTGTGTGTCCGTGTCTGTGTCTATGCGCGTGTGTGGGTGCGTGAGTGTGTTTCTGTCTGTGGAATGTTCTTGAGACTGCTTTTCTTCTCAGCTTCCAACCGTCGGCAGCCCGAAATCAAAAACCGAGAAGTTCGCATTCCTGTACGTGCCCTGGCCGTCGGCAGCCGGAAACCAGGGGGCCACGTACAGACCCTGTTGTGTGTGTGTGTGTGGGTGTGAGTGTGTGTGTGTGTGCGTGTGTGTGTCTGTGCCGCGTGTGAATGCGTGAGTGTGTGTGTTTTTGTCTGTGGTAATGTCCTTGGGACGGCTTAGCTTCCCAGCTTCCGACCGTCGGCAGCCGGAAATCAGAAACCGAGAAGTTCGCATTCCTGTACGTGCCCTGGCCGTCGGCAGCCGAAAACCAAGGGGATCACGTACAGTCCCTGGTGTGTATGTGTGCGCGTGTGTGTATATGTCTGTGTCGTGTGCCTGTGCGTATGCGTGTGCGTGCAGGTACGTGTACGTGCGTGTTTGTGTGTGTTTTGTCGTGCCGGTGTGCTATAATGGTGTGTGTGTTTATTGTTTTCATGTATGTGTGTGCGTGTGCTAATGTCTGTGGTGAGGTCCTTGTGACTGTTTCCCTCTCCCGGTTTCCAACCGCCGGTAGCCGGAAATTAGAAACCGAGAAGTATGCGTTCCTGTACGTGTCTTGGCCGTCGGAAGCCGAAACAAGTAGGCCACGTACAGCCTATGTTGTGTGTTTGTGCTTGTGCGTGTATGTGTGTATTTTGTCATGCTGATTTGTTGTAATTATGTGTTATGTGTGTGGATGAGGTTGTATGTGTATTGTGTATATAATGTTGATTTCCGTGTTACTTCCCCTCTCCAGGACCAGGACCATCGGCAACCGGATATTCCAGTCGTCAAAGAAGAACGCTCAACGAGTGGGATATCCGTGTATGTGTATGGGTGAGGTTGTGTGTGTGTGTGTGTGTGTGTGTGCGCGCGCGCTTGAGGCATGTGTTTGTGTGTAGATGAGGTTGTATGTGTGTTGTGTATTTAGTGTTGATTTCTGTATTACGTTCCCCCTCTAGGACCAGGACCATCGGCAACCGGATATCCCAGTGGTCAAAGAAGAACGCTCAACGGATGGAATATCCGTGTATGTGTGTGGGTGAGGTTGTTTGTGTGTGTGTGTGTGCGCGCGCGCTTAAGGCATGTGTTGTGTGTGGGTGAGGTTGTATGTGTGTTGTGTATGTAGTGTTGATTTCCATATCACGTTTCATCTCTAGGACAAAGACCATTGACAGCCGGATATCCCAGTCGTCAAAGAAGAACGCTCAACGCGTGGAATATCCGTGTATGTGTGTGTGTGAGGTTGTGTGCGTGTGTGTGTGCGTGCGCGCGCGTTTGAGGCATATGTTGTGTGTGGGTGAGATTGTATGTGTGTTGTATATGTAGTGTTGATTTCCGTGTTACGTTTCCTCTCCAGAACCAGGACCATCGGCAACCGGATATTACAGTCGTCAAAGAAGAACGCTCAAGTAATGGGATATCCGTGTATGTGTGTGGGCGAGGTTGTGTGTATGTGTGTGTGTGCACGCGCTTGAGGCACGTGTTAGTGTTTGTGTGTGGTTGTATGTGTGTTGTGAATGTAGTGTTGATTTCCGTGTTACGTTTTCTCTCCAAGACGAGGACCATCGGCAGCCGGATATTCCAGTTGTCAAAGAAGAATGCTCAACGAGTGGGATATCCGTGTATGTGTATGGGTGAGGTTGTGTGTGTGTGTGTGTGCGCGCGCGCGCTTGAGGCATGTGTTTGTGTATGGATGAGGTTGGATGTGTGTTGTGAATCTAGTGTTGATTTCTGTGTTACGTTCCCCCTCTAGGACCAGGACCATCGGCAACCGGATATCCCAGTGGTCAAAGAAAAACACTCAATGGATGGAATATCCGCGTATGTGTGTGGGTGAGGTTGTTTGTGTGTGTGTGTGTGTGGGTGAGGTTCTTTGTGTGTATGTGTGCGCGCGCGCTTGAGGCATGTGTTGTGTGTGGGTGAGGTTGTATGTGTGTTGTGTATCTAGTGTTGATGTCCATCTTACGTTCCTCCTCTAGGACCAGGACCATCGGCAGCCGGATATCCCAGTCGTCAAAGAAGAACGCTCAACGGGTGGAATATCCGTATATGTGTGCGGGTGAGGTTGTGAGTGTGTGCGCGCGCGCCCGGTTGAGACATGTGTTAGTGTGTGGGTGAGGTTGTATGTGTGTTGTGTATCTAGTGTTGATGTCCGTATTACGTTCCTCCTCTAGGACCAGGACCATCGGCAGCCGGATATCCAGTTGTCAAAGAAGAACGCTCAACGGGTGGGATATCCGTGTATGTGTGTGGGTGAGGTTGTGCGTGTGTGTGTGTACAAAATTTACAATTAGTGTTCCGGTTTTTCCTTACAAAGGATTCTGGTTTGTAATCGATTCCGGTTCCGTTCCTTGTTCAGGCCTCTGATTCCAACAAATCTTAATTTTTAATTTAGTAAACATGTACCTTGAACCTACTTTATGTAACGTAACAGCTAAATAAGCTTAATTATTTCGCTTCGTTAGGGCGGCGCAGAGCTAATTCTAAACCTAACTATAACCGCTTTCAGTCTTGAGTAGCAGTCAGTTGAGATTAAACCAGGAACATCTACAGCAGGTGAAATAAAATGGCAAACTGCACAAGATACAACCGCTTTTGTATAGCCTTGGCGCATGTGGTTCCAGTAACTAAGGGAGTTTTGCGGAAGTACAACGCACGGTTATTAGAACCGGGACAAACGAAAACTGGTGGCCATAATCGTTAGGGTTCCGGTTTTGATTTCGGCGACCATTGCCGTTCCGGTTCTAATTACCATTATGTAAAGCACCGATTCCGGTTCTTATTGTTTGAGTTTGTGTTCCGGTCTCTGATTTCAACAAGCCTCGGTTTTAATTTAACGTTTAGTAATGTTTGGCAACTCCTTATCAAACCTATTTACTCTTGCTATCTAGACGTATCAAATTCTAACCGTAAACTTATCCGGGATGTGGGTTAATTGTGATTAAACCGGTTGTAAACGCCTGAGAGATCCCGAACTGTAATTTTTAAAGAAATCCGGTTCTTTTAACGGCTAAGAATTATAAATATGTCATCTAACCCACGACGATTGCGGTATTCTTAAGTGAGTTGTTTCCAGGGTTCTTAATATTTAAATAATCACCACTAGCGGCTTTGTTTCATAAATCTATTCGTAAGGGCAGTTAAAATGAGCTTTAAGTGTAACGAATGTGACTACCAAACAGTGCATAAATGTAATCTAATCCGACACTTAGGCGCACATTTTTCGATGGAAACGTTTCTCTGCTATTTGTGTCGATATTCAGCTAAACTAAAGGTAAACTTGGTAAAACACGTCGCTGTACATATGTGTAACAAACCGTTTTCATGTGCACAATGCTATTACAAGGGGCCCAGCAAGTTCGCAATCAAACTCCATATAATGAGACATACTGGCGAAAAGCCATACACGTGTTATTTATGCGATTACAAAGCCTCGACTAAAAATATACTTAAAATACATAAGTTTAGAATTCATCCCGCGGGCGAGGTTTACAATCCGGAATCTGCTAAAGAAACCCACAAGGTACGTAACTCAGATTTTAATAATCAAAAGCGGTTTTGGTGTAACGTCTGCGATTTTAAAACACAGCGGAGGAAGACGTTAACACGTCATGTTCTTCTACATACTAAAGAGAAACCACTAGTGTGCGGTTTGTGTGGTTATACAGCGTTTAGAAAAGACTCTGTACGCGTTCACATACAAAACCATGGATGCTCTGACCGTAGACTAACATATTCGTGTAACTTACTTGAACTAAAGGGTAAAACATCCAACGTACCAGCGCCTATTCGATTAACCAGAGGTAAAAAGCCATACGTGTGTTATTTATGCAACTATAAAACTTGCGAGTACACAAATCTTAAGTACCACATTGCACGCCATATTGGTTGCAGAGAATTTACATGCTACGTATGTGGTCGTAGTTCATACACAAAGCGTGACCTTCTGAAGCATTTACGCATACATGTTGGCGAAAAGCTGTTTACGTGTAACGAATGTGCGTACAACACCCGTACGAAAGGCCAGCTTAAGCGACATTTGTGGATGGTTTGTAAACCTAAAGGTTAGGAGTCTTAAACAAGTTGAGAGTGAGTCCTTTCTCACCTCGATGACTTTTAAGGTGTGTATTGTTTTTAAGTAATTTTAGAACTGTAGGATTCAGAACCGCAATCAATAAATTTAATAATTTGAAATCGGACTCTCGATCATTGTAAGGATCGAAACCGGAACCGGAATCCTACCGTTATAAATTCTGTAACGAACCAGCTTTCGGTCTCGTATTTCGATGTGCCAAATTCAACGAACGTTAAATTCTTATAAAGCCTTTACGTTACCTGTTGTTTTAATACGTTAAGGTTACCTACACAAAAGAAATTACCGCGTTATCATTAATTTGTATTGTCCTTAATATTCCTGGTTTAATCTGTGATTGCCTCTCAAGACCAGGAGGTTATTTTACGTTTGGGATCTGCTCTGTTTGGATATGTATTAATTATCGCAAGTTGATAAGATACGTTCTAGTCGTCCGATCTTAACTACTTAATAAAAACCAGTTAACTAAAACCAGCGTTTTGTAATCAGGAACCGGAACAAGCGCTCGAAAGAACCGGAATCGATAAACGTTACGGAACCCAAACCGGAATCGATATGACTTACAAAACCGGAACCTTAAGAGTAAGAAACCGGTTGAAAGTACCGCGTTTCGGCTTTATAGTACAACCTCGATGGCTAGATACTCGTATTGCCCTAACAAACCGACCACATGTGCTCCTGCGTAAGGATATGTTAAGGTTGTACGAAAGATATTGCTCACAGTATCATTTTATTTCTCAAGTTGACGATGCCCATGGTTCAATCTCAATTGATTGCCATTCATAACTAAAGGAGATTACGTTTATTGTTAAAATTTGCAGCGAACCAAATACGCACGGTTTGCGCCATCTATTACAAGAATAAGTTGAGGTTATACAAGAGAAACTACGTTCTGAGTATGAACTGATAATGGAAATAATTAAGCCTGTTAGGTTTGATAGAGTAAGTTCGAATTCAGTCAATAAATGGTCAGTTATTGAAATAAAATCAAACTTTGCTGGAACTAAGCCTAAGAAGCTAAAATCCGACCCGGAATCTATAAATTTTATAGAATAAAAACCACAATCGAAACCAGAAGCCTAAGCGATATACATTTTTTAAACGAATTATTGAAAACTAAAATGTAAGAACCGGAACAGCAACTCAAAAGAACCGGATCCAATAAATTTTACAGAACCGAGACCGGAATCTAAATGAATTAGAGGAAACCAATTATCGGCCCTACGTTCCGGTTCTACCGTACAACATCGACGGCCACGTGCAATCGAACATTAAACCCTTTTCTTAGACGCCGGTACCACATACGCCATCTGTTACAAGGATAGGGTAAAGTTATACAAGAGAAACTACTTACTGGATATAAACTATTAATAATTTGAGACGTTAGGTTTGATAAAGTAGACTCAAAGCCGGCATACACGTTAAAAACAATGAATGAAAGCTAATTATAAAACTAAACCTGAAACCGAACAATAAATAAAAGAAACGGATCCATTAGATTTTAGAAACAAAACCGGACACTAACCAGTAGCTCCTACACAAGGTCCATTGTCAACAGAATGGTTCAGCTTGTAAAGTGCCCACTTACTTCGATGACAACCTTGAGGCACGTTACGCACCGTTAAAATCTGCTCCGTTAAAGCTTCTTTAATTGAAAGACACCGTCAATAACGTACGAGCTTCGGGCTTCGATCTTGATAAATGCCGCTTAAGTACAGTTTTCGTAACGGCTTTATACGATTATAATCGAACTAACGAATAGCAGAGTCTACTACGCCTGACGATCTTTATCGAAACTACAACAACTAGCAATCTCTACGTTTTTGATACGATTCTAATCAAGTCAGCAGAAACAGAACGTTCGCTGGGAACGTCTCCTGTTAATATGCATAAACTCGAGCTCGCGAATAACAGAACTTACAGTTCTGGAGACCTCTACGCGTTCGGTACGATTGAAATCGAGCTAGCGAATAACAAAACCTTTATTTTCTGTCGACCTCTTCGAGTTAAAAAAAGCACCTACAACATCTAGCGACCTCTACGTTTTCAATACGATTCCAATCAAATCAATAGAAACAGAACCTTTGTCTGGAAATGCCTACGATTGCAATAGGAACAAAATCGAGCTCGCGAATAACAAAACCTACAATGATTGAGACCTCTACATGATCCGTGCGATTGAATGCGAGCTAGTCAATAACAAAACCTTCATTTCCTGTCGACCTCTTCGAGATACGATTAAAAAAAAAGCTACAACATCGATTCCAATCAAGTCAGCAGAAGCAGAACGTTCGTCTAGGAATGCCTACGATTAATATGCATAAAGTCGAACTCGCGAATAACAGAACCTACAGTTCTGGAGACCTCCACGCGTTTGGCATGGTGAAATCGAGCTAGCGAATAAAAAAAACCTTTATCTTCTGTCAACCTCTTCGAGATACGATTAAAAAAACAACCTACAACATCTAGCAATCTCTACGTTTTCGATAATTTCAATCAGGTCAGCAGAAACAAAACCTTTGCCTGGAAGCGTTTCCGATTTTAATACAATTGAAATCGAGCTATCGGATAAAAGAACCTACAATTTTGAAGATCTCTCAGTAAAAATAGGACCCTTGTCTGCAAATATCTACGATTTTAATACGAATAAATTCAAGATTGTGAATAACAGAACCTACAGTTCTGGAGACCTCTACGCATTCGATACGATTGAAATCGAGCTAACGAATAACAAAGCTTTCATCTTCTGTCGTCCTTTTCGAGATACGATTAAAATAGAACTTACAATATCTAACGACCTGTACGTTTTCGATACGATTCTAATCAAGTCAACAGAAATAGAACCTTTGTCTAGAAATGTCTACGAATTTAATACAAATAAAATCGAGCGAGAATAAAAGAACCTACAGTTCTGGAACCTGTACGCGTTCGCTACGATTGAAATCGAGCTAGCGAATAGTGAAACCTTCACCTTCTGTTGACCTCTTTGATATACGATTAAAAAAGAAGCTACATCTGGTGACTTCTACGTTTTCGATACAATTCCAATCAAATCAGTAGAAACAAAACATTTGTCTGGATATGTCTACGATTGAAATAGGAACAAAATCGAGATCGCGAATAACAAAACTTCAATTCTTGAGAACTTTATGTTATCGGTACGATTGAAATCAAGCTAGCGAATAACAAAACCTTAATCTTCTGTTGACCTTTTCAAGATACGATTAAAAAAGAACCTACAACATCTAGCGACCTCTACGTTTTCGATATGATTCCAATCAAGCCAGCAGAAACAGAACCTTCGTCTGGAAGCATTCAAAATCGAGCTAGCCAATAACGAAACCTACAAATCTGGCGATTCCTACGTTTTCGGTACGATTAAAATCAAGCCAACGAATAACAGAGCCTACTACGTCCAACTTCTTTTATCGATCCTACGAGTCTGAAGCATATAGCAACCTCTAACCAATAACGGAATCTATAAATTTGTAGATTTTCGGTTTTTTGTACGATTAAAGTCGAGCTAAGGGATTACAGAGTCTACTACGTCTGACGACGTTTATCGAGCATACAATATCTAGCAACCTCTACGTTTTGGATAGGATCCAATCAGAGTCTACTACGTCTGACTATTTTTATCGATTATACAACGAGTCTGCAGCGTATAGCGACCTCTACGTTTTCGGTACGATTTCAGTCAAGCCAATAGAAGCAGAACAGTCTGGAGGCGTTCAAAATCGATCTAGTTGATAACAGAACCTACAAATCTGTAGACCTCTACGTTTTCGGTACGATTAAAATCGAGTCACGTAATAACAGAGCCTAATACGTTCGACTACTTTTATCGATCTTACGAGTCTGAAGCGTATAGCAACCTCTAGCCGATAACGGAACCTATAAATTTGAAGATTTTCTGTTTTTTGTACGATTAAAGTCGAACTAAAGAATAACACAGCCTACTACGTCTGACGACGTTTATCAAGCATACAATATCTAGAAACCTCTACGTTTTGGATAGGATCCAATCAAGTCAGTGAAAACAGAACCTTAGTCTGAAAGCGTTCAAAATCGAACTAGCTGATAACGGAACCTACAAATCTGGAGACCTCTACGTTTTCGGTACGATTAAAATCGAGCCTACGAATAACAGAGCTTAATACGTCCGACTACTTTTATCGATCCTACAACGAGTCTGCAGCGTATGGCAACCTCTAGCCATAAACGGAACCTACAAATCTGGAGATTTCTGTTTTCCGTACGATTAAAATCGAGCTAACGAATAACAGAGTCTACTACGTCTGACAGCGTTAATCGAGTCTACAACATCTAGCCACCTCTACGTTTTGGATATGATTTCAATCAAGCCAACGGAAGCAGAACCTTAGTCTGGAAACGTTCAAAATCGCGCTAGCCGATAACGGAACCTATAATTTTGGAGATCGCTACGTTTTCGGTACGATTAAAATCCAGCTTGTAAATAATAGAACCTACTGCGGCTGAGGAGCTTTACGTTTTCATTATCATTAAAAACAAATCACAGAATCTTCATCTTCTGGCGAGCTCATCGAAATACATTTCAAATCGAGCCTGCGGCATCTAGCTACCTCTACGTTTTCGGTACGATTTCAATTAAGCCAGCAGAGACAAAACCTTAGTCTAGAAGCGTTCAAAATCGAGCTAGCCGTCGACGGAACCTACAAATCTGAAGACCTCAACGTTTTTGGTACGATTAAAATCGAGCTAACAAATAACAAAGCCCACTTCGTCGTCAGACGTAGTGGGTTACGACATCTAGCGATCTCTACGTTTTGAATAGGATCCCAATCAAGCCAGCAAAAACAAAACCTTCGTCTGGAAGCATCCAAAAACGAACTAGTCGATAACGGAAGCTACACTTCTGAAGATGGGTACGTTTTCGGTACGGTTAGAAACGAGCTAGCGATTAATAGAACTTACTACGTCTGACGACCTTTATCGAACCTCCAACATCTAGCAACCTCTACGTTTTTAAAACGATTCCAATTAAGTCAGCAGCAACAAAATCTTCGTCAGGAAGCGTTTACGATTTTAATACTATTGAAATCAAGCAATTGGATAAAATAACCTACAATTCTGAAGATCTCTACGTTTTCGGTACGATGAGAAACAAGCTAGCGAATAATAGAACTTATTACATTTGACGACCTTTATCGAACCTAAATCATCTAGCGACTCCTACGTTTTTTAAACGATTCCAAACAATTCAGTGGAATTAGAACCTTCGTCTGGAAGCATTTACGATTAGCAAAACCTACAATTCTGAAAACCTCTACGTTTTTGGTACGATTAAAATCGATCTAGCACATAAAAGAATCTGCTACGTCTAAGTACATTTACGTTTTCAATACCTAAAATCAAATAACAGAACCTCTCATCTTCTGGCAACTTTTTCGAAATACGATTAAAATCGAGCCTACAACATCAAGCGACCTCTACGTTTTTGATACGACTCCAATCAAGTCAGCAGAAACAGAACTTTCGTCTGGAAGCATTCAAAAACGAACTAGCCAGGAGCCTACAATTCTGAAGATCTCTACGTTTTCGGTACGATTAGTATAATAAAATCTACTACGTCTGACAACATTTATCGAGCCTCCAACGTCTAGCGACCTCTACGATTTTGATACGAATCCAATCAATTCAGCAGAAGTAGAACCTTTGTCTGGAAGCATCTACGATTTAGTACGATTAAAACTGAGTTAGCAATTAGCAAAACCTGCAATTTAGAAAACCTCTATGTTTTCGGAACGGTTAAAATCGACGTAGTACGTAACAAAACCTACTACGCCTGATGACCTTTACGTTTTCAGTACCATTAAAAACGAATAACAACCTTAATTTTCTGGCGACCTTATCGAGATATGATAAAATCGAGCCTGCTGCATATAGCGACCTCTACGGTTTCGGTACGATTTCAATCAAGTTAGCAGAAACAGAACCTTTGTCTAGAGGTATCTACGAGATTAATATGATAAAAATTAAACTAGCGGATAACAGTACCTACAATTCTGGAAACCTCTACGTTTCCGAAATGATTAAAAACGAGCTAGTGAATAGCAGAACTTACTCCGTCACGGCAATTACGTCTTCAATTCCATTAAAAACGAATAACAGAACCTGCATTTTTTGGCGACCTTATCGAGATACGATTAAGGTCGAGCCTGCAACATCTATGGACTCTACACTTACGTTACGATTGCAATCAAGTCAACAGAACCTTCGTCTAGACGATAACGGAACTTACAATTCTAGAGATTTTTGTTTTCGATACGATTAAAATAGAGCTAACCAATAACAGAGCCTACTACGCTTGCGACTTTTATCGAACGTACAACATCCAGCGATCTCTACATTTTGGATTCGGTCACAATCAGGAACAGAACCTTTGTCTAGAGGCATCTACGATTTTAGTATGATAAAAATTGAGCTAGCGGATAACAGAACCTACAATTCTGGAGACCTCTACGTTTTCGGTACGATTAAAAGTGAGCTAGCGTATATCAGTATGTACTATGTCTGACGACAAAATCTTCATTTCCTGGCGACCTTACCGAAATGGGATTAAAATCGACCCTGCAGCATATAGGGACCTCTACGTTTTCGGTACGATTTCAATCAAGTCAGCAGAAGTGGAACCTTCGTCTTGAACCGTTCAAGATCGTATTAGTCAATAACGGAATCTACAAACGTGGAGATTTCTGATTTCAGTACGATTAACAGAATCTATAGTTGTACAGATCTCTATGCGTTCGGTACGATTGAAATCGAGCAATACTTTCATTCTCTGTCGACCTCTTCCAGGTACGATTAAAAAACAACTTTCAACATCTAGCGACCTTTAAGTTTTCGATGTGATTCCAACCAAGTCAGTAGAAACAGAACCTTTTTTTGGAATTGTCTACGATTGTAATAGGAACAAAATTGAGCTCGGTAATAATAAAACCTACAATTATTAAGACCTCTACGCGATCGGTACGATTGAAATCGAGCTAGTGAATAACAAATTTTCTGTCGACCTCTTCGAGATACGATTAAAAAATGAACCTACAATATCTAGCGACCTCTACGTTTTCGATACGATACAAATCAGCGGAAACAGAACGTTCGCCGAGGAATGTCTATGATGAATATGCATAAAGTTGAGTTTGTGAATAACAGAACCTACAGTTTTGGAAACCTCTACGCGTTCGCTACGATTAAATTCAAGCTAGAGAATAACAAAACCTTCATCTTCTGTCGACTTCTTCGAAATAGGAAATACACGCGCCAAGTCTTTCAAATTTATGGCGCGAATCTCCGCATATCAAAACTAAACTAAAAATGTCTAGTGCCGATTTTCGGCACGTAACAGTCTACGATTTTAATACAAATAAAATCGACCTCGCGAATAGCAAAACCTACAGTTCTGGAGACCTCTACGCATTCGTTACGATAGAAATCGAGCTAACGAATAACAAAACCTTTATCTTTTCTCGACTTCTTCGAGATATGATTAAAAAAGAACCGACAACATCTAGCGACCTCTACGTTTTCGATACGACTCCAATCAAATCAGCAGAAATAGAACCTTCACCATAAAGCGTCTACGATTTTAATACGATTAAAATCGAGCTAGCCAAAACCAGAACCTCCAACTTCATTACGAATGCGATTAAAATCGTGGTTACAACCACATTTGATAGTATAAATCAAACTTAGATTGAGCAATGCGTCTAGGACTGTGATGATTGACTTTCGTTGCAAAAGGTATCCATAAACCTTTCAGGGCTACAATTAGCTAATTCTCTTATTGAAGATACAGATGCCTTTCGAATGCAACATATGTCATTGCAAAATATCACACAAAACGAACATTCTCCGTCATTTACAAAGAGTCCACCTACAAAGCGATATACATTCCGCCATGAAAGAAAGGTTTTATTGTGATCTTTGCAACTACAAATCATGGGACAAGACAACTCTCAGAAGGCACATTGTTAATCATACTGCAGAAAAACCAGTTCAGTGCGAAATGTGTCCATATAACACATCAAAACCGTCAAACCTTAAACGTCACAATCTCACACATACTGGCGAAAAACGGTTTCAATGTAATTTCTGCGATTATAGAAGCACGGCATCAGCTCCTGTTAAAAGACACATTTTTATATTTCACATTCAAGAAGACGGTAAACGTCAATATAATCCAAATACCGTCCAGGGTTTTAAATCGTTTTGGTGTAACATTTGTGATTTTAAAACCTCAAAAGCGAGAACTTTAGAACGTCATATTTATCGACATACACGTGAAAAACCATTCGCATGTTATTTATGCGGTCATCGGGTTTCTAGAAAGGATGTTCTACGCTTACATATGGAATGTCACGGATTTGACTTGCAAGTTAGAAAGAAGTGTAAGCTCTGTGAGTTTGAAACTAGTTCCGTGGGTGAGTTAAAACTTCACGTGTACACGCATACAGGAGAAAAGCCGTTTGCGTGTCATATTTGCTATTGTAAAACATCTAATTGCTGTACTCACAAAGCGCATGTGCGTCCACTTAGCAGCGAAAAACATTTTATGTGTAGTTTGTGTAATTACGTTACACATGTGGAAAAGAACTTTCGAACACATTTCTATGCGCATTTTAAGCAGACGCGCGTTGTCTGTCATTTGTGTAAGTACACTTATTCTAGAAAAGATACTCTTCGCAAACATTTAATTAATCATCATAAGCACAGTAACTTCATCTAGCAATTACTCATCGAAACGATTAATTTGTTAATTTAATTACGTTTTTCTCTGTACTACCTACGAAAATAAAAACTAATATATTGTACTACTCATGTTTAGGTTACAGCCGCGAAAAGGTGCATGTGTCGTTATTTTATTTTGTTGAGTAGAGTCGAGGAACTAAAATTTGATTTATTCAAGATAGAGTAACAGTTCTACTCAACAAAATAAAATAACGACATGTTATGGGACCAGTTTGCATCCCCAAAACCTTCCACGTTCACTCTCCATTTTTATTAATAGTTAAAATTAAATCCAAAACAGTTTTCAAATATCTTAACAAACGTTTTGCAGCTTTCCAATGTGCCATTGTATAACAAGTGTTAAACTGACTTAATAATAATAGAATAACATAACCTACAGTTCTAGAGACCTCTACGCGTTCGGTACGATTGAAATCGAGCTGGCGAATAACAGAACGTTCATCATCTCTCGACCTATTCGAGATACTATTATAAAAGGACTTACAACATCTAGCAACCCCACGTTTTCGATACGATTCCAATCAAGTCAGTAGAAACAAAATCGTCTGGAAATCTCTACGATTTTAATACGAATAAAATCGAGCTCGCGAACAACTGAACTTACAATTCTGGAGACCTCTACGCGCTCGGTGCGATTGAAATCGGGTTGCGAATAACAAAACCATAATATTCTATAAACCTCTTCGAGATACGATTAAAAAAGAACCAACAACATCTAGCGACCTCTACGTTTTCGATACAATTCCAATCAAGTCAGTAGAAACAGAACCTTTGCCTGGAAATGTCTACGATTTCAATACGAATAAAATCGAGCGGAAATAACAGAACCTACATTTTGAAAACCTCTACGCATTCGGTACAATTGAAATCGAGCTAGTGAATAACAAAACCTTCATTTTCTGCCGGGCTCTTCGAGATACAATTAAATTCCAGCCTACAACAGGCAGCGACCCCTACGTTTTCGGTACGATTCCAATCAAGTTTGTTTGCGAATGTCTACGAAATTAATATTAATGAAATCGAGCTAGCGGATAACAGAAGTTACTACGATTAAAAACGAACCTACATCTAGCGATTTCTACGTTTTCGATACGATTCCAATCAAGTTAGCAGGAACATAGCTTTCTTCTGCGTACGTCTACGATTTTAATACGAATTTAACAGAACTAGCGGCTAACATAACCTACAATTCTGGTGACTGCATAACTGTACGGTTAGAATCAAGCAAGCAAATAGCAGAACCTCCTTTACATTTTCAATACCATTAAAAACGAATAACAAAACCTATCTTCTTGCGATTAAATACTATTAAAACCGAGCCTACACATCTTGTGACCTCTACGTTTGCAATACGATTTGAATCAAGTCAGCAGAAACAGAACCTTCATCTAGAAGCATTCAAAAACGAACTAGCTGACAACGGAACCTACAATTCTAAAGGTCATTTCGTTTTCGGTACGATTAGGAATGAGCTAGCGAATATTAGACCTTACTACGTCTTTCTTTCATCGCGGAATGTATATCGCTTTATAGGTAGATTCTTTGTAAATGACGGAGAATGTTCGTTTTGTGTGTTATTTTGCAATGACATATGTTGCATTCGAAAGGCATTCTGTATCTTTAATAAGAGGATTATTAGCAAATTGTAACCGTAAAAGGTTTATGGGTACCTTTTGCAACGAAATTCAAACGTCACAGTCCTAGAAGCATTGCTCAATCTAAGTTTGATTTATACCTTCAAATGTGATTGTAATCACGATTTGAATCGTATTCGTAATGAAGTTGGAGGTTCTGGTTTTGGCTAGCTCGATTTTAATCGTAGACGCTTTCTTGCGAAGATTCTATTTATGCTGACTTGATTGGAATCGTATCGAAAACGTAGAGGTTGCTAGATGTTGTCGGTTCTTTTTTAATCATATCTCGAAGAAGTCGAGAAAAGATAAAGGTTTTGTTATTCGTTAGCTCGATTTCTATCGTAACGAATGCGTAGAGGTCTCCAGAACTGTAGGTTTTGTTATTCGCGAGAACGATTTTATTCGTATTAAAATCGTAGACTGTTACGTGCCGAAAATCGGCACTAGACATCTTTAGTTTAGTTTTGATATGCGGAAGTTTTACGCCATAAATTTGAAAGACTTGGCGCGTGTGTTTCCGTCACGTCAGAAGTGCTTGCGCGAGACTTCGCGCCGACGCGTGTGGCGGCAAAAAAGTGGGGGTTTTTCGAAGGACGCTGAAAAACAGGACTTTTGCTTTGAACATCAAAAAGAGTGGTTGGGTCTGGTATCGTATCCTTATCTTATTATGTAGATTCCCTTGCCTTTTTGATTATTTGTCCCCTATAAACCCGTTCCTTATCGTTCCCGCTACATATAGGTAAAAGAAGATAAATTTGGAAACAACCTGGTAACAGCCCACGCCCGCAGTCGCTAGCCGGAGCAATCCTGATGGAAGTCGCAGTCGCCATCTTTAACTTATCCTGAAGGAAGCCACGAGCAACCCTGAAGGAAGTGATTCTGTAGGAAGCTGTACCTATTTATGTAAGTACTCCGTTCTTTATACTGCATTTCATGAATTTTACATATTTCGTCATTTACGTGTAATAATTTGCATATTATGTGACGTCATTGACAGATGGGCGCGCTAATTTCCACTTTATAGATTAGCGTTACCAACTGTCTTTGGTGTCTCTTATATCTCGTTTACGGTTATATAAGCCATTCCAGAGAAAGGTTCTGTTTCTACTAACTTGATTGGAATCGTATCGAAAACATAGAACTCGCTAAATGTTGTAGGTGATTTTTTAATCGTACTTCGAAGATGTCGACAGAGAATGAAGGTTTTACTAATCGCTAGCTTCATTTCAGTCGCACCGAACGCGTAGGGGTCTTCAAAACTGTAGGTTCTGTTTTTCCCGCTCGATTTAATTTGTAAAAATCGTAGACATTTCTGCTGACTTAACTGGAACCGTATCAAAAACGTAGAGGTCACTAAATGTTGTAGGTTCTTTTTAATTGTATCTCGAAGAAGTCGACAGAAGATGAAAGATTTGTTATTCGCTAGCTCGAATTTAATCGTAGCGAACGCGTAAAGGTTTCCAAAATTGTAGGTTCTGTTATTCACAAGCTCAATTTTATGCATATTAATCGTAGACGTTCCCAGATGAACGTTCTGTTTCTGTTGACTTGATTTGTATCGTATCGAAAACCTACAGATCGCTAGATATAGTAGGTTCTTTTTTAATCGTATCTCAAAGAGGTCGACAGAAAATGAAGGTTTTGTTATTCATTAGCTCGATTTCAATCGTACCGATTACGTAGAAGTCTCAATAATTGGAGGTTTTGTTATCGCGAGCTCGATTTTGTTCCTATTACAATCGTAAACAATTCCAGAAAAGGTTCTGTTTCTACTGACTTGATTGGAATCGCATTGAAAACTTAGAGGTCGCTAGATGTTGTAGGTACTTTTGTAATCGTACCTCGAAGAGGTCGACAGAATATGAAGGTTTTGCTCGATTTCAATCGTACCGAACGCGTAGAGGTCTCCACAACTGTAGATTCTGTTAATCGTACTGAAATCAGAAATCTCCACGTTTGTAGATTCCGTTATCGACTAACACGATCTTGAACGCTTTAAGACGAAGGTTCTACTTCTGCTCACTGATTGGAATCGTACCGAAAACGTAGAGGTTGCTATATGCTGCAGGATCGTTTTAAATCCCATTTCGGTAAGGTCGCCAGAAAATGATGGTTTTGTTATTCATTTTAATCGTATTGAGGACATAGTGGTCGTCAGACGTAGTAAATTCTGTTATTCGCTAGCTCTCTTTTAATCGTACCGAAAACGTAGAAGTCTCCAGAATTGTAGGTTTTTGTTATTTGCTAACTCAATTTTTATCATATTAAATCGTTGATGCCTCTAGACAAAGGTTCTGTTCCTGCCGACTTGATTGTGATCGAATCCAAAACGTAGAAGTCGTTATATGCAGCAGGCTCGATTTTAAACGTATTTCAATAAGGTCGCCAGAAAATTGAGGTTGTTATTCGTTTTTAATGGTGTTGAAAACGTAAAAGTCGTCAGGCGTAGTAGGTTTTGTTACGTATTAACCGTGCCGAAAACATACAGGTTTCCAAATTTGTAGGTTTTGCTAATCGCTAACTCAGTTTTAATCGTATTAAATCGTAGATGCTTCCAGACGAAGGTTCTACTTCTGCTGAATTGATTGGAATCGTATAAAAATCGTAGAGCTCGCTAGATGTTGCAGGCTCGATAAATGTTGTCAGACGTAGTAGATTTTATTATTCTACTCGTACCGAAAACGAAGAGATCTTCAGGATTGTAGGTTCCGTTATCGATTAGTTTGTTTTTGAATGCTTCCAGACGAAAGTTGTGTGTCTGCTGACTTGATTGGAATCGTATCGAAAACGTAGAGGTCGCTTGATGTTGTAGTCTTGATTTTAATCGCCAGAAGATGAGAGGTTCTGTTATTCGATTTTAGGTATTGAAAACGTAAAGGTCCTTAGACGTAGCAGATTCTTTTACCCCTTCGCTACGATTGAAATCGAGCTAGCGAATGACAAAACCTTAATCTTCTGTCGACCTCTTTGAGATACGATTAAAAAGAACCGACAACATCTAGCGACTTCTACTTAAGTCAGCAGAAACAGAACCGTTGTCTGGAAATGTCTACGATTTTAACACGAATAAAATCGAGTGGGAAATACAGAACCTACAGTTTTGGAGACCTCTGGGCGTTCGGTACGATTGAAATTGAGCTAGCGAATAACAAAACCTTCTTCTTCTGTCGACCTTTACGAGATACGATTAAAAAAGAACCTACAACATCTAACAGCCTCTACGTTATAGCCTTTTCGTTATTTAAGGATTTTATTTTACGAGAATTTCCAGTAAGCGAATAGAGCCCACGGCTTGTTCTGATGGAAAATGGCCCGAAGTTGAGGAAATCTCAAAGGCAAAGCGGCTAGTCGAACTATGTGCTCTGGGTGGAACATGAGCTGTGGGTCGGGGTTGGATTGCGACCAAAAATATGAAGAATAAGGCGCCACCAAATTTTTCTATACGAAGAAGACTTACTTAAGTCCCTTGTACAAGGCGAATGCGGAAACCTTTATTCAATAACCGCTATACAATTTATTAAAGACAACATAATCCCTAAAGTTTCTTACCTTATGGCTCGACTTTGACCTTTATACTTCACTGCTACACCTGTAAGCAGATTAAACAAAGAATAGCACTGTTTGTGCATTTATACTCAAAATTTTTAAATTCAATTCGAATCAACTTTCATTCATTCTAATTAAAAAGAATAGTCTTGATCAAAATAAAAATCTATTCCTCTGGTATTCAGTTAACGTGCTTTTTACAAAACATCTTTTCAGTTTTTACATAATTTTGATTAATTTAATTCATGAAAATTATTTACAAAGGCACTGGATATAATAAGTACCATTCAGTTTAAAATGTGGTCATTTCTATAAGAAATATCTAGCCAAATTTTATTTTAAAAATGATTAAGCCTGAAGTTGCTTTCTGAACAATTACTTACAAATAACAATATCTGTTGGTTTGAGTAGATCTACCATAACCTCACAATAAATTATTCCAGTCAGTTATTACTGAAATAGTAAACAGAAGTTTAATTTCTAATTTTTCTTAAATAGGAGAATTTACTTTCTCTATCACATAATGACATCTTCCACTAATTTCAGTGTATTAATAAAAGATTTAGAAATAAAAATTTACAGGTTCCTGTTGCTTAATATTGAAAAATATATATAGTCTGTCCTTGACCTATTTTGAAGTTCAAATAACTTGATTAAACAAAAAATTATCTATCTACTATATCCATAATTCAGCTAACATACGAAAACAAATTTACATACCAGATGTTCATCTGACAGAAAAATACCTGCTAGACGTCTTGCATCAGCATTTAAATAAAGAAATCTCCAATTCAGTACAAGTAAATTTGCTGCTTACTGAAGCTCCAAACTACACCACGGCATCCATTTTTAAATAATTGATACCCGGCAGATCCACACTCGACCAAAGCGTAAATTCTTATATTTTCTTCTTGTGCATTTATTAAAATTACGTTAAACCAAACTTCTGTTAACTAAAGGTTGCATGTTTTTTCAAAGCTAAACATCATTTCCAATTTTCATATCATTAACAAATTGCATATTAATTAAGGTTGTGTGTAAATTAAAGTTACGAACATTATTTCTAAGTTAAATATTATATCAAACGTTGAATACTATATCTAAAGTTGCACTGAAAATCTTTACTTAATATGGTTACAGGATCAATAATACTTACCGTTAACCACGGCCCTTCAAACAAAATAATTTCTCGTCATCTACGAGCTATGTTCCAGCAAGTGGACAACACAAAATGCGCTTCGGAGATGACATTCTCTCCTAAAACAACTTAAATCGCACGTGCTTCCAACACGTAGAAACTGCAAACGCCATTCCTCGGGTTCAAGGAACAATTCAACTTGTTTTCACCACAGCTGTATTGGAAGTGCTCATGTCACGCGAGTTACCGCCCGGCAACAAGATTACCTTACAATTGCCTAACAGAGGGAGCTCTAGGAATGACACTAAATGAAAAGTTTATTTTTGTCACCGTATAAATTAAATTTTAAATTGAATTGAAAGCTAATATTTTATTGGACAATAGGTAATATTCATTTAGCGGACTGTGCAGCATTACCATGCATTATATTGTTTTTTATTAAATAAATAGATTAATTATATGTACACATCTTGATAGGAAATAAAATCGTTACAACGTTATGGATACGATTAAAATCAAATCAGCAGGAATAGTACCTTTGTCTGGAATGGTCTACGATTTTAATACGAACAAAATCGAGCTCGCGAATAACAAAACCTTCATCTTCTGTCGACCTCTTCGAGATACGATTAAAAAGAACCTATTACCTGCGTTCAATATCAAGCTAGCCGATAACGGAACTTACAATTCCAGAGATTTCTGTTTTCGGTACGATTATAATCGAGCTAACGAACAACAGAGCCAACTACGTCTGACGACCTTTATCGAAACTACAATATCTAGCGATCTCTACGTTTTGGATACGATTCTAATCAAATCAGCAGAGACAGAACGTTCGTCTAGGACCGTCTACGATTAATATGCATAAAATCGAGCTTGCGAATAACAAAACCTACAATTCTTGAGACCTCTGCGTGATCGGTAGGATTGTAATCGAGCTAGCGAATAGCAAATCTTTTATGTTCTGACGACCTCTTCGAGATACAATTAAAAGAACCTACAACATCCAGCGACATCTACGTTTACGATAGGATTCCAATCAAGTGTGTAGAAACAGACCCTTAGTCTGGAAAAGTCTACGTTTTTAATACGAATAAAATCGAGCTCACGAATAACAGAACATGCAGTTCTGGAAACTTCTACGCATTCGGTACGATTGTAATGGTGCTACCAAATAACAAAACCTTCATCTTTTGTCGACCTCTTCGAGATACGATTAAAAAATCACCTACAACATCTAGCGACCTTTACGTTTCCGGTACGATTCCAATCAAGTCAGCAGAAACAGAACCTTTTCCTGAAAATGTCAACGATTTCAACACGAATAAAATCGAGCGGGAATAACAGAACCTAAGGTTTTGGAGAATTCTACGCGCTCGGTACCATTGAAATTGAGCTACCGAATAACAAAACCTTCATCTTTTGTCGATCTCTTCGAGTTACGATAAAAAAAACCTACAACATTTAGCGACATCTACGGTTTCGATACGATTCCAATCAAGTCAGAAAAAACCGAACATTTGCTGGAAATGTCTACGATTTTAAAACGAATGGAAAAGGGTTAGCGCATAACAGAATCTACTACGATTAAAATCAAGCCTAGAGACTTTTACGTTTTCGATACGATTCCAATCAATTCAGTATAAATAGAACCTTCGCCTAGACTTATCTACGATTTTAATACGAATAAAATCGACCTCGCGAATAACAAAACCTACAGTTCTGGAGACCTCTACGCATTCGGCACGATTTAATTCGAACTAGCAGATAACAAAATCTTCTTCTTCTGTCGACTTCTTCGAGATACGATTAAAAAAAGAACCTACAACAACTAGGGACCTCTACGTTTTCGATACGATGTCAATAAGCCAGCAGCAATAGAACCTTCGCCTGGAAGTGTCTACGATTTTAATACGATTAAAATTGAGCTAACCAAAAACAGAATCTTCAACTACATTACGAATGCGATTAAAGTCGTGATAACAATCGCATTTGAGGCTATAAATTAAACTTCGATTAAGCAACGATTCCAGAACTGTGACATTTGACTTTCGTTGCAAAAGACATCTATAAACCTTTCAGGGTTACAATTTGCTAATAATCCTCTTATTGAAGATACAGAATGGCTTTCGAATGCAACATATGTCATTGCAAAATAACACACAAAACGAACTTTTACCGTCATTTAAAAAGAATCCATCTAAAAAGCGATACAGATTCCGCGATGAAGGAATGGTTTTATTGTGATCTTTGCAACTACAAATCATGGGACAAGACAACTCTCAGAAGGCACATCGATAATCATACTGCAGAAAAACCATTTCAGTGCGAAATGTGTTCATATAGCACATCAAAACCGTCAAATCTTAAACGTCACAACATGATACATACTGGCGAAAAACCGTTTCAATGTAATTTTTGCGATTATAGAAGTACCGAACCCACTCCTGTTAAAAGACACATTTTTACATTTCACCTTCAAGAAGACATCTGTAGCATCTGTAAACGCCAACATAATCCAAATACAAAAGCCGTGGAGGCTTTTAAATCATTTTGGTGTAATATCTGTGATTTTAAAACCTTAAAAGCGAGGACCTTAAAACAACATATTTACCGACATACACGCGAAAAACCATTTGCATGTTATTTATGCGCATATCGGGTTTCTAGAAAAAGCGTCCTACGCTTGCATATGGTACGGCACGGATTTGATGTGCAAATTAAAAAGAAGCGTAAGTTCTGTGAGTTTGAGACTAATTCTATGGGCGAGTTAGAACCTCACGAGTACACGCATACAGGAGAAAAGCCGTACGCGTGTCACATTTGCTATTGTAAAACGTCTAATCGCTGTACTCACAAAGCGCATGTGCGTCCACTTAGCAGCGAAAAACATTTTATGTGTAGTTTGTGTAATTACGTTACACATGTGGAAAAGAACTTTCGAAAACATTTCTATACGCATTTTAAGCAGACGCGCGTTGTCTGTCATTTGTGTAACTACACTTATTCTAGCAAAGATACTCTTCGAAAACATTTGCGTAATCGTCATAAGCACAGTAACTTCATCTAGCAATTACTCATCGAAACGTTTAATTTGTTAGTTTAATTACGTCTTTCTCTGTACTACCTACGAAAATAAAAACTAATATATTGTACTACTCATGTGTAGGTTACAGCCGCGAAAAGGTGTATGTGCCGCTATTTTATTTTGTTGAGTAGAGTCGAGGAACCAAAATTAAATTTATTAAAGTTAGAGTAACAGTTCTACTCATCAAAATAAAATAACGACAGGTTAAGGGCGCAGTTTGCATCTGCAAAACCTTCCACGTTCACTCTCCCAATTTCATTACAATTAAAGTTAAATTCAAGGTAGCTTTCAAATATCTTAACACCTGCTTTGCAGCTTTCCAATGTGCCATTGCATAACAAGTATTAAACTGACTTAATTACAGAATGACAGAACCTACAATTCTTGAGACTTCTACGCGTTCAACACGATTGAAATCGAGCTAGTGACTAACAAAACCTTCATCTTCTGTCGACCTCTTCGAGATACGATTAAAAAAGAACCTACAACATCTAGCGACCTGCACGTTTTCGATACGATTACAATCAAGTCTGTAGAAACAGAACCTTTGTGTGGAAACGTTTACGATTTTAATACGACTGAAATCGACCTCGCAAATGACAGAACCTACAGTTCTGTAGACCTCTACGCGTTCGGTACGACTGTAATCGACTTAGCACATAACATAACCTTTATCTTCTGTCGGGCTCTTCGAGATACGATTAAAATACATACATCTAGCGGCCTTTACGTTTTCGATACGATTAATCAAGTCAGCAAAAACAGAACCTTTGTCTGAAAATGTCTACGATTTTAACATTAATAAAATCGAGCGGGTATAACAGAACGTACAGTTTTGGAGACCTCTACGCGTTCGGTGCGACTGAAATCGAGCTATCGATTATCTAAACCTTCATTCTCTGTCGACCTCTTCGAGGTGCGATTTAAAAATCACCTACAATATCTAGCGACCCCTACGTTCCGATACGATTCAATTCAAGTCACTAGAAACCGAATGTTCGTCTGGAAACGTCTACGATTTTAATACGATTGAACTCGTGTTAGCAGATAACAGAACCTACAATTCTGGAGACCTCTACGGTTTCGGTTCGATTAAAATCGACCTAACACAACAGAACCTACTACGTCTGACGACATTTACGTTTTCAATAACTAAAAGTGAATAACAAAACCTTCATCTTCTGGCGACATCTGGCAATCTCTAGATTTTTGGTACGATTTCAGTCAAATTAGTTGAAACAGAACCTTCATCTGGAAGAATGTACGATTTTATAAGATTAAAATAGAATCTACAACATTTAGTGATCCCATTCGAATTAGCAGAAGTAGAACCTTCGTCTGGAAGCATCTACGATTTAATACGATTAAAACCGAGATAGCAATTAATAAAACTTACAATTTTAGAAACCTCTAAATTTTCGGCACGATTAAAATCAACCTAGCACATAACAAAATCTACTACGTCTGACGTCCTTCACGTTTTCAATACCTAAACGCGAAAGAACCCTTCATCTTCTGGCGACCTTTTTGAGATACGATTAAAATCAAGCTCACTACATTTAGCAACCTCTACGCTTTGGTTACGATCCCAATCAAGCCAGCAGAAACAAACCCGTTGCCTCAAGGCGTCTACGATTTTAATACGATATAAATCGAGTTACTGGATAATAGAAGCTACAATGCTAGATACCTCTACTTTTTTGATACGGTTAAAATTGAGCTAGCGAATAACTAAACTTTCATCTTCTGTCGACTTCTTCGAGATACGATTAAAAAATCACCTACAACATCTAGCGATCCCCTACGTCTTCGATGCGAATCCAATCAAGTCAGCAGAAACAGAACCTTTGTCTGAAAATGTCTACGCTTTTTATACGAATAATATCGAGCTCGTGAGTAACAGAACCTAAAGTTCTGGAGACCTCTACGCGTTTGCTACGATTGAAATTGAGCTAACGAATAACAAAGCTTTCATCTGCTGTCGACTTCTTCGAGATACGATTTAAAAATCCCCTACAACATCTAGCAACCTCTACGTCTTCGATACGATTCCAATCAAGTCGGTAGAAATGTCTACGAATTTAATACGAACAAAATCGACCACGAGAATAGCAAAACGTACAGTTCTGGAAACCTCTACGCGTTCGCTACGATTGAAATCGAGCTAACGAATAGCAAAGCCTTCATCTTCTGTCGACCTCTTCGAGATATGATTAAAAAATCACCTACGACATCTAGCGAGCTTTATGTTTTCTATACGATTCCAATCAAGTCAGTAGAAACAGCACGTTTGTCTGGAAATGTCTACGATTGTAATAGGAACAAAATCGAGCTCGCGAATAACAAAACCTACAATTCTTGAAACCTCTACGTGATCGGTACGATTGAAATCGAGCTAGCGGATAACAAAACCTTCATGTTCTGTCGACCTCTTCGATGTACGATTAAAAATAACCTACAACATCTAGCGGCCTCTACGTTTTCGATACGATTCCAATCAAGTCTGCAGACACAGAACTTTTGTCTGGGAATGTCTACGAATTTAATACAAATAAAATCGAGCTTACGAATAACCTACAGCTCTGGAGACCTCTACGCGATTGAAATTGAGCTAGCGAATAACAAAATCTTCATTTTCGAGATACAATTAAACTCGAGACTACAATAGGCAGCGACCCCTACGTTTTCGGTACGATTCAAATCAAGTTTGTTTGCGAATGTCTACGAAATTAATATTAATGAAATCGAGCTAGCGGGTAATAGAAGTTACTATGATTTAAAAGGACCCTACATATAGACATTTCTACGTTTTTGATACGATTTTAATCAAGTTAGCAAGAACAGAACTTTCTTCTGCGAACGTTTACGATTTTAATACGAATAAAACCGAGCTAGCGGTTAACAGAACCTACTATTCTGGTGACTACATTATCGGTACGATTAAAATTGAGCAAGCGAATAACAGAACCTCTTACGTTTAACGAACTATACATTGTCAATAATATTAAAAACGAATAAAAAAACCAAATTCTTGCGATTAAATACTATTAAAATGGAGCCTACCCATCTAGTGACCTCTACAGTTTTCGAGACCTCTACGTTTACGATACGATTACAATGGACCTAGCACATAACAGATCCCGACACGTCTTACAACCTTTACGTTTTCAATACCTAGAAGCAAACACCAGAATCCCTCGTCTTCTGGCGACATTTTCGAGATACGATTAATATCGAGATACCAATATCTAGCGAGCGCTTCGTTTTCGATAAGATTCCAATCAAGTCAGCAGAAACAAAACCTTAGTCTGAAACCGTTTACGATTTTAATAAGAATAAAATCGATCTATCGGATAAAAGTATCTCCAATTTTAAAGACCTTTACGTTTTCGGTACGATTAGAAACAAGCTAGTGAATAATAGAACTTACTACATCTGACGACTTTTATTGAGCCTCCTACATCTAGCGACCTTTACGTTTTCGGTACGATTCCAATCAAGTTGGTAGAAACAGAACCTTCGTCTGTAAGCATTCAAAAACAAACTACCCGATAACGGAACCTACAATTCTGGAGATTTCAACGTTTTTCGGTACGATTAGAAACAAGTTAACGAATAATAGAACCTACTACGTCTGACGATTTTTATCAATGCTCTAACATTTAACGGCCTCTATGTTTTCGATACGATTCCAATCGAATTAGCAGAAATAGAACCTTAGTCTTCCAGCATCTACGGTTTAATAGGAATAAAACCGAGCTAACGATTAGCAAAACCTACAATTTTAGAGACCTCTATGTTTTCGGCACGATTAAACTCGCCCAAACACATAACAAAACCCACTACGTCTGACGACCTTTACGTTTTCGATACCTATAAGCGAATAACAGAACCCCTTTCTTTTTGGCTACCTTTTCGAAATACTGTTTACATCTAGCGACCTCTACGCTTTTGATACGATTAAATTTGAACTGTTGAAAAACAGAATTTACTACGTCTGACAACCATTACGTCTTCAATACCAATACCACAAATAACAGAACCTCCATTTTCTGACGCTCTTATCGAGATACAATTAAAATCGAGCTTGCAACATCTAGCGACCTCTACGTTTACGGTACGATTACAATCAAGTAAGCAGAAACAGAACCTTTATCTGGAGGCATCTCCGATTTTAATACGATTGAAATCGACCTAACAGAAAGCAGAACCTACAATTCTGGAGACCTCTACGTTTCCGGTATGACTAAACCGAGCTACTGAATAACGGAACCTACTACGTCTGGCCCCTTTACGTTTTCAGTACCATCGAAAGCGAATAACCAAACCTACATCAAGTTTGCAGAAACAGATTTTTCATTCGGAAGCGTTCAAAATCGAACTAACCGATAAGGAAACCTACGATTCCGAGAACCTCTATGTTTTCGGTATGATTAAAATTAAACTAGCGAATACAAAAGCGTACTACATCTGACGACCTTTATCAAATCAACAACATCTAGCAACTTTACTTTTTCGATACAATTCCAGTCAAGTCAGTAGGAACAGAACATTCGCTTAGAAGCATCTACGATGTTAATACAATTGAAATCGAGCTAGCAGAAAATAGAACCTACGATTCTAGAGAGCTCTACGTTTTCGGTAAGGTTAATACGAGATACCGAATAACGGAACCCACTACATCTGGCACCTTCACGTTTTCAAAACCATTAAAAGCGAATAACATCCATTCATCTTCTAACGAACTTTTCGAGATACGATTAAAATCGAGACTACAACTTATAGAGACCTCTACGTTTTCGGTTCGACTTCAGTCGAATAAACAGAAACAAAATTTTCATCTTTTGTCGACCTCCTTGAAATACAATTAAAAAAAACTTACAACTAACAACCTCTATGATTTCGATACAATTCCAATCACTTCAGAATGAGTATAGCCAACGTCTGGAAACATCTACGATTTTAATACGATTAAAACTGAGCTAGCGGATAGCAAAACCTACAATTCTGGAAACATCTACGTTTTCGGTATGATTAAAATCAAGCTATTGAATAACAGAACCAACTATGGCTAAAGTCCTTTAGGTTTTCAATACCATTAAAAACGAACAACAAATTCTTCATTTTCTGGCGACCTCTTCGAGATCAGATTAAATAGAACCTACAACATCTAACGATTATGTTTTCGATACGATTCCAATCAAGTCAGCAGAAACAGAACGATTGTCTGGAAATGTCTACGATTTTAACACGTATAAAACAAGCGGGACTATAGAACCTACAGTTTTGGAGACCCTTTACGCGTTCGGTACGGTTGGAATCCAGCTAGCGAATAACAAAACCTTCATCTTCTGTCGACCTCTTTGAGATACGATTAAAAAAGAGCCTACAACATCTAGCGACCTCTACGTTTTCGATACGATTCCAATCAAGTCAGAAAAAACCGAACATTTGCTGGAAATGTCTACGATTTTAAAACGAATGGAAAAGAGTTAACGCGTAACAGAATCTACTACGATTAAAATCAAGCCTAGAGACTTTTACGTTTTCGATACGATTCCAATCAATTCAGTACAAATAGAACCTTCGCCTAGACTTATCTAAGATTTTAATACGAATAAAATCGACCTCGCGAATAACAAAACCTACAGTTCTGGAGACCTCTACGCATTCGGTACCATTTAATTCGAACTAGCAGATAACAAAACCTTCATCTTCTGTCGACTTGTTCGAGATACGATTAAAAAAACCTACAACATATAGAGACCTCTACGGTTTCGATACAATGTCAATAAAACCTTCGCCTGGAATCGTCTACGATTTTAATACAATTAAAATCGAGCTAACCAAAAACAGAACCTTCAACTACATTACGAATGCCATTAAAGTCGTGATAACAATCGCAATTGAGGCTATAAATTGAACTTAGATTAAGCAACGATTCCAGAACTGTGACATTTGACTTTCGTTGCAAAAGGCATCCATAAACCTTTCAGGGTTACAATTTGCTAATAATCCTCTTATTGAAAATACAGAATGGCATTCGAATGCAACATATGTCATTGCAAAATATCACACAAAACGAACTTTCTCCGTCATTTAAAAAGAATCCATCTAAAAAGTGATACAGATTCCGCGATGAAAGAATGGTTTTATTGTGATCTTTGCAAGTACAAATCATGGGAAAAGACAACTCTCAGAAGGCACATTGTTAATCATACTGCAGAAAAAAAATTTCAGTGCGAAATGTGTCCATATAAAACATCAAAACCGTCAGACCTAAAATGTCACAACATGATACATACTGGTGAAAAACCGTTTCAATGTAATTTCTGCTGTTACGGAAGCACTAAATCAGCTCCTGTTAGAAAACACATTTTTACATTTCACCTTCAAGAAGACGGTAAACGTCAACATAATTCAAATAAAAAAACCGTGCAGGCTTTTAAATCATTTTGGTGTAATGTCTGCAATTTTAAAACCTCAAAAGCGAAAAGTTTAAAACGTCATATTTATCGACATACACGCGAAAAGCCATTTGAATGTTATTTATGTGGTTACCGGGTTTGTAGAAAGGATGTCCTACGCTTGCATATGGAACGTCACGGATTTGACTTGCAAGTTAGAAAGAAGTGTAAGCTCTGTGAGTTTGTAACTAGTTCTATGGGCGAGTTAAAGCTTCACGTGTACACGCATACAGGAGAAAAGCCGTTGGCGTGTCATATTTGCCATTGTAAAACGTCTAATCGCTGTACTCATAAAGCGCATGTGCGTCCACTTAGCAGCGAAAAACATTTTATGTGTAGTTTGTGTAATTACGTTACACATGTGGAAAAGAACTTTCGGAAACATTTCTATGCGCATTTTATACAGACGCGCGTTGTCTGTCATTTGTGTAACTACACTTATTCTAGAAAATATACTCTTTGGAAACATTTAGTTAATCATCATAAGCACCTTAACCTCATCTAGCAATTACTCAACGAAACGATTAATTTGTTATTTTAATTACGTTTTTCTCTGTACTACCTACGAAAATAAAAACTAATATATTGTACTACTCATGTTTAGGTTACTGCCTCGAAAAGGTGTAAGTGTTGTTATTTTATTTTGTTGAGCGGAGTTGAGGAACTAAAATTAGATTTATTCAAGGTACAGTAACAGTTCTACTCAACAAAATAAAATAACGACAGGTTATGGGCCCAGTTTGCATCCCCAAAACCTTCCACGTTCACTCTCCCATTTTTCATTCAAAGTTAAAGTTAAATTCAATGTAACTTTCAAATATCTTAACACCCGCCTTGCAGCTTTCCAATGTGCAATTGTATAACAAGTGTTAAACTGACTTAATTACAGAATAACAGAACCTACAGTTCTTGAGACCTCTACGCGTTCGGTACGAATGAAATTAAGCTAGCGAATAACAGAACCTTCATCATGTCACGACCTATTCGAGGTACTATTAAAAAAGAATTTACACTGGAAATCTCTACGATTTTAATACGAATAAAATTGAGCTTGCGAATAACAGAACTTCTGGAGACCTCTACGCGTTCGGTACGATTGAAATTGAGCTTGTGAATAACAAACCTTTATCTTCTGTCTACCAATTAAATTCGAGCATACAAAAGGCAGCGACCTCTACGTTTTCGGTACGATTCAAATCAAGTTTGTCTGCGAATATCTACGAAATTAATATTAATGAAATCGAGCTAGCGGATAACAGAAGTTACTACGACTAAAAGTGAACCTACATCTAGCGATTTCTACGTTCTCGATACGACTCCAATCAAGTTAGCACGAACAGAACTTTCTTTTACGAACGTTTACGATTTTAATACGAATAAAACCGAACTAGCGGCTAACATAACCTACAATTCTAGTGGCTGCATTATCGGTACGATTAGAATCATGCAAGCGAATAACAGAAGCTCCTACGTCTGACGACCTTTACAATTTCAATACCATTAAAAACAAATAAAAAAACCTATCTTGTTGCGATTAAATACTATTAAAATCGAGCTTACATATCCTGTTACCTCTATGTTTTCAGTACGATTCGAATCAAGTCAGCAGAAACAGAACCTTCGTGTGGAAGCATTGAAAAACGAACTAGCTGACACCAGAACCTACAATTCTAAAGCTCATTTTGTTTTCGGTACGATTAGGAACGAGGTAGCGAATATTAGAACCTACTACGTTTGATGATCTTAATCGAGCCTCCAACATCAAGCGACTTTTGCGTTTTCAATACGATTCCAATCAATTTAACAGAAGTAGAACCTTCGTCCGGAAGCCTCTACGATTTAATACGATTAAAACTGGACTAGCATTAGTAAAACCTACAATTTTATTGACCTCTAAGGTTTTAGTACGGTCTAAATCGATTTAACACATACGTCTAACGACCTTTACGTTTGCAATACCTAAAAGCGAATAACAGAACCCTCATCTTCTGAATACCTTCTTAAAATCGAGCCTGCAACATCTAGCGATCTCTACATTGTTCATACGATTCCAATCATTTCAGAGGAAGTAGAACCTTTGTCTGGAAGTATCTACGATTTTAATACGATTGAAATCGAGTTAGCGCATAACAGAACCTACAGTTTTCGAGACCTCTACGTTTACGGTACGATTACAATCGATCTAGCACATAACGGGTCCCTGATACGTCTTAACTTAAAAGCGAACTACAGAACCTCTCATATTCTGGCGACATAGTCGAGATACGATTAACATCGAGCTACCAACATCTAGCGACCTCTTCGTTTTCGATAAGATTTCAATCAAGTCAGCAGAAACAAAACCTTCGCCTGGAAGCGTTTACAATTTCAATACGATTGAAATCGTTCTATCAAATGAAAGAACCTACAATTTTGAAGACCTCAACATTTTCGGTGCGATTAGAAGCCTGCTAACGAATAACACAACCTACCACGTCTGACGACATTTATCACCCTTCTAACATCTAGCGACCGTTGCGTTTTCTATACGATTCTAATCAAATCAGCAGAAGTAGAACCTTCGCCTGGAAGCATATACGATTTAATACAATTCAAACTGGGTTAGCAATCAGAAAAACCTACAATTTTGGAGACCTCTACGTTTTCGGCACGATTAAAAGCAATCTATCACATAACAGAACCTGCTACGTCTAAGAACCGACACTTAAAAGCGAATAACAGAACTCATCTTCTGGCGATCTTTTCGGGATACGATTAAAATCGAGCTATCAACATCTAGCGACCATTTTGTTTTCGATAAGATTCCAATCAGATGAGCTGAAACAAAACCTTGGCCTGGAAGTGTTTACGATTTTAATACGATTGAAATCGAGATATCGGATACAAGAACCTACAATTTTGAAGACCTTTACGTTTTCGGTACGTTTAGATATAAGCTAGCGAATAATAGAACTTACTACGTTTGACGACCTTTATCGAGCTTTTAACATCTAACGACCTCTATGTTTTCCATACGATTCCAATCAAGTCAGCACAAACAACACCGTCGCCTGGAAATGTTTACGATTTTATTACGATTGAAATCGAACTATCGGACAAAAGAACCTACAATTCTGAAGAAACAGAACCATTGTTTGGAAATGTCTACGATTCTAATACTACTAAAATCGAGCTTGCTAGCTAATAACAAAACCTACAGCTTTGGAGACCTCTACGCGTTCGATACGATTGAATTCGAACTAGCAAATAACAAACCCTTCATCCTGTGGCGATTAAATTCGAGCCTACAACACGTAGCGACCTCTACGTTTTGGGTACGATTTAGATCAAGTTAGTAGTAACAAAACCTTCCTCTAGGAATGTCTACGATTTTAATATGAATGAAACCGAGCTAGCGACCAACAGAACATACGTTATCGGTACGATTAAAATCGATCAAGCGAATAACAGAACCTGCTACGACTGACGACCTTATAATTTCAATACCACTAAAACAAATAACAAAACCTTCATCTTCTATCAACCTCTTCAAGATACGATTAAAAAAGAACCAACAACATTCAGCGACCTCTACGTTATCGATACGATTCCAATCAAATCAGCAGGAATAGTACCTTTGTCTGGAAATGTCTACGACTTTAATACGAACAAAATCGAGCTCGTGAATAACAAAACCTACAAATCTTGAGACATTTACGTGATCGGTACGATTGAAATCAAGCTAGCAAATAACAAAGCCTTCATCTTCTGTCGACCTCTTCAAGAAACGATTAAAAAAGATCCAACAATATCCACCGACTTCTACGTTTTCGATACGACTCCAATCAAGTCAGTAGACACAGAATCTTTGTCTTGACAGGTCTATGATTATAATACGAATAAAGTCGACCGCGCAAATAACAAAACCTACAATTCTTGAGACCTCTAACGCGTTCGGTACGATTGAAATTGAGCTAGCGAATAACAGAACCTTCATCATCTCTCGACCTATTCGAAATACTAATAAAAAAAAACTTACAACATCTAGCGACCCCTATGTTTTCGATACGATTCCAATCAAGTTAGCAGAAACAGAACGCTCGTCTGGTAACGTCTACGATTAATATGCATAAAATCGAGCTCACGAATTATAGAACCTACAGTTTTGGGGATCTCTACACGTTCGCTGCGATTGAAATCAAGTTAGCGAATAAAAAAACCTTCATCTTCTGACTACCTCTTTGAGATGCGACTACAATACCTATCGACTTCTACGTTTTTGATACGACTCCAATCAAGTCAGCAGAAACAGAACCTTTGTATGGAAATGTCTACAATTTTAATACGAATAAATTAGAGTTTGTGAATAACAGAACCTACAGTTCTGGAGATCTCTACGCGTTCACTGCGATTAAAATCGAACTACCGAATAACAAAATCTTCATCTTCTCTCGACCTCTTCGAGATACGATTAAAAAAAAACTTACAACATCTAGCGACCTCTATACGTTTTCGATGCGATTCCAATCAAGTCAGTAGAAACAGAACGTTCGTCTGGGAACGTCTACGATTAATATGCATAAAATCGGGTTTGCGAATAACAATCAATCAATCAATTTCAATCGTACCGAACGCGCAGAGGTCTCCAAAACTGTAGGTTTTGTTATTCCCACTCGATTTTATTTGTGTTAAAATCGTAGACATTTTAAAACAACGGTTCTGTTTCTGCTGACTTGATTGGAAGCGCATCGAAGACGTAGAGGTCGCTAGATGTTGTCGGTTCTTTTTAATCGTATCTCAAAGAGGTCGACAGAAGATGAAGGTTTTGTTATTCGCTAGCTTCGATTTCAATCGTAGCGAAGGCGTAGAGAATTCCAGAACTGCAGGTTCTGTTATTCGCGGGCTCGATTTTATTTGTATTAAAATCGTAGACATTTTCAGACAACGGTTTGGTTTCTGCTGACTTTATTAGAATCGTATCGAAAACATAAAGGTCGTTGGATGTTGTTGGTCCTTTTGAAATCGTATCTTGAAGAGGTCGACAGAAGATGAAGGTTTTGTTATTCGCTAGCATGATTTCAATCGTACCGATCACGTAAATGTCTCAAAAATTGTTTGTTTTGTTATTGGCCAGCTCGATTTTGTTCGTATTAAAATCGTAGACATATCCAGACAAAGGTACTATTCCTGCTGATTTGACTAGAATCATATCGAAAACGTAGAGGTCACTAGATGTTGTAGGTTCTTTTTAATCTTTTTTTATCTCGAAGAGGTCGACAGAAGATGAATGTTTTGCTATTAGCTAGATCGATTTCAATCGTAGCGAAATCATAGAGGTATCCAGAACTGTAGTTTCTGTTATTCGCAAGCTCGATTTTATTCGTATTAAAATCATTGTCATTTCCAGATAAAGGTTCTCTTTCTGCTGATTTGATTAGAATCGTATCGAAAACGTAAAAATCGCTTAATGTATGCTCGATTCTAATCGTAGTAGGCTTTGTTATTCGGTAGCTCGACTTCATTCGTATTAATATCGTAGACATTCCTAGACGAAGGTTCTGCTCCTACTAACTTGATTTAAATTGTACCGAAAACGTAGAGGTCGCTACGTGTTGTAGGCTCGAATTTAATTGCCGCAGGATGAACGCTTTGTTATTTGCTAGCTCGAATTCAATCGCCCTGAACGCGTAGAGGTTTCCAGAACTGTAGGTTTTGTTATTCGCTAGCCCGATTTTATTCGTATTAAAATCGCAGACATTTCCAGACAAAGGTTCTGTTTCTTCAGAATTGTAGGTTCTTTTATCCGATAGTTCGATTTCAAACGTATTAAAATCGTAAACGCTTCCAGGCGAAGGTTTTGTTTTTGCTGACCTGATTGGAATCTTATCGAAAACGAAGAGATCGCTAGATGTTGATAGCTCGATTTTAATCGTATCCCGAAAAGATCACCAGAAGATAAGTACTGTTATTCGCTTTTAAATGTTGAAAACTGAACGATTGTTAGACGTAGCAGGTTCTGTTATGTGTTAGGTCGCTTTTAACCGTGCCGAAAACGTAGACGTCTCCAAAATTATAGGTTTTGCCAATCGCTAACCCAGTTTTAATCGTATTAAATGCTTCTAGACTAAGGTTTTGCTTCTGCTGATTGTATTGGAATCGTATTGAAAACTAGATGTTAGAGGCTTGATAAATGTCGTCAGACGTAGTAGGTTGTATTATCCGTTGGCTCGTTTCTAATCGCACCGTAAACGTAGAAGTCTTCAAATTTGTAGGTTCTTTCATTCGATAGATCGATTTCAATCGTATTAAAATTGTAAACATTTCCGAGCGAAGGTTTGGTTTCCGCTGACCTGATTGGAATTTTATCGAAAACGAAGAGGTCGCTGGATGTTGGTAGCTTGATTTTAATCGTATCTCAAAAATGTCGCCAGAATATGAGGGGTTCTGTTGTTCGCTTTTATGTTAAGACGTATCAGGGACCCGCTGTGTGCTAGGTCGATTGTAATCATACTGAAACGTAGAGGTCTCCAAAACTGTAGGTTCTGTTATGCGCTCGCTAACTCGATTTCAATCGTATTAAAATCGTAGATACTTCCAGACAAATGTTCTACTTCCTATGAATTGATTGGAATCGTACGAACAACGTAGAGATCGCTAGATGTTGTAGGCTAGATTTTAAGCCTATCTCGAGAACGTAGTCAGAAGATGGAAATTCTGTTATTCGCTTTTAGGTATTGAAAACGTAAAGGTCGTTAGACGTATGTGTTAAGTCGATTTTAACCGTACTATAACCGTAGAGGTCAATAAAATTGTAGGTTTTACTAATCCTAGTTCAGTTTTAATCGTATTAAATCGTAGAGGCTTCCGGACGAAGGTTCTACTTCTGTTAAATTGATTGGAATCGTATTGAAAACGCAAAAGTCGCTAGATGTTGGAGGCTCGATTAAGATCATCAAACGTAGTAGGTTCTAATATTCGCTAGCTCTTCGAGATACGATTAAAAAATAACCTACAACATTTAGCGACCTCTACGTTTTCGATACAATTTCAATCAAGTCAGCAGGAACAGAACCTTTGTCTGGAAATGTCTACAATTTTAATACAAATAAAATCAAGCCTGCGAATAACAGAATCTGCAGTTCTGGAATCCTCTACGCCTTCGCTACGATTGAAATCGAGCTAGCGAATGACAAAACCTTCATCTTTTCGAGATACAATTAAAAAAGAACCTACAACATCCAACAACCTCTACGTTATGGATACAATTTCAATCAAATCAGCAGGAATAGTACCTTTGTCTGGAAATGTCTACGATTTTAATACGAACAAAATCGAGTTCGCGAATAACAAAACCTTCATCTTTTGTCGACCTCTTCAAGATACGATTAAAAAAGAACCTATTACATCTAACGACCTCTACGTTTTCGATACGATACGTTCAATATCAAGCTAGCCGATAACCGAATTTACAATTCTAGAGATTTCTGTTTTCGGTACGCTTATAATCGAGCTAACGAACAACAGGGCCAACTACGTCTGACGACCTTTATCGAAACAACATCTAGTGACCTCTACGTTATCAATACGATTCCAATCAAGTCAGCAGAACAGAACCTTTGTCTGGAAATGTTTACAATTTTAATACAAATAAAATCAAGCCTGCGAATAACAGAATATGCAGTTCTGGAATCCTCTACGCCTTCGCTACGATTGAAATCGAGCTAGCGAATGACAAAACCTTCATCTTTTCGAGATACAATTAAAAAAGAACCTACAACATCCAACAACCTCTACGTTATGGATACAATTTCAATCAAATCAGCAGGAATAGTACCTTTGTCTGGAAATGTCTACGATTTTAATACGAACAAAATCGAGTTCGCGAATAACAAAACCTTCATCTTTTGTCGACTTCTTCGAGATACGATTAAAAAAGAACCTATTACATCTAACGACCTCTACGTTTTCGATACGATACGTTCAATATCAAGCTAGTCGATAACCGAATTTACAATTCTAGAGATTTCTGTTTTCGGTACGATTATAATCGAGCTAACGAACAACAGGGCCAACTACGTCTGACGACATTTATCGAAACTAAAACATCTAGTGATCTCTACGTTTTCAATACGATTTTAATCAAGTCAGCAAAAACAGATCATTTGTCTGGAAATGTTTACGATTTTAATACGAATAAAATCGAGCTCGCGTATAACAGAACCTACAGTTCTGAGGACCTCCACGCGTTCGGTACGATTGAAATTGAGGTAGCGAATAACAAAACCTTCATCTTCAGTCAACCTCTTCGAAATACGATTAAAAAGAACCTTTTACATCTAACGACCTCTACGTTTTCAATACGATTCCAATCAAGTCAGTAGAAACAAAACGTTTGTCGGCAAATGTCTACGAGAACCTACAATTTTGAAAAAACAGAAACATTGTCTGGAAAAGTCTACGATTTTAATACGAATAAAATCGTGCTTGCGAATAACAGAACTTGCAGTTTTGGAGACCTCTACGCGTTTGGTACGATTGAATTCGAGCTTGTGGCGATTAAATTCGAGTCTACAACACGTAGCCACCTCTACGTTTTCGGTACGATTCAAATCAAGTTAGTAGGAAGAGAATATTTATCTAGGAATATCTACGATATCAATCATTAAGCGATTTCTACGTTTTCGATACGATTCTAATTAAGTTAGCAAAAACAGAACTTCTTCTACGAACGTCTACCATTTTAATACGAATGAAACCGAGCTAGCGACTAACAGAACATGCGTTATCGGTACGATTAAAATCGAGCAAGCGAATAACAGAACCCGCTGCGTCTGACGACCTTTACAATTTCAATACCACTAAAACAAATAACAAAACCTTCATCTTTTGACGACTTTTTCAAGATACTAAAATCGAGTCTACTCATCTAGTGATGTCTTCGTGATTGCAATCACATTTGAGGGTATAAATCAAACCTACATTGAGCAATGCTTCTACGACTGTGACGTTTGGCTTTCGTTACAAAAGGTATCCATAAACTTTTCAGGCTTACAATTTGCTAATAATCCTCTTATTGAAGATACAGAATGCCTTTCGAATGCAACATATGTCATTGCAAAATAACACACAAAACGAACTTTCTTCGTCATTTACAAAGAGTCCACCTACAAAGCGATATACATTCCGCGATAAAAGAAAGGTTATATTGTTATCTTTGCAATTACAAAACATTGGACAAGACAACTCTCAGAAGTCACATTGTTAATCATACTGCAGAAAAACAATTTCAGTGCGAAATATGTCCATATAACACATCAAAATCGTCAAATCTTAAACGCCACAACCTGACACATACTGGCGAAAAACCGTTTCAATGTACTTTCTGCGATTATAGAAGCACGGAATCAGGTCCTGTTAAAAAACACATTTTTACATTTCACCTTCAACAAGACATCTGTAGCATCTGTAAACGTCAACATAATCCAAATACAAAAGCCGTGCAGGCTTTTAAATCATTTTGGTGTAACATCTGTGATTTTAAAACCTCCAAAGCGAGGACCTTAAAACAACATATTTATCGACATACACGCGAAAAGCCATTTGCATGTTATTTATGCGATTATCGGGTTGCTAGAAAGTGCGTCCTACGCTTGCATATGGCACGTCACGGATTTGAGTTGCATTTTAAAAGGAAGCGTAAGTTCTGTGAATTTGAAACTAGTTCTGTGGGTGAGTTGGAACCTCACGTGTACACGCATACAGAAGAAAAGCCGTTTGCGTGTCATATTTGTAATTGTAAAACGACTAATGGCTGTACTCACAAAGCGCATGTGCGTCCACTTAGCAGCGAAAAACATTTTATGTGTAGTTTATGTAACTATGTTACGCATGTAAAAACGGAATTTCGGAAGCATTTCTATGCGCATTCTAAGCAGACGCGCGTTGTCTGTCATTTGTGTAATTACACGTATTGTAGAAAAACTACTCTTCGGAACCATTTAGTTAATCGTCATAAACGCAATAATTTCATCTAGCAATTACTTGGCGAAACGATTAATTTGTTAGTTTAATTACATTTTTTCTGTACTACCTATGAAAATAGAAACTATATTATGTACTACTCATGTTTAGGTTACAGCTGCGAAAGGTGTGTTTTATAACTTATCTAGGGTATGATTTAATAAACTATTTTCTCTACAACTTTTCATGCGCCTAGAACGAAGTTTGTACTGAAATAGCGCAATTAACTTTAATAATTTTTAATTAAACTACGCGAGTTAAGGTTCGGGCCTTGGGAGCTACCTTTTTAAAAACCAGTTCCAAAACTTCTTAACAAATTTATTTATTAATACAGAAACTAAATGTGGAATTTTGACAAGTTAAGGCTTGACTTTGTTTTAGAAAGACACTTTTATTCGGGGGGTCGTATATATATTTCAATTCAGCATGTTCCCCTGAGTCTAACGACATACGACTTTTAGTGCGGAAACGACCCCTTAAAAAGTTATGAATTTTTAAATTTCCCATGTTAAGTCTATGGGAAATGGGTTAGGTTAGTTTAGGTTGGGTTGGGTTACGTTAGGTTGGGTTGGGTTACGTTAGGTTGGGTTAGGTTAGGTTAGGTTAGGTTAGGTTGGGTAAAGACAAGAGAAGCAAAACGACCTAAAACCTGAAGAGTACTGCCCTCGGAGTATTGCGAGGGAAAGACAGAGACAGAAGGAAAAAGAAGAAATTGAAAGGTAACCGGCACATATGCCTAGTAAGAAGACGGCTAGAACGCCACCGAAGTTAGTTAGGAGCCTGTCAGTAGATGGGGGCCGGAAAATACAGGAATACCTTAATCCAATCGTGTTAATTGAAAGAAGTATCACACCAAAACATGAAACTAGCACCTTAAAAAAGCGCAAGGCAAATACTCCACCACAACCAGAGGATAAAACGAGACGTAATATTGAGAATGTGATGTTAGCAACAACAATAAGGAACGAAAACAGTAAAGAACTACACGCACAGATAGACCAAGTAAATAAAATTATAACAGACGCTAATCAGTTCGTATTAGCCCACAGTAATGTCCACGTGTACTTAAAAACGACCTTAGCGCAGCTGGGAGAGGGTTTCTCGAGGCTGGCGTGGATGATTAACGAAAATGCAAAGGAAAAAGATGAAAGAATAGAGGGTCTCCAAAAAGATGTTGCGTTGCTAAAAGCCAAAATGGATAAGTTAGAAAAGCACAATGCACTATCAGAAAGGACTAAACTGAAAACGGAGACCCATAAAAGACAGACCATACAACAATCTATCGTAGGAAATTCGTGGGAAGAGTGGCTAGAAATTAAAGACAGAGAATGGAGTACAGAAGTATATAGGAATACGGAGGTAGTGGTAGGTAACCCACTGGATATGAATGACTCCGCTACAAAAGTTGTATTTGTGGAGAAAGACGACCAGGATATGGATAAATCACTACAAAGGCAATTTAAGGAGAGATTTCCGGAGTTAGTTCAAACAAAGGAACCCATAGAAGTGATAGAGTACGTAGCAAGAGTGAAGTCCAAAGGTGGTGTAGCTACAAGACACACAAAAGTTATAAGAGCAGTTATTGAGGAAAATGAAAACAACATATGGGAGATGATGAAGGTGCTAAAGGATGAAACAACCAAGGACAAATGGATAGCAATCCACCAAACAAAGGGAATGTCAGTAAATGCCCTTAGAAAAATGACGGAGTGTATATTTCATAATTCGGATACAAGGGTGAAAATATACACGCCCCTAACGCAGAAAAGAGTAATTAAAGTGGAACAACAAGAACGGAGGCAACGAGATTCGTATGCCCTGATAGTAGAGCAAGGAGATAAAAACTTTAGAAATATATTGCAAGACATAAAGAGCAACCTTAAAAAAAATGAGGCGGCAGAAGCAATTACAGCTGTGCGAAGTACTAAAGATGGAAAATTACTCATAACGACCAAGAAAGATGATATCGCTTTTCGAAATATTCACCAGACTATTCGGGAATCGTTCAAGGACTTGAATATCAGACAACTTGGGGTTAGGGAGGAAACAGACACCATATATATATAAGGGGAATGGATCCCCTGACAACAAGGGAGGAAATAAGAGAAGTTGTGGAAGGCAAATTAGGCAGCTTTCAAGGTAAAAGCTTTAGGCTTAGCCAACTACGTCCAAGCTGGGGAGGGATGTTAACAGCCTCCTTAACTATCAACAGCTGCGATGCAAGAAAGCTGGCGGATGAGCGCTGGCTGAGAATTGGAATTGTACAATGCCGGATAGAGATGCCAGTGGAAATTCAAAAATGCTTTCGCTGTTGGGGATACGGACATCTTGCCAGAGAATGTGGTGGGCCAAATAGAACAAGCATGTGTAGAAAGTGCGGAAGAGAAGGACACATGGAGAAAGATTGTTCTAATGAAGAGCATTGTCCTCTCTGCAATCTGGACCACAAATCTGGCAGTAGAAACTGTGTTACTTATAAATCGGCTCTATATCGAGCCAAACAACAGATAAGTGAGGGACGAGCAACAGATATGCTCATCGATCTAGACAAAGATGGACCGTGATAGGAATACAGATTGTGATATAGACTGTGATATTAATAATAGGAATATATTTATAAATAGTACTAGGAAAATTTTAAGCAACAAAACTGTGATAAATCGTGATAGTAGTGATAGGATAATTATTATACAAGGAAATTTTAATAGAAGTCGTAGTGCTCATGATCTCGCATTCCAAACGATAAAAGAGAAGAGGGCGGATCTATTAGTGGTGGCCGAACCGAATCAAACTCTGATTAGGAACGAGGGATGGATTACTGACAATAAGTTCGACGTCGCGATAAGGGTCTGCTCACCGAAAGTCCGCATTAAGAGGTGGAAAAGACAGGATGGGGCGGTGTGGGTAGAGACAGATACTATAACATACTGTGGGTGTTACATTTCCCCAAACGTAAGTTTAGCATACTTTGAGGAGTACTTAAAAACTCTGGATGTGGAAATGATAAAACAACAAAGGGTCGTTGTGATGGGAGACTTCAATGCGAAGTCGCCTCAGTGGGGTGACAGAAACGACAGACGTGGAATAATGTTAGCAGAGTGGATTGCACAATGGAGGCTTACCGTACAGAATATTGGAGATAAACCCACATTTGTAAGGGGAAACTACGGATCGGTAATTGATATAACCATTGCAGATGAAACTACGTCGCCCAAGATTAGAAACTGGCAAGTACTAGATGAGGAAACACATAGCGACTACAAATATATATATTTCGAAATAGAAAGTAAAGACAAAATATATACAAATACACCTAAGGGATGGGTTCTTAAAAGGCTGGAAACTATCAAGTTTAATAAACTTTTAAGGGAAATATCCAACACTGGGGACACACCGGAAGAATTCATACATAAGATTACGGACCTATGTAACCGAACGATGCCTAAAAGAGTACACCCTGGTAATAAGAAGGCGGTATACTGGTGGTCCGACACAATAGCGGAGCTAAGGATAGAGTGTGTGAGACAAAGACGAAAAATGACCCGGTCGCACGGAAATAATAATGAACAATTATATGTACAAGAGCGTGAAAGGTACAAAGCGGCAAAAAGAGATTTGAAATATGCTATAGCTAATGCCAAGGAGAAGCACTGGGCTCAGGTATGCAATGAAGTAGAGAGTGACGTATGGGGAAACGGTTTTAAAATTGTAACCAAAAAATATAGATATCGGCAACAATTAAACGCTGAAAAGAAATTGAGTATAGCTAAAGAGCTATTTCCAAACTGCAACGAAACCGATGAGTACCAAGTTGCTGTGGAAAATACGGTAAAAGGATTCACGATGGCAGAATTAAAGATGGAAGCCGGAAGGCTAAGAAATGGAAAAGCGCCTGGGAAAGATTTAATTCCCGCTGAAATCATTAAAATAATTGCAGAACAACAGCCCGAATACCTAGTTGGGACCCTAAATAAAGTGTACAAGGCCGGTATTTTTCCTGAAATTTGGAAGAAAGCACAGTTGGTTCTTTTGGAAAAACCAAAAAAGAAGAAGGAGGATGAACCTAAATATAGGCCAATCTGTTTACTGGATACAGTTCATTTACATTTCCAATGCTCCACCTGTAGGTACTACATTGGCCAGGAGGCGAGTTTTTTGTTGCCTGGAAATTTAGAATTTTGCCGAACCCTTGCCGTTCCAGGCAAGGTAGGGATCTTTAACGTGCGTGACAACACTTACACACGGGACCTTCATTTAACCTCTCATCCGAACGAGGGCGTAATTTTTGTGAAAAATGCTCACCTGTCATTTTTCAAGCAGTCGGCCGTGTCGGGATTTGAACCCAGGACCTTGGGATCCGTAGTCTTACGCTTACTACATTGATCCACGGCGACGCCTTGTGTGTTTACTGGATACAACGGGCAAACTGTTTGAGCAGTTAATTGCGGAACGTCTGAAAAGAGAAATTCGGCTGTCCGAGAACCAGTATGGATTCAGAGAAGGACGGTCAATAATCAATGCTATTTGTAGAGTTCACGACATAGCTAAAGGGGAATTAGCTAAAACGCTAAAATCTCGCAATCTATGCGTGCTGGTGACCATAGATATAAAGAATGCATTTAACACGGCCAATTGGAATGTTATCAAAAAAGAACTAAGAGCACGTAAAATATCGAATGAATTATTAAGTATCGTGTCCAGCTATCTAAACAATAGGAAACTGGAGATAGAGAAAGACACTGAAATGTCAATCACATGTGGAGTACCGCAGGGTTCGGTTGTTGGCCCTTTGCTATGGAATATCCTTTATGAGAACTTATTAGAACTTGAGATGCCTGATAAGGTGGAACTAATAGCATATGCAGATGATCTTGCAATAGTAGCAAGGGCCAAAACGGAGGATATGCTAGAACTTAAGGTGAATAATGCGCTCAGCAGAATCACTCTGTGGGTACAAAACCATAAATTGGTGTTAGCCCCGGAGAAAACAGAGGCAGTCATGCTTTCAGGCAGAAAAAAGTATAGGAAAGTATCGTTTAAATTAATGAACGCAATCATAGAGGTACAAAAGTCACTACGCTACTTAGGGGTCGTGATGGACAGAAACTTGTCATATTCAGAACATATAAGACACGTCACGGAAAAAGCCCAGAAGACAGCTACCGCACTTGCAAGGCTGTTGCCTAGGGCAACAGGTCCATCAGAGTGTAAACGAAGGATACTCTCTACGGTTGCAGAGTCTATTATGTTGTATGCGGCTCCGGTCTGGTATCAGGCATGCGACAAGAAAAAATACAGTAATTATCTGTTGGCCAGCCAGAGAGTAATGGCAATAAGGGTGAGTCAAGCCTACAGAACGATATCCACGGAAGCAATAGGAGTTCTTGCTAGACTTATTCCATGTGACCTATTAGTGATAGAAAGAGCCAGGACGATAGGTGGAGATAGGGCTAATAAAAAACAAGCAAGGGAAGACACGTACCACGAATGGCAGAAGAGGTGGGAAAATACGGAAAAGGCCACATGGACAAAGACTTTTGGCTTGTTGGGATTAAGGAGATGATATAGATATGTTAATTATAGGGAAGGACCAATTGCTTTTGTAGCAATAACAATGGCGGTGGAGCGGTTATATAATAACTAAAAACAACTACAACGAACTACGTAATAAAGGGTATAAATACCTTAAGCCTGTGCCGCTGTGGGCAATAAACGTTCACACACAAAAGCTTTCGCGGACAACCAATAACACGCACGAGTGGGTGTCGGTGTCGCTTTCAAAAGCTCTCATACAACCGTCTTCTGCAAGGGTTCGAATGCGACTCTGTTCTTCAACGCACTTTCGCTGCCGGTATAAAATGTTTCACTAAACTGTAGGGTGAACGCACTGATGGTATTTATTGTCACAAATACCGAATTGTTCGATGACGACGTAACAACTTTGATACCAGAAATTAAACCCTGGATAGAACGTCAGCATGGTAGTATTAACTACTGGATAACGCAAGTATTGAGTGGTCACGGTTCATTTAGAAAATATAAAGAACGAATTATGAAATCAGACACAGCCACATGTGCATATTGCGGTCATGAAGATGACACGGCAGAGCATACACTGTTCAGATGTCCGAAATGGAATGAAACCAGAACCATCACAGAGAGAAGACTGGGTGTTAGACTCCATATACAAAACCTGGTGGTTCAAATGCTAGAGAGTTGGCAAAAATGGGAGCTGATCAAAAACATGGTGATGAATATTATGTCACAGAAAGAAGAAGACGAACGAGAAAATATTTGGTGAATATTACCTTGCAAACACCAAGAAGAAATGCCTAAAGGCGGTACCATGGTGTTTTGTCACTAGCAGGAAGAGAGGGAAGGGTTTTAGTCGGTAGGCCACTTAAATATGTGGAGACCCCGACACTGTCTCCGGCAAAGATCTAGCGGGCGTGCGTCTATAAAAGATTTCCTAGTCCTCTACAATAAAAAAAAAGGTTAGGTTGGGTTAGGTTAGGTTAGGTTGGGTTGGGTTGGGTTAGGTTGGGTTGGGTTACGTTGGGTTGGGTTAGGTTGGGTTGGGTTATGTTAGGTTGGGTTAGGTTAGGTTGGTTTGGGTTAGGTTGGTTTGGGTTAGGTTGGGTTAGGTTAGGTTGGGTTAGGTTAGGTTGGGTTAAGCTTAGAATCATTTAAATTATTCAAAAATCTTTTTTCCTTTTTTTCAAAAAAATTCCCATATACTTAACATGCGAAGTTTAAAAATTCATAACTTTTTAAGGGGTCGTTTCCGCACTGAAAGTCGTATGTCGTTAGACTCAGGGGAACATGCTGAATCGAAATATATATACGATCCCCGAAACAAAGTGTCTTTCTAAACCGAAGCCTTACCCAAGTTAAAATTAAACATTATTTTAAATCGAAATTAATTAATTAATAAAGGTACTATTTTGAGTAGTAAGTAAACTGCAATGCACAAGCGAATCACTTGACTGACTGCCGGGCCGTTGGGCTCCCACGGTTTTTGAATATTCCTACCCCCTCACATGGCTGTGGGAACTTGCAGATCTCATGTCTGCTTATTCTTAATACTATTCATAATTACATTGTTGTAATCTTAATTTCTAAGTAATCACGGTACCTGACCGTCGGAGACCGCCTGTTACCTGACATCTGCAGTGTCACTATCCTCTGCGATACAAAGTAGCGCATCCATTCTCATGAACGTTAATAAACTTTATAATTTGTCCTTGTATTTACAATGTTACACTTCACTTAACATTTTCTTTACACTTTCTAATAATTCCTAATTATTCTATTTCTGGGGGATACATATCTTGCGTTGGGACTTAGAATACAGTCAAAAAGTTATTAATTCATACTAGGACTTTTTTAAAACATATTTTAAGACAAAGAAGAGTTAGACATCACTTTGTTGCCGCTAGCAGGAGAATTACATGCTACGCTGTTTATTTGATAAACTAAAGTCTCATTTTAGTAAAAAGATTGTCATTTGTGAAGTTTTTCAAATGACTCCAACTACAGCGGCTTGCAAACGTTGCAATTAATCGTAGGATCTGTAGTACAACCGCAGTTGGTTCGATGGTTTGAACGATAACTGTATCGATAGAGCGCTGTTGTACGACGCAGTCGAATCGTTTTGCAGTATGGACCTTCCATAAAATCTTCTTACAATTTAAATGGTGATAGTTCTTACAATTTAAAAGTCAATAATACAGTTAAAAAAAGTTCATAAACACATCGCGCAAGTGCAATGAATAAAGCGGACGACGCCCCTGGCGGATGGCAACGACAACCTTATTACAGATTCCGCGTTGCCAACTTCCAATGACGTCACCAATGTACAAAATTATATTGCGTCATAATCGAAAAATTTACATACATATAAGATAAAAGATAATACAGAATTTACTCACATGATAGGTCCAGATTTCCCCGAAGTACGCCTATCATCCTTCCGGATAGATAAAGATGGTATGCCCGACGCTCTTCCACAGCGTTCGGACCAGCTCCAGCAATCACGAGCTCGTTCTCCCAGGGCGGTGCAATACGGTTCGTTTATGGCTTCAAATTCATCTACATATGTAGGGATCGGATTAGGAAAAAACCAGGTAAAGGGCGACAACAAAGGTAATTAGGCAGGATATCTACATAGATAAAGATAAGCACGATACGATACCTCAAGCGTCCACTCCACTCGAAGATCAAAGGCAAACCGCCACGTTATAGAGAGAACAGGAAACTTCCCCACTCTTTTTCGTCTTTTACACCAGCGCAAACTTATTCGTCCAACCCTCTCGCGTCGCGCGATCTGCGCAAACGCACTATGACGTAACGGAAGTACACACCTAGTCTTTTAAAATTCCGCCCACCGCGTCTTTTGAAATTATGGCGCGAAACCTCCGCACATCAAACTTAACCTAATACAATGTTTAAGTGCCGATTGGCACGTAACAATCTGTCGTACAACAAATTGCATACAACCGTTGTAAATCGAATTGATTTAATTTTCGTATTATTGGTGGCATTCTAGTGATAATAATACATAAAATGTACATAAAATCTCAAAACAAAAATTTTTGGGAAGATTTCATACAGATGTATAAAGAACAGAGGTGCTTGTGGAACGTAAAGTCCAAAAATTCATCATCATTCGGTCTTCAGTCCTAGAACTGGTTGGACGCGTACCCTCATTGTTTCCTAGTCTGAACTAACCTACAGATTTCCCTGAAATTTGCACAGTCTGCATCTATCACTATTTGTGTGCGAAAGTCTGATCTCGGTCTACTTCTACCTCTCTTTTCGTATCTGCTTGTAATATATTCCGTACTATTCCCCAAAAATGTCCTTGTATTTCTCCTATTTTTTCGTTTTCCACAGATATCTTTATTCTCTTACATTTACCACGATTCTTACATAACCGTCGGCGCGGTATATGCGACGCAAAAGTCAGTTGGTAGCGCTAATCCAATAAGTGGAAATTTACTCGCATATCTGTCAATGACGTCACACAATATGCAAATTTACCCGCGCAATTACGGAATAAATAACAAATTCGCAACAGTTTCTTACGCGTAAAACGGTAGTTAAAATTTAAAAGTTCGATATTTACTACACCGGTAGCATGGTATAAGAGACACTATCACAGTTTGCAGCGCCGACTCTTATACGGATTTCGGCGCGTCATACTGATGATGTCATCGATATTGCACAATAGTTTGCATATAAAAATTAAACAATTAAAGATAAACGAGAGTCATTTTAACAACAAATTATTCCGTTTCATCAACAATAAGCAAAGGAGTACTTACATAAGGGATCCGGTATCCGGCGGAATTAGAGATCATCCGTCGACGCCATCATATGCGTAAGGAACAGCTACAGCTCAGCTCGGCTCGCTGCGGTAGACATGGAGGACATCCACAGGCGTGAAGTTCGAAAGTCCTTAGGTGGCGGTAGATTTATACCTATGTAGGGTTTTGACAGGAAGAAGGTAAAGGTAGACAAACAAAGAGATAATTAGAGAAGGAACTACATAGGTAAACCCTAAGATAGATACGTTACCAGATAATCACGCGCACATAACTTCACGATCAAAGGCAAAATGGCCACGATTCAGCGCGTCACCACCACTCCTTGTCTAGTATTGGTATACCCCTATAAGGATAAACACACGGCGCAAACTCACTACTATTACGTGCCGGAAGCTCCGCCTAGTCTATTTAAAAAGGTTCCCGCGTCTCGCGTATTTGAAAATTATGGCGGGAAAACTTCCGTACATTAAAAACTAAACTACTAACACTGTTTAAGTGGCAATGGCACGTAACAAGTTCATAAAGGTTAAATACTCACATGAATAAGTCTCGCTTCCTTCATAGTTGCTAGGACCCCCTTCTGGGTTATTTAAAGATGGTGACTGCTCCGGCTAACTGCTAGCGGGGCTCCCTGGACTCGTTCGTAATGGGGTCGTGGACTACGGTTCGGGCAGGTTGCTTGCAAATTACCTTCTACCTATGTATGGAACGAATAAGGAGCAGGTATAGGGACGACAATCAGATAAGGCAAGGAAATCTACATAAATAAAGATAACGATACGATACCTAAACCAAACCACTCTTCTGGAGTCCAAGGCAAAAAGCCACGTTCCAGCGTCTCCCGGAAACTTTCCCACTCTTTTTCTCCCGCCACTCGCGTCAGCGCGATCTGGCGCAAACGCATTCTAACGTGACGGAAATACACGCCAAGTCTTTCAAATTTATGGCGCGAAATTCCCGCACATCAAAACTAACTAGAGATGTCTTGTGCCAAATCTTTGGCACGTAACAATTCCTCTACTATTTCTACAACCTATTTGTTATTAACATTGTCTGTCCATGCTACCATCCTCATACATCTGAAACACAGCATTCCAGAAGGCTTCTCTCTATTTCTGTCTTTTTTTTCTACTGCCCCTATTTCATAGATGTGTTGTGCTGTGCTCCACACTATGCTTCTTGTATTTATGTTCGTTGTCTTGAACATAGCCGCTGTTCTTCCTTGTTTGATGCAGTTCGGTCACCTTCTATTGTTTTACAGTTTATACCCTATTTCCCTGTTATTCAGTGGTATGTGAAGGGGGGTAAGCAGCCTTTGGCTGCCAAGTTCCCCAGCACTTGAACCTTTGTTGAATTAATAGTTTTAAGACTTAAATATTGTTACGTGCCAATTTGGCACTAGACATTCCTTAGTTTAATTTTGATGTGCGTTAGTTTCGCGCCTTAAATTTGAAAGACTTGGCGTGTATTTCCGTTACGTCAGAGTGCGTTTGCGCCAGATCGCGCTGACGGAAGTAGGAGAAAGAGTGGGGAAGTTTCGGGGAGACGCGGTAACGTGGCTTTTTGCCTTTGACTTCCAGAGGAGTGGTTTGGTTTAGGTATCGTATCGTATCGTTATCTTTATTTATGTAGATTTCCTTGCCTTATCTGATTGTCGTCCCTATACCTGTTCCTTATTCGTTCCCTACATAGGTAGAAGGTAATTTGCAAGCAGCTTGCCCGAACCGCAGTCCACGACCCTACCACGAACGAGTCCAGGGAGCACCGCTAGCAGTTAGCCGGAGCTGTCACATCTTTAAATAACCCGGAAGGGGGTCCTAGCAACCATGAAGGACTTATTTATGTGAGTATTTAACCTTTACGAACTGTTTGCGAATTTGATAATTATTCCGTCAATTACGCGTTTAAATTTGCATATTGTGTGACGTCATTGACAGATATGCGCGTTAATTTCCACTTATTGGATTAGCGTTACCAACTGCCGTTGTCACTCATACCGCGCCGACGGTTATGTAGGAATCGTGTATAAATGTAAGAATATACATAAAAAATAAAAACAGCGTAATTTGGTTTATTGATTGTTTACTGTATGGAACTCTAATACTGCGAGCTCGACTCGCTCTTGGCTAACTTCTTATTATTATTATTCAGCTATTAATTATTTTGGTAAATAAGCACTACACAAATGTACATTTTGTATTTCAATGCTCCACCCGAAGGTACTACATTGGCCATCTCTCATCCGAACGAGGGTGTATTTTTGTGAAAAATGCTCGCCTAACATTTTTCAAGCGGCCCGTTTCGGGATTCGAACCCGGGACCTTGGGCATAGTAGTTTCACGCATATCATCTACATCCCGTTTATCTCACCGCTGTTTACTCGCAACCAAAGACGCTCATCTTTCAACGCTGAGAGAAAAGCTCTAAACAGACAAGAATGCCGTGATCTTCAAAGGTATCGTTCCACGAAAGATGTAGGGCAAGTACGTGGGAGTAGTCATTGACCGAAGACTCACTTGAGGAACACACATCGCTAGCCGAACTATCAGAGCCTACACAACGGCCAGTCTATACCCATTACTCAACAACTCGACATTGCTTGCAAGATCAGAGTTCTCAACACCTTCATCAGACCTATCCTGATGTATGCATTGTCAGCGTGGGGCTACGCACACAGATACCATATCAAAAGGCCACAAACCGCCTAATCGAATAATCTACGTGCAGCACTCGACGTCCCCTGGTACATGAAGAACTATGAGATGCACTCTGACGTCAATATTCCAATGTTCGTTTATTATACGCACACTACAAAATTTTCTCGAATTTATTTGATGATTTTACACGGTTTTTAAATGATTTACACGGTTTTTTCTGTAAATTTATTAAAAACGCCTTTTAAATTATTTTTGAAATTATTTTAGGTTGTTTGTTTATTAGTTTTTGGTTTACTAGCCCGAAATTTAATTTAGTTTATTTTTAAATGCGGATTTTAGTTGAAATTTTAAGTTAAAACGCGATTTATTTATTATTTATTCGGTTTAAGTTATTGTTTTGATTTTATTTCTCAGTCTTTTGTATTAAAATTAATGCCACGCAATAATAAGATTAAACACAATAAATGACAAAGCTTGAAATAATAAAATATAATAAAAACTCTATTTAAAAACTTACTTGTTTGCTGTTGAAGCGGGAGCTCCGTAAAACACGTCCGCTCACTTTAAGCGCAAGGAAGACCTTCGATAAAACGACTCTTCACACACAAAAAGAAAACGCACATAAGCAACTCTTAGTCAATCAAAAAGCAGGAGGAAACGATCAACCGAACACCCCACTGCCATGGACATCCAGTCGCCATCTGCATCAAAATACGAAACCGACAAAGACCAAAAACCAAGACATCGAAGAGCTAAAGCTAGCGTAAGAGGCCGGACTTACATAGTCGCTTCTAGAAGCTGCTTCTTCTGAAAGAAGTGACGCTAGTTTTGTGTACTGCTTTACATAGTAGCGGCAAGAAATAGCTTCTAATGTTGTCACATCAGCATCATTTAGTATGTTAATAATAGAGGATAGGAAATATAAGCATAAGAGCAGTAATAGTAATTAAAGATCTATTTTTGTTCTTCTGGCTTTGTCTTTGAGCTTCTAGAAGAATTTCTCTTTAATAAATTTTCTGACATAACCTAAGAAATGTATATCATAATGTAAAAAGAAGCGAAGAAGTTAAAATTGAACCAACTTCTTTGCTTCTTTTTACGGTCTTTTATTGGAGGCCACGTTGTTACGTGCCAAATTTGGCACTAAACATTCCTTAGTTTAGTTTTGATGTGCGGGAGTTCGCGCCTTAAATTTGAAAGACTTGGCGCGTATTTCCGTCACGTCAGAGTGCGTTTGCGCCAGATCGCGCTGACGCGAGTGGCGGGAGATCAAAAGTGGGAAGTTTCCGAGACACGCTGAAACGTGGCTTTTTGCCTTTGAACTTCGACAAGAGTGGTTTGGTTTAGGTATCGTATCGTATCTTAATTTATGTAGATTTCCTTGCCTTATCTGATTGTCGTCCCTATAAACCTGTTCCTGCCATTCCCCTACATAGGTAGAAGATAAATTTGAGAGCAACCTGGCCGAACCGCAGTCCACGCCGGAACACCATCTTTAAACACTCCGGAAGGGATCCCTGAGCAGCTAGCCGAAGCAGCCACCATCTTTAAATAATTAGAAAGGGGGCTCCTAGCAACCCTGAAGGAAGCTATCCTGTGAGACGCTTATATATTCATGTGAGTATTCGCTTTTATAAACTATTGTATGAAAATTGGCATATTACGTCATTTACGTCTAATAATTTGCATATTGTGTGACGTCATTGACAGATGGGCGCGCTAAAATCTGTATTAAAGATTAGCGGTACCAACTGCCGTTGCGTCACATATACCGCGTCGACGGATATGTAACAGAGAAACGTTTAAATGTAAGAAAGTCCTATAAATTATTGTCAGTTAAAAGAGCTTCAAGTTGATACCACTAACATCTATTAAAATACACTAATTCCAATTAAATTTCACTTATATTTCCAAGCTAGATTTATGTACACTACACTACACTAACAGGTTGCCTTTTACTTATCTTAGTGTGTCTTCGATATCTTTGTAGATGGCTTCTACCTCTTCGTCACTGTAGCTAGAGGTGGGCATGTATACTTGTATTATTACTGTGTTTATCGGTTTAGAGTCTAATCTAACCATGAGTACTCTTTCGTTCTTTTGTAAGTAATTTTCTACACAGTATCCTATCTTGTTACGTTTATTCGTGGCAGCCACGTTGGGCGCCAAATTTATGTTACGTTAATTCGTGGCAGCCACGTTGGGCGCCAAATTTCTGCTACGTTGGCTCGTAGCCGTGCGTAACCCAAAGAAAGTCAAAGAAATGACCGGGCTCAATCGGAGATTAGGGGGTTGTAGAAAGCAGACTGACATATGATGTATGCGGCGGTAAGGAGTTAGTGATAATACCTGCAAGAAAATTAGTTAAGCAAACCTGAAATAAAAGAATAAATAAGCATAGCCGCAATGAAAAGTCTAAGTTATTCAGTACTTTGTAGAATGTAAATAAAACTGTTTAGATAAACTGTATAATATAATCACGATAAAAGCATTACAAAAATTTTTATCACAAAGTGAGGTAATATTGGGGAGTAGCAGAAACGTTTCCTCACACACCAATTAAACATAGATCAGACAAAATGTTGACAAAAGATAAATAGATAAGACACAATTGATATGAGTAATCCAGTAGTATTGATTTTGTTTTTCTTCTATTGTAAAAGGTATCAGAACGACAAAGATATTGCAAAACAACGGATAGATATTTAAAGTCATATCAAGTAGGAAATAGTTCAACTTACATAAAGTCCTTCAGTAACGCTTCCTTGCAATTGAAGTGTGGGATACACGATGTCCTGCACTAACGAAGCACTTCACCCTTGACTGTGAGGGTGTTGATGGAGTTTCTTACACTTTACACTAATCACACCTACGTATTTCACTGGTGTTAGCAGCAGACATTATCATGCTGATGGAACTATGTAGCATTGATAAATTTCTTGTTAATTTTATTTCCTGAGACAATAATTTCAAAATATTTTGTAACACAAATCGAAAAAAAAAATGGTAATAAAAATTTAGAATCACGGGCTTTCAAGGCACGATGTAATGCATTAAACTAACAGTAACGTGAGGTGTTTTACTTGCTACCTATGGTAACAAAGAAAAATCTAATGTTTTTGAATAACGAAATTTGCGCAAACAATGATCTATTTTAGATTCTTTGGGGTTAGAAAATTCAGAAATTACAGTATCAACTGTCTTTGGATAATCCAAAGTATGCACTACTCTGATAAAAAAAAAGGACCGCGAAACTAGATCGCACACACAGTTTAAATATCAAAAAACAAAGCACCAACAAAAAAAACACAATGAGTAAAGCACGTGTATCACTAAAGTAAGTCCGTCCCAAAACACTCCGCACAACACGCATGCAGGTCGAGTCCAACAAGTTCTACCACTTTTATTTCCAACAGAAAATCAACAAAAAAACAATTAGTAAAGCAACGCGTATCACTAAAACCGTCCGTCGATTTTCCGTAAAACACGTGCGGTCGAGTAAACACGTTTGCCTATAAAGCATACTTCTTCAATCGGAATTAATATACAACTTTTATTTCACAAGAAAAACAACTAAAACCGTGTCGTGCTTGTTAATGAACAATTTTAAAATTTATCCCACATCACTATCTTCAAAGCAACAAGCAAACAGTATTTTTAACGTAATTAATATCTAGGAACCAAGCACGAAACTACTACTGCCCATCTATTTATATTCAATCGTTGTTATTACAACCGCTTATCGACTATTAGCTCCACTTCGTTAATAACATAAGGAACATCCAATAAAAGAATGCAACAATCATATCTACTAATTAATTACAGCGGTTTATCATATTCGATAAGTTGGAAAGTAATTTACGTATAATCCAATTTACAATTCATTCCTTGCAATTTATTTATTAATGAAAATCAATCTTCAAATTATCTACTTTTAAAGTAATACCCACGAGTTAAATTGCCTACAAATCTGAATTATTCTGAAGTATTTCCTTTATACCAACAGCGATCCCAAAGAAACGATGTATTTTTAAGTACTCTAACAGAAAGGGAGCGTAAAATGTTCAGCTATAAAAATGCCCGTTACAATCTTTTTCCGCATAACTATCCCCACACCCGAATTTAATTCCTCTAACCTGGTATGAACCTCCTTAAAGTCTCCACCGCTTCTGGCCACCGAACTTCGCTGATCCCTACTATGTCTTGCGTTAACCTATTCATTTCCATTTATAAGTTCTCTAGCTTACCTACTTGCTTCATACTTCTTATATTCCACACTCCAACTTGCAGAATGTTTCCGATTCTTTCTCTAAGTTGTCGGATCACATCCTCCGAAGTAGTCCCTTCCCGGAGATCCAAATGGGAGACTATTTTACCTCCGGAATCTTTTACCCCAGAAGATGCCATCATCTTAAATACAATTTAAGTACACTGGTGTATTGTTTGCTTTTCACCACTCAGGTACTAGCAGCCTATGATAAATATATACCTTGTTTTCAGTCTGTCAAGAGGACATGTTGAACATTTTAAGATGTTACCAGTTAAGTAATATTATTTTGAATAAAAATTTAGTAAACTGTGTATATCAATATATTACATTGGCGATGAGAATAAAAAAAAAGAATTAATTGTTAGTTGGAAAAATGCCAAAAAAACAAGACGAAGCAGCAGCACCGACAATTGTACAACAAACATTTTTTCGAAATAACATTGGTTCGATAACGAAATTGTTACGTGCCGAAATCGGCACTAAATATTTTCAATTCAAGTTTTAATTTGTAAGAATTTCGCGCCAAGGATTTAAAAAGATGTGCGTGTATTTCCGTCACTTTAGACAGTGCGATTGCGCGAGATTGCGTCGACGCGGTGTGCGAGGAAGGGTGGTGATTTCCGCCGTGTCGAGACGCGAACAAATGTAGTTACCTTTGTGTCTTTTTCTTGAGATGTAGGTTTCCTGCCTTCTACATACTTATCGTCCTTCATCCTATTCCTATGTTCCGCTACAAAAAAAGAAGACAATTTGAATTTGGATTCGACCGGGCTCAACGATTACCCACGCGCGAAAGATCAACAGAGCCCCACTGTAGCCATCACGGAGTAGTGCTGTGAGAATCCCTACCGTTTCCGTTTTCTTTTTTATATGTTGTAATAATTTGAATATTGTGTGACGTAATCTTTTATCTGCGCGTCATTTTTACAATTATTTAACATTGCTACCAACTGACTGTAGTGGCTCGCGTACCGCACCGGCGGGGGTATAATAAAATACAAATTGGACGATGATTGGAACACATGGGAAGAGCGGTTGCATCAGTATTTTGTTGCAAATTATATAGAAGATGGCAAAAAGGTACTGGTACGTTTAACGCTTATTAAGGAACCGACAAAATATTGAGAGATGTGTGATCCGGTACTACCTAAGAACAAGAAGTACCAACAGCTTTGTAATATTTTTAAAAGTCAATTCTCAAGGAGAGTGTTGTGACTCTTATGAATAGAATTGAATACAAATATAATGAATTCCTCCTGTTTGGATAATTTATATTTCTTTAACTATATTTTACATTGACATAACATTTTATTACCATGGTTACTTGAACAACATCCATCCAGTTGAACCTGGATCACTACAGTCTTCCCCCCCTAAGAAGGATCATACCCCAATTCCTTTTGTAACCATGACTGTTACCTACACTCGAAATCTTTTAGCCAAGTTGGGCGTCTACGAATGCGCTCTGAACGTCTGATTCGTGGATCAGCTTCGGCGAACGTTGCATTGTTGGGATCATGAACATCAGTCGCCATCTCTTGTGAACGCGGTTGCAATTCTACTGTACGTCTCAATGTCGGTATCCCTTGTATCTGTCGTTCATTCTGTGGTGTGTCCATCATGTCCGAATGAGACATAATCTGCTTGACATTTGTACCTTTCAATTGATTTACGTGACGTTTCAATGTATAACCGGTATCTAATTTTACCACGTAATGTCGGGTACCTAATTTTCTTTGAATTGTTCCCAAGATCCATACGTATTTGTTGTTACGTAATTCGCATGACTGTACTCTCTCTCCCTCTTGAAATGTTCTAACTATTGAATGAAATAAACTGTTTTGAATTTTTTCTTCTTTATGCGGTATTAAAGCATCTAAACTAATACGAAATTTACGATTGAAGTACATCTCTGCTGGGCTTTTCCACAAGCTAGTGGAGTTGCACGATATCGAAACAAAATAGCTCGTAATTTTGATAATATAGGTGCGTTGCAGTTACCCATGCATTTTAATTTTCTTTTGATGGTTTGTACTGTCCGTTCTGCTAATCCATTTGTTGCAGCATGTCCTGGAGCTATGAGTTTCTGGAATATTCCACGTTGTTTACAGTATTTTTAAACTCTTCGCTAACAAAATGGTAGCATTGTCAGATACTATAACCTTCGGATAACCATTTAACGAAAATATGTCCTCAAGTAATTCCATTGTGCTTGTTGAATTTGGTGCATATGCTATTGATTTGCATTCAACCCATTTCGATTTTGCATCTATGCAAATAAATAAATTATGTTTCCCAAATGAAGCGTAGTCAATGTGTACACGCTCCCAGTTGCCTTCTGGTGTAGACCATGGATGTACAATAGCTTTTACTGGATTTGACTGTACTGAAGCACAAGCTTCACATGCTCTTACTAAAGTTTCTATATTTTGTCTATTTTGGCCAATAAACGTAACGCCTTGCTAATTGCTTCATTTTAGTTATTCCAACGTGAGTTGTATGTAGTTCTTGAAGTGTTAACTCACGAAGGCTCTGAGGTATAACTATTCGGTCATTGAAAAATATAATTCCCCCTTCCAAAGTATATGGAGACTCGATTGATTTTGTAAGTACATTCCTTTGAATTTCTGCTAATGTAACATCTTTTGCCGTTTCTTGAACAAGTATCTCTGAGTTAAGCTTTAGAGAACTTATGTCCACGACAGCTTCCATGTATATTGAAGAAACTTCATTATTAATAACTATATCAGTTGAACTAGTTAACTGGCTCGCTGTTGCTCTAGACAAGCAATCAACATTCTCATGATGCTTCCTTTTGAACTGAACTTTATAATCGAACTGTGATAAAAACTGGCATATCTTAAAAGACGGGTTGAAGACATCGCTGGTAAATTTTGTTTTCATGAAATATTCTCGTAAGTGGCTGATTATCTGTAACTAGAGTGAAATGTTGTCCGTAAATAAATTTGAAAAAATGTTGCACGCCAAACATTATCGCAAGTGCTTCCCGATCTAACTGGCTGTAATTTGTTTCTGCGCTTGTTAATGATCTTGAAGCAAAAGCTATTGGCCTTTCCTCATTCCCAACTACATGGCTAAGAACCGCAGCAATGCCACTTGGACTTGCATCACACGCTAGGACAATTGGTAAGTCTGGATCAAATGGTACAAGAACTTTTCACTTGCTATTTCTTCTTTTAGATTCAGAAATGCCTTTTCACACTCTGATGTCCACCTAAAAGAACCATTCTTTTGTAAAATTTTCCTTAATGGTGCGGTTTTAGTTGCTAAATCATATATAAACCGGGAATAATACGTCACTAATCCTAAAAATCTGCGAACTTCTTCCACATTTTTAGGCCTGGACATTTTTAAAACTACTTCTACTTTTTTTGTGATTTCAGAATTTTATTCTTCTCAACAACATACCCCAAATATTCTATTTTCTGGACTAAAAATGTGCATTTATTCTTGTTTACGTGCAAATTATTTTCTTGAAAACAAGACAAACACGCCTTTAAATTGTTTAAACATTCCTCTTTTGTAGTGCCATGTACAATGATATCGTCGAAATAATATTCCGTTTTTCTTAAACCCTGAAGAACTCTACTCAGCATGCCGCTGAATTCTGCTGGTGCTGTCTTTATACCAAAACTCAATCTCTTCATGCGGTATATCCCTTTGTGCGTTGTAATTGTTTGAATTTCGCTACTGGCCTCATCTACTGCGATGTGTAAGTATGCCTTATATATGTCTAATTTGCAAAAGTCATTTGAATTTCTTAGACTATGCAAAATATCTGGTATCCTTCGGATTGGATATTTAGCATTTACCAGACATTCGTTGACTCCTGTTTTATAATCGACACATAATCTAACTGTTCCATCTGCTTTTGGTATTACCACCAGAGGTGAACCCCAATCGCTGGTGATTACCTTAGAAATTACTCCTGCAGCTTCCAATGAATCTAATTCTGCTTCAACTTTGGCACGTAATGCAAATGGTATACTCCTTTCTTTTATATAAACTGGCTGTGTGTCCTTGCGTAGTGTTATTTTGGCAGAATAATTTGGTACACATCCAATTTTTGATTCGAATACCTCTGAATATTGAAATATAATTTGCTCTATAGAAAGACTATCCACTTGATGTGTTGAATTATTTGAATATGCAGTGTTAATATTGTTGTCGATCTCTTGCAAGCTTATTTGAAGGTGGCGTATCCAAGTGCGCCCTAGAATTGCCGGACGACCACTAGGTACTATGAACATTTCTTCTATTGAACTAATGTCTTTGTAACAGACACTTACTGTAACCTTTCCTTTAGGAATAAATACATCGTTTGTATATGCACGGAAACAAATTGACGTTTCATTTAATTGTAGATTTAACATCTTAAACTTGTCTTCTGGTAATAGTGTAAATCCTGCCCCTGAATCTACCTCAAATTCGACTGGTTTATGGTTCACTTCTACAGTAATAATGTATTTTTGACAATCTTGAATTGGAGCATTAATCGCTTGATGATCATAAATTTCCACTATTTGTAATGCTTCGAAAAGTTTGGAGTCGCCTGGACTAATTGAATTAACTCCAAATTGGTTATCATCATTCGCACTAATGTAATTATATGTTTCGTTATTTGAATAATTTTTATAATTTTTATGTCTTAGTAGTGTGGTAATGCAAACTTTTGCGACGTGTCCCTTTCTATGACAGCTTGAACAATGTAGGTGATCTCGATTACTACGACATTCTGGAGTACAATGATTATTCCTTCCGCATTTGATGCACAAATCTGCAATCCCCAGAGATTTATAATCTATTTTTGATTTATGTTTTGATCTTGAATGTAGCGATGTTTCCCATCACGACTGGACTTATAGGTCTTGCTTGAACTATTACCTATTCTATTTACTTGGCTAATTGGCATGGATTGCTGGTTTGAAATTTCCTTGGTCTCTATTCGAGATGCTTCTAAAGCTACGGCCTTTGTTAGGACGTTGCTAAATTGGGTTTCTTCTGCTTGAAGTAACTGTTCTCGTATCCAATTATCTTTTATTCCTCTTACAAACTGTGCTCGTAGGAACATATCGGTAACTGATACTACTCTTTCGCATTCACATCTGACTTGAAATTTGCATTCGTCCAAATCTTTTTGTAAAGTTGCAACAAACTCCCCAATATTTTGATTTTCCTGCTGATAGGTGTTCAAGAAATAATGCTGAGAAATTATTGTGCTTCTGAGAGGACTGAACATTGATTGAAAAGCATTTATTAGTTCCGCGTATGGCAGCTCTTTAATTGATTTTGTTGGACCCAAAAACACTGAAAGATTATTGTAATGTATACATCCAATTGATATACATAAAAGTTGTGCTTTCTGTTGTTGATTATAAACGTTTTTAATGGTCAGATAATTTTCAAACCTTTCTAAATAACACTTGAACTTTTCTTTCTTGCCATCCAAATTTTCAAATGCTGGAATTGAACTTATATAACTTTGTGTAGTATTTTCAGTATTTGCATTCTGGATGTTGACTTTTTGAAATTGACTGATTAATACTTCTTGATTTTTAATAAAAATTTCTATCATTTGTTGAAACTGTTCATGATTCATTTTCTTCCTTTTTTCAGTTTAATCCTCGTCGCCAATTGTTATGACTCTTATGAATAGAATTGAATACAAATATAATGAATTCCTCCTTGTAGGGATAAAGGGATGAACCAATGATATGGAATTCACCTACCTTTAATGACTGCGATCTTGATTCAACGCTGGTCGATCAATGTAACGAAACTATTAATTGATTGCGGACTGTAGTAATGTTAATTAGCACACGAACCGATTGTACGGCACTAATTACTGCAAAATAACCACGACAACATATTGCGTACATGTGACGCTTGCTACGACTTTCGAAGCACTGGTATTTCTGTCTTTTCTCAACATTTAGTCCCTTTTCTTGTAGGTAGGTAGTGGATGGAACCGGATTATAGGAAGGGGTTAAGTACTGTTAGGTTAAAGGATAAGCGACATTAATTAATATCTATAAGCTTAAGGTAAAACGTGTAAATAGGGTAAATAAGCCTAAACATACCGCCCACCAAAATAAGTGTGAAGCAACTTATTTTAAAAGTAAACGGCAACAAATATTTATACGTATACACTTACAAAAAATACTAAAACTATTTTTACAAAGGAAGAGGACATAGTTTAACCAGTGGTCTTTTGAGAAAACCTTGCATTGTTTTCACACCTGCCACGCGGCTAATGTTGTCTGAACCAACATACAGTTTTTCTATGCGCCCTAATTTCCAATGTAAAGGTGCGACTTGATTGTCATGAATTAAGACTAACGTTCCAATTTTCGCCTCAGAAGTAGGGGTAAACCATTTTGCCTTCTGTTGCAAAGAATGCAGATATTCATTACGCCAACGCTTCCAAAATGATTGTTGGATGCGTTGAATAAGTTGCCAACGATCTAATTTTGATATTTCCAACTCAAGGAGAACTGGATCGGGTATGACAGAAACAGGCTCTATATTCAAAAAATGGGACGGACTTAAAAATGAAAAATCATTCGGATCTGAGCTCATGGGGCACAGAGGCCTTGAATTTAATATGGCTTCAACCTGAATTAAAACCGTGTTTAATTCCTCGTATGATAATATCTGGTCGCCAATCACTCTTTTTAAATGTGTCTTGACAGACTTAATTCCAGCCTCCCACAACTCTCCAAAATGAGGAGCTGAGGGAGGATTGAACACGAATTCAATTTCTTCAGCATGCGCTGATTGAGTCATCAGTTGCGAGATTTCGTTCGATGCTCCAACAAAATTGGTACCGCAATCGGAATAGAGTTTTAGGCATTTACCCCGGGGGGCTATAAAGCGTCGTAACGCGGCTATAAAAGCATCCGCCGACAAACTTGACACAAGCTCTAAATGAAGAGCCTTTGTGCTGAAGCAAACAAATAAACAAATGTAAGCCTTTAGTGACCTTACACCTCGATTACGGCTCATGAGAATACAGAAAGGACCTCCAAAATCAACTCCCGTGTGTAGGAAGGCCTTTACAGAGGTAAACCTTGATGCAGGCAAATCACCCATCGGAGGACAATAAGCAATTGATTTCACTCTAAAACATAGAATACAAGATTTTAAACACTGACGTATGACTCTTTTTGTTGACAAAATCCAATAATTTTGGGTTAGTAAAAATTGTGTGGCTTTAAGACCAGGGTGTAAGTATGTTTTATGGCAGTCCAAGATGATTAATTCTGTTAATCTGTGAGTGCGAGGAAGTACCAATGGAAATTTTGTTTCATATGGTAATTCCGAGTTTCTGAGCCGACCGCCCACCCTCAACAAACCACGCGAGTCGATAAAAGGGGTAAGAGGTCGAAGATGTTTACTAATTACCTTACCCCGTTTAATATTTTCTATATCCTGACCAAATGATTCTTGGTGAATTCTCTTAATCAATAATTCCATAGCGTGTTGCTGAGACACAGACACGTTATCCAAATTCTCACCAACTGCCTGTCTAGAAAATTGTAACTTACGAACAAACTGGTAAACATATGAAACAATTCTACATATTTTTTGTAGATTTGAAAATCTCTCTAGTAATGAATTTAAAAAATTATCTGTCACAACAACATTTAATACCAATGTACGTTTCTCCACATCTATTGGAGATGTATCGATTAACTTTGGCATGTGGGTAACCGGCCAATTTTCTTCTGGAAGTGACAACCATGGAGGCCTGTCCACCATAACTTATGATTGACTAAATCTGATGCTAACATCCTCTACAGGCGCAGTCTGCGGGTTATCATGTGACCGAACATGGTTCCAAGATGCAGGAGGAACGCGATCCTGAATATGCGAAATCCGATTACTTATAAAAGTTTTCCAGTTATAAGATGACGATCGAATCCAACACAGAGCGACTGTAGAATCGGACCAAGCAACTATACGATCTAACGACAGACGAGTTGTATATGTATTTTGGACAAATGCCACTACATCAGACAATAACACAGCACCGCACAATTCGAGTCTTGGCAACGATATGCGCTTTGTGGGCGCAAGTCTAGATTTTGCACATACTAAGGCAACCTTTATATCACCCTGTATGTCAACAGTACGAAAGTAAATCACAGTAGCATACCCTGCCTCAGAAGCGTCACAGAACGCATGCAGCTGTAGATCTTGAACATCATCAGAAATAATCCACCGAGGAATTTTAAGGTCTGATAATTGCAACATTTGTTGCAAATAAATTTTCCACTTTGAACTTATGGTCAACGGGGGACTGTCATCCCATTCAAATCCTAAAATCCATAACGATTGTATTAAATGCTTGGCCAAAAATACTAAAGGCGCTAATAGCCCTAACGGATCAAAGATCCTTGCTACTTCGGACAACATATTTCTTTTAGTACATGGTCTGTCTATGATATTTGTATCATAGAAGAATTGATCAAGCGACGGTTGCCAACGCAAACCTAATACCTTTTGGTTAACATTGTTAGATTCCTCGAAGAAAACAGCTTGTTGATAACGATAAGATTCTGGTAAATCATCAATGATACTAGCAATGTTACTATTCCATTTTCTCAATGTAAAACCCCCAGCCTCACAAATCTGATTTAATTCAGAAACTAGACGTTTAGCTTCATCAGGTGAACTGCACCCGGTAATCACATCATCGACATAAACATCCGACAACAAAACCTTGGCAGCGTTTGGATATTTAGGTGCTTCAGCATTCGCAAGCTCCTTAATAACACGCATTGCCAAGAACGGTGATGAAGTAACTCCGTAGGTAACAGTATTCAATTGGTACTCGACTATTGACTCTGATGACGTTGGTCTCTAAAGTAATTTTTGATAAGCCCGATGATTCAGAGCAACAAAAATCTGCCTGTACATCTGTTTAATATCGGTAGTTAATACAATGGGATATAAACGAAAATCCAACAACAAAGCAAAATATCTTTCTGAAGCGGAGGTCCTGGCATCAAATGTTCATTCAATGAACCACCACTGGGACAAACCGCGGATGCGTCAAACACCACTCGAATTTGTCTAGTAGTGCTTTCCGGTTTCATAACCGCATGGTGCGGAATATAATATTCCGGAGATGGAATATTGCTACTCATTGAGGCATTTACTGGTGTCATATGCCCACTGTCGGAATAGTCTTGCATAAATTGTTTATACAAAGTGTATAATTCCTGATCCTTTTCCAAGCGACGTTCTAATAATAAAACCGATTAAGTGCGACATCCGAGACCCAACAAACAACGGTTCAGGACCACTAAACGGCAACGATACAACGAAACGACCTGTTTTGTCTCTCGAATAATTGCTACGAAAGTGTTTTTCACAAATTTCCTCTTGTGGGGATAACTTGTGTGTTGGAATGTCTGGAATGTTTTCCAGTTCCCAGAATCTAGTGATCCTAGACTCTAAGGGTTCTACGAATGCACACAATGACGTGCCACTTGTCACTGGAGACACAAATTTGCCTGTCAGTAACCAACCAAATGAAGTGCGAATTGCAACTGGTTCATCAGGTGAACCCGAACGAGTTTCATTACCCAAAGTGCGGGCAAAAATATCTGCTCCCAACAACAAGTCTATATTACCTAGTTTATCAAAAGAGGGATCGGCTAAGTCTAAACCTTTTATATGTATCCAATTTTTCGAGGAGATTGGAGCCGTTGGTAACTTTCCACAAATTTCTGGCAATACAAATGATTGAACTGAATATTCTGGCATTGTGTGTCCAACGGGTTTAATTTTACAAACTACCTTTCCGGTAATATGAGATGACGCTAACCCCAACCCTTCTACCTTTAATGCAACCTTTGATTTATTTAATCCAAGCCGTTGACGGCATTTTTCCGTTATAAAAGATTCCATACTTCCACAATCTAATAATGCTCTTACGATTTGCGCTTGTCCAAATTCATTGCGAATAGAAACTTGAACTGTTGATAACAATGTAGAAGCACTTGACAATTTCGACGAGAACAATGTACTACAATTTGAAGTAGAGGCAACATTTGAAACATCTGCAGCAGCAGGTTTTGTTTCAACAACAGAAGCAGAATTTTCAAAATGAAGGAGGGTATTGTGACCCTTTTTGTGACATTTTTTACATACCGATTTTGAAGGGCATGTTGCAATTTTATGTGTATCTTTAAGACAATTGATACACAAATTTTTATCCTTTGCAGTATTATACCTTTCTTGAGGAACCTTATCCAAAAAATTTGACAACGATAAATCTGATGATTACCATTGCAAACCAAACATTTTACCGCGTTTGAAGTTGTAAGTAATGAGGTTTTAACATATGACTTCGGATTAAAAGAAAACGCTTTTCCTTAATGTTTGTATTCAATGTGTGTTTTGAACTTGACTTGATGGTTCGGACGAAATCATACTACTAATTTCCAAAGCTTTACACTGTTTTTCAAGAAATGATTTCAATTGCTCGTATGTAGGTATTTCTTCATTATTTTCAACCTCAAATGCCTTTAAGAGGTCAGCATCAACTTTTTTGCTCAACAAATTAAACAATATTAAATTAAGTAAATCAATTTTTATTTGACGTAAACCTGACAAATTCTCGGTAAAACAATTCAACAAATCCCTAAGTTCTGTATGTGATTTTGCTTTCACCTTAGGACAATTTTCAAGAGCTGACCAATATGTATTGACAATCAAACGACGTGAGTCATAGCGTTGTACTATAACGGAGTATGCAATTTCATAATTGTCATTATTTATTGGTAGATGACGAATTAAATTTCTGGAATCTACATCCAACGCTTCAGTAAGAAATAAAACTTTTCGATTGGTAATAACTGTGTATTTAAGTGAATGAGATTTTTATACAAACTATGAAACGATTCCCAATGCTCTATGCGTCCAGAAAAGCTCCCAATTGCGACCTTTGGAAGTTTTAAATTACTGGTGATACCTATACCAGCGGTATCATACGACGATCTACTTGTAGAAAACGGTTTCGCTTCCTGCTTACTTTCAACCAAACTAACAAATTTTGCCCCAATAACTTTAATTGATATTAAAGTTTTATCCAATTCAATTCTGATTGCTGTAATTTGACTCAAACTGTCCGAATCATCCTCGTCTAACACACACCTTTTGTAGGATGCATCAAATTCTTCCTTTATCTCTACAGCTGACTGTACCATCATCGAAGCGATTGCTTGGTTTTCAAGATTATATTCCAACTTTGAAATACTTTCAAACAAATTTTCTATTCTATCCAAACACCCTTTTCCATCTACTATAAGACGGTCCGTAAGCATCTGAGTCATTTCGAACAAAATAGCTATTCCCCTAAACACGAGTACCCTTGTCACAAAAATAACAAATCTCAAAGATGTAAACCCAAACTAATGATGAACATGTAACTACTCTACCAATTTTCAGAAACTAGCAATTATGTAGCTAATCCTGAGTGACACTTTAACTTAACGTTAAAATGAGACTTGTGTTGACCACAACCCTTAAGATACCTCGAGGAATAACGGTTCTTTAAGCTCTCACCAAAATAGATTAGTGCAGCTTCAGGTATACAATGCAAGTTCTTAGAACAGGGTATCGCAATGATGTTTTCCTATTTGTATACGCTTAATTTAAATTAACTGCATTTTTTAATGCACTTAAATTTTAAGTAACTTTTTAAAATGCAACGGCATGCACAAATATTATGAAATAAGCCTAACTGCAATTACTATTAATGTGCAAAACTGACCTGATTACTCTAATTGTTTGATTAGATAATCAATTTTTATATGCAAATATTAATTAATGCGGTCGAAAGGAACCAAAATGTAGGGATAAAGGGATGAACCAATGATATGGAATTCACCTACCTTTAATGACTGCGATCTTGATTCAACGCTGGTCGATCAATGTAACGAAACTATTAATTAATTGCGGACTGTAGTAATGTTAATTAGCACACGAACCGATTGTACGGCACTAATTACTGCAAAATAACCACGACAACATATTGCGTACATGTGACGCTTGCTACGACTTTCGAAGCACTGGTATTTCTGTCTTTTCTCACCATTTAGTCCCTTTTCTTGTAGGTAGGTAGTGGATGGAACCGGATTATAGGAAGGGGTTAAGTACTGTTAGGTTAAAAGATAAGCGACATTAATTAATATCTATAAGCTTAAGGTAAAACGTGTAAATAGGGTAAATAAGCCTAAACACTCCTGTTTGGATAATTATATTTCTTTAACTATATTTTACATTGACATAACTTATTTTATTACCATGGTTACTTGAACAACATCCATCCAGTTGAACCTGGATCACTACACGCAGTCAACCATAAAATCTATTAAAGCTGGTGTACCACAGGGATCCATTCTTGGTCCAAAAATTTTCACAGTCTACCTGCATGACTTACCAGAATTTCCAAGAACCAAAACTTCATTATTCGCCGATGACACCGCCATCTACGCTCATTCAGACACAGCAATAATCAGTAGTCAGCAAACCCAGTTTCATCTAGACATCTTAACAGAATACTACAAAAAATGGAAAATTTTAGTAAACCCAGAGAAAACAGAGGCAATTATATTCACAAAAAAACATACAAATTCAAAAATCTTTAAGAAAAATAAACTGAATAGTACAAACATACAGGAAAAAGACTGTGTGAAATACCTAGGGGTACATTTGGATAAAAGATTAAATTTTAAGAACCACATAAAGAAAAGCATCTCAAAAGGATATGCAAGCGGTAAGTCATTATATCCACTGCTCGTCAAAAACAACAACGTGTCGAAAAAGAACAAAAAGTAAATATACACAGCCGACGATCACATATGCAGCACCCGCCTGGTGCAAAATCAGCACCACGGCAATTCAATCATTGCAACGTTTCCAAAACAAGTGTCTTAGACTTATCACTGAACGAGATCGATACACACCAATAGCCACACTACACCAAATAGCACAGATAGAATATATTCAACCATATATAAACAGGATATCACAGAAATTTTACACCACGCAGCTAGACAAAAATCCACTTCTCAAAGATATTACAAAAATCAGACACAACAGCGCCAACTTCAGAATCAAACACAAACTGAGTTACCAAAGCCTACCCATATTTTTAGAACAAAAAAGTAGCCACCTATAGAAGCCTACACGGTCAAGATGTAAAAGCAGGTTTTTTGTAAACATTTTCCTGTTAAATTAACTCAAAGACTCTACATCGCAACTGACACAAGCAATTAGACAATTGCACAATAACTCATGAAGAATACGACAGTCAAACACACAGAAAGGAATGATACATCCACTTGGATAGGAACATACCATACGTCTCATCAATATAAATATATAAAATGTTGTAATATAGACATGGAGATATATATTTTTTGTACATACTGTTAATAAATTATTTTGAGTTGAGTTGGTTCTCGTCCGATCACCGAAGTTAAGGCTTCCTAGGTAGCAGAAATCCTTAACCTCTTGTAAGTTCGTGTTACACACTTGTATTCTTGTTTTTGATTTAATTTTCCCCACCTTTGCAAACTAGAACTTTAGTTTTAGTTTTGTTAATTTTCATACCGTATCTCTCTGTTAGAACCGTTTCCATTTCATTAAGAGTAGCTTCTAACTCTTCCTTGCTAGATGTTAATACCGCTATATCATCTGCAAATCTAAGCATATCAATTTTTTGTCCCTGCATAGTAATTCCAAAGGTCTTTCTGCATTTGACAGTATTCATTGCCTCTTCTATGTACAAGTTAAAAATCAATGGGGATAGGGCACATCCCTGTCTCGCCCCTTTCCTAATGTTTACTTCTCTACGTTCCTGCTCTAATTCTATTACTGCTGTTTGCTCTTTGTATAAGCTATGTACTATTCGTCTATCCCTATAACTCATTCCAATCTTTTTGAGTATTTCAAACATTTTTTTCCAATTTACATTGTCGAATGCTTTTTCCAGATCTACAAACCCTATATACATGCTTTCCCCTTTTTCTATTGTTTTCTCCATTATCACTCTCAGAGCTAAAATAGCCTCCCGTGTTCCCCTGTTTTGCCTAAACCCAAATTGGTCTTCTCCTAGTATTTCTTCCGCCCGTTTTTCCATTCGTCTTTGCACAATTCTAGTTAATATTTTTGACACGTGTTCTGTCAAACTTATTGTTCGGAAATTTTCACATCTATCCGCGCCTTTCTTTTTTGGTATAGTTACTATGATGCTACGTTTGAAATCTTTGGGTATCTCGCCTGTCTCATACATATAGCTTACAAGTTGGAAGAGACGTTCTGTTACTGCTTGTCCAGCGGCTTTTAGAGTTTCTGCATATATCTCAAAATATGTGAGGCTTCCACAATTGGAGTTTGTGCATTAGCCACAACTCTACTCAAATGCAGCCAAGTTTTCTTTACACTACCACTAAAAAGAGCTGAATTGGGTAACACAGTTTGGGTACCAATGATAACCTTGTTTCTTGATTTTAATTTACTTTTTCTCCTATTAGCAACATCCGACCAAGACTCAAAATTCATACAATTTTCTGAATTAGATTCATTGCATAAATCAGTGTTAGAAACGGATTCCACATTAGATGCCATAGTCACAGGAACTGAGCAATCACTATTCAAAGAAATAATCGTATCCTGTAATGTTCTTCGATGCTCTACGACTCGTCACAGAAGCGGTTGTCCTTGAAATGTCGGCCCTGGCTAGCACAACCCTTCTGGATACATGTAGATTCTGATATAGTTTCGTTGCCTCGCTATTACCTGTTTAGAAAGAATGAACCAACTCGCAGTCTCTTTTATATGGGTTTAATGAAATAACGTTATAAAATAATGTAACACAGTAGAAACAAATGCCAATGTTCGGCGTGTCGTAAAATACAATCACAATGAGGTTAAACGACACTCCTTATAGATATACGCATATAGCGTTGCTATACGCAAATGAATAAAATTCTAACTACTGAAACTTATCTGTATATTAATCCAACAATGAACGAATTTCAAAGATGCTGTACTACCACATTGATTGAAATTACTAAATAAATAAATCATCCCTCGCTAAGTTTACAAAATAACACTCATTAATACACGACCGGAGGACACGTGCCAAACAACCGCACGGCTCGCGCCTTTAACTCGACTGAATTATATCTAAACAACCCTAATATACAAAAGTATACATATTTCAAGGGCGGGCCAGTACAATCCATAGTTTGCTACAACAGCGTATTCTACTGTGTTACGTGCCATTGCCACTTAAACATTGTTTTAGGTTAGTTTTTGGTGTACGGAAGTTTCGCGGCATATTTTCAAATACGCGGTGCGCGGGAATCTTTTAAATAGATTAGGCGGTACTTCCGTACGTCAGAGTAGTGCATTCGCGCAGTGTGCTTATCCCTAGAGGGGTAGAGCAATACTAGACAAAGAGTGGGGAGAAGTGTTTCCGTGACGCTCTAAATCGTGGCTGTTTTCCTTTGATCTTCAAGTGAAGTAGTCGTGCCGGTAGCGTATCTTATCTTACTATGTAGATTCCCTTGTCTTGCTTATCTTTGTTTTGTCTTTCCTAATTAACCTATTCCTGTCGTTCCACTACATTTAGGACTGATACGGCCTCTGGAGCAGCCCACGACCGGATGTCCATGCTCACCCAACATCACCGGAGCCCGGAACAATACCTTCATTATCGACCCGGAAGGATGATAGGCGTACCTGGAGAATGTCGTATTTCCGGGGTGAGTAATACCGTGTTTAAATTGTTCACGAATATGAACTTTTGTTAATTGTTTATTTAATTTTTATATTGCCGGTTATGGCGCAATGTAATTTGTATTGGTGACGTCATGGTGGATGGCTGCGCACCAAATCTGTAAAAGGTTTGCGCTTTCCTCCGCTAGAGGCGTCACTCGCCTTATTCATTGCGCGATGTATCTTATGAACTTTGGTAACTGTATTACCGGCTTTTAGGAACTATCTATCACCATATAAATGTTACACCTTAAAAATGTTATAACAATGGCGCCTTTTAAATGTGGAGGTTACGAACCGGGGAATTTTCCTTTGTTTTTTATAAACATTTAATGTATTATCAATGTTATTTAAAAATAGTTTTTTCACTTAAAACCAATTACCAAATATCTATAACCTTGAAACTAATACGTGTTTTGGAACACGCATTCTTTCAGATGTCAAAACCAGTTGCTTGGCAATAACAGGTGATACCGCCATTTTGAAATTAAAATATAACTTGTTTATAAAATGTGTTTTAATATAATATTTTTCTAAATTTAGAATGTGCGATCTGTCTGTTTAACTTCAATTATGTTGTTGTGAGTGGTTTATTTTCGGATTCAAATATGACCTTTAGGAAATTATCTAACCCTATTTTTTTATGCAAGTAAGTATATAAATAAAATAAGCTTTTACATTATTTTAAGCCTTAAAACACCATTTATTAAAAAATTATCTACATATATTAAATTAAAATATCTTTGTTTGTTTTCTTAACCTTAAAAGCCCGTTTTTTGAAACTTAAATGCACTGTCTTGTATGTTACGTTTTAAAAATGCCTTAGTGATTACCTACTTAATAACAAAATTGTTTGCCTAAATATAGAAATTTTGTTTACCTAAGTTTTTAGTGTCTTTTAAAGCGTTATTTTGACCTAACCCTCATATATTTTGTTCTCTTAGATATTATCTTGTTTGGATATAGTTTTAAAAAAGTTTTTCCCTTGTATGGTTTAACCAGTATAACCTACAAAGGCGTTTTATAAAGGTTCTTGCCTTGTATACAATAACGAAATTACCTAGACCATATTTTTACCTTTCAAAATGTTGTAATAAAATGCATCTCTTTATATCTGTTCCTTTGAATACTAAATTAAAGAAATTTTCGTTAACGTTTATTATTTAAACTCATTTAGGATACTTGTTAACTCCTGCAATATCGAAAGAACATTCTAATAATTTGGAATACCTTTTGTATAGGTGTCGTGGAATTTTTATTTCATGTTGCGAGTTTGATTTTGTCTGATTGCATATTTTTTTAGTTATTGATATTTCAACGACGTACCTTAACATCTGTTGAGCGAGGTTTACAGTTGTATAGCTCTGTAAGTCTAGAACGAGACCCAAAGGCCAGTCGTATAGCATTGTAACTCTAGACGAGAATTCGGTTGGTAAGTTGTCGCTTTACAATTTGTAAATCATTTTTTTAATAATGATGTTGAAATTTTTTCCTTATTGGTTTGGGTGGTACTCTAATGAGAACTTCCCATCCCAGTAAAAATATGCTTTATAGAATGTCTATTGCTATTATCTCTTTACATATCGATTTGAATCTCTTTGAATGCCTTAAAATTGTCTTTAAAATCGTTTAACTTTACGTATATCTAAGAGCTTGTCACGTTTACTTCTTTGACAATGTACCTAATGTTCGTAGCTTTCACTTGGCTTAATAACTTAAAATAACCTGCAGGTCGTTTCGCAAGATGGAACTTGCGTATATTTTAATTCACTTTTGATGTTAGGCATAGGCCTGGCAAATTAAATATCGTACCTGATGCCTTATCTCGTGATGTCGTTTCTCTTAACCTTCCAAATTTAATTCTTGATACCTGGTACCTTAATATGATTAAACCCTCACGATTTACCTAATATTTTTTGTTTTCACCATCAATTAGTATCTTTAATTACTTATTCCTTCTCTTATACACCTACGCTTTATACGTTTAACTCATTTACCTTAAACCCTTTGCTTCTGGTTGACTTTTCTTTGACCATACCGTTACTTATATATCACTTCATTCTCTACACCCCAAAATATAACTCTGTCGTTTCATTTAATCAACCCTCGAACTTTTCCTACTGCATATTATTCGGTTTTTAGTGTTAGTAGAGTATAATCAAGGATCCCACCCCCACATTTCCTCCAGAATCCCACATTTCCTCCCAAATTTACATGTAAATCCCCATAAGGAGGAAATGTGGTGGAGTAACATTTCCTCCAGAATCCCACATTTCCTCACACATCTGGACCAAATAGTTTTCTTCGACTAACCATTTTTCATCTTTCGAGATAAATATATCTTAAATTTTTTATGTTTCGAGATAAATGAGCATCCTCATTTGCTCCCACATCTAAACCAAATACTTTTCTTTGTCTAGCCAACGCATCTTTCGAGATAAACCTATCTTGTTTGGTATCAATCAATATTAGAATTTTCTCAGCTACCCGAATCTTTAAGAATTTTTTAGATTGCATCACCCCCAAGGGAGCTACCCCCATTTTAAGATTTTTTTATCAATGTTGATTTCTAATCACCTCTCCTTTTTAATATCTACAGTCCTTTAACCAACAATAATAAGAACACAAAAGTTTAATAATTTATTTTATCCGATTTACAGTTTAATAAACTAATTACAATTTTTACAAAGTATTTCCTGTGTGTAGCCGAATCCAAGCAGGTTAACCTGTAACAAAAAGAGATTAATAGGTTGTTTAAATAGCCCTGTAATAAAAGAGATTAAAGTAAAGAGAGGAAACATGTTTTCAGTCAATAAGACATATTGTTGTTAATCCAACAATATGTTTTACCGTCCAGCGAGACCACGTGGAGGTAAACATATATCGCCGGGAACAAAGGAATTATTAAGGATGGGGAGGTAGATATGCTTATAACTAACTTACATACTATATATACACAATAAAATATAAACAACTATCTAATATCCTTATGCCCCATGCATATGTGGAAGTACTACCAGGGATGACGTACCTTTTGTCATCTTCTGCCGATAAACTAATTTTATTGATTAATTGGGTGTACAAAACGTGTTTTTTACTCCGAATACATACCATGCTATGCATAAGGGCACCAGAATTATTATACACAATGTCCTTAAAACTATCCACACTAATCCCAGCCACCACACTACGCGATACCCCCTTGATCTTTTTAATCGTGTCCTTCTCACTAAGAATGCAATACGACTTGGCCCTAGTTCCAACAAATTGTAACACCAAGTCGCCGTTGAACTCGTCTTTGAACTTGCCGGGGATCTTTTTGTTCACAAGAGGCATATTGTATTTATTGTCTCGAGGGTAGTCACTAGTGTCGAAATTGTTAATGTTTGCACTAATATCACTATACAAGTCTTTTGTTTCTATACTATACACTAAAGAGTCAGTGTCTGTGTAAAGTAGTGAGAGTTTGGCTCCATACAAATGTTTCATGGTGTTATAATGAAAATCATACATGAGGGTCTTTGAAATATCTAAAACTGAAAAACCTGCATATATAGGCTTGTTGTACGTGACTTTTACCCTATCCATCTGTATAATAACCAAATCCTCTCCTAGCACTAAACTACTGTTAAAGTTCGGGCGGGCGATAAGTCCACTCGCGCACAATTTTTGTCCATCGTGTCCCCACCGGGCACGATCTTTACATCCACCCTCTTGTCGACATTCTCCATCGTTTTTCCAAAGACTGCGTTATTCATTAATTTGAAAAAGTCTTTTTCAAACGCATTTCTGGCAGATGTCCTAAGGGTGGTGTTCAAATCGATGTAGGGCTTTAACCATGGAGACTGGTCAAATTCCATGACCCGGTGGACTGCTGTGAGCCGGAGACCATTACGTAGCGCCTGCTGCAGGTTTCTGTAATGTATGACGTAACGAATCTTGTTGAGCAACGTGGCGAGCAGTTTCGGAGACTTGGAGGATGGTGTTGGGGGTACCATGGTCTGTGGACAAAACGGTAAATCGTTGTGCTGTTCGTGTAGGTTTTCTGGATACTCCAGATCTACTTCCAGGATGTACCCCTTGTCCCCTGTTACAGATATGTCATCGATGTGGGCTTTCAGGAGGTTAAGCTCTTTCTCTTTCAACCACCGGAATCCGCTTATCGGTAACGGTTGTGACATGGCCCATCCATACAAATTATTGGCATCCAGATACGTCAAGTACCTTGAGGGCTCTTCAGAATTAAAATTCTCCATGTACTTATTGTTGGCGTGAGCGTATCGTTGACTGCACTGAGTTAGACCACCACGAATCCCTTTCTTTACAAAGTGATGCATTTCTACATCAGTGAATAGATCCAGTTTAACCCCAGTGTGTTTCAGCATGGCGTCCCAGCTTAGACTAGGTGCTGTCATATATTGGCAGGGATCCAAGTCGTAGGTTTTCAAACACACCCCGGAAGTTTTCGAACACGTCAGCTAATAATAAAACGTCTGTTTTCAAATAAAGATCACTGTATTCGCCGAGTGTGCATATGTGGAAGGCGTCCCATACATTCTGAGCGTGATCGTACTCAGACAACGAAATCACAGCATTCGTGAGATCATTATAGAAATCCTCTCGGGGTGGTAGACTTGACCTATTTAACGCTGAAGCGTCTGTCACATACCTGTCGGGAACACACCCTTTCTGCGTAGAAATGAAAACTGTCGTCGTCGGGAAACACTTCCTCATCTCAACAAACTGCTCGCATTCCAAATTTTTCACCAACTTATCCAGGGATGATGCCATGAAACGCAGCGAATCTATGAATCGCAGCTGTACTGTGCAATTATCGGTTTCATCATCATCTTCCTCTACGTCTGGTTCTTCGCCATATAACCTCACATACTTTGTGAACGATACGAACCGCTCCTTATTATTTGGGATCACTGTAACACGCTCCTTATCGCATCCCAATTCCTTCACAATAAAATGGGAATCATACCCACTTAAATTGTGGAATATGACCGGTATGAAATTTGGCATCCGGTATTGGATGTTGCATTGGCGATGTGCGAAGCGGAATTTCCTGTAAGATGACAGTGATCCCTTACTCGATCGTCCCCAATGGTTTCCTGCAGATGCCGCAATCGTCAACCATATGGAATAACAATTCGTCTAAAGGCTCCAACGCTGTCATCGGCACATTGTTTTTTAAGATAATCCCCAATCTGCGGGCTTCCTCCTTTAACTTCTCCATAAAAACTTTAACAGCTTCAGGCCCCCTGTACAATTCAAACTTATCCAGATTCTCGTCGTAAGAGCATTTAATATAATAGGCGAAGCTGTATGGTTCGTGTTGGTGGGTGCTGTTAGTAAAGGAGCTGGAGGATCCTGTGCTGCTGAAGAAATGGGCTTCAACACGCTTTCAAAGTCCGCGTATATAACAAACGGCACCCTCATTTGCTTGTGCACGTTCGTAAATTCCAATATGTTGTTAAAGTGGTTGGGCATCTTTGTCGCAACCACGTTGCAGTCTTGTTCGAGTGTTGTAGTAATTTGTCTTCGGATGGGAAGAACACCAAGCATCCATCGCAAATCCATTTACGGGTGCGGTCACGAGATAGCTGCACCCACTAGCTTCCCCAAATCCTTGATCCAGCAGTAGTGTGTGTTATTCTCATTCTGGATGTAAAGGAGGTTGACATGCCGATCCCTCTTGCGTGCTGTAAAGTGGAGGGTCCGATAATGGACTTCCTTTCCACCCCAAAGACGTTAATGCTTATAGCATTCTGCTCCTCGAACGGCTATGTCCTTTATGGGCATCGGGAACTGTAGTCCTGTCACGTCGAGTGCGGTGCTGTAATGCGGGTAGCTACTGACCCTTTGCGGATTGTGAGCACCGGGGTAGAGCGCAGCCACAACACACCAAGCAAAACATGCATTGTCTTGGTTCTCCACGTTAACCACCGCACACTTGTCTCGAATCCATTTGGGGAGCTCGATGTAGGACCCCCCACGAAGAGGTTTATACTTGTTAATATTTATTTCTAGGTGCGAGACATTTTCAGAGTCCATCCTAAAATTTAAAAATTAGAAACAAAATAATAATTTTCAAAACTTACCAGAATCTCGTTCTTGAAATTCGTCAGACTTAGCTGACATCCTCTCCACAAAGGAATTGTAGACATTTCCTAGGTTGCTGGATGAGGTGACCACAACATTTCGGGTGTTGAAAGATTTAACATCTTCAACACCCTCTACCAACCATCTTGGTGTACCCACCAAACACCTCCAGGTTCACCTTTAGGGAGGTGTGGATTGCCCGCTGTTTCCCGACTAAGCTTACAAATCGTTCCCGTTGATTTTGCAAGAATTCCAACAGACCTAGAAATAACTAAGTTAAACACTAAATACTTATAAAAAAAATACGTACTTGTAGAGTCGACATTACTAATTCTGTATGTAGCGATTCGACTTTTAAATGCTGTGCTCACTACTTGTACACCCCCATCCAGGACACGGCTAGCATTAGCTTTGTGCTCGTTCGAGCGTTGGTGGGCTACCAAGTTGGTTACATCCACATCGCACTCTTCGCATCTCCGCAATCTCTTGGGGGCGGGTCCCTCAACTATTGACGTAGCCGGTCGTTTGACCCCGGATGGGCCGGCAACTGGTTCCACCACACCATGCTTGGTGTCCTTATGACGTTTTAGGCTGTCCTTACGGGTGAAGGATGCCGGGCACACTTCGCAAACAAAAAGGCCGGTGGATTTCGATGCTACGTCATGTTGTTGGAACAGATGCCTCTTCAAATTATCACCCTTGAGAAGACAACTCCACAGACGTTGCAGACAAAGGAAGACATTTTTCTATAAAGAAATTAAAAAACTGGTTAAAGACTTTATAGCTGTTGTAACTAGCCGAAGACTAAACAGATACTGAATTATATTGCATTGCACGGTGCTTTTATACCCTGTTGGTATAATTAGCTAGTTTACTTTTAAAAACCCAGCGTCGTTTAACCTTGAGTAACATTCCATACCAGTCTAATCACACCAGTAAAACCTAATATTCTTAACTAACCTTGAATCGGATTACAAACTAGTTCATGCCTGTCTGTAACATACTGCAAATGATAATGAGGAGCATGCGCAACAACAACCTCGAAACATTTAAAAGGATGACGCGCATAGCATCCCTCTCAGTCATCTCGGTGAAATCAGTGCAAAGCAATGGAGTCTGCAGATGTTAATGATGCACAAGTTTCGTATACCGAAAATCTGATTAATAAGTTTACGTATAGTTTAAGTGAATTGGGTGAACACCCTCATAATGTGGAAATTGGGTTTGTTATAAACCAGACAATAAAACCCATATTACGATTGGTGTGTAGCAAGAAATATTGTGGCAGCCATGTTCTGGAATTGACATACGAAAATTGGTCAGCATTTACAAATTTTCAAGTGGAATTTCAAATCAACGTATTTTCCGTGACGTGCTAAACACTCGATTAAATGGTGCACCGAAATGGAAGATCTACACATACAACTAGGAGGACCGTTCTTTATCACTCTGTCGCCAGTGTATGGAACAACCGTGGACGAAACGTTCCAGTTAAAAATAATAATGGGTGATAGCTCGATAGTTATAAATGAATTGGAGTGCCGTAAACTATCCCATATGCGAGAATTGTTTGAGTATCAACTTAAACAGTTGGAAAGTCGTGACTTCCCAGCATTATACAGCGAATTAGTAGGGTTTGTTGCTAATTCTAATTTAAATGAGGGCGATGGGTTTAATACTCTGACAGAAGGAGAGAAACGAATTAAAATCTTGGTTGAAGGCGAAGTTCGAATTGGAAATATTTTATTCTACAACGAATTGAATCAGAGCGCCCTAAATGCATTGGAGCTGGTTATATGTTTTCCAGATATATTTGTGCGAGACGTGATACGTACAAGAACATTAGTGGAAATGTTTAGACGTTTAAATTTGTTGGAATCTGAAGATTCTGGTTATGGTGATAACTAGAAAGAGTATTTTATAAAAGACAGTCCAAAAGACGTGGATGTAAATGTATTGTTATTATAAATAAATTGTAAATTTTTGAAAAAGTATAAATAGACTCGTTGTTGTTTTTTATTTAGTATAGTTTGAGATTTTTTGAGTAAACACATGATTATCTGTTCTGGAGAGGATTAATCAACAGCGCTATAAACAGGTTACCGTTTGAGCTACATATTCCAGGTTATCAGTACTGCGGGCCTGGTACAAAGTTGGATGAGCGCTTAGCAAGAGGTGATCCTGGAATAAACGAATTAGATAAATTGTGTAAAGACCACGACATTGCATACTCCAAGTACCCCGACGATCTTCCAGCCAGACACCGAGCAGATAAAATTTTAGAAGAAGAAGCCTGGGGGAGAGTTAAGTCTAAAACGCAAAGTTAGGGAAAAAGCCGCAGCTTGGTTTGTGACAAACGCTATGAAAGCGAAGAGAAAAATGGGTATGGGGTTAAAGAAGAAAATAAGTTTCAAAGGCGGATTTTTGAAGAAAATACGCTCCGCAGTAGACCGAGTTGGTTCCGACAACTTGAAAAAGCTGTTAGATGTTGGTATTCTAATTGGAAAAAAAATCATAAAAGGAGCCGGTGGGGAAAGCAAAATTAAAGTCCCACGTATTATACCCGTTCCACAGAAAGGAGGTTTTCTACCATTGATTCCGATATTCGCTGGACTAAGTGCCCTAGGAGCGCTAACAGGTGGTGCTGCGGGGATAGCTAAAGCAGTAAATGATGTCAAGACAGCCAACGAACAGCTTAAGGAGAGCGAACGACACAACAGATCTATGGAAGCCATTACTGTTGGGAAAAAAGGAAATGGAATGTTTTTAAAACCATACAAAAAAGGCACAGCATTATTCTTGAAACCATACAAACAGGGGCGTGGCATTTGTAAAAAAGCATCAAAAAACTAAGCAAGTTACCTCGAAGAGCTCTCACCGATGTAGATATAAGGAAACACGCATCTAACATTCCTCATTTTCGCAACGTCTTTTCTAGAGATCAGTTACAGAAGATTAGACCGCATGTCAACGAATCGGGAGTGATTAATTTGGATACCACCAAAGGTTCGGGTAGACATTGGGTGGGGTACCGAAAACGTAGAAATAGTGTGTATTACTACGATTCGTTTGGAGACTTGAGACCGCCGGAAGAAGTAAAGAGATATTTTCGAGGTTGTAAAATTTACTACAACAGTGCACCGGAGCAGACTTACAACACATACAATTGTGGACATTTAGTGTTAAAGTTTCTTAGTGACAATGGCTAAAACAGTGAGCGTGTTCGGTATGGTAATGTCATATCGACAGGATCCATTTACCCACCAATTAAATTGAAACAAGATGGTGAATATGCTTTGGGTCTAGTGGGACTGTACACTTGTAACACTGTGCAAAACATACATCCAGGAAACAACAACTTATACTTTAACGATCCAGAGCATCGCAAAAATAACCATTGAACCTGGATCATACGAATTAGAAGAAATAAATGCATATATACAGGACGTCTTCAAAAATGGTTCAGTCAGAAGCCGGACATCAACGAGAACATTGAAAAATATTTTAAACTGAGTGCCAACAATAATACATTAAAGTGTTCTATACGAAGCAGTATACCGATTGATTTTGGAGCAAACCGTAAAACAATATTGGAAGCATCTTGGGGTTTACCAACCGCAAATTGGCTGCAGATACCGTACATATCGCTAATCAGCAAGTGAACATAATATCGGTCTCAAACATTTTGTGGAAACCAATATCACCAGCGGATCGTTCAGAAACAATTTTCTTCGCACAGCATATTCGAATTCAGTCTATCTGTACCACCTGGGTATAATCTGGAAAAGGAACCTAACCACGTCATATATTATCCGCTGAGCGTGACAGAAATTGATAATATTACAATCAGACTAGTCGATCATTTGGGTGAATTGGTAAACTTTTCACCGGAAACATACACCTGTGTAAGACTGGAAATAAAAAGTAGTTGAAAATGCCTATCGATTTTGTATATAAAGCACGCTACAACGCCCCAGACGAGCAATAGTGAATACGACGTCAAAGCGTCAAGTTGTCGAGAGACTTACAGCAGAAGAAATACGTTTCTTAAAATCTTTGGGTTTAGAAGTTATAAATGATGGGGGGCAGAAGTAAACGCAGCTTAGATCTCCACGGTGATGAAAACGTTAAACTTGGAAGGCTTAAGTATGAGGACGTACCCAAATTGGATGTGTTTGGAGGTTATAAATTAGACGAGACCATAATAAAGGAAGATTATTATACATATCTTCCCTTTACATTGAACGCAGAAAACAACGATCGAGTCGAGAGACTTACAGCAGAAGAAATACGTTTCTTAAAATCTTTGGGTTTAGAAGTTATAAATGATGGGGGGCAGAAGTAAACGCAGCTTAGATCTCCACGGTGATGAAAACGTTAAACTTGGAAGGCTTAAGTATGAGGACGTACCCAAATTGGATGTGTTTGGAGGTTATAAATTAGACGAGACCATAATAAAGGAAGATTATTATACATATCTTCCCTTTACATTGAACGCAGAAAACAACGATCGAATTTCAATTGAAATCCAGAGCAGTGATAACATCACATACCCTCATGAAAGTTTCATATTTATAAGGGGGACCTATAAACCTACGGAAACATTAAGAGAAGCGTCAACAACTGTAGACCCGATTAGAGTAGCAGAACCAGACCCTAAAGCTTACGAGTTTACTAGAAATGCACCATATTTTCTGTTTGAGGAAATTCAATACAAATTGGGTAATAATCAAATAATAGATGTCTGCCGAATCCCTGGAATTACAAGAACTATTAAAGGTTTAGTATCCATGGAAGAATCAGAAACAAAATCTATTACACATACCGGGTGGAAGCCCGATACCATATTCAAGATGGACGGTTTAGTTGTGCTATACCGCTAAAACCATTTTGGGTTTTGAAGATTACAAGAAAACTATCGTCAACATGCCTCAAGAGCTGATTTTAATCAGATCCAAGTCGGACGTAAATTGCTACAAGTCGATTGGAAATACAGTAACGTTCAAAATACAACGTATTTCATGGGAGGTTCCGCATATAACATTAAGTGACTTTGCCAAGGCATCGCTGCTTTCGGAAATGCAAAATCAATCATCTATAATGGTTGCATTCAGGAAATGGGAACTACACGAATTACCATCTCTAACACAATCAAAGTCACAAGTATGGAGAATTAAAGTATCGAATGAAACAGAGAAGGCTCGGTGGATATTACTGGCGCTGCAAAATGGAAAATATGATAAGAAAGAAGAAAATGCTACAAGCTTTACGAATGCCAACATAACCAATGTCAAAGTGTTTTAAACTCACAGATGTTCCCTCAAGGTCGATTAAATTTGGATTTCGAGCAGAATGACTACTTGCCAGCGTACCTGTCTTATGCATCTTTATGGAAAAATACTACCCGAACAAATCGTCAAATAAATGTTTAATGGACTACAACAGGTTTAAGGAATCACCCGTCTTTGTAATCGACTGTCGTCATCAATTTGAAAGCATCAAGGATGCAACGGTTGATGTAAGAATGGAGTTAGAAGCTTCAAGAAATTTTGAATCATCGATGAAGGCTTATGCTTTAATTATACATGACTCTATGTTTGAATATAATCCGTTTACGGAAATTGTTAATAGATTTATTCGCAATTAAATATTTTGTATATATTTTAATAAAATTGTATAAAATCTATGTTGTTTTAATATTAATAAGATTTTTGGTGATCCAACGCAGTTTCTCACGTACTCGGTGTCGCCTAAGCACGCCTGTGCCCATGCGCGCCCACTGCGCGTGCACACCTGCCCATGCGCGCCCTGCGCGTGCGCACCCTGCCCATGCGCGCCCTGTGCGTGCACACCTGCCCATGCGCTGCCCATGCGCACCTGCCCATGCTGGTATATAAGGGAATATTATTTTCAATTTGAATCAGTTTAAACTTATATTTGAAAGATGTACACCAAGGAATCTTTAGAGAAAGCAGTTAGTGAAATACAAAAGGGTATAAGTGTTAACTCTACAAGTAGGTTATATGGTATACCCAGAAGAACGTTAAGCAGGCATTTGAATCTCCGTAAACCTCAAAAGAAGAATGGTGCTCCTAGGTCGGAAAATGTGAGAGACATGGGTGATGCTATACAAGAAGTTAAAATACCTATAGAGAATTATGATAACTTTGCTATTGCTAGTGCAAGAGAGGATGGTAAACATGGTTCATTGTTCCCGTCTAACATACGAGCTATCTTCGCGGGGCCATCGAGTTGTGGGAAGACCAACGCTTTAATATCTCTGATCCTGCACGAGAACGGTCTTAGATTTCAAAATGTCTATGTATTTTCGAAGAGTTTGCATCAACCGAAATACGAATTGTTAAGAAACGTTTTACACCATTAAAAGAAGAAATTGGGTACCATGAGTTTGAAAATTACGATGATTTGATCGAACCCAGAGATACCAAAGAAGATTCAATTATGGTTTTCGATGATATACCTGTAAACGAGCAAAGTAAAATCACTCAATTTTTCTCGTTCGGCCGACATAAAGCAATAGATTCGTTCTATCTATGTCAAACTTACGCTAGTGCCTTAAAACATAGACTCAGAGATAACGCCAATGTAATCGCATTATGGAAACAGGATGATACAAACCTTCGCCATATCTTTTCGAATCATATAAGTGGTGACATGACATATCCGAAATTTAAAGAAATGTGTTTACAGTGTTGGGGTGACTCAAAACATAATTTTATAACTGTTGTGAAAGATTTTGATTTGGATAAAGGTCGATATAGGAAGAATTTCGACGAGTATATAAATATTTGACATTATTCAAAAACAGTTAGTTCTCATCCAAAGTTTCATGATGACGGACGTTAACAATTTTATTGCGAATAAACGCAGTCTTCATCTTATGCAGGATGCTGTACGAAAAAAGTTTGTAGCGTACAAAAAGGGAGATGCTACATCTCAGCAAAAATTCAAAGAAGTGCACAAACAATTGATTGATCCACTGCAAATAACCGCTTCCCAGTTGCAATCGATCACCGAAAAAATTCCTATACCTACAACAAAGGTTAAAGTCGAAAACATGGAGGTACCTATAAAGAAAATTAAGCAACTCGTTCCAGAAGAACCGTTCCATCTTTACTATGCAGATGTGTTAGCTAGAGACGAAGACGAAAATATTGACAAATCAATTTATGGGGTAAAGTATAATGCGGAAACCGACTCATGGAGTTTGTGGAAAAGTGTATTGATAATTAACCCGGAAACTAGCGATATAACATTAAATAATGTGATATATCCAGGTACGAGGGGTTTATACAATCTGCTGGTTTACAAAGACATCAGCCCCGAAGATGGTGATTTCAATTTGCATGAAGATTTGCCGAATTACTTGGAAATGATCAAATCTGCCTCGATTTTGAGAAGAAAGTTTAACCCATTTGCGGTGCACGATTTAAGCGGGTTCCCAACAAATAACAAAAAGTTTAACAAATATGTGCAAAAATATCTCACCGAATTTCGGAGGAATCCTGAAAGAAAACAGCCAAAGAGAAGAAAACAGTCCAAGGGAGCGGGTTTAGGCTTTTCTAATCGGTTTTACAAAGTTTAAATTCAAAGCCGATGCAATATGTCTACTGGAATAATGTACATGAACTTGTAGATCGGCTGAGATTGTTGAACGCATCCAACCGAGCTGGAAATACAAGCGAGGAAAACATTAACGAGATGGTGTCCATAATAGAAGAGTTGAGAGAAGAAGGTATAATACAGTGAGCTCAGTAAATAATTACACAGTTTTAAAATGCCTATCGACCGCTTCGGACGTTCAGAGCGTAAAGATGCTGATATTCGGCGCGGTCCTCCAGGTCGAGGATTTGTGCTAACGTTGGATGGTGATGGGTACGATATGCAGCAAAGAAGGTTAGTTGATGTAATGGACCCGAAAGAAGATAGTGATTGTGTTAATCAGAGAAGCACTATAGTATTCAAGTCTGGAGAAGAAACAATTAGTTTTCGTAAAGAAGACTAGTGGATGTAATGGATCCTAAAGAAGATAGTGATTGTGTTAATAAGAAATCTGTAATCAAGCTCGTGAATCAAGCCTTTTCATACTGTCTAAAAGTTCTGATGATATACAGCGTAAAGATAAAGCCTTCAATGCAAGAAACCAGCGTATCGCAATGCTTGCTCAACCAGTTGAGCCATCTGATGCAGTTAATAAACAGTATGTAAATGAAAAATTGGATAAGCTTGTATCTGACTTTAAAACGTTTATACAGTTTTTATTAATTTGACTGCAACTTCTGAGACAAATGAGAAGGAGCTCGGTCTTGCAATAGCATCAATTTACGAAGCGTCACCAGCAGCTATAAAAAACAAATACTACAAACCAAAGCTTCAGTTTATGTCAAAGGTGCAATTGGATAAAGATAACCCTATTAGTTTAGCAACAGTGTTAAGCAAAAATGAGTAAAGAAATCATCGTTAAGGAATTATTTAAACCTGCAAGAAAAATTTTCAGCGTCGTCATACAAATCTGAAACATGTGAAACGTGATCTTATCCAATCGGACTTGTGTGAAATGCAACCTTACTCGCGTGTGAACAATGGGTACAGATATATTATAATAGCAGTGGACTGTTTCACAAAATATGCTTTAGCTGAACCTTTAAAAAATAAAACTGGATCAGAAGTCACAAATGCTATGAAAAATATTGGACAAAATGCTGCAAGGAGAAAATAACGTAAAATCAATCTACAAACGGATTTTGGGAAAGAGTACTACAACCGCTGTTTTAAAAATCTTATGCAAAAATATAAGATAAACCATTACTCTACGTATTCCGCAATCAAAGCTGGTATGGTCGAGCGGTTGATTAGAACAATCAAAAACAAATTGTACAGAAGATTTTACTTGCAAGGCAGTCATAAATGGGTGAATATTTTGCCTAAGGTTATGGAAGAATACAATAATACACCGCATCAGGCTATTAACATGACACCTATGGAGGCAGAAGAACATCCGGAAAGAATAAAACTTTACACCGCTAACAGTGTTTCTAAAAGTTACAAGAAGTTGTATAAGGTTGGAGACATTGTGCGTATATCAAAATATAAAGCAGTATTCGATCGAGGATTTCACCCAAACTGGAGTACAGAACTATTCAAAATTGTTAAAGTACAAAAAACGAGACCGACAACCTATCTGCTACAAGATTTGGAAGGTCGGCCAATTCTAGGTGCTTTTTACGGTGATGAAATTCAGCTCACAGCAGCACCCGACACGTACTTAGTGGAAAAAGTTTTACGGAAACGGAAGCACGGGCGCGAATTATTAGTGTCGTGGTTGGGGGATGGTAAAAGTTGGATTAAGAAAACAGACTTGCTTTAGTATCATCCAGATAATTACCTGGATGAAAAAATCATAAAAGGAGGAGTAAAGTCCCTTAACTGGATATACGGGGATATTTGCTTAGAACCCCATTCCCATCTGTGATTTGAAGCAGGAAGCATGTGTTTCATAATCGATTTACAAGGATATCAATACAAAACTAGTGATTTCTATTGCAAGGAGATTGCCATTTTGGATGTAGTGAATAATATAATATGGCATGAGATACTGGACATGGCTGTGGAGTATAACACCCTAAGTGATGATTTCAAAAAGCAAGTTCAGTGGTTAAAGCAAAGAATCCATGGGCTTAGCTGGGATGGGCAGTCCACAAGTGGATATACAAATGTAGGCGATTTGCTGAAAGAAGTCATACCACCCAATGCTACAATCTATGTTAAAGGCGAACAGAAAAGGCAGTTACTCTCAAAATATTTATCAAACAACATTTTAAACATGGAAAGTGTTTTCCACTTCCAAAGCTCAAAGAATTAAGAAGATTCGGTAATAGGTACAATCACTGTTTAAACCATTGTTTGAATAATTTAAGCTGTTCTAAAGAAAACGTATTGTTATTGAGGTCTTTTGTTTAATGTATTAAATTTTAATAAAATATTTTGTCAGAATTGTTTTTTATTCTAGCAAAAGCATACCTTTAAAATTTGGAAAAATATATCTGTAAAACAGCGCATTACTTTGGAAAAATTAATGTTTTAAAATACAAATAAGAACCAATAACAGAATACATAATAATTGGTGTTTGCAAATAAATTCAGTTCTACTTTAATAATATTTTAATAATACTTACCCTTAAACCTTCAAAACTTTCCACAAAGAACTACACGAAACGATTGTTTAAAATTTCGAGGGCTTTACACAAAGCGTGTGAAACTAATAGAATTTTTTTCTAATTACACCGCGTTATATACGTTTGAAATCCGTTAATTACACTACTAAATGACGTTTGTATTTTCCCCAATCGAGGCCAAAATAGAGTGCTCATTGTATGATTAATAAACCCGGAATTTTCTAATGGGTGGCATTGAGCATATCTATTGTATTTTTCAAATCATATAGCTGCTAATTAATAAAAGAAAGGCTACTTTCACTTTACGTAACATAATTGTAAAGCAATTAGTTTGTCCTCTATACTACTTTCACTATACGTCACATAATTGTAAAGCGATTAGTTTGTTCTTGTCTATGTATTTTCCAACAATTTAGCATTGTACATGTAATTATGTTAAAACCAGAAAAATTTTAAGTCATGGGTTTTGCGACATTCTGAGAGAAGCACATTACTGTTTGAAAAATGATTTTAAATACTAAGCACTTATGGCTTATAAAGGACTCGTTTCTAAAATCCTTGCGGTTTTAGATTTCTAGGAAATAGTTGGTTAAAGCATATGTCATAGACGAGCAAAACAATTTAAAGTGGTTTGGGAGCTTTAAAGTATAACTTTGTAAGGATGGTCCGATTTCAAATCTGTTTGCAGATTCAAATTCTGTGTAAAATTTTAGACTAACAAGATGTATCGCATGACTAAAAAAATTTATAAGAACACTCAAAAGTCGCTACAGGTAAGAAATCTTAAAATGGGGGTAGCTCCCTTGGGGGTGATGATATCTGAAAAATTCTTAGAGATTCGGGTAGCTGAGAAAATTCTAATATTGATTGATACCAAACAAGATAGGTTTATCTCGAAAGATGCGTTGACTAGACAAAGAAAAGTATTTGTTAGTTTTGCTTATAAAGCAAAGAGCAAAATTTAGAGGTTTGAGAGCTTAAAGTGTAACTTTGCAGGGCTTGGTCCGATTTTAAATTTGTTTGCAGATTTAGATTCTGCGTAAAATTCTAAGCTAACAAGATGTATCGCGTGACTAAAAAAATGTTTAAGGATTGTCAGAAATCGCAGCAGGTAAGAAATCTTAAAATGGGGGTAGCTCCCTTGGGGGTGATGATATCTGAAAAATTCTTAGAGATTCGGGTAGCTGAGAAAATTCTAATATTGATTGATACCAAACAAGATAGGTTTATCTCGAAAGATGCGTTGGCTAGACAAAGAAAAGTATTTGTTAGTTTTGCTTATAAAGCAAAGAGCAAAATTTAGAGGTTTGAGAGCTTAAAGTGTAACTTTGCAGGGCTTGGTCCGATTTTAAATTTGTTTGCAGATTCAGATTCTGTGTAAAATTCTAGACTAACAAGATGTATTGCATGACTAAAAAAATTCATAAGAACACTCAAAAGTCGCTACAGGTAAGAAATCTTAAAATGGGGGTAGCTCCCTTGGGGGTGATGATATCTGAAAAATTCTTAGAGATTCGGGTAGCTGAGAAAATTCTAATATTGATTGATACCAAACAAGATAGGTTTATCTCGAAAGATGCGTTGGCTAGACAAAGAAAAGTATTTGGTTTAGATGTGGGAGCAAATGAGGATGCTCATTTATCTCGAAACATAAAAAATTTAAGATATATTTATCTCGAAAGATGAAAAATGGTTAGTCGAAGAAAACTATTTGGTCCAGATGTGTGAGGAAATGTGGGATTCTGGAGGAAATGTTACTCCACCACATTTCCTCCTTATGGGGATTTACATGTAAATTTGGGAGGAAATGTGGGATTCTGGAGGAAATGTGGGGGTGGGATCCTTGATTATACTCTACTAGTGTTTTTCTTACGTCATTTAATTTTGTGTGGTAATTGTCGTAACTTTGGTTGAAATAACTCATTGAATTTTTATGATTGGTTTTAGCTGATGTTGAGTGAATGCTTTCTTCTTTGGGCTCACATAGGACACGCGCGATCTATGCCATTGTAAGAAATAGTTCATATTCGCAGTTGCAAAAACTAGGACTGTCTATTCCATGTGTTTTTCTTCTGAATTATTGCTGTCGCCCACATTATACTAAATCGTTATACTATATCTTTATTTGTTTTTTCTATTAAATCAACATAACTTATAAACATTTTTTTTCATTGTTTTTTATTGAACTTTGTGGTGAGATGCTATTGTTTCTTATTGTTATCTTATTAAATTTTCGGTTGTTTTAGCATATTGGGACAGCGTACCTGTATTTAACTGCTTATAATTGGGCATTTTTGTTTGTTTAGGGTGCTACCGTTTTAAAAAAACTACCTTAAAACAGTTTGTTTTTGTGTGTTAGTATCTGTAATGATACTTTTAAGTTGTTGTGTCTACTTTGTCTGATCTTTGGCTTATTAAAAGCCCGGCCCGAGACCATCCCTAGCCAACATCACCGGAGCCCGGAGCAATACCTTCATTATCGACCCGAAAGGATGATAGGCGTACCTGGAGAATGTCGTATTTTCGGGGTGAGTAATACCGTGTTTAAATTGTTCACGAATATGAACTTTTGTTAATTGTTTATTTAATTTTTATATTTCCGGTTATGGCGCAATGTAATTTGTATTGGTGACGTCATGGTGGATGGCTGCGCACCAAATCTGTAAAAGGTTTGCGCTTTCCTCCGCTAGAGGCGTCACTCGCCTTATTCATTGCGCGATGTATCTTATGAACTTTGGTAACTGTATTACCGGCTTTTAGGAACTATCTATCACCATATAAATGTTACACCTTAAAAGTGTTATAACAACTGAATGTATAGCCTTACTAACTTGGTCATTAGTTATTGATAAATTAGAAACCTGAGTTGGTATTAACTGTGAATTCAATATATGATTGTGAGAACTTAAAACATGGTTCACCATGGAACTACCACTTTGAAAACTTACTAATTAATTTTGCTTTTGCTGAATGCACGAGAGAGTTCAAAATTGAGCACGCTCTGCAGCTAATTAAAATCAGTGTTTTGGGAGAAATCAGTGGTCAATTTACAATAAATAGCTGTGCCACCATGACTCGAGTCTGGTCTGTGATATATACTAATAATGTAATAATTTTCAATATGAACATATGTTACGTGCCAATAAATTGGCACTTAAACATTTTTTAGATTAATTTTGATGTGCGGAAGTTTCGCGCCACAAATTCAAAAGACTTGGCGCATATTTCCGTCACGTCAGAGTGCGTTTGCGCCAGATCGCGCGACGCGAGTGGCGGAGAAAAAGTGGGGGAGAAGTGTTTCCGTGAGACGCTACAACGTGGCTTTTTACCTCTGACCTTCGTGGAGAGCGGTTTTGTTCAGGTATCGTATCGTGCCTTTAGCTTATCTTTGCTTATCTGTTTATCGCCCGTATACCATGTTTTCCTTATCCGTTCCCTGCATAGGTAGGTGATAAATTTGTACCCTTGGCCGAACCGCATTCCACGCCGGAGCACCATCTTTAATCACTCCGGAGTGGAGCCCTGAGATCCCGTCGAAGCCATTTGGATGTACGTCAGACGTACCCTCCGTTAATTGCCTTAAAAGGGCCATCAGCAGCCCTTATGGACGTGCTGACGCCATCTTTATCTATCCTGAAGGACGATTGGCGTACTTCGTGGAAATCTGGACCTATTATGTGAGTACCTTATTGACATAATTGTTGCTAATTTAATTTCTATTTTCGTATTAAATTCGTGCTTTGTGACGTCATTGACAGATGGGCGCGCCGAAATCTGTACAAAGATTAGCGTTACCAACCGCCCGTGGCGTCGCTTTTTCCACGCTTGCGCGATGTATTTATGAAGTTTTAAGTGTAAGAATTCGCGTTTTAAACCGTAAGACATATTCCTCTGAGTTTAGCCAATGTTCTATCAGACATATAATTTCTGGAAAGCCTATGCTATCTAACAATACAAGTAAGTTATTAACCTTGCTGCGGTTTCATAGTTCTAAAATATTTTTTTTATTTTTAAGATTATTCCCTAGATTAGGTTTGTCAATTCGATTACTTGAATCAGAAATGTCCAAGTTTGAAAAATCATGCAATGAGTGTGTGAATGAAGACCTACAACTATATGTAGATGTCTTTATATATATTATCTGTGGAGTTCCAATATTATTTAAAAGTGATATCAAGTTATTCCTTAAATTGTAGTGATTTTCTTGTTAAACAAATTTTGGAGTTTGGTTCAAATATACAAGTGATAATTAGGACTTTATAAGTTATATTTCAACATTAGAATAACCATATTATCTAGTAGAACAGGTGGTGATAATACTTGTTGTTATGGCAAGTTGCATGTAATATGTTTTGTTGATGCATATCAAATCAAATCAAATCAAATCACTTTATTGGTTTTATACCAAAAGGGATAGAATTCAGCACTGCTGATTTTAGATTCCACCCTTAAATATAAAATACAAAATATACGATTATATACATAATACAATAAACATCTAGGATAGTCTAAGACAGTCGCTGCTCCCTTATTAATACATCATAAAATTTTAGCCTAAATATATTTTTATTATTAGTCTCGTCAAATAGTGTTCTATATTTGTTTATTAAAACAGGTGCTACATAAGCATAACATGATTTAAATTTCTTTGTTGAGTGTTGCGGAATACTGAAATCATTTGTATTTCGTAGGTTAATACTATGCTGAGTAGCTCTGATTTGTATAGCTTCAAACAGGTAGTTTGGTCTACATTTGGCTAATATAGCATATATGTACACAGCGAAAAGGAGTTCTGCACGTTTATCATATTTAAGTATACTCTTAGTATTATAGTATGGTGTTATATGTTGCTTACGTTCGATATTATATGAATATCTAAAACATACATTCTGAAGTACTTGTATTCTTTGCCTTAAGTAGCCTGCTAAAAATTTATAGTAAACTACACTACAGTAATCTATATGACACAACACAACACTATTACATAAGTTCCATTTAATGTTTGAGCTTAACAGAAATTTGTATCTGTAAAGGGTCCGCATTTTACTATAACACAAACCTATTCTTTTGTTGATATGTTTTTCAAACGTAAGATGCTTGTCGAGAGAAAGGTCTAAATATTTAACACAGTCAGCAAATGTCACTACCTTATTGTTTATTTTGATATCTAGAAATCTTTGCACTTCAGATTTAACAAGGTTTACCTGTGAACCAACGTGTAATGCAAGTGTTTTGTTAGCATTAAGGATAAGACCATTGTCGTGTACCCATTTATCCACTACAACAAGATTTTCATTCAGTTTTACTATTGCATCATCGACAAGTGAAACATTACTAGAAACATAAAGTAGGATATCGTCTGCATACATATATTTGCATTCTGGTGATAGTATTTCTGGAAAATCTGACGTAAAAATAGCAAAGAGTAGGGGGCCCAAGATACTACCCTGTGGAACACCTCGTGAAACACAGCGGAACTGGGACTGTTGTCCATGTAGTTTAACTGATTGCTGTCTGTTACTCAAATAGTCTTTAAACCAATCTGTTGCAATATTATCGCACCCATAGAAACGAAGCTTAGCAACAAGCAGGTTGTGATTGATTAAGTCAAACGCCTTACTGAAGTCTAGAAATAATAGATAAACAATATTTGATGCATCAATTGAGCATGTAAGATCATTAACAACCTTACTTAGTGCAGTTGCTGTGCTATAGCCAGTGCGAAATCCAGGTTGGAATGTGGGTAATAAGTTCCATTTTGATATGTGTTCAATTAGTTGTGTGTAAACTATGTGTTCCATAACCTTTGACATTATAGGCAATATACTAATTGGGCGTAAATCAGCATATGTAGTAGCCAGAGGTTTTTTAGCAATTGGAGTGATAGTCGAATATTTCTAAGCTATAGCGAATTTGCCTGATTCTAATGATACATTTATAATATGCGTTAAAACATTAATAATGAATGGCATTACCAACACTAATATTTTCTTATTTATGCCATCAAATCCTTGAGCATTAGACCTGATCTTCATGATCGATTTCTCTACCACATTTACATTTACTGGTTGTAGAATGAATGGCCCATTTATAGCTTTGTGAATGTTTTGATTGTAAAAGTTCATTTGATGACTTGGTATTGATCGATCTGGGATGGATTCAATAAAGAATTCGTTGACTTCATCAGAATTTTGAATTTCATTTGAAATTTGGGTTTTCGTTTTTGAATGTATTTGACATCTATCAAAAATATTCCATAGCTGCTTAGAATTGTTAATATTATTCCTACATTGATATTCAAGATATGCTTTTTTTTCATTCCTTACTGCTGTTGTGATAATGTTTTTTAGGTCTTTATAAAAGCGAAGCTTAGTATTGTTCTTAGTCTTAATATACTTGCTATATTCCAAATGCCGTAGACGTATCATCAGTCTGATGGTGGGCATTATATATGGTGGCGTTTTCTTTTTTATATAAGCTGTACGTATTGGAGCATGTTCATTAAATAATAATGTTATGGCATTATTAAGATAATTCACTTTATCATTGAGGTCTGGTAATGATCTTATTAAATCCCATTGAATGTGACTAGCATCATAATTAAAGTTATTCATATTAAAGTTCTTAAAACAGCTGTATGTGAAGCTGTATGGCTCAGTTTGCGTACATTTACATCAAATGTACAAAGTACTGCTCTGTGATCAGTCATGTGATAGAGATCGATAGTTTCACATGATATCATATTGATTTGAGGACTGGCACATACTATATCGATTAATGTTGATGTAGTTTCAGTAATTCGTGTTGGATCCTTCACATGTTGTGTAAGATTGAAAATGTTCAACAGTGAACTTAATTTTTTACACCTTGTGTCATGTTGAATGAAGTCAAGATTTACATCCCCAATAAGAATGATATCATCATATGTTGTACAAACATGTGAAAGAACCAGTTCAAGATCATTTAAACATTCCAATGTTGTACTCGGTGGTCTATAAATAAGTCCTGCTGCAATGTTATGTTTGTTGGTTTTAATGCTAATCCATAATTGTTCTAACAGAGGATGTTCAACATAATTTATATCCAATATTTTATGCGCCAGACTGCTGGCAATATACCAAGCATAATCCCCCTATAGTTGGGCGATCATTTCTTATCAAATTGTAACCTGCAATGCTAATCAATGCAGATGGAAAGTTACTTGAGAGCCATGTTTCTGCAACCCCAATAAGATCACAATCATTTAATGAAATAAAAGATACAAAATCATCGAAACAGGAATTGATGGAACGAATATTTATAAGACATAACCGCAATGGCTGGATTATTTGCTGATTTTTTAGGTCATGTGAGATATTATAAAGTTTTTTGATGTAGTTGCTATATAGGAGTATAGTATTCTATCTTTGCAGTTTCTCTTTTGTATGCTTGTATATAACAGGGACATTCTTTGTGTACAGCAGGATGCCTGTTATCAATATCCATGTTCAACTTTTCCTTTGCATTATGTACAGTTTGAGCATTTGTTAACATCAGCGCTGCAGTTTTTATAGTTGTGTTTTCCAGCACACAACGAACATGTTATTTCCGACTTACAATCATGAGCATGATTGAACTTAAGGCAATTGAAGCACTGAGTTACGTTGATATGATTGTACATATATGATACCCATTGACCAACCAATTGCAGCTGTTTTCATATTTATTAGATGGTTATGTGTTTTTCGATCAGCTTCCAAAATGATTGTTGACTTTCTCATCTTTTTATTTTCAATGACTTTTAAAACTTTAATATGGAAGCTGTTTTCTTCAGAATGTATTTTATTTTGTTTGATTATTTTTTCTAGGATTTGAGTGTGATCCATTCCATCTACATCGTCACGTTTAACGTTAACTATTCGTACTTTTGGTTTTTTTAGATTAGGGGCTTCTACATTATATCTTTTACCTAACTTTTCTGCAATCTTATTTTGTAGCATATCACGATCCATTTCAGTTCTGCACCCAATGACAACTTTGCCTTTTGATGCCTCAAATACTTTAGATACATTAATCCCCATTTCAACAGGGTTGATTGCATCTTTAATTTCAGATTTAGTATCCTTACTTTGCTGAATGTTTACTGGTTTTACCACAAGTATTGGATCAGATTTTGTTATGCTAGCATACGTTTTCATGGGTTCATTGGTCATATTAAATTGATTGGTAGTGAGTCTTTTGGAAGCCATCTCCATGAATTCAGTTTTAAAACTTTCAAACATTGTACTGAGATATTTCAATATTTCTTGATTGCTTAATTGGATAATGTTTTGTATGTAATTGTCATCATTACTAACACTAGACAAGCATTCTTTGCAATGGAATAGAAGCACCCTCTTTTTGAGTTCAAGGCATCGAACTTCAGAAGAGGTAATATTACTGCATACATCACAAAATAGCTTTTTACATTTATCACAGGTAAAAACTTTATTACTTACTTTACACAAAGTACAGCTCAACATTTTCAATCTCCCTGTACATTCCATATAAAAACTATTTGTTTATATTAGTGCTTATAACTTAAATGACAGCCTTCGGTATCTACTTTCTTCTTTAAGTGGCTCCCTGCTGTGAAAATTAGTGGATATTATGGATTTGTGCTCAAAATGTAACACCACATGTCAAAATGACTCAATGTTGATATGTGATTCGTGTAGTACACCTTTTCATGATAAATGTACTGAATTAGGATCATCAGAAATTCGAGTTATGCAACTAAGGAAACAAAGATCCCTGTTCTTTTTTTGTGATGATTGCACAACAGCAATCAAACTTTTTCCAATGATGATTAAAAAATGTAAAATTTTGGAAAATGAAGTTAGATCTTAAAGAAACCGTTAAACGTTTAGAAGCTCTTAATTTTTCCTCAAAGTAGAAGTAGGAACTTTATACTTTTTAATGTTACTGAACCTAACTCTGCTAATGTATCTGAACGTCAACAAATTGATAAAACCGCTGTTACCCAGGTATTAAACACATTAGAAATTCATGATGTCGCTCCGGTGGCCGTCATTCGATTGGGGAAAAAAGGGGATAAACCTAGGCCTTTGAAAGTCATCTGTAGTGACAGTGCTATTGCCCGCTCTATTCTAAAAAACAGTGCAAAGTTAGTCAATACACCTTTTCGTGTTGCTGCTGATTCCACTGCACAACAAAGAAATTATCTGCAAATGCTTAGAAGTGAACTTAGCGAACGCCAAAAAAAAGGAGAAGCAGTGACAATCAAATATTTAAATAACACACCTACTATTGTACCGACTAATCGTAAACATTACACAAAAAACTAGATTTACCCCTTTTTCAATTAACTGTGTACTATCAAAATGTGGGCGGTCTTAGATCCCGTTTAAGTGAGTTTAAAGATAGCATTATCCTCAGTAATAATTACGATGTTTTAGTTCTAACCGAAACTTGGCTTAATAATGCAATTACGATAATGAACTTACAACTGATTTATATAATGTTTTCCGTGTTGATAGAAGCCAATATCCATTTCGAATGGACCTGCACCTTGCCGAAGTTCTAAATTACTAGAACAGGTGAAATGGCTTGCGTGTTCTAATGAGCTAAAGAGCCAAACTACAGGTCCAACCAAAGTAGTAGGGTCGTTAGTGAGGAACCAGACTAAGACAGGTCCCCGAAAGAGGGCAGCGGCTCTTTCGGTACTTAGATTGGCAGAGACCATAGGGGTCGGTATGGCAGTCTAAGACACACTACCGCGATGTGGAAGGCAACGGGAAACCACCACATTATCTCCCAAGTACACATTACATGTGATTTTCCAATGCTCCACCCGAAGGTACTACATTGGCCAGGAAGCGAGTTTTTTACCTGGAAAATTTTGAATTTTGCGAATCCTTGCTGTTCCAAGCAAGGTAGGGATTTTAACGTCGTGACAACACTCACACACGGGACCTCCATTTTACCTCTCATCCGAACGAGGGTGTATTTTTACGAAAAATGCTCACCTAACATTTTCAAGCGGACCGTGTCGGGATTCGAACCGGGACCTAGGGCGTAGTAGTCACACACATACCACTACGCCACGGAGCCGCCTTCCCAAGTACACAGCGTACTTAAATTGTAACAAACATGATGGCATTCTCTGGGGTAAAAGATTCCGGAGTTAAAATAGTCCCCATTCGGATCTCCGGGAGGGACTACTTGGAGGATGCGATCGGAAAGTTAAAAATAAGAGTCGGGAACATTCTGCGAGTCGGAGCGTGGAATGTTAGAAGTATGAAGCAAGTAGGTAAGCTAGAGAACCTAAAAATCGAAATGAATAGGTTATCACTAGACATAGTAGGGATCAGCGAAGTTCGGTGGCCAGAGGCGGGGATTTTGGAGTGGAGACTTCAGGGTAATTCATACAGGAGCAGAGGACGGAAATTTGGGTGTGGGGATAGTTATGCGGAAAAGATAGGATACTGTGTAGAAAATTACTTACAAAAGAATGAAAGAGTACTCATGGTTAGATTAGAATCTAAACCGGTAAACACAGTAATAATACATGTATACATGCCCACCTCTAGCTACAGTGACGAAGAGGTAGAAGCCATCTACAAAGATATCGAAGACATATTAAGATACGTAAAAGGACATGAAAATTTAATAATTACGGGGGATTTTAATGCTGTGGTAGGTGAGGGTAGGGAAAGAGCGGTAGTAGGTTTATTTGGTTTAGGCACGAGAAACGACAGGGGAAATAGGCTTGTAGAATTTTGCGACAAGAACAATTTAATCATAACAAACACATTATTTCAACATCATGCTAGAAGACGATATACGTGGAAGATGCCAGGAGATATAGGAAGATATCAAATAGATTACATTCTTGTTAGACAACGGTTTAGGAAGCAAGTAAAAGACTGTAGAAGCTACCCAGAAGCAGATATAGACACTGATCACAACATCGTAATTATGAAGGCCGCACTTAAATTTAAAAATCTGAAATAAAGGAACGGAAAAAGGCACTTGGACTTTGAGAAACTAAAAGATAAAGATATTCAAGTACGATTCGAAAAAAAGTCAAATGAATTGCTGAATGATATCGGGAAAATATCTGAAACTAAGTAGAAACAGAATGGAATAACATTAAATCCAGCCTAGACATGGCGGCCAGAGATATTTTGGGGTATACACAAAAAGAAAATAAGAAACCATGGATAACAAAGAATATCGTGAATTTAATAGAAGAAAGACGAAAATACAAAAATAAATCAGACGAAACAGGAAAACAGAGGTACAAAGCCATAAAATGGGAAATTATTCGAAAATGCAGGAAAGCTAAAGAACAATGGATTGATGAAAAGTGCAAAGAAGTACAAACTAAGATGGAAATAGGAAAGACAGACGAAGCATACAAATTAATTAGATTGAATTTTAGGGATATAAAACCGTATAGTGTAGGGTGGATCGAGCGGCAGAATAAATAAATTAAAAGAACTAATTGTCAGATTTAATAACCGAATAATAAACAAAATAAAAATAAGTACTGGTGACGAGCATAAAACGGTTGCTTTCGATCACCGGACATTCGTAGTAATAATAATGCTGGTTGCGTGCGCAGTCCCTCTTCAGCTCCCACTTGTCACAAGAGCCAATCATAAGGTAGGTGCCTGGCGGGAACTTTAAATAATAGCTTACAGTTGGTGCTTGGCGGGAAATTTAAATAATAGCCTACAGTTCGGCCATCCTGACCCTAAGATCGACCTCGATCTCTACATAATTAATAAATATAAATTTTAACATAACATAAGGTTGAATAATGTTTGACATCGAATAAGCAATGATGTATCATAAAATAAGTTATCACAAATGACAATAAACATAAGCACATATTTGTGATGAATAAGGAATAATTCATAATAAAGTTTTATCACAAATTGTGGACAATCATAAATACATATTTGTGATTAATAAAGAATAACATAAAACCTTAATAAAGTTTAAAGTTTTACATAATTTAGCCACTTAAGTGACCCGTGGGTCTAGCTATAATAAAACATTCTACTAATGTTGAGCATACATAAGTTCACAAAGATAATAAGGTGAGTAAATACAATAAGGTAAGTATTAATAATATTCGGTTAATAATCAGGTAATTATATGATAAAAAAATATTATTGTGAGTAAGGTTTTAACCTTCTAACATCTAAAATACCATTATAGGGTATTTGGGTATTCTGAAATCCAATAATGTCCGTCACTATATATCTGTCATGAGGTAGAACTGTATTGATAACGTAGGGCCCTCTATATTTAGGGATGAGTTTTTTGTTAACACCCATAGATGTATCAACATTTGATATCATCACATAATCTCCTACATTATATCTGTGCGCTACTTTATGGTGCTTATCATAATAGTTTTTATTTTGTACTTGCACTTGATCAATCTTTTTAGATGCATTTAATCGTGTTTGTTCTAAATCAATTTCTTTTTCATTAAAAGATTCTAAGGCTAGTCTTAAATTGTCTTGAATGATGCCTAATTGATGACGTCCGAAAAGTAATTTACTGGGGGTATTTCCGATGGAGCGATTTAAACTATTGTTAATACAAAACTCCATTTCGCCTAATAAGGTATACCAAGGAACTTGTTTTTCATCTGTAGTTTTAGCTAATAAGGGGGTTAATAAACGATTTATGCGCTCCATTTGGCCATTAGCTCTAGGTGCGGCCGAAGCTATCAGAATATGCTTAACATTGTTTTGTTCTAAAACTCTTTGAAATCTTGGGACGTAAAAGCAGAACCTCTATCAGAGATTAATATTGTCGGTCTGCTATAGTTCCTAAAATAAGAAATAAGATGATTAATGACTTCTTGTGTGTTTACTGTTTTGCATGGATAAAACTTTGTAAATTTAGTGAAACCGTCAATAGTTTCAAATATATATTTAGCATTATTGCCAGTTTTTCCAATGGACCATAATGGTCAATATGTAAAGTTTCGAATGGGACTTTACCTTTGGGAATATTATTTAAAAGACTTTCGGATTTTCCAAATTTCGGGTTAAATTCTATGCATTTGAGACAATTTTCAATATGTAATTTCACTTTAGATTTAATTTTGGGAAACCAGTAAGTGCGGGTTATGAGCTCGATAGTTTTATCAGCTCCAAAATGGCCCATATTATTATGATAAGTATGTATAATTGAGTATTCCATACTTTCAGGTACATAGAATAAGATACTGTCACCTAACTTCCTATAAACCAAATCTTGGCGCAGCTCAAAAATGGGTGCTCGGTTTCCAATAACTTCTTTTAATAATTATTATTTGATTATCACTGCTCTGTTTCAAGGCAAGAGTCTGCTCCAATGTGTTGCCCTCTAACACTAGGATATTATTAATTCTACTTAATGCATCCACATGGCGCATATTTTTATTAGGCCTATGCTCAATTGAGTAATTATAATTTTGTAATGTTAGACACCAACGCATTATGCGAGGTACTATTTCTTTTTTGTTCATTGTAAGCCTAAAGCTGTCGCAATCTGTGATTATTTTAAAATTAATTCCTTGCAAATAAGTGTGGAATCGTTTAAGGAGTAAACAATCGCTAAGCACTCAAGCTCGTAACTGTGGTATTTGGATTCAGTGTCTGAAGTGCGTTTGCTGAAATAAAACACAGGGTGAAACTTTCCATCTGATTGTTTCTGCATAAGAATTGAGCCGAAACCAATAGCACTTGCATCACAGTGCAGCTCAGTTAAATTAAAGGGGGAATAAATAGATAAAACTGGTCGACTAATCAATTTTGATTTGAGTAATTCAAAAGTTTCTAAGTGTTGACTTCTAAAATCGAATTTGCAATCCTTTTTAATAAGTTATACAAAGGGCAGCTATGATACTAAAGTTTTGGATAAATCTTCTAAAATAACTGGCCATACCTAGGAATGAGTGTAGCTGTTTGGCATTGTTTGGTACAGGGTATTGCTTTATGGCTGAAATATTATTAACATTTGGACTGATTCCTTCATGATTAATGTGATACCCTAAATAATCTATTTCGGTGGTTAAAAATAAACATTTGTCTACTCTCAGTTTTAGTAAATTATCAACCATTAGTTTGAAGACTTGCTTTAAAATACCAATATTTTCATAAATTGATTCTGTGGCGATTAAAAGATCATCAAAATAAATCAATAATTTATTGTCCCTAATTAAATCTTTAAAATTTTGTTTACAAAACGAGCAAAGACAGACGGGCTTGTACTAAGACCAAAAGGCATTCTTAGAAATTCAAATTGACCTAAGGGGGTCGTAAAAGCAGTAAATTTTATGGACTCTTCTGATAAAGGAACATGGTAAAATGCACTTTTCAGGTCAAGTTTTGTAAAATATTTCTTTCCTTGTAAATGCTCTAAATGGTCATCAATTAAGGGGATCAGATATACGTCACGTGTTAAATATTTATTTAAGTTTCGGAAATCGATACACATACGTAACTCGCCTGATTTTTTCTTGATTAGAATAATTGGAGAGCAGTACGGAGACTCGCTTTCCCTTATAATATTTTGACTTTGAAGGTCAACTAAAATTTTTTGTAATTCGTTTTTCTCATAAAATGAAAGACGTCTTGGTTTGCATGAAAAAGGTTCGTGCTTGGCAAATTCAAGCTTCATTTCAAAATTTACTTTAGGGTGATGTGGTTTTGGTGCCACCAAATAATCGTTATGATAGAGTTTTTCGATTTGTGCTATAATATCATTAGGTAAATTATTATTTATTAAAAGGTTTTCAGTAACCGTTATTGGATTCTGAACATAATTGATATGCATAAGTTCACTAACCTCATTTTGGAAATTAATATTCTTACCACTATCATTTGACTCAATGGTAGGATCCTTCACTTTAAGCTTAATGTGTAATTCATTATCATCGATATCGATTTGTACATTAGGATGTGAAATAAAATCTCTCCCTAAAATAGAACCATATGTCATAGTAGAATCTGGTACTACAAAAAATTTAAGTTTCGTATTAACTTCGTTTTCAATGCAGACATCGGTTTCAAATATACCCAAAATATCCAATTTTGAACCATTAATACCTTGGAAGTCTCTCTCTAAAAATTCTTTAATAATACATTCATTAGGAACATATTTTTGCTTAATTAAACTTATTGGCGACCCTGTATCTAAAAGGCTGCAAATTGAAAATGTACATACATCTAAATAATCATAATTAACGTTAAATTTTAGGTTAATTACATACGGTTTAGTTGAATTGCATTCAATAACATGTGCAGTTGTGTCGACTTTCTGGTCTGGGCAGTCTTTTGACGATGACCCATTTTCCCACAAAGAAAACATGATCCTTTTGGCCTAATTGGTTTCTTGCAATTGTTAATTCCGTGACCATCCTCATTGCAATTGTAACAGCGAAGTTTTCTGTTATTGTGAAATGATTGATTACCATTAAAATTCTTCCTCGAGATTGAACTGTTGGAAGGAATAAATGTAGACTTATATGATGCAGATTCATCACGAACGACATTATTTAAAATTTTGAATAAATCTTGACTGTTTTAATATCGTGAGTAACATTCTAGCTTGACTTTGTAAAGTGCGGTCATTCAACCCATCAATAATGTACTGAATCATTTCTTGTTCTGGAACAGCAGCGTTGTTACCTAACAAAACTTTATCGTGATAATCTGACGTGAAATGTTCATTAGATTTCCATAACCGATTTTCAAACTTTTTGGTACAACAATATTTTGTTGAGCATTAAACATTTTGCGCATTTCTAATTTAAGTGTAATCCAATCCATAGTAATATAACTTACTTTTGAATTGTACCATTCCTGGCGTGTTTAATAAATTTGCCTACGGCGATTATTTGCATAACCTCATTTGAAATTTGATACGTGGTTTGTACTGCATTAACTCTTTCCAGCCAAACATTTATATCCACGTCTTTTCCGTTAAATTCAGGGAGTAACATGCTTATTTCGTGATTACTAAAAGTAGGTTTTGCATTCGCGCTTACAGAACCTCGTGGTTTTGTAGCGTTATCTACAGGTTGTTGCTCTTGGAATAACATAATTCTGCGAACTGTCGTTTGAATAATATCATTCATCGTTAATGTGATGAGTTCTCTTACACTCGCATTTAAATCGGGGCTGCTTCTTCAGGTTTCATCAGAATCGGCTTGAATAATTTGTTCAGTCATGGCGTCCATGTTTGACCCGGAGTTTTCGTAACGCATTTGTAAAATTGAAATTTCTCTTGTTGTTGCCCACACCTGAAATCTGTAGGGTGGATCGAGCGGCAGAATAAATAAAACTAAAAGAACTAATTGTCAGATTTAATAACCGAATAATAAACAAAATAAAAAATAAGTACTGGTGACGAGCATAAAACGGTTGCTTTCGATCACCGGACATTCGTAGTAATAATAATGCTGGTTGCGTGCGCAGTCCCTCTTCAGCTCCCACTTGTCACAAGAGCCAATCATAAGGTAGGTGCCTGGCGGGAACTTTAAATAATAGCTTACAGTTGGTGCTTGGCGGGAAATTTAAATAATAGCCTACAATAGCAAAAATATAAGGTACGCACAAGGAAACGTCATTATAGAAAACGTAGAGAAAGTGAGTAGATGGCAAGAATATATAGGGAATTTATATGCAGGAGAGGAACTAACTGCATTAGAACAGGAATCAGACATTGAAAATGATGACTTGGGATATCCTATACTTCGAGACGAGTTTGAATTAGCATTAAAGAGTCTGAAAAATGGTAAGGTGCCGGGTACAGATAAGGTGCAAGCAGAAACTCTAAAAGCCGCTGGACAAGCAGTAACAGAACGTCTCTTCCAACTTGTAAGCTATATGTATGAGACAGGCGAGATACCCAAAGATTTCAAACGTAGCATCATAGTAACTATACCAAAAAAGAAAGGCGCGGATAGATGTGAAAATTTTCGAACAATAAGTTTGACAGCACACGTGTCAAAATATTAACTAGAATTATGCAAAGACGAATGGAAAAACGAGCTGAAGAAATACTAGGAGAAGACCAATTTGGGTTTAGGCGAAACAGGGGAACACGGGAGGCTATTTTAACTCTGAGAGTGATAATGGAGAAAACAATAGAAAAAGGGGAAAGCGTGTATATAGGGTTTGTAGATCTGGAAAAAGCATTCGACAATGTAAATTGGAAAAAATGTTTGAAATACTCAAAAGATTGGAATGAGTTATAGGATAGACGAATAGTACATGGCTTATACAAAGAGCATACAGCAGTAATAGAATTAGAGCAGGAACGTAGAGAAGTAAACATTAGGAAAGGGGTAAGACAGGGATGTGCCCTATCCCCATTGATTTTTAACTTGTACATAGAAGAGGCAATGAATACTGTCAAATGCAGGAAGACATTTGGAATTACTATGCAGGGACAAAAATTGATATGCTTAGATTTGCAGATGATATAGCGGTATTAGCGTCTAGCAAGGAAGAGTTAGAAGCTGCTCTTAATGAAATGGAAACGGTTCTAACAGAGAGATACGGTATGAAAATTAACAAAACTAAAACTAAAGTTCTAGTATGCAAAGGTGGGGAAAATAAATCAAAACAAGAATACAAGTATGTAACACGAACTTACAAGAGGTTAAGGATTTCTGCTACCTAGGAAGCCAAATAACGCAAGATGGGAAAAGCACAAAAGATATAAAACAAAGATTAGCACAAGGCCGTGCTACATTTAACAAGAAAAAGCAACTACTGTGCTCAAAGACCACAAACATAGAAACAAAGAAAAGATTGCTTAAAACATATGTGTGGAGCACAGCACTGTACGGCTGTGAAGCCTGGACAGTAGGAGAAGCGGACAAGAAAAGGGTAGAAGACTTTGAAATGTGGTGTTACAGGCGTATGATGAAGATATCATGGACAGACAAAGTTAAGAACGAAGAGGTACTAAAAATGGTAGGGGAAGAAAGAAATATGTGGAAAACGGTAAAAAATAGGAGAGATAGGATGATAGGCCACATACTACGGCATGAGGGAATAGTGCGGAATATATTAGAAGCAGAGATAGGAAAAAAAGAGAAGAAGAGGCAGATCTAGATTAGACTACTGCACACAGATAGTAAAAGATGTAGGCTGTAGAGGTTTCAGGGAGATGTGTAGGCTAGCCCAGAATAGAAATCAATGGAGATACGCATCCAACCAATCCCAAGATGGATAAACTAATGACGAAAAGATAACTGTGCTTAAACATGATGATTATTATAAGTAACTACAAGAATTGGTTGGTCATTATTTTCGAATAATGTTAAGTGTGTGAAAGGATTTACTGGAAAACCATTATTTCGGCAAATGTCTAAGTGTTGGGGGATCTTGGTAGCCACAGGTTGCTTAACCTCCTTCACTGAATCTCGGTAAAATAGGGTATAAAATTAGAAAACACTAGAAAGGGAACGAGCTGAATACACATACTCCCTGAAAAGAAGAAAACCACCAAAAACGCAAAATCAAAGAAGCTGCTTATATAACCCTACATAAAAATAACTGAGTTGCAAACGAATCCGTGACTTTCAGTAAACAATGAATTCCATTACTAAAAGAAATAACAAATGAAAATCAAATGCCCACAATATCTAGGTAGCATTGCAAGTTTTTCCGGGGTTTTCCTTGCAATATTAACATGAAATACAGCCTACATACATGATTTCTATTTATACATAAAAAAACTAATTACATAAAAATAAGCATATTAACAATCCTTGTAAAACAGCATTGGTATCTGACAAGTATAAATCCACAATAAGGTTACCTCAAAACCATATACAATCTCCGTTGAACAGTATTGGTATCTGACAAGTGTAAACCCGCCATAGGGTCGCCTCAGATCCATATACAATCTTCATAGAACAACATTGGTATCTGACAAGTGTAAACCCGCCATAGAGTCGCCTCAGAACCATGTTAAAATCTACCAAAGAGGTAACTTAAATCATAATAAATTTTCTCCCTCAAAATAAATATAAAAATACCACTACTTAAGCCTGTCAATAATGCAATCGCACACTTCTTTAATAACCATCCTCTCAATTGTATAAATAGAAACATGTTAAAAAATGTTTTCCAATTCCAAGTTATTGAATTTATATAAAATTCAGCAATAAAAATTAATCAGCTGATTTCACGTTAAGCGTATTGGCTACCTAAAGAAAGCCGATCCCAGGTCGCAACACAAATTGAAAGCAATCATTCTGTTAAACTTTAAAAATTTTTGCTTAGTATACTCAAATCAAAGATTTCAAACATCAATAAATCAGCCACCTTCAATTTATGTCATAAATGTCAAACTTGAAGTTTTTATTATTATTTTGACAACGATCCTAGGTCATGGATCGAAACGTAAATAAAGTTGATTTTAAAAACTATGAGTGGTTTAATTCCCAAAGAAGATTAACCTGAATACACATGCTGTGTGAGAATTTCAGGGAACTATGTAGGCTAGCTCAGAATATAAACAAGTGCAGGTACGTGTCCTACCAGTTTTGAGACGGAAAACCTAATGGCTGCGAAGTACCTGCAACTAATGTTGACTGTGCGAAAAGATAAATTGGAAAATATATTAAATCGCCAAATGGTTAAGTGTTGGGAGAACTTGGCAGCCACAGACTGCTTACCTCCCTTCACAACCATTGAAAGTCGGACAAATAGGGCATATAACTGTAAAACAATAGAAAGTGATCGAACCGCATCTAACAAGAAAGAACATCGCCTATGAGGAAAGACAACAAACAGAATAAGAAGAAAATTGTTGAAAGCATATGTGTGAAGCACAGCACAGTATGCCTATGAAATACGGGAAGTCTGAAACGCAGACAGAAAAACGGTAGCAGCCTTTTGAAATGATGTGCTTCAGATGTATTAGGACGATAGCATGGACAGACAAAGATAATAACAAATAAGTTACAGAAATAGTAGGAGAACAAGGATATCTGGGGAAAAAGAGAAATAGTAGGGCGGAATACGTTCTAAGGCATTTTTGGGGAATAGTATGTGATATATTACAAGCAGAGATAGGAAAAAAGAGGTAGATGTAGACCTAGATCAGACAGTTATAGATGCAAACTGTGCATATTTCAGGGAAATCTCTAGGTTAGTTCAGAATAGGGAACAATGATGATACGCGTCTAACCAGTTCTAGGACTGAAGACCTAATGATGATGATGAGAAGCCAATATACTAGTACTAAAATGCGTGGTGGTGGTGTTCTTATTTTAGTGCGGTCCTCGTTCTCTGCACAATTAATCAAAACTAGGGTACTTGATGTAGAACAGCTCTTTATTGCTATCAATGGCATTGGTTGCTTAGTTATCATTGGGGGTGTATATATTCCTCCCTCCTCTACAGTTCAGACTTACGAATCTTATTGTAGTGCTATTGAAGAGGTCGGTATTAATTACCCTAATGCTAAAATAATTTTATGTGGTGATTTTAATATACCTCGAGCAACCTGGAATAATAATGAATTTATCTTATGCAACTATGGGGATGCACCTGAACTTTTAATTGCCTCTTCTTCTCTGCTTAATCTGAAACAGCATAATAGGGTTTATAATAACAACAACCGACTCTTGGATCTTGGTTTTTCTAACATTCCCATTCTGAATGTTTTGCCAGCCATAGAATTAATAATGAATAACAGTTATCACCACAGAGCATTAACGTTTGAAGTACTGATTGAAAAAGAGCAACCTTATCTACAATATGAGGAATATAGATATGATTTTCATAAAGTGGATTATGAATCCCTTAACCACTACCTTAATACAATTGATTGGTCATTTTGCACAACAATGAAGAATATTGATGATGCCACTGAACATTTTTATTATTTACTTCAACATGGTTTGGAATCCTATGTTCCTAAGAAGCTTATTAAACCTTTTACATTTCCTAGTTGGTTCAGTAAGGAACTTATTAATCTTATATACATGAAAAAGCTGCTCATAAGCATTATAAATTGTCAAATAAGTTGGAGTCTTACCACAGGTTTATCTTCTATCGTAGCCTAGCCAAACGTCTCAGTGCTCTGCTTTATTCGAAGTACATACTATGTACAAAAAATAGTATACAAACAAATCCTCGAAACTTCTGGACACATATTAACAATCTGAAAAATACATACCGAATTCCTGAACAAATGAAATTTAATAATACCAAAGGCACTGATGGTTTGAGTATAGTGAACTTATTTGCTGAATACTTTTCACAAGTTTATTATTTAGAAGACATAGTTCCACCTGACACAACTGTCTCCCAATCATTAAATTTACAATTTAGTAAAAGTGACGTTTTTAAAGCTATATGCAATATAAAAAATTGCAAGTTACCTGGTCCAGATGGTATCCATTCCATCTTATTAAAGAAATGCATTTATGGCCTCTGTTCACCATTAACAGATTTATTTAACCTTTCTTTGTCTCTTGGCAAATTCCCTTCAGAATGGAAACTCAGTTAAATAAATCCTATATTTAAAGCCGGAGACAAAGAGGATGTATCTAATTACAGAGGTATATGTACTCAATCTGCTATTCCAAAACTGTTAGATTTCTTGATTTCTAAATTTCTATACTGGAATTGTAAAGAAATAATAAGTTGTAACCAGCATGGTTTTCAGCAACACAAGTCCACCACAACAAATTTACTAGTATTCACTAATTCAATTATACAATCTTTGGAGAATGGTCTAGAAGTTGAGGCTATTTACACGGACTTCTCTAAAGCCTTTGATCGAGTGAACTTAAATCTTCTGATGCAGAAATTAGACAAGATTGGTTTTGGAGGAAACATCTACAACTGGCTTTCATCATATCTTTATGGCAGAGTTCAGGCAGTTAAACACAAACCATTTGTATCATTCAAATTTACTGTGCATTCGGGGGTACCACAAGGTTCGCACCTTGGGCCCCTATTATTTCTTCTTTTTATTAATGACATTGTTAGCTGCTTCAAATACTGTTCCTTCCTGTTATATGCTGATGATTTAAAGCTATACAAACCCATTTTTTACGCAAGTGATCACCTATTAATCCAAGCTGATCTTGATTCGCTGGTTGTATGGTGTGAATTAAATAGACTTTTTCTTAATACTAATAAATGTTATGTGATCACTTACTCTCGTGCGACTAATACAGATCATATGGATTACTTTATAGAAAATGTTATTCTTCAACGTGTTGTAAAAATCAAAGATCTTGGGGTTGTAATTGACTCCAAGCTCTCATATATTTCACATATTGCCTACGTTGAAACCAAAGCCTTGCAGATGCTAGGTTTTATACAAAGAAACTCTAGAAACTTTTCCTATGAAACCGTTAAACTACTGTATTTATCCTTAGTTCAGAATATCTTGGAATATGGGTCTGTTATCTGGTCACCTTATTATAAAACTCATATTAATAAAATAGAGAAAGTCCAAAAGAAGTTTCTACGGTACGTTGCTTACAAATGGAACATGTACGGTTCATCTTACTCTACTGTCAACTTGATGAATGAACTCCAACTCCTAAGTATAAAACAGAGACATCTTTTTCTGGACCTGTGCTTTCTATTTAAAATTATAAACTACCTGATTTGCTGTCCTGAAATTCTACATCAAGTACACTTCAACGTTCCCAATAGAGTCACCAGAGGCACTCCAACTGCATTTGTACATCGTTATATACATACCACAAATTATGGTTACCATTCATACCTTAACCGATGTGCAGTTTATTCAGATAAGTTTCCTCAACTTGATTGGTTCTGCCCTTCGATCAATAATTTCCGTAGTACTTTGCAGAAAATGTTGCTAGCAAGAAATTATATCAATGTTCATTTAGATTAATTGTTTATGTTTTAGAATGTGCTTTTATGCTTTTTGTTTTGTGTTGTTTTTTACTATAACATGCTGTTGTAAATAAATATTTATAAGTGTTGGTAAAAAGGGGTTTCCCGTTAAGTAAATAAATAAATAAATAAAATTAAAAAAAAATATATATATAAGATTTTGATTCCTAGTGTTAACAGATGGTGTAGATTTGGAGGTAAAGCTATTAGTGATCAGTAAAACGTGCTTCAATAAAAGTTCCTTTCCACTATTCTTAATATGTAATCCTTGGTTGGTGAAGTGTTTTGATGATAGAATGGTGTTGATATCAACATAAAAAAAATTGACTTTAGCAGAAACAAGCCGCAAGTACAAGTCACAATTAAGTGAATGTAGAAAGTTATTTAATATATGATGGGGAACATATCAGGACCAAATTTGTGTTGACAGCAATGTTGAGTAATAATTTTTTAGTATCCTGAGAAATGTTGAAGCTTCCAAGAGCATTGTTAGTTCCACCCAAAATAATAACATAATCATCCTGAGTGAGGTCTCTGATATGTTCGTTGTAACGTCTAATGTTGCATTGGGTTTGAATTCATTGAAAATTGAGAAATTATTATGTTTAATTAATGAGCTTAGAATTGCATAGAAATTTTTCGCATGACTGTCACCATATATAACTATCTTTTTCTTTTTCAGATTAGGAATAGCATGACTATATTGAGAGTTGGAGAGAGGCTTTACCGAGTCCAATTGTTAGAATTATTGCGTTTGTTATAGGCTGATTTGACGTAAGTGCATCCTGAACGTTCAAGTCTATCATAATTATGTATGTGGATATTACAGTATTGCCCGAAATAAACAGTACTGAAACTAAGTTGGCGGTGTTTTTATGCGTGCGCTGCCACACTCAAGTTAGCTAGTATAGACCTGTCAAGTAAACCTCAAACAAGTAATTAGTAGGGCTTAATTGTTAAAAATGGTGTTAAGTACAGAGGAGAAAGTGTTTCTGGTAGAGCTTTATTTTCGTTCATACGGAATCGGCCGACGTAATGGTGCAAGTTTGCTATACGTGTCTGATCAATTCACACAAAGGTTTAATAAACGTTCTCCAAGTAATGCTGTAATTTTGAAGGTTATTGAAAAGTTTAGAAATACAGGTAGTGTATTGTGCCAACGAAAAGGAAACTCAGGGCGTCCCAGGACAGTTAACAACAACAATAACCATGAACGTGTTTTGAGCAAATCTTAGAAAATCCGAAAGTCAGCCAGGCAAGGACAGCGTTACAACTTGATTTAAAAGAACTTCCTTTCAAAGAATCCTGAAGGAGCTGGGTACATTTTCGTATGTGATTCAGGTACATCAACAACTACATCCTCGGGATTATCGCAGTAGAGTGGAATATTGCGCCAGAATTCTCGCGTTACAGTATGAAAATCCTGAATTTTGAAAATGTTTGGTTTTCAGACGAAGCACATTTTCACTTGTCAGGCTATGTGAATCGTCGCACAAATCGATTTCTGGGCTTTGCCAGACCCGATGAGGTTCAAGAGGTTCCTTTACATAGTGAAAAGTGAGTGTCTGGTGTGCTGTTTCCGGACACGGAATCATTGGTCCGTACTTTATCGAAGAGAATGGTAGGCAAGTCACACTTAATCAACAGAGGTACAGACAAATTTTAACACGATTTATCCCTGATCTACGTCAATTCTGTCGTGCACGTAACTTGGCATTTCGAAACCAATTTTTTCAGCAGGACGGGGCAACTTGCCATACTGCTGCCGCAATGTCAATTTCTTCAAGAACATTTTCCAAGCAAATTCATATCACGATTTACTGACTTCCCTTATCCTTCACATTCTCTCCAGACCTCACACCTCCAGACGCATACATTTGGGGCATGGGTTAAAAATGCCGTTTTCAAACGGGCACCACAAACCATCGATGAATTAAAGGATGCCGTTAGAGTCTTCTTCGCAGCCCTGAGACAACCCTTATTCAATAACATGACCAGAAACTTAGAACATCGTTATGAAGTCTGTCTCGAACGAGGAGGTGCACATTTAGAACATATAATAAAGTGTCAATAATATGTATTTTTTAAATATACAAAACAATTACAATTTCAGTACTGTTTATTTCGGGCAATACTGTATTTTCAGCGTCAGTTATGACTGTCGTACTCATGAAGGTTGTTATCCTAGGGGCACTAGCTAATAGATCTTGATTAACAGCAGGTATCAAATCTGTTGTTTGGTTTTGTGCATCAACCACATCAGTGAATATGGGCTCAGTTTGAGAGTGCATACTATTGACTATAACCTTAGATTATGAGTACTCATTAAGTAAATTACTACTCCCAATCCGATGTGAATTAAAAATTAAGAATTTGTCACTCGAAGTTTGCGTAGCTTTATTTATCCAAACAGAAGGTTTGAAATGCTAAATTTTGAGATGGAAATAAAAATTTAATTAAATTTTGACATCGAAGTCGAAATACCAACAAGAATACACTTTTGACTGTAACCTAAAAATCCAACAAAATTTCTATATCAAAGTCGAAATTTGTTACGTGCCAAATTGGCACTAAACATTGTTTTAGTTTAATTTTGATGTGTGGAAGTTTCGCGCTATAAATTCAAAAGACTCGGTGCGCGTATTTCCGTTACGTCACAGTGCATTTGCGCCAGATCGCGCGACGCGAGTGGAGTAGGGACAAAGTGGGGAGAAGTTTCCGTGAGTTTTTTGCCAGAACCTTCGAGTGCAGTGGACGTTTTTCGGTAACGTATCGTTATCTTTATCTATGTAGATATCCTTGCCTGATTATCTTTGTTTGTCGCCCTTATACCATGTTTCCTTTCCGTTCCCTGCATAGGTAGGTGATGAATTTGTAGCCGTTGGCAGAACCGCATTTCACGCCGGAGCACCATCTTTAATTACTCCGGAGTTTAGCCCTGAGATCGAGTCCAAGCCATTTGAATGTACGTCAGACGTACCCTCTGTTAATTGCGTTCAAGGGGCCAGCAGCCGCCCTTATAAACGTGCTGACGCCATCTTTACCTATCCTGAAGGACGATTGGCGTACTTCGTGGAAATCTGGACCTATTATGTGAGTACCTTATTGACATAATTGTTGCTAATTTAATTTCTATTTTCGTATTAAATTCGTGCTTTGGTGACGTCATTGACAGATGGGCGCGCCGAAATCTATACAAAGATTAGCGTTACCAACCGCCCGTGGCGTCGCTTTTTCCGCGCTTGCGCGATGTATTTATCGACGTTTTTTTTAAACTGTAAGAATTGGTTTTAAACCGTAAGAAATTTAATTAAAATAAGTAGAGCAATTTTTTTGTGGCCCTTCTACGCCTTCGTATTTATCCGTGTATAATACACTATTTTTTTGTGACAGGCAAAACGATGATTTAATATTGAAAAAAATATTACAATATATTAGTCAAAAAATGAATCGATGTCAAATTTGAAGTTTTAAACAAGTAGGCTGTTGTACTTATAGGGACAGTTAGACATGTGTTGCTAAGGAAACCTTTAAAGTAATCAAATATCTGTCAATTTAATTCTGCGAGTAGTTTCAAAAATTGCTTACTTAAGTTATTTATATCAATTGTTTTGAACGCGACGAAGTTATGATATGATGTTCACGCCTAAGCGTAACGGCTGGTTCACAATAACAAAAATGCGTAATAAAATGTGTAATGAATGTGGTTGCATAAAAAACTTACCCCATGTTCAATTATCACTTTACACTCACCACTAAATACATAATTGGTTAGGTAGGAGGGTGATGAAGGAAAGGAATAGAGGTACCCACGTTGTTATTTAATTAATAATTAATTAATTGATAATTAATGCCGACAAACCGGCGCGAATGTGTTATTTGAACAATGGACTGTGTTCTAAGAGAGAGCTGTGTCGACTCACTTATCTCATTGTTGTAACCAGCGCTCACCTTGGCGATGCGCGAATAACAAATCGTAGTCGAGAGATACGAGGAGCATGCTTTTATTTTATATTAGGCAAGGCGTAAACATATGATGTTATGTTACACCTGAATGATACAAATGTGGACCTTGCTTTAAATTAAATATCTTTGTGTTCTTACTTATTTGCACACACCCAGGAAAAAAGTACTAATTTTTTTCCCGGGAAAAAAGTAAATTAATAAAAAGTGACATTTTGTTACCTGTCAAGAAACGTTAAATGTTAAATTTTTTTCCCATCAGAAAAAAATATTTTTTTTATATACAGGAATTGCCATTTTTTTAAATCATTTTTAATGGAGATCTTATTTTTATGTATGAAAGTATCTTCTAGATTTAACTTGACACACAAAGTGGTACCGACCGGCAGAACCTATAAAAACGGGGACGTTGTGATAATTGACGAGAATCAAAAACGAAACTGTTGAAGAAAAGGAATTATAGTGGATACCATTGTAGGTACCAACAGCCAAGTACATCAAGCCGTAGTCCAAACGGTCATCGGCAACTTTGTCCGCCCGACAGTAAAATTGGCAGTTTTAGATGTATTTAAGAACAATTTGTAAGTTGATTGCCATCAACATACCGGGGTGGAGAATTTTGCTATGGCAATTCGAGTTATATTTATTTTGTGCTTTTGGCGTTAATCAGAAAGGTATTCGATTTAGGTTTTTTGGCTTTGTCAAATAAAAACACAAACGTCTAAGAGCGGCGTAACTTTTTAAAAATACATTACAGAGTTGAAGTAATTGTTAAGGTTTGTACTTTATACTGTTTTGAGCTTTAAATAATGTAATGATTGTACAAAACAAAATAATAAAATTGAAGTGTAGTTTGGGTATAAATGTACTTGTCATTCCCCGGACTCTCAAATTTCCATTTCTTACAGTTTCTGTTTGGAGTTCTACAAATAATATTCCGGCGGATTCAGTTGCAAAATTTCATAATACTTTAGATGCAGAAAAATGTCTAAGAGATGAGTGTGCACTTTGCATGTAACATCTAGCGTTTATAAATGATAACTATAGCCTTCATATATCATGAAAAAAAGATAGTCGCTCTGAAAAAGCAAACGATAAAAATAGTGAGCATGATATTGTTTTAGCAGTTGATGTACAGGCATTACTGTCTGCACCAAAATCTAACATTTCATCACTGTATTATAAATCAAAATTAAACGTTCACAATTTTTGTGCTTTTAACCTCAAAACTAAAGATGGTTAATGTCGAGTACATAAAAAGGTACTCAAGAAAGAAAAGTGGGTGTATAATCAAACAGGCAAACAAATGCTGTTGTGAATACTAATAGCGTTGAGAGCAACCGATACTTCGTACTCTTGCAAAACTCTCGCTGGCTCACATCTGCAATATCAAACAATTGTTTCTTGGAACTTTGTAACATACTGTTTTATGACGCTCTAATATTTCTATTATTTCTAAAAACAGTTATTTTCTAGTATAATTTTAGCATTCTAATTATTAGAATGAAGGTCTTGTAGCATAAGTATGTCTGCAATTGTAAACGGCTGCAAGATTACCCAAGTAGCGTCCTAGCAAAGTTCCAGGAAGATACAATCCAAGAGTTAATTAATTTTTCTAAAGGCACTAAACATGTCAGATTAGTTGCTATCTATGATTAGATGTCAATCATGTTCTAGGACCCTATTTATGTCTGGGTGGTCGGAAGGAATTTTTCAATTAGCGGAGTACTCAACTAAAAATTAGTCCCGAGATCTACTTGTGTGGCTATCTTAGTGCAATTGGCAGTTTAATTAATCTTAAAGATTTACGACCGGCGTATCCCTTGTCGAGTATGTGAGCTAGGCAAGGGGTTATTTTTCAATTAACTTAAATGTATATAAGGATGCCAGCCGGTGGGAATGGCGGTTGTTTATTTCCAGACGCGTTAGAGTTTAAAGCTGGCGGTTATTTGCACGATTGAGTGAAGTGTTTTATTTCTCTGAATTCAAGTGCGTGCCGTTATGTTCTAAGTTAGTTATTTCTCTGAGTAAGTAATTAGTATATGTGGTATTACCATGAACTTAAGGCTGTGTTATGCAGCATAAGTCAGTTATTTGTTTAAATACAGTACTTGTCGACTTCCATAAAATACAATTCCGGGTTAAAGCTCAGTTCAAGTAAATTGATCCATTAGATTATTGTTTTAGAGAACGCATCACTTTAGAAGGGTCTCCTATTATATTGTGTTTCAACGGTGTCAGAGGCCGTTAATCACTAAGCCACGAGATTACCTGAGTATGCAAAGCTCAGGTCAGGAGTCACGTTACTGTACTATTTGACCCTTGAGAAGGTCGTATTTTTCCTGGTGTTGATGACCCCGTGGTTAAAGGAGGGTCGTCGCCATATGCAAGTTAAGTAGACTACGGTAGAATTAATTAATTATTGTATTGGGGGTGGTTTCACCCAGAACTGTTATTAATATTCATAAAATAAGGATCTTAGTTTAGTTTAGTTAAGTTGTGTTTGTGCTAGCCGGAGACTTTAAAAGATTAGCCCCTGTGAAGTGATTTATTTTCTGTCCTGCAATCTTGGTTCATCGCCCACGAACAAAGTGCGACGAGAGCTGTTACCGTGATTGGTCCATGAGCCGTTTAATTTCCCATGGTAGCGCCCTATTGTAAATAATGTTAATTACTGTATATTTTGTATGCATATGTAATTAGGTGAAGTTTTAGTTAGTAGCCCATTTAATAAAACAATCGGAATTTCGTCTTAGTGTGTTTGTTTAATGAACCCCTCCTCTCACCGACTGCTGCAGCTTGCGAGGCAATGTCCCGAAACGTGAGGGTACGATAGTGCTACAGGCCCTGCCATTTATTATTTATTGTTAATTGGATACCCTCATGCGGTAGGTAAATATTTCAATTACAACGTTATTATTTATTTGCACATCAAATTTTGTATAGAAAACAGAAAACATGCATCCAAATGCGGAATGCATGCAAATTACAAAGCTCTACAACTTGCTACATCAGCAACCGAACGACAACTTCATACTTATGCTAACAGGAAACTGCCGAGAGAGAGAGAGGGAGAAACTTTCCTGTGCGTTGAATACCAACCAATTCCGCGTAATTGAAGTTATCAACACAAATTGTGCAGCAAAATTTAAATTAAGCATACAACTAAACAAATGCGGCCTTCAATATTCTTACTGACGTCCAGTTAGAACGGTGAAGATTCTTGGATCCAGAACACTCGAAAAATAATATAGAGCAGTGAGGTAGTCTTAAACGGGAACTGACCTGGAAAACAGAAACTCATTGTCCAAGCAGTGACAATAAACTTATGTTTGGAATGAAGCTAAAAGTTGTGTTTCTGCAGAAGAATTTTTGTTTGTTGTTGTGAAACTAATTGTAGAAAAAAATTTCTTCCTCAGATCGACAAGGACATTATAATGTGAATAAGGGCCGCTATACTTGCGGCCACGTCCCCAATGCTCCACCCGAAGGCACTACATTGGGTTTAAACACGAAAAATAGAAACGTGCTTCAAATTAAATCTAGCTTCAAAATGAATTCATCCTAAATAAACATCTAACAAACTGAAACAGGGTTTAAATAATGGTATCCCTAGCGTTGATTTTGGAGCATGCCTGTTAAGAACTGTAAATAGTTAATAGTTGGTTGTGTTATTGTAGCATTTATTATTATTAGAAGTTATTTAAAAATAAGGATCAAGGACTGTAGAAATCAAAATTTAATATAATTATTTTGACAAGCCTAAAAATATTGGAGTAAATAGAAATCTTGGGGAGTTACACGCGGTTAGAAGTAATTGTTAAAGGCCACAATGTAAATGTATTCCAGACTAGCTATTATCCTGTATTAAGAGAATATTTTTAGGAAATTTATAACGCTATTATAAAATTGACAACCTATCATTTTGTGTGAAGTTGAAAATAAAGCTGTTCATAAATTTAGTGTCTTAACAAAAGCTTGGAACCAGTAGTCGGACAGCCCACCATAGAGAGCCAATCCTACATATTGTGGTAAAGTTGCGACTTTGTACATCAACCGCAACGGCGCCGCAACATAAATTATAAATTTCATCTATACACGTTGCTGCTTTATCAAATTCCGCAAGTTGAGATTGTAAAGCATAACGAAGCACATTATCCAACTGGAAGTGAACTAGTACAAACCATAATTACGAACAAGCAGAAAGATATGGTTGTTACACAGCAATCCAAACTGCACTGTAAAGAATGCAATGCGGTTGACGACAGCATGATGGTAGAGTGTAGTAACTGCTTCTCGTGGTTTCATTATCCTTGCGCTAATGTTAACAAACATATCGAAGAGCAACCGGAAGTACCATGGAACTGCAGAAACTGCGTTAAAATGCCCAGGCATTCAAATACCGTCAACAATGACGAATCTCGTACCATACTTGCTGTCGGCACACATGGTGCAACACCCAAAATGCTTTCAAACTACAGATTAACTGGATATAATGCCAAGGAATGCCGTAGTAATCATATGGAATCAAAAGCGTCCTCGAGATCGGCGAATTCATCGGCCCGAAAACAGCGTCAGATACTAGAACTAGAAATTTTAGAAGAAGGGCGGAAATTACGAGAGGAGCAAAACCGGCAAGCTGAACTAGAAGAACGAGCTGCAAGAGAAAGAAGACGCCTGCATCAAGAAAAAGAAGACGAACTATATCTACAAGCAAAGCTCGATATTATCACAGGCAGTGCCAAATCATCGCTATGCTCCGCGACCGCTGAAACAGTTACATCGAAAAAAAATCGGGTAATGCAATGGGTTCAGGTGCAAGCCAATATCAATGAGGAGGTTGGCAGAGAAAGAAAAGAGCGAAATTTGGTAAACGATACTAGTAAAGTTGACAACTTTGATTTGACGTACCAATTGAACGTAGATTCGAAAGCAACTAACTACGTTCAACCAATGGACGATAAATCTAATAATAGTTACAGCTGTGCTAAGTCGGTTGTACACGCGGAAAGTGGAGCTAAAACGCCATGGTTTAAAGAAAATAAGCCTCGCGATTATTTCAGTAGCGCAAACCTTCAAAGGCTACAGCTAGATGGTAAACAGAAAACGGGGCCCACGAAGACTCAGCTATCGATGCGCCAAGCTCTCGCAAACTTTGAATCATTGCCCATCTTTTCTGGTGAAGCACATGAGTGGCCATCGTTTATATCCCAATATGTAAGAACTACTCGACAGTGCGGTTATACCGATGAAGACAACCTTATAAGACTTCAGCGGTGTCTAAAAGGAAAAGCGCTCAGTGCCGTTGGCGGTCAGCTAGCATATGCAGAAACCGTTCCACATGTTATGAACACCTTGAATGCATTATTTGGTAGACCGAAGATACTACTGTCATCAATGATACAAAAAATAAAATCCGGACCACCAATTAATCCAGAACGTCTAGATACTTTGATACAGTTTTCACTATCAGTTCAACATTTATGTGCCACTATAAGAGCGGCGGATTTAGTAGCTCATCTGAACAATCCCATGCTGCTAAATGAACTAGTTAACAAAGTACCAGTCAGTTACCAAATAAAATGGGCTAAATATAAATCAGCACTAACGCATAACTGTCCCAACCTAGCAGACTTTAATGAGTGGTTACGCAGTCTAGCTGATACAGTCAGCACCCTAATCCCTCCGATGAATAACGTCAGACTGAAGCCGGAAGAAAGACATTCTAAACGCTTTCAATCACGGCGCGAGTACGTTCATCACGCTACAAATCACCGAAATAAATCTGATGCTAGTAAAAAAATTCCAGCAGATGCTATGGAAGATAGAAAACATTGTGTTGTGTGTGACGCAGCGGAACATCAGAGCGTACTGGAATGTGCAAGCTTTAAATTACTAACGGTTCAACAGCGCTGGGAACAATTACGAAAGAACAAACTGTGTAAAAAGTGCCTTCGCAGGCACAATCCTATGTACTGTAGATCGTATAAAGAATGTGGCGTAAACGGATGCAAGTTTAAACATCACTACTTGCTACATGATCAGGTAACGAATACCGCCAAAGGACAATCGAAAGTCGTTTCGGATACAGCCAATATTGTCAGTATACACCGCCCTCAAAATGCCAAGTTACTGTTCCGTGTGGTACCCGTGATTTTATATGGAAAGTCAGTGAGCGTGCATACTTACGCATTTTTTGACGAAGGGTCATCTATCACATTAATGGAAAAACAGTTGGCGGATCAACTGCAATTAACTGGTGGACCTACCGAAAAGCCGTGTTTGACATGGACAAGTGGAGTAACACGTGAAGAACCCGATAGTCAAACGGTAACAGTAGCAATTTCAGGCAAATACAGTGGAGCCAAAAGGTATAAGATTCATAGTGTAAGAACAATTAAATCGTTGAATCTTCCCACACAATCGTTAATCATCGGAAATATGCAGAGTGCATACCCTCATCTAAAAGGTTTGCCCATCGGCTATTATGAAAATGCAGTCCCTCAAATACTAATTGGAGTTCAACATGCAAATTTAGGTGTATCAATGCGTACTATAGAAGGCGATTGGGGGGAGCCAATTGAGACATTAACCAAATTAGGATGGACGTTGCACGGTCCCGTAAAGAAGGAACAACCGGTCGGAAATGGTTCTCCGAATGGGTTGTATCTGCACTTTCATATCCACGATAATTCCACTGACGATATCGACTTACATAACGCAATAAAAGACTTCTTCTCCACCGAAAACTTTGGTGTGAAAAAACCGGACGCAATGTTGGAATCAGCAGATGATACGCGAGCCCGTCGACTACTAATCTAAACGACATGCAAAACGGGTGACCAATATACAACGGGATTGTTATGGCGATATGACAACGTTAAATTTCCTGACAGTTTTAGCATGGCACGACATTGATTACTTTGTTTGGAAAGAAAAATGGAGAAAAATCCCAATCTAAAAACAATTATTTCAAGACAAATTGACGAATACGTTATCAAAGGTTATGCTCGAAAACTAACACCGCATGAAGTTCATAGGGAAAACCCGAAGAAGTGGTACTTACCTATATTTACTGTTGCGAACGCTAACAAACCTGAGAAAGTCAGACTCGTGTGGGATGCTGCTGCAACAGTGCAGGGTGTCATTGAACTCGATGCTGCTACCAGGACCCGACTTTCTTACATCGTTATTTGAAGTTTTGCTCCGGTTTAGAGAGCAACGATTCGCAATAGCAGGCGACATAAAAGAAATGTACCACCAAATTAAGATTAACGAAGACGATCAGGATTCACAAAGATTTTTATGGCGTGATGGAGATGCGAACAGAGAACCGGATGTCTACGTAATGTGCGTTATGACTTTTGGGGCAACGTGTTCTCCGTGTGCCGCCCATTTTGTAAAAAACAGTAATGCGAAACTGTTTGATAAAGAGCATCCTCGAGCAGTCGCAGCAATCATTAACAATCATTATGTTGACGACTGGCTTGACAGTTTTGGTAGTACTGCGGAGGCCATCGACGTTGCAAGAGCAGCGATAAAAGTACATGCTTCTGCAGGTTTTAAAATCCGGAATTTTGTCTCTAATTCTGAACATATTTTAGAAGCTCTGGGCAAAGCGAGCGGTGGTGTACCGAAAAACATAAGTTTCAACACTGCTACAGATGGTGCAAAACTATTGGGAATGTGGTGGTCAGAATCCACAGATGTTTTTTTATGTCATAAACTACAAGCGTATGAACATGGAAATCTTGGATGACACTAGACGACCAACCAAACGTGAAGTTTCGCGAGTCCTAATGATGATATTCGATCCTCTTGGATTGATTTCCTTCTTCTTGGTATATATAAAAAAGTTGCTGCAGGATATTTGGAAATCATCTATTGACTGGGATGATCGTATAACAGAAAGACAGTATACTAAATGGATGAAGCCAAGCGAAATTCGTGGAAAAGAGGCATTATATTGGAAACAGTGCGTGGCGGAAATAGTGACCAAATACGACAAGTTATTATACGAACGTCCGACAGAATTTTTCGAAGACCGGCAGCAAAAGTTGCTGTATTGGAAGTTAGTAAGCAGAACCTCGGTGCCGGTTCAACTTACCAGGCGGGAGTATGTTAAGAACTGTAAATAGTTAATAGTTGGTTGTGTTATTATAGCATTTATTATTATTAGAAGTTATTTAAAAATAAGGATCAAGGACTGTAGAAATCAAAATTTAATTTAATTATTTTGACAAGTTTAAAAATATTGGAGTAGATAGAAATCTTGTGGAGTTACACGTGGTTACAAGTAATTGTTAAAGGCCACAATGTGAGTGTATTCCAGACTAGCTATTATTCTGTATTAAGAGAATATTTTTAGGAAATTTATAACGCTATTATAAAATTGACAACCTATCATTTTGTGTGAAGTTGAAAATAAAGCTGTTCATAAATTTAGTGTCTTAACAAAAGCTTGGAACCAGTAGTCGGACAGCCCACCATAGAGAGTCAATCCTACATATTGTGGTAAAGTTGCGACTTTGTACATCAACCGCAACGGCGCCGCAACAATGCCCGATCAACAAAACACAAGCCAAAGCGAAAAGGGGAGGGATCCGTAATACCAGATAGCAGCTGCCAGCTCTGCTTACCGGTGCGACCTGAAGAGTCGACTTAAAACTATCCAATCTTAAAATAGATTCAAATATTTTAATAGTGAAGATTGACAAGGACAACCTAAATATCAAAATCATTATTAATAGTGATGGATGTGCAGCACAAAATAGAACTTACTATTTCAAATGCATTGTGGAATGTGGCGATTCTGAATAATGTAAGTATACAACAAAAAGATCGCAAAGTTGGGTACACACAGATGGACTCAATGCACGCCGCTATCGAGAAAGTACTTCAAAATAAGACCGCCAATGTGCCAGCAGAGTATGTAGATATCTGCATACGTGCTCGTAAAAATCCAAGACTTTACTGTGTAGAGTATCTTACACATTCCTCCTTTAAATCATTTGCAGATGTTAAATTCTTTAAATCCATTCGTCCTGAGAGGAAGGTGGACGATTTGAAAGTTGATATCAGAACACTGCAATACTTGGCAAAAAATGTTAACGTCTCTGATAAAATAAATTTTAAAGATGAATGGCAGTTGCTGCCTTAACGTCAAGAACCAATAAAGGCAAAAGAATATCAATTATTAACAAATTTACACCAAACTAGGTTGCCCATACCAAAAATGATCATCAGGATTTAAAAAGTACGATTTCTTTGGACTATCATGCGTTCTACGACAATTTAACGCATTTGAATTTTGCTTTTTTTAAGTTTTATCTATTCTTGATTTTGGTTTACCTAATTAGCTATATTAAAATTTTGATAACTTGGTACAACTTCATTATTAAATTTGTTCCATTTCCACAAACATGAATTCAAATCAACTCCATAAATTCAATACACGTCTTTGAATAATAACCCAAATATTAAGAAAACTGATGGAGATTTAGATTAATAACTGTTTTTAATTAGTTAAGGGTCCACAAGAAAATTCATTAGAAATAGAGTGTGGCTAGTCCGTGCAAAACCAAACCGCTTAGACTGTACTGTAAATTGTGTTCCAATGGAGTTAACTTGTTTGCAGATAAAGCCGTCATTATGCTTTAGAATCAGCCAAGCAGCACCGATACAAAGAACGGATGCCGTTGGAGAGAGAAAACTTAAAAATAGAAGAATAAAAGTTGCAAACTCCTCGAGCCTTGCTGGATAAATTATAATTTCATATTATGCATACATTATTTTTATACTAGCTGGTATTTTTTGTTTTATTATTAAATATTGAGATAACTAATATCGTTTTCCATTTTTTTATTTTAAAAGTAACTAATACTAAAATGAGAGTAAATTTATAAATAATATATGTTAATACGTACCAGTTACAGATGGTGCAAGTACTTTGTATACCTAAAATGATATGGAAAGCAAAATCCCTAGTTAAAACGTACAAAGTGAGGCTAATATATGGAACGCTATAATTATTTCTGATCGTACGATCATTAATACTTCCGTTCCTTTTCAGACAAATGATTCATTCCCACTTTTAATAAACACCAACAATAAAATAAAGCACAAAACATCAACACAACCCCACAAAACAAATTTCATAGATTTGTACAAGCCGTTTCCGAAATAATTAGAGCGTTCCCTTACATTATCCTCACTGTATAAATATATATACGTCATCATTAACAAACAAATCGGTCACTGACCGAACATTTCATTGAAAATTTGCATTCGACGCACATTGTGATGAAAATTATCTAATCGACGGTAATTGGAATTTAAATCATCGTCAATATTTGGTATGGGGAAAATTGTATTACCTTTGTTGCAATATGCAGCATACCATAAGGATTTTGGAACACGTGGAAATATGTAAATTTAACAACAAAAAGTGTAATTTACGAAATCTACCCATTAGCAGTCCAAAGACATGCTCTACAACAAGCCTTGTAGCTGAAATATTTTCTGATTTTCTCTTAAATATCAATTGTTTCTAAAGGGAGTGATAAACTAATGATATACAGGATACGCACAGTCTCCAATTGATATTCGCCAAAATCATTCGGATCGTGAGCATTTGCAAAAATATTTAACCGGTGAAGGACTCTAGCGTCATGCAGTGATCGTGGCAAGCCACACAACATCTACAAACAATTTATTATATGTAACAATCCCTTGCATAATTAGACTACTATAGTTCTTTCTGTTAAAAATCGATCCTTTTTGGGCTTTGAAATTTGTACTGGCATTCCACCGATTATGTTCTTTATACCCTTTTTTCTAAAACCTTCAGAGATTTCTTGTTTATGAATCTCATTCGGCCAAGCAAATAGCGTAAACTCAACAAAAAGTGTAACATTCACTGTAAAGTTCGATGGCCTGAACTCGTCGATACACCAAAACGATCAGCAATCTGTCGAAATGTTTCTGTATTGCTCAAATACCATGTCATTAACAGTGTCGTTTCGGCTGAAATCTTTTTGGAAGCAAATGCATGTTTAGGTGGTTATGAAGTTAGTTCCAGCTGTACTAAAAAGACAAAAATATAAAATATGTAACGTTATATATCAATATCTATTCCTATTTGTTACCAATCAACCTCTGTTTACACGGAAATGTTGCTGAAATGGTTTGTCATCATACAAATGAACAGCGACTTCAACAAAATCGTTTGTGTGTGCGATAAACCGTACACTAACTGAATCTTCTTAGGAGTCTGATTCTGAATTTGATATCATTGTCATACCTATAAATGCTCTACTGCAACTACAAGTAATAATAAATACATAAGCATTAATGCATATACTATCTCTTGCCTTTTAAACATATTTTCTGTTTGACTTGATCCATTTTATAGTTGTTTCATAAAAGTAAGGTTAAGTTTGAGCAAAATGTGCCTATTATACATCATTAGTGTGAATGATACGTTAGCCAAACTTTTTTTAAAACCTCTCAAAAACCAATCATAAAAAAATTTTACCTCCTTTACGAAACGATGTCTGTTAATTTTGTTTGCGCGAACGTTTATCTACCTTAAAGAGCTCCAGTTCAGCACCCTTCAATTCAATGTAACCGCCTTCGTTAAAGTAAGTATAGAGGGTAAAGTCATTAACCTTAAAAAATTGTTTCTCCTTTACGAAACGGTGCCTGCTAAATTTGTTTATGCGACTAATCATCTACGTAGAGCAGCTTCAGTTCAACACCCTTCACTTCATTGTAACCACCGTCGTTAAAGCAAGGGTAGAGCGTGAAGTCATAAACCTTAAAAAATTGCTTCTTCCTTACGAAACGATGCCTGTTAAATCTGTTTGCGTGAATAATCATCTACGTCACGCAGCTTCAGTTCAACACCCTTCAATTCAATGTAACCACCGTCGTTAAAGTAAGGGTAATAAGTACAATAATTAATTTTAAAGCAATCGTATCTCTTTTTCAAAACGATGTCTACTAATTTTGTTTGTACTCCAATTTGGCACATTTCAATTCAATTCAACCACCGTCGTGCACAAGCACACGGATTTAAAAATGCACCAATACGCCCTTGCAACTGCACATGCTGATGTGCAATTACATGCATTACATACGTGTTAAATACACTTGGCTTACGCGTGCGCGCCCGCATGTACACAGGCGCACGCAAGATGAAGATTTATGAACATTCACATGTTTGTGCCTGAGTATGTGCAAGTGTATACACATGCGCATGTGAAGTGCACGCGATTAATCTACAAACACATGCACGTGAACGCACGCAATCGTAAATGCTTACACATGCACAAACGTGTTTATGCAAATGTGTCTTCACGCGCGCACGTGCATGAACATTTTTGCGGGCACGTATGTAAAGCACGTGAGCATGAGCCTTTGTTCGGATTATAAATATGTACACTCACGCGAATGCAAATACGTTTACGCACGCACATGCGCATTCAAATACTCGCATGCTTATGCAAATGTACCTTCACGCGCGCACACCCATGAACATGTTCGCATGCACGTTCATGCGAATGCACATGAGCATGTGTCTGTGCGTGTGTACTCGTGTGTTTGAGCTTGTTCCTATTTGTGTACATGTACATGTGTAAATGTTTTATATGCATTAACATGCGCACACGTCTAGATTTCTTGATTACTTGCACGTGCGTAACCAAATACACTTACGCGTACGTATGTGTGTGTAAATATATGTGCATGCGAATGTAAACATCCGTTTCCATGCAGATCCGAACGTGTATGTTAATGCATGAACATGTGTAGCTGCATGTTTATGTTCGTGCAGACTTGTATTTGTTTTTGTGCGTATTTGTGAAAATATGTAATGCATTCAAATGTGGATATGAACGTTAATGAGCATTTACATTTCATGTACGTGTACGCGAGTATATCTATGCGTGCTTAACCATGTGTCTGTGTGAGTTTGCGTAATTTTTATGCTTGTGCCCACATGTGCATGATCATGCACGTGAGTAGGTGTATTTGTGCTTGTGCATGTTCATGCTTATAGACATGTGCATATGGAATTTGTATACAAATGTACATGTGAAAGCGCACGCGAGGAGTTTACAGGATTGTGCGCGATGTGTCTTCACGCCCGCATGTCCATGAACATGTTCGTGTGCCCGGCCCTGCATAAGCTTTGTATTTTGAACACGCACATGTACATATATAGGTGCCTGCGCAAAAGCAACTGCATTTGTGAATGTGTATATGAATTTGCATACACACGCGCATTTGAAGTGCACGCGATTAATCTACAGACACACGCACGTGGACGCACGCAAATGTGCTTAAGCTGGCACATGCTTATGCACAAATGTGTTCATGTAAACGTGCTTTTACGCGCGCACGTCCTTAAACATGTTTGCGTGCGCGTTCATGTAAATGCACGTGACGTTGAGCAGTTACATGTTTATATTATGAACATGTACATGTATAGGTGCCCAAGCAAGTGCAAGTGCGTACACACGCGCTTGTCAAGTGCATGTGACTAATCCACAGACACGCACATGAACGCACACAAATGCCAATGTACATACGCATGCACGTTTATGCACAAACGCGCTTATCCAAATGAGCCTACCCGCGCGCACGTCCATTAAAATGTTCGCGTGCATCTACAAATACACGCACGTGAACTTACGCAAATGTGCTTAAGCATGCACATGCTAATGCAAATGTCTTCACGCGCGCACGTCAAAGAACATGTTCGCGTGCACGGTCATGCGAATGCACATGAGCATAAAAAGTTACATATGTCTTTATCTATATTTTGAACATGCACATGTTTATGTATATGTGTCTGAGCAGACGCAAGTACATCTGCGAATGTGTATACGAAATTGCATATACATGTTCTTGTGAAGTTACGCGATTAATCTACAAATTCACGTACGTGAAGTCACGCAAAACAGATGTGCTTAGGTATGCACATACTAACACAAATGTGTCTTCACGCACGTACGTCCATGAACATGTTCGCATGCACGGTCATGTAATTGCACGTGAGCACGAGCAGTTACATGTGCCTTTGTTCGTTTTTTGAACATGCACATGTTCATGCATATGTGCCTGAGCAGGCGCAAGTGCACTTGTGAAGGTGTATACAAATTTGCATACACACACGCATGTGAAGTTACGCGATTAATCTACAAGTACACGCACGTGAACTTACGCAAATGTGCTTGAGCACGCACATGTTAATGCAAATGTGTCTTCACGCGCGCACGTCCATAAACATGTTCGTGTACACGGTCATGCAAATGCACGTTGAGCATGAGCAGTTACCTGGACCCTTCTTTGTATTTTGAATAGGCACATGTTTATGTATACGTGCCTGATCTGGCGCAAGTACATTTGTGAATATGTATACGAATTTGCATAACCATACGCATGTGAAGTCACGCGATTAATCTACAAATGGACGCGCGTGTACTCACAAATGCAAATATGCTTAAGTATACATATGCTAAATGCAAATGTGTATTCATGCGCGCACGTCCATAAACATGTTCGCGTGAACGGTCATGTGAATCCAGGTGAGCATGAAAAGTTAAATGTGCCTTTGTTTGTATTACAAACATGCACATCTTCATGTATAGGTGCATGAGCAGGTACAAATATATTAATATGTATTCATACGCGCATGCGAAGTGCACGTGATTAATCTACAAACACATGCACGTTAAGGCACGCAAACGTGCTTAAGCATGCACACGCTTATGCACAAACGCGTTTTTACGCGCGCACGTCCATGATCATGCTCGCGTGCGCGTTCATGTAAGTGCACGCGACCTTGGGCAGTTACATGTCTTTGTGCATATTATTAACATGCACGTGGTCATGTATATCTAACAAAAACTTGAAATACGGTTTAAATAATGGTATCCCTAGCGTTGATTTTGGAGCATGCCCGATCAACAAAACACAAGCCAAAGTGGAAAGGGGAGGGATCCGTAATACCAGATAGCAGCTGCCAGCTCTGCTTACCGGTGCGACCTGAAGAGTCGACTTAAAACTATCCAATCTTAAAATAGATTCAAATATTTTAATAGTGAAGATTGACAAGGACAACCTAAATATCAAAATCATTATTAATTGTGATGGATGTCCCGCACAAAATAGAACTTACTATTTCAAATGCATTGTGGAATGTGGCGATTCTGAATAATGTAACTATACAACAAAAAGATCGCTAAGTTGGGTACACACAGATGGACTCAATGCACGCCTCTATCGAGAAAGTACTTCAAAATAAGACCGCCAATGTCCCAGCAGAGTATGTAGATATCTGCGTACGTGCTCGTAAAAATCCAAGACTTTACTGTGTAGAGTATCTTACACATTCCTCCTTTAAATCATTTGCAGATGTTAAATTCTTTAAATCCATTCGTCCTGAGAGGAAGGTGGACGATTTGAAAGTTGATATCAGAACACTGCAATACTTGGCAAAAAATGTTAACGTCTCTGATAAAATAAATTTTACTATCATGCGTTCTACGACAATTTAACGCATTTGAATTTTGCTTTTTTTAAGTTTTATCTATTTTTGATTTTGGTTTACCTAATTAGCTATATTAAAATTTTGATAACTTGGTACAACTTCATTATTAAATTTGTTCCATTTCCACAAACATGAATTCAAGTCAACTCCATAAATTCAATACACATTTTTGTTTGAATAATAACCCAACTCCATTTATCACAAATATTAAGAAAACTGATGGAGATTTAGATTAATAACTGTTTTTAATTAGTTAAGGGTCCACAAGGAAATTCATTAGAAATAGAGTGCGGCTAGTCCGTGCAAAAACAAACCGCTTAGACTGTACTGTAAATTGTGTTCCAATGGAGTTAACTTGTTTGCAGATAAAGCCGTCATTATGCTTTAGAATCAGCCAAGCAGCACCGATACAAAGAACGGATGCCGTTGGAGAGAGAAAACTTAAAAATAGAAGAATAAAAGTTGCAAACTCCTCGAGCCTTGCTGAATAAATTATAATTTTATATTATGCATACATTATTTTTATACTAGCTGGTATTTTTTGTTTTATTATTAAATATTGAGATATCTAATATCGTTTTCCATTTTTTTTGTTTTAAAAGTAACTAATATTAAAATGAGAGTAAATTTATAAATAATATATGTTAATACGTACCAGTTACAGATGGTGCAAGTACTTTGTATACCTAAAATGATATGGAAAGCAAAATCCCTAGTTAAAATGTACAAAGCGAGGCTAATATTTGGAACGCTAACATTATTTCTGATGGTACGATCATTAATACTTCCGTTCCTTTTCAGACACATGATTCATTCCCACTTTTAATAAACACCAACAATAAAATAAAGCACAAAACGTCAACACAACCCCACAAAACAAATTTCATAGATTTGTACAAGCCATTTCCGAAATAATTAGAGCGTTCCCTTACATTATCCTCACTGTATAAATATATATACGATCATCATTAACAAACAAATCGGTCACTGACCGAACATTTCATTGAAAATTTGCATTCGACGCACATTGTGATGAAAATTATCAAATCGACGGTAATTGGAATTTAAATCATCGTCAATATTTGGTATGGGGAAAATTGTATTACCTTTGGTGCAATATGCAACATACCATAAGGATTTTGAAACACGTGGAAATATGTAAATTTAACGACAAAAAATTTAATTTACGAAATCTACCCTTTAGCAGTCCAAAGACATGCTCTACAACAAGCCTTGTAGCTGAAATATTTTCTGATTTTCGCTTAAATATCAATTGTTTCTAAAGGGAGTGATAAACTAATCATATACAGGATACGCACAGTCTCCAATTGATATTTGCCAAAATCATTCGGATCGTGAGCATTGACCGGCGGACTCTAGCGTCGTGCAGTGATCGTGGCAAGCCACACAACATCTACAAACAATTTATTATATGTAACAATCCCTTTCATAATTAGACTACTATAGTTCTCTGTTAAGAATCGATCCTTTTTGGGCTTTGAAATTTGTACTGGCATTCCACCGATTATGCTCTTTATACTCTTCTTTCTAAAACCTTCTGAGATTTCTTGTTTATGAATCTCATTCGGTCAAGCAAATAGCGTAAACTCAACAAAAAGTGTAACATTCACTGTAAAGTTCGATGGCCTGAACTCGTCGATACACCAAAACGTTCAGCAATCTGTCGAAATGTTTCTGTATTGCTCGAATACCATGTCGTTAACAGTGCCTTTTCGCCTATCTTTTTGGAAGCGAATGCATGTTTAGGTGGTTATGAAGTTAGTTCCAGCTGTACTAAAAAGACAAAAATATAAAATATGTAACGTTATATATCAATATCTATTCCTATTTGTTACCAATCAAGCTGTTTACACATCACAAATGAGCAGCGAATTCAACAAAATCCTTTTTATGATAAACCGTACACTACCTGAATCTTCTTCGGAGTCTGATCCTGAACTTGATATCATTGCCATACCTATAACTGCTCTACTGCAACTACAAGTAATAATAGACTGTGTATACACGAACCATTACGTCTGTAGTAAGTACAACCGAAGTAGCATATACACAACAGAAATGGTGGACAATCTAATAACGCAGTAACACCTTCCTGAAGTTGCATTATTTATTCAGGTTCACCAAAACAAAATAATGTGCTTGAATTCCTAGGGCAAACAAGTTAATCAACGCGAAACTTTTTTCCATCTAAGCTTTTTAATACTTGGCACTCTCTTACAGAATCTCCTCCTCGATATCCCACGTTTCTCTAATAAGCTTCATTTCTACCTATAACACAATAAAAAGCAAATAAATATCTTAGGTTAGGAACTTTAGTAATTTCTTTGCGGTGTTTATTACACCATACCCGTATACACGATTTTTAACCGTAGTTAATACTCCAAACCTCATCGGAAACGGGTGTAGTGTAATTAATCGGTTGTTCTTATAACCGACCATTCACATCCGTTGTAGTTACAGCCGTAGTGATACCAAGCGTTGTTAGTGTTCATGTATACGCAGTAATAAATACATAAGCATTAATACATATTATATTTCTTGCCTTTTAAACATATTTTCTGTTTGACTTGACCCATTTTATAGTTTTCATGAAAGTAAGGTTAAGTTAAAAGCGCTAATGCAAAATGATATTTCACCTAAAGGTTAGTGCTTCAAACACTTGTGCATGGAGCCCCTGTACTTGAAATTCATTTGCCGAAAGTGGATAGCAGCTCCATCCACACGTTTAAAACCAGTGGCACACAAAATGTGGCTAAAACATGTCTAGCCCATCTTTGTGTTGAAGTTAAGAGGTGTGAATCGATCGCTAATCGAGAATTGCGTCCGAGGGGGTTTGTGTTGGGGTGTGATTCGCAACGTCAGTGGTTCGATGCTTAGTAAAATTTACTTTTTCGTACGCAAAAATACCCAAACAAACCTTTATAACCGTTATACAACGATCTACAATATGTTAATTATTCCATATTTTCATTAAAAAGTCAAGCATTCTGCTATTACCACTTAATTATAATCATTTATTTAACCAATGTAAATAATATCTGTTGTGCTTTTATATATACAATATTTATTTAACAAATACTGTAAATATCAATATAAAATCATATAAAATTGTAACGTGCATTTTTAATAGTTTAACCTTTTTACGCTTTTTCTCAAATTAGTAAATACCTTTCTACAATCACTATTTCTATATTTTATATTTATTAACTCCTTAGGCGAATGCGTCGTATTATAATGAATAGATTGCATCGTTTCCTTTGAATCGCTGTTTGTATCAAGTAAATACGTCCGAATAGTTTTCATATTGTACGCAATTTAACTCGCGTGTATTAATTTTAAAAGATAGATAAATTGAAGATTAATTCTCATTAATAAATAAATTCCAACTTATCGAAAACGATAAACAGCCTGTAATTAATTGTTAGATACGATTGTGACATTCACGTTTTAGATGTTCCTTATGTTATTAGCGAAGTAGATAAGAGTCGATAAGCGGTTATAATAGAACGAGTTGAATAAACAGGCGAGGAGTGTTGTAGTTTGTTCTTCTTTCCTATATGTTGATATTACGTTAAAAATACTGTTTCCTTGTTGCTTTACTAATTGTGCTTTTAGTTGTTTTTCTTGTGAAGTAGAAGTTGTTTTTAACTGTAGAGCAGTGTAGTTCTGAGGATGGCAATTGAAGGAAAGATGCTTTATAGGCGAACGTGTTTTACTCGACCGCACGTGCTTGTTTACGGAAAGTCGACGGACGGTTTTAGTGATACGCGTAGCTTTACTAATTGTTTTTGTTGCTTTTCTGTTAGAAATAACAGTAGTAGAACTTGTCGTGTGTTTTACGGAACATTATTCTAGTGATACGCGTTGCTTTACTAATTGTGTTTTGTGGAGTTGTCTTTTATATTTGAACTGTGTGTGGTCCTTTTTTATCAGAGTAGTGCATACTTTGGATTATCCAAATACAGTGGATACTGTAGTTTCTGAATTTTCTAACCCCAAAGAATCTAAAATAGATCATTGTTTGCGCACATTTCGTTATTCAAAAGCATTAGATTTTTCTTTGTTACCATAGGTAGCAAATAGAACACCTCACGTTACTGTTAGTTTAATGCATTACATCGTGCCTTGAGGGCCCGTAATTCTAAATTTTTATTACCATTTTCTTTTGATTTGTGTTACAAAATATTTCGAAATTATTGTCTCATGAACTAGAATTAACAAGAAATTTATCAATGCTACATAGTTCCATCAGCCTGAAAATGTCTGTTACTAACACCAGTGAAATACGTAGGTGTAATTAGTGTAACGTGTGCTAAGTTCCATCAACACCCTCACAGTCAAGGGTGAAGTGCTTCGTTAGTGTAGGACATCGTGAATCCCCCACTCCAATTACAAGGAAGCGTTACTGAAGGACTTTCTGTAAGTTGAACTATTTCTTACTTAGTATTACTTTAAATATCTACCCGTTGTTTTCGCCATATCTTTGTCGTTCTGAGACCTTTTACAATAGAACTGCATGCTTTAAAAAAAAAAAGAAAGAAAAAGAAAAAAACCAATACTACTAGAATTACTCATATCAATTGTGTCTTACCTTTTTATCTTTTATTAACATGTTGTCTGATTGATGTTTAATTGGTGTGTGAGGAAACGTTTCTGCTACTCCCCAATATTACCTCACTTTGTACTAAACATTTTTCTGTATTGCTTTTACCGTTGTTATATTATATAGTTTATCTAAACAGTCTCTTTTATTTATATGCTACAAAGTACTGAATAACTTAGACGTTTCATTGCTGCTATGCTTATTCTTTTTTTTTCAGGTTTGCTTAACAAATTTTTTTTATTGCAGGTATTATCACTAACTCCTTACGGCCGAGTACATGGTAGGTTGGTCTGCTTTCTACAACCCCCCCTACTCACCGATTGAGCCCGGTCATTTTTTTCTCTGATTTTCTTTTTGTTACGCGCGGCTACGAGCCAACGTAGCATAAATTTGGCGCCCGAACAGGGACTGCCACGAATTACGTAACATCTATTTTTGGCGCCCAACGTGGCTGCCACGAACCAAAAAAAAACGTAACAAAATACTATACAATAATATAAAATATTATATAAAATAATATAAAATAATACAAAATAATATAAAATAATATAAAATAATATAAAATTATATAAAATAATATAAAATAATATAAAAGAATATAAAATTATATAAAATTATATAAAATAATATAAAATAATACAAGATAATATAAAATAATGTAAAACAATATACAACAATAAAAAAACTATATAAAACAATATAAAATAATATAAAATAATAGAAAATAATATCAAATAATAAAAAATAATATAAAAATTAAAGGCTTCATTTCCATTATTTACATTGCGTTCACTTTTTACTTATTTAACAAAGTCTGCTAGGGCAAAGTGGTCTTGATCCGATCAATTCTTTGGAGTCGCTTTAACAAAGTCTCCTAGGACGAAGTGGTCTAGATGCGATCAACCCTCCAAAGTCATTTTGACGAAATCTACTAGAACGAGATTGTCTTGATCCTGTCAACTCCTAGACATCCTTTTAACGAGTTCTACTAGGGCGAAGTGGTCTTGATCCGGTTAACTCCTCCGAATCTTTTTTACAAAATCTACTAGGGCAAACTACCTTGATCCGATCAACTCCTCCAAGTCTTTTTTAACGAAGTCTACTTAAACTAAGTGGTTTTGAGCTGATCAACTCCTAGAAGTCGTTTCAACAGTCTACTTAGGCAAAGCGATCTTGATTCGGTCAACTCTTCCAAGTCGTTTTTATGAAGTCTACTAGGGCGAAGTTATCTTGATCCTATCAACTCTTCTAGGTCGTTTCAACAAAGTCTTTTGGGCAAAGTGGTATCGAACCGATCAACTCATTAAAGTGGTTTCGTTCACGTCTACTAAGACAAAGTGGTCTTGATCTGATCAACTTATCAAAGTGGTTTCGTCGACGTCGACGTCTACTAGGGTGAAGTGGCCCAGATTCGATCAACTTATCAAAGTGGTTTTGTCGACGTTTATTAGGGCGAAGTGGTTTTGATCTGATCTACTCATCAAAGTGGTTTCGTCAATGTCTACAGGGGCGAACTTGTCTTGATCCGATTAACTCCTCCCAGCCGCTTTTATGATGTCTCAAGTCATTAAACTGACCTAAGTCACTTAAGTCACTTAAGTCACTCAAGTCATTTCAGTCACTCAAGTCACTCCAGACACTCAACTCACTCAACTCACTCAACTCATTCAACTCACTCAACTCACTCAACTCACCCAACTCACTCAATTCACTCAACTCATTCAACTCACTCAACTCATTCAACTCACTCAACTCAATCAACTCACTCAACTCACTCAACTCACTCAACTCACTCAACTCACTCAACTCATTCAACTCACTCAACTCGCTTAACTCACTCAACTCGCTCAACTTACTCAACTTACTCAACTCACTCAACTCACTCAACTCACTCAACGCACTCAACTCACTCAACTCACTCAACTCACATGTACATGTGTAAGTTTTTTATACGCATTTACATGCGTGCGCGTCTAGTTTTCTTGATCGCTTGCACGTGCATAACCAAATACACTTACGCATACGTATGCGTGTTGTTACGTGCCAATAAATTGGCCCTTAAACATTGTTTTTAGGTGAATTTTGATGTGCGGAAGTTTCGCGCCACAAATTTAAAAGACGCGGTGCGCGTATTTCCGTCGCGTCAAAAGTGGGTTGGACGAATAACTTCGCGCCGACGCGTAAAAGACAAAAGTGGGATAAAGTTTCCGTTAGACGCTTTAACGTGGCTTTTTTGCCTGAACCTTCGAGTGGAGTAGACGTTTGAGGTATCGTATCGTGCCTTTAGCTTTATCTATGTAGATTCCCTTGGCTAATTATCTGTTTGTCGCCCTTATACCTGGTATTCCTGTCTATTCCCTACATAGGTAGGAATAAATTTGCAGCCGTTGGCGAACCGTACTCCACGACCCTGGATGAACGAGCCCATGACTGTTGGAGTTGATCCGAGCGCTTTGGAAGAGCGTTGGGCGTACCATCTTTAACTACCTAAAAAGGGCCTTCCGTAGCCCTGATGGACTTTGATAGAGGCCAACTTTAGCTCAACCCCGCAGGACGTTCGGATTTCTGATGTAAGTACTCCATTGCTTAATTTGTTCGCTGATATAACCTATTGTCTTAAATTTATATATTTTTCCGATATTGCGTAATATAATTTGTGCATTGGTGACGTCATTGTCAGATGGGCGCGCCAAATCTGTACAAGGTTAGCGTTACCAACCGCCCGTGACGTCGCTTATTTCGCGCTTGCGCGATGTATTTATGAACTTTTTAACTGTAAGAATTCGCGGTTTAAAGCGTAAAAGTGTGTAAATGTATGTGCATGCGATTGTAAAGATCCCTTTACATGCAGATGCGAACGTGCATGTTTATGCATGAACATGTGTAGTTGCATGTACATGTGCAAGTTTATGTTCGTGCAAACTTGTATTTGTTTTTGTGCGTATTTGTGAAAATATGCATTTGCAAACCGGTATGTACATGTTCATGTACGTGTGCGCGAGTATATCTATGTGCTTGACCATGCGTCTGTGTGAGTTTGCGTATGTTTATGCATGTGTGCACATGTGCATGATCACGTACGTGAGTAGGTCTATTTGTGCTTGTGCATGTTTATGCTTATGCGCATGTGCTTATGGATTTTGTATACAAATGTACACGTGAAAGCGCACGCAAACAGTCTACAGGATTGCGCGCACAACCATGAACATGTTCGTGCGCCCGGTCATGCAAATGCAAGCAAGCATGAACAAATACATAAGTCTTTGTTCGTATTATAAACACGCACATGTTCATGTATAGGTGCCTAAGCAGGTGCAAGTGCATTTGTGAATGTGTACACGAATTTGCATACACACGCTCACTTGAAATGCACGCGATTAATCTACAGGCACACGCACGTGGACGCACGTAAATGCAAATGTGTTTAAGCATGCACATGCTTATGCACAAATGTGTTTATGTAAACGTGCTTTTATGAGCGCACGTCCATGAATATGTTCGCGTGCGCATTCATGTAAATGCACGTGACCTTGAGCAGTTACATGTGTCTTTGTTCGTATTATGAACATACACATGTTCATATGCAAGTACATGCACACGCGCATGTGAAGTGCATGTGACTAATACACAGACAAGCAAATGAACGCACACAAATACAAATGTGCATACGCATGCACATGTTTATGCACATTTATACAAATGTGCATACCCGCGAGCACGTCCATGAATATGTTCCCGTGCACGGTCATGCGAATGCACGTGAGCATGAGCAGAATTGTGCACGATGTGTGTTCACGCCCGCACGTCTATAAACATGTTCGTGTGCGCGTTCATGCAAATGCAAGTAAGCATGATCAGATACCTATACCCTTTTTCGTATTATGAACATGCACATGTTCATGTATAGGTGTCCGAACAAGTGCAGGTGCATTGGTGATGTGTATACGAATTTGCATAAACACGCGCATTTGAAGTGCACGCGATTAATCTACAGACACGCGCACGTGGATGCACGTAAATGCAAATGTGCTTAAGCATGCGTATGCTTATGCACAAACGTCTTTATGTAAACGTGCTTTTACGCCGCACATCCATGAACATATTCGCGTGCGCGTTCATGTAAATGCACGTGATCTTGAGCAGTTACATGTGTCTTTGTTCATATTATGAGCATGCACATGTGCATGTCTAGGTGCCCCAGCAGGTGCAAGTACATACATTCGCGTGTATACGAATATGCTTATACACACGCATGTCAAGTTACGCGATTAATCTACAAATTCACGCACGTGAACTCATGCAAAGGCAAATATGCTTAAGTATGCACATGCTAATGCAAATGTGTCTTCACGCGTGCACGGTTATGTAAATGCACGTGAGCATGAGCAGTTACTTATGCGTTTGCTCGTATTTTGAAAATGCACATGTTTATGTATAGGTACCTGAGCAGGCGCAAGAACATTTGTGAATGTGTATACGAATTTGCATACATTTATGCATGTGAAGTAACGCGATGAATGTACAAATACACGCACGTAAACTCAAGTAATTGCAGATGTGCTTAAGTATGTGCATGCTAATGCAAATGTGTCTTCACGCGCGTACATCAATGAACCTGTTCGCGTGTTTGCTCAGGTAAATGCACGTGAACATGAGCAGTTACATGTACCTTTGTTCGTATTTTGAACATGCACATGTTCATGCATACGTGCCTGAGCAGGCGCAAGTAGCTTTGCGAATGTGTATACGAATTTGCATGTACGCACGCATGTGAAATCACGCGATTAATCTACAAATACACGCGCGTAAACGCACGCAAATGCAAATGTGCTTAAGAATGCACATGATAATCCAAATGACTTCACGGGCGCACGTCCGTGAACATGTTCGCGTGCACGGTCATGTGAATGCACGTGAGCATGAGCGGTTACATGCGCCTTTGTTCGTATTTGGAACATGCACATGTTTATGTATACGTGCCTGAGCAGTCGCAAGTACATTGGCGAGTGGGTATATGAATTTGCATACACACACGCATGTGAAGTCACGCGATTAATCTACAACTACACGCACGTAAACTCACGCAAATGCAAATGTGCTTAAGCATGCACATGTTAAGGCAAATGTGTCTTCACGCGCGCACGTCCATGAACATGTTCGCGTGCACGGTCATGCAAATGGACGCGAGCATGAGAAGTTACATGTGCTTTTGTTCGTATTTTGAACACGCACATGTTTATGCATACGTGCCTGAGCAGGCGCAAGTACATTTGTGAATGTGTATACGAATTTGCATACTCACACGCATGTGAAGTCGCGCGATTAATCTACAGACACACGCACGTGAACGAACGCAAATGCAAATAAGCGTAAACATGCACATGCTAGTACACATGTGTCTTCACGTCTGCACGTCAATAAACATGTTCGCGTGCACGGTCAAATGAATGCATGTGAGCATGAGCAATGTGCCTTTGTTCGTATTACGAACATGCACATGGTCATCTATAGGTGCCTGAGGCGGTACAGATACATTTGTGAAGTTGTATACGAATTTGCACACACACATGTGAAGTGCATTTATTTAATCTACAGACACGCACGTAAACACACGTCAGTGCAAATGTGCTTACGCATGCAATTGCTTATGCACAAACGTGCTTATGCAAATGTGCATTACCGCGCGCATGTTCACGTACATGTTTGCATGCACGACCATGCAAATGCAAGTTAGCATGAGCAGATACATGTGCCTTTGTTCGTACTATGAACATGCACATGTTCATGTACAGGTGCATGAACAGGTGCAAGCATATTTGTGAATATTTATAGACACGCGCATGTAAAATGCACGCGATTGATCTACAAACACATGCACGTGACCGCACGCAAAAGCAAATGCGCCTAAGCATGCACATGCTTATGGACAAACGTGTTTATGCAAATGTAACTAAACGCGCGCACGTCCATGAATATGTTTGCGTTCATGTTTATGTAAATGCACGTGAGCGCGAGAAGTTACATGTGCCTTTGTTTGGATTATGAATATGCACATGTTCAGGTATAGGTGCATGAACAGGTGCAAGTATATTTGTGAATGTTTATAGACACGCGCATATAAAATGCACGCGTTTAATCAACAAACACATGCACACAAACGCACGCAACCGCAAATGTGCTTAAGCATGCACATGCTTATGCACAAACGTGTTTATGCCAATGTGCCTTCACGCGCGCACGTTCATGAACATGTTTGCGTTCATGTTTATGTAAATGCACGTGAGTGCGAGAAGTTACATGTGCCTTTGTTCGGATTATGAATATGCACATGTTCAAGTAAAAGTGCATGAGCAGGTGCAAGTATATTTGTGAATGTATATATGTTTTTACATACACATACGTATGTGAAGTACACGCGATTAATCTACAAACACATACACACAAACGCACGCAACCGCAAATGTGCTTAAGCATGCACATGCTTATGCACAAACGTGTTTATGCCAATGTGCCTTCACGCGCGCACGTTCATAAACATGTTTGCGTTCATGTTTATGTAAATGCACGTGAGCGCGAGAAGTTACATGTGCCTTTGTTCGGATTATGAACGTGCACATGTTCATGTACAAGTGCATGAACAAGTGCAAGTATATTTGTGAATGTTTATAGACACGCGCATATAAAAATGCACGCGATTAATCAACAAACACATGCACGTGAATGACGCAACCGCAAATATGCTCAAGCATGCACATGCTCATGCTCAAGCGTGTTTATGCAAATGTGCCTTCACGCGCGCACGTCCATGATCATGTTTGCGTTCATGTTTATGTAAATTCACGTGAGTGCGAGAAGTTACATGTGCCTTTGTTCGGATTATGAATATGCACATGTTCAAGTAAAAGTGCATGAGCAGGTGCAAGTATATTTGTGAATGTATATATGTTTTTACATACACATGCGTATGTGAAGTACACGCGATTAATCTACAAACACATACACACAAACGCACGCAACCGCAAATGTGCTTAAGCATGCACATGCTTATGCACAAACGTGTTTATGCAAATGTGCCTTAACGCGTGCACGTCCATGAACATGTTTTCGTTCATGTTTATGTAAATGTACATGAGCGCGAGAAGCTACATGTGCATTTGTTTGGATTATGAACGTGCACTCATGTTCAGTTGCATAAACAGGTGCAAGTATATTTGTAAATGTTTATAGACACGCGCATATAAAATGCACGCGATTAATCTACAAACACTTGCACGTAAACGCACGCAAACACAAATGTGCTTAAGCATGCACATGCTTATGCACAAACGTGTTTATGCAAATGTGCCTTTACGCGCGAACGCCCATGTACATGTTCGCGTTCTTGTAGATACACGTGAGCATGAGGAGTTACATGTACCTTTATTCGTATTTGTGTACATGTGCATTAACATGCGCACACGTCAAGCGCACGTGAACGCTTGTACGTACGTAACCAAACAAACTTAAGCATGCGTGTGCGTGTGTAAATGTACATGCATAGGGATATAGGATCTCATTTTACAAGAATCTTTGATAAAGAATATCAAGAATTTTTTACAAAATTTCTTACATCTGTTGAGAACTACTACAATTTTGAGATATATAGAGCCACGGTCATGACTATGACCCAGGATCTCTATTTTTAAGAATCTTTGATAAAGAATATCAAAAGTTTTCTGACAAAATCTCTTCAATCTATTGCGAACTATTATAATTTTGAGATATATAGAGCCATGGTCATGACTATGACCCAGGTTTAACTTTTAAAGAATCTAAAGGATATCAAGAGTTTATTGACAAAATTATTGACAAAAGCTATTACAATTTTGAGATATATAGAGCAATGGTCAGACCCAGGATATCACTTTTCAAGAATGTTTGATAAAGAATAGCAAGAATTTTTTACAAAATTTCTTACATCTTTTGAGAACTACTACAATTTTGAGATATATAGAGCCACGGTCATGACTATGACCCAGGATCTCTATTTTTAAGAATCTCTGACAAAGAATATCAAAAGTTTTCTAACAAAATCTCTTAAATCTATTGCGAACTATTATAATTTTGAGATATATAGAGCCATGGTCATGACCCTGACCCAGGTTTCACTTTTAAAGAATCTAAAGGATATCAAGAGTTTATTGACAAAATCTCTTGCATCTATTGAGAACTATTACAATTTTGAAATATATAGAGCCATGGTCATGACCACGACCCAGGATCTCATTTTACAAGAATCTTTGATAAAGAATATCAAATTTTTTACAAAATTTCTTACATCTTTTGAGAACTACTACAATTTTGAGATATATAGAGCCACGGTCATGACTATGACCCAGGATCTCTATTTTTAAGAATCTTTGATAAAGAATATCAAAAGTTTTCTGACAAAATCTCTTCAATCTATTGCGAACTATTATAATTTTGAGATATATAAATGGGCATAACCATGACCCAGGTTTCACTTATAAAGAATCTAAAGGATATCAAGGGTTTATTGACAAAATCTCTTGCATCTATTGAGAACTATTACAATTTTAAGATATATAAAACCATGGTCTTGACCATGACCCAGGTTTCACTTTTCAAGAATCTAAAGAATATCTAGAGTTTATTGACAAAATCTCTTGCACCTATTGAGAACTATTACAATTTTGAGATATATAGAGCCATGGTCATGACCATGACCCAGAATCTCAATTTTCAAGAATGTTTGATAAAGAATATCAAGAATTTTTTACAAAATTGCTTACATCTTTTGAGAACTACTACAATTTTGAGATATATAGAGCCACGGTCATGACTATGACCCAGGATCTCTATTTTTAAGAATCTTTGATAAAGAATATCAAAAGTTTTCTGACAAAATCTCTTCAATCTATTGCGAACTATTATAATTTTGAGATATATAGAGCCATGGTCATGACCCTGACCCAGGTTTCACTTTTAAAGAATCTAAAGGATATCAAGAGTTTATTGACAAAATCTTTTGCATCTATTGAGAACTATTACAATTTTGAGATATATAGAGCCATGGTAATGGCCATGACCCAGGATCTCAATTTTCAACAATCTTTGATAAAGAATATCAAGAATTTATTATCAAAGTTTTCTTGCATCTATTGAGAACTATTACAAGTTTAGATATATAGAGCCATGGTCACGACCATGACCCAGAATCTCAATTTTCAAAAATCTTTGATAAAGAATATCAAGAATTTTTTACAAAATTTCTTGCATCTTTTGAGAACTACTACAATTTTGAGATATATAGAGCCATGGTCATGACTATGACCCAGGATCTCTACTATTAAGAATCTTTGATAAAGAATATCAAAAATTTTCGGACAAAATCTCTTGCATCTATTGAGAACTATTACAATTTTGAGATATATAGAGTCATGGTCATGATCATGACCCAGGATCTCACTTTTCAAGAATCTTTGATAAAAAATAATCCAGAGTTTATTGACAAAATCTTTTACATCTATTGAGAGCTATTACAATTTTGAAATATATAGAGCCATGGTCATGACCATGACCCAGGATCTCACTTTTCAAGAATCTTGATAAAGAATATCAAGAGTTTGTTGATAAAATCTCTTGCATCCATTGAGAACTATTACAATTTTGAGATATATAGACCCATGATCATGACCAAGACCCAGGTTTCACTTTTCAAGAATCTAAAGAATATCAAAAGTTTATGAACAAAATCTCTTGCATCTATTGAAAACTATTACAATTTTGAGATTTATAGAGCCATGGTCATGACCATGACCCAGGATCTCAATTTTCAAGAATCTTTGATAAAGAATATCAAGAGTTTGTTGATAAAATCTCTTGCATCTATTGAGAACTATTACAATTTTGAGATTTATAGAGCCATGATCATGACCATGACCCAGGTTTCACTTTTCAAGAATCTAAAGAATATCAAAAGTTTATGAACAAAATCTCTTGCATCTATTGAAAACTATTACAATTTTGAGATATATAGAGCCATGGTCATGACCCTGACCCAGGTTTCACTTTTAAAGAATCTAAAGGATATCAAGAGTTTATTGACAAAATCTTTTGCATCTATTGAGAACTATTACAATTTTGAGATATATAGAGCCATGGTCATGGCCATGACCCAGCATCTCAATTTTCAAGAATCTTTGATAAAGAATATCAAGAATTTATTATCAAAGTTTTCTTGCATCTATTGAGAACTATTACAAGTTTAGATATATAGAGCCATGGTCACGACCATGACCCAGAATCTCAATTTTCAAAATCTTTGATAAAGAATATCAAGAATTTTTTACAAAATTTCTTGCATCTTTTGAGAACTACTACAATTTTGAGATATATAGAGCCATGGTCATGACTATGACCCAGGATCTCTACTATTAAGAATCTTTGATAAAGAATATCAAAAATTTTCGGACAAAATCTCTTGCATCTATTGAGAACTATTACAATTTTGAGATATATAGAGCCATGGTCATGACCATGACCCAGGTTTCACTTTTCAAAAATCTAAATAATATCAAGTGTTTATGAACAAAATCCCTTGCATCTATTGAGAACTATTACAATTTTGAGATATATAGAGCCATGGTCATGATTATAACCTAGGATCTCCCTTTTCAAGAATCTTTGATAAAGAATATCAGGAGTTTATTGACAAAATCTTTTACATCTATTGAGAGCTATTACAATTTTGAGATATATAGAGCCATGGTCATGACCGTGACCCAGGACCTCACTTTTAAAAAATCTTTGATAAAGAATATTAAGAGTTTATTGAGAAAATCTCTTGCATCTATTGAGGGCTATTACAATTTTGAGATATATAGAGCCATGATCATGACCATGACCCAGGTTTCACTTTTCAAGAATCTAAAGAATATCAAAAGTTTATGAACAAAATCTCTTGCATCTATTGAGAACTATTAAAATTTTGAGATATATAGAGCCATGGTCATGACCATGACCCAGGTTTCACTTTTCAAGAATCTTTGATAAAGAATATCAAGAGTTCATTGATAAAATCTTTTGCATCTATTGAGAACTATTACAATTTTGAGATATATAGAGCCATGGTCATGACCATGACCCAGGTTTCACTTTTCAAGAATCTTTGATAAAGATTATCAAGAGTTTATTGACAAAATCTCTTGCATCTTTGAGAAGGATTACAATTTTGAGATATATAGAGCCACGGTCATGACTATGACCCAGGATCTCTATTTTTAAGAATCTTTGATAAAGAATATCAAAAGTTTTCTGACAAAATCTCTTCAATCTATTGCGAACTATTATAATTTTGAGATATATAAATGGGCATAACCATGACCCAGGTTTCACTTATAAAGAATCTAAAGGATATCAAGGGTTTATTGACAAAATCTCTTGCATCTATTGAGAACTATTACAATTTTGAGATATATAGAACCATGGTCATGACCATGACCCAGGATCTCACTTTTCAAGAATCTAAAGAATATCTAGAGTTTATTGACAAAATCTCTTGAATCGATTGAGAACTATTACAATTTTGAGATATATAGAGCCATGGTCATGACCATGAAACAGGATCTCAATTTTCAAGAATCTTTGATAAAGAATATCAAGAATTTTTTAACAAAATTTCTTGCATCTTTTGAGAACTACTACAATTTTGAGATATATAGAGCCATGGTCATGACTATGACCCAGGATCTCTATTTTAAGAATCTTTGATAAAGAATATCAAAGTTTTCTGACAAAATCTCTTCAATCTATTGCGAACTATTATAATTTTGAGATATATAGAGCCATGGTCATGACTATGACCCAGGTTTCACTTTTCAAGAATCTAAAGAATATCAAGAGTTTATTGACAAAATCTCTTGCATCTATTGAGAACTATTACAATTTTGAGATATATAGAGCCATGGTCATGACCATGACCCAGGATCTCAATTTTCAAGAATCTTTGATAAAGAATATCAAGAATTTATTATCAAAATTTTCTTGCATCTATTGAGAACTATTACAATTTTGAGATATATAGAGCCATGGTCACGACCATGACCCAGAATCTCAATTTTCAAGAATCTTTGATAAAGAATATCAAGAATTTTTACAAAATTTCTTGCATCTTTTGAGAACTATTACAATTTTGAGATATATAGAGCCATGGTCATGACTATGACCCAGGATCTCTACTATTAAGAATCTTTGATAAAGAATATCAAAAATTTTCGGACAAAATCTCTTGCATCTATTGAGAACTATTACAATTTTGAGATATATAGAGTCATGGTCATGATCATGACCCAGGATCTCACTTTTCAAGAATCTTTGATAAAAATAATCAGAGTTTATTGACAAAATCTTTACATCTATTGAGAGCTATTACAATTTTGAAATATATAGAGCCATGGTCATGACCATGACCCAGGATCTCACTTTTCAAGAATCTTTGATAAAGAATATCAAGAGTTTGTTGATAAAATCTCTTGCATCCATTGAGAACTATTACAATTTTGAGATATATAGACCCATGATCATGGCCAAGACCCAGGTTTCACTTTTCAAGAATCTAAAGAATATCAAAAGTTTATGAACAAAATCTCTTGCATCTATTGAAAACTATTACAATTTTGAGATTTATAGAGCCATGGTCATGACCATGACCCAGGATCTCAATTTTCAAGAATCTTTGATAAAGAATATCAAGAATTTTTTAACAAAATTTCTTGCATCTTTTAAGAACTATTACAATTTTGAGATTTATAGAGCCATGATCATGACCATGACCCAGGATCTCAATTTTCAAGAATCTTTGATAAAGAATATCAAGAGTTTATTGAGGAAATCTCTTGCATTTATTGAGAGCTATTATAATTTTGAGATATATAGAGCCATGATCATGACCATGACCCAGGTTTCACTTTTCAAGAATCTAAAGAATATCAAAAGTTTATGAACAAAATCTCTTGCATCTATTGAAAACTATTACAATTTTGAGATTTATAGAGCCATGGTCATGACCATGACCCAGGATCTCAATTTTCAAGAATCTTTGATAAAGAATATCAAGAATTTTTTAACAAAATTTCTTGCATCTTTTAAGAACTATTACAATTTTGAGATTTATAGAGCCATGGTCATGACCATGACCCAGGATCTCAATTTTCAAGAATCTTTGATAAAGAATATCAAGAGTTTATTGAGGAAATCTCTTGCATTTATTGAGAGCTATTATAATTTTGAGATATATAGAGCCATGATCATGACCATGACCCAGGTTTCACTTTTCAAGAATCTAAAGAATATCAAAAGTTTATGAACAAAATCTCTTGCATCTATTGAAAACTATTACAATTTTGAGATTTATAGAGCCATAGTCATGATTATGACCCAGGATCTCAATTTTCAAGAATCTTTGATAAAGAATATCAAGAATTTTTTAACAAAATTTCTTGCATCTTTTAAGAACTATTACAATTTTGAAATATATAGAGCCATGGTCATGACCATGACCCAGGTTTCACTTTTCAAGAATCTTTGATAAAGAATATCAAGAGTTCATTGATAAAATCTCTTGCATCTATTCAGAACTATTACAATTTTGAGATATATAGAGCCATGGTCATGACCATGACCCAGGTTTCACTTTTCAAGAATCTAAATAATATCAAGTGTTTATGAACAAAATCACTTGCATCTATTGAGAACCATTACAATTTTGAGATATATAGAGCCATGTTAATGACCATGACCCAGGTTTCACTTTTCAAGAATCTAAAGAATATCAAGAGTTTATGAACAAAATCTCTTGCATCTATTGAGAACTATTACAATTTTGAGATATATAGAGCCTTGTTAATGACCATGACCCAGGATCTCAATTTTCAAGAATCTTTGATAAAGAATATCAAGAGTTTATTGAGAAAATCTCTTGCATCTATTGAGAGCTATTACAATTTTGAAATATATAGAGCCATGGTCATGACCATGACCCAGGTTTCACTTTTCAAGAATCTAAATAATATCAAGTCTTTATGAACAAAATCCCTTGCATCTATTGAGAACTATTACAATTTTGAGATATATAGAGTCATGGTCATGATCATGACCCAGGATCTCACTTTTCAAGAATCTTTGATAAAGAATATCAAGAGTTTGTTGATAAAATCTCTTGCATCCATTGAGAACTATTACAATTTTGAGATATATAGAGCCATGATCATGACCAAGACCCAGGTTTCACTTTTCAAGAATCTAAAGAATATCAAAAGTTTATGAACGCAATCTCTTGCATCTATTGAAAACTATCACAATTTTGAGATTTATAGAGCCATGGTCATGACCATGACCCAGGATCTCAATTTTCAAGAATCTTTGATAAAGAATATCAAGAGTTTATTGAGAAAATCTCTTGCATTTATTGAGAGCTATTACAATTTTGAGATATATAGAGCCATGGTCATGACCATGACCCAGGATCTCAATTTTCAAGAATCTTTGATAAAGAATATCAAGAGTTTATTGAGAAAATCTCTTGCATCTATTGAGAGCTATTACAATTTTGAAATATATAGAGCCATGGTCATGACCATGACCCAGGATCTCACTTTTCAAGAATCTTTGATAAAGAATATCAAGAGTTTGTTGATAAAATTTCTTGCATCTATTGAAAACTATTACAATTTTGAGATTTATAGAGCCATAGTCATGATTATGACCCAGGATCTCAATTTTCAAGAATCTTTGATAAAGAATATCAAGAATTTTTTAACAAAATTTCTTGCATCTTTTAAGAACTATTACAATTTTGAAATATATAGAGCCATGGTCATGACCATGACCCAGGTTTCACTTTTCAAGAATCTTTGATAAAGAATATCAAGAGTTCATTGATAAAATCTCTTGCATCTATTCAGAACTATTACAATTTTGAGATATATAGAGCCATGGTCATGACCATGACCCAGGATCTCAATTTTCAAGAATCTTTGATAAAGAATATCAAGAGTTTATTGAGAAAATCTCTTGCATTTATTGAGAGCTATTATAATTTTGAGATATATAGAGCCATGATCATGACCATGACCCAGGTTTCACTTTTTAAGAATCTAAAGAATATCAAAAGTTTATGAACAAAATCTCTTGCATCTATTGACAACTATTACAATTTTGAGATTTATAGAGTCATGGTCATGACCATGACCCAGGTTTCACTTTTTAAGAATCTAAAGAATATTAAAGTTTATGAACAAAATCTCTTGCATCTTTTGAGAACTATTACAATTTTGAGATTTATAGAGCCATGGTCATGACCATGACCCAGGTTTCACTTTTCAAGAATCTAAATAATATCAAGAGTTTATGAACAAAATCACTTGCATCTATTGAGAACCATTACAATTTTGAGATTTATAGAGTCATGTAATGACCATGACCCAGGTTTCACTTTTCAAGAATCTAAAGAATATCAAGAGTTTATGAACAAAATCTCTTGCATCTATTGAGAACTATTACAATTTTGAGATATATAGAGCCTTGTTAATGACCATGACCCAGGATCTCAATTTTCAAGAATCTTTGATAAAGAATATCAAGAGTTTATTGAGAAAATCTCTTGCATCTATTGAGAGCTATTACAATTTTGAAATATATAGAGCCATGGTCATGACCATGACCCAGGTTTCACTTTTCAAGAATCTAAATAATATCAAGTCTTTATGAACAAAATCCCTTGCATCTATTGAGAACTATTACAATTTTGAGATATATAGAGTCATGGTCATGATCATGACCCAGGATCTCACTTTTCAAGAATCTTTGATAAAAAATAATCCAGAGTTTATTGACAAAATCTTTTACATCTATTGAGAGCTATTACAATTTTGAAATATATAGAGCCATGGTCATGACCATGACCCAGGATCTCACTTTTCAAGAATCTTTGATAAAGAATATCAAGAGTTTGTTGATAAAATCTCTTGCATCCATTGAGAACTATTACAATTTTGAGATATATAGAGCCATGATCATGACCAAGACCCAGGTTTCACTTTTCAAGAATCTAAAGAATATCAAAAGTTTATGAACGCAATCTCTTGCATCTATTGAAAACTATCACAATTTTGAGATTTATAGAGCCATGGTCATGACCATGACCCAGGATCTCAATTTTCAAGAATCTTTGATAAAGAATATCAAGAGTTTATTGAGAAAATCTCTTGCATTTATTGAGAGCTATTACAATTTTGAGATATATAGAGCCATGGTCATGACCATGACCCAGGATCTCAATTTTCAAGAATCTTTGATAAAGAATATCAAGAGTTTATTGAGAAAATCTCTTGCATCTATTGAGAGCTATTACAATTTTGAAATATATAGAGCCATGGTCATGACCATGACCCAGGATCTCACTTTTCAAGAATCTTTGATAAAGAATATCAAGAGTTTGTTGATAAAATCTCTTGCATCTATTGAAAACTATTACAATTTTGAGATTTATAGAGCCATAGTCATGATTATGACCCAGGATCTCAATTTTCAAGAATCTTTGATAAAGAATATCAAGAATTTTTTAACAAAGTTTCTTGCATCTTTAAGAACTATTACAATTTTGAATATATAGAGCCATGGTCATGACCATGACCCAGGTTTCACTTTTCAAGAATCTTTGATAAAGAATATCAAGAGTTCATTGATAAAATCTCTTGCATCTATTCAGAACTATTACAATTTTGAGATATATAGAGCCATGGTCATGACCATGACCCAGGATCTCAATTTTCAAGAATCTTTGATAAAGAATATCAAGAGTTTATTGAGAAAATCTCTTGCATTTATTGAGAGCTATTATAATTTTGAGATATATAGAGCCATGATCATGACCATGACCCAGGTTTCACTTTTTAAGAATCTAAAGAATATCAAAAGTTTATGAACAAAATCTCTTGCATCTATTGACAACTATTACAATTTTGAGATTTATAGAGCCATGGTCATGACCATGACCCAGGTTTTACTTTTCAAGAATCTAAAGAATATTAAAAGTTTATTGACGAAATCTCTTGCATCTTTTGAGAACTATTACAATTTTGAGATTTATAGAGCCATGGTCATGACCATGACCCATGTTTCACTTTTCAAGAATCTAAATAATATCAAGAGTTTATGAACAAAATCACTTGCATCTATTGAGAACCATTACAATTTTGAGATATATAGAGCCATGTTAATGACCATGACCCAGGTTTCACTTTTCAAGAATCTAAAGAATATCAAGAGTTTATGAACAAAATCTCTTGCATCTATCGAGAACTATTTCAATTTTGAAATATATAGAGCCATGTTAATGACCATGACCCAGGATCTCAATTTTCAAGAAACTTTGATAAAGAATATCAAGAGTTTATTGACAAAATCTCTTGCATTTATTGAGAGCTATTACAATTTTGAAATATATAGAGCCATGGTCATGACCATGACCCAGGTTTCACTTTTCAAGAATCTTTGATAAAGAATATCAAGAGTTTATTGAGAAAATCTCTTGCATTCATTGAGAGCGATTACAATTTTGAAATATATAGAGCCATGGTTATGACCATGACCCAGGATCTCAATTTTCAAGAATCTTTGATAAAGAATATCAAGAGTTTATTGAGAAAATCTCTTGCATTTATTGAGAGCTATTACAATTTTGAAATATATATAGAGCCATGGTCATGACCATGACCAAGGACTAACGCAAACATATGCGCATGCTTACATCACGCTTACGTACGTACGCCTACATGCTGTTTCGCTAACCGTGGATTGTTTCAGACAGGAATCGAACTCAACACCTCCGGAATGGTAGCCACGCGCGACGTAACCAATCCACGAAGCTGCCTCTTATGGGTGTCATCGAATCTAAGCCAGTCAGACAAAATATTTATTTATTTTGAGGAATGACGTCAAACAGGAAGTACAAATCTTACAATGGAGGTACTACGCTTACCTTGGGTACTGTACTTGGCGATCCTCACGGGAGAGATGTCGTGGCTCTTGGCTACTGTCAAACGAAAGCAGGAATTTTAAACAGCACATCTTTGCCGTTTGTTTGTTCCATATCATCGAAACCACCGATGCTCACTAGACTTTTCTGCAAATCTTAAGACAACTACCCCTTCCCCTCGATACCCATGACAGTTTTTAACACCATCTGCAGCAACTTGTCAAATTTACAAAAGTGAGGCCCTCCAGGCCTACGAAATTCAGTTATAAAAGGGCATTTTCTTAGGATTAATTACTGCCAACTTAAAAATCTACAGGTTTCTCTTCAATAAACGAACGAAAACCGAGCTACTACTATTTGAAATTATTTCCAATACCTCCTGTTTGATGACTTTTCTGTAAATAAACAAATAAATAAACGTTTGCTAATCGATTTCTTGCCATCACGCAATTCAAAACCCATAAATTATAACCAGTTGCAATTGCTTTTTCTTCTACAATGAAGAAGTGCGATAATTGGCTTGCGTCAGCAGTCTTTTTGTATTTTTATCTATGTCCTCTAACAAGCAACTCGCGCAACGTCGACGAACACCTATTCAACCATCGATTTAAAAACTAGAAGTGAGCGATTTCGATCGGTTTACCATTTAAAACGGGTTTTAAAAAGTAAGTGCCTGTTTTATTAAAACAGAGAATGTTAATAAATCCGTCTACGTTTCAAATCTAAATCTGTCTACGCTCAAATTTAAATTAAAATGTACACGAGACGTTTGATTATTTGTGGAAGTACTTGCGTTAGGCAACCCACTGTACGTCGGTGCATACCGCGCTAACTAACCTAAGAAATTCTATTTTGTATAACGTCTTGTATTTCTGTACGTTTTTTTTTATTTAAGAGCCTTTAAGCCTTACTTTTAATTTTTCAATGCTCCACCAGAAGGTACTACATAGTCCAAAAAATTATTTTTTTACCGTTAAGCCGCTAAAATATTTAAATTCTACTATAATAGAGTTGTTTTTAAGCAACACACACACTTGTTGATCAACCGCAGGCACCTGATTGGTTGCTGACTTTTATGACGTAATTATACCAAACCAAACAACAATTTAAAGGTTCCAACGGACTGCCGATAAACCTGAGTTAATATTTTAAACAGTCCAATTATTTGAAATTGTAAGGCGTTTGAGAAGCATTTTACAAGTCTGTAACTAACCCCCCCGCCCCCCGCTCCTCCAACCCCTTGCGATAATCATCACCAATACCACCACCAACCGTGGACCGATTTGATGCAAACCCTGCACTTCATTGGTTACAGCTAGCACCAGTTAGCGTCCACGAATTAGAGCTAGCACCAAAGCCGTTTCAGAAATATAACCTAACAATTTGGGGGGCAGGGGGAAGTTGACGCTAGCTTCCCCATTCTTGGATTTGTTCCTAAATCTAGCACTGGGTAGCTCTGACGTAGCACCAGTTAGGACTCAATTAAAAAAGCTAGCACCTCAAAAACGAGATGGCGACAAATTTCCAAAAATTAGACGCTAGCAACCCCCAGTTGTTCTAAATAATTGAAACTCGGGCAGCTGATTGCTAATTGCTAGCACCGGTTAGCACCCAAGTCTCAGAGCTAGCACCACAACCGTTTCAGAAATATCACCCGTTCTATTTGGAAGGAACCAACTTAACGCCATCCCCCACAGACGTCGGCAAATATCAGCTACGCATAGTTGTTAAAAAAAATTGAAACTTGGGCACCTAATTGCTAATAGCTAGCACAGGCTAGCACCCAAGGTTTAGAGCTACGAACAGAGCCGATTCAGAAATATTGCCTGTTCAATTTAGGAGGGGTCAACTCGGCGCCTGCCACAACCATGTCGGCAAATTTACAAAAATTAGACTTCAGAAACTCCCAGTTGTAGAAAAAAATTAAAACTCGTGCATCTAATTGCTAATAGTCAGCACCAGCTAGCACCCAAGTCTTAGAGCTACCAGTAGAGCTGTTTTAGAAATATGGTCTGTTAAATTTGAAAGGGCCAATTAATCACCATCGTCCACAGTGCTCGGATTTGCTCCAAAATCTAGCACTTGGTAGCTCTGAACTAGCATAAGCTAGCACTCGATTGAGAGAGCTAGCACCTCAAAAACGAGATGATGGCGAATTTCCGAAAATTAGACGCCAGCAACCCCCAGTTGTTCAAAAAAATTAAAATTTTGGCAGTTAGTTGCTAATACCCAACACTGGCTAGCACTCAAGTTGTAGAACTAGCACACCGCTTCAAAAATATCGCCTGTTCAACTTGGGAGAAGCCAACTTGACGCCAGCCGCCACATATATCGGCAAATTTACCAAAATTAAATACCAGCTACCCTTCGTTTTTCAGAAAAATTGAAACTCGGGCACTTGATTGCTAATAGCTTGTACCAGCTAGTACCCAAGTATTAGAACTAGCACCGCAACCGTTTCAGGAATATGGCCTGTTTAATTTGGAAGAGGCCAACTTAACGCCATCCCTTTAGTGCTCGGATTTACGCCAAAACCTAGCTCTCGTTAGTTCTGACGTAGCACCAGTTAGCACTCAATTGAGCGAGCTAGCACCTCAAAACAAGATAGCGGCCAATTTCCAAAAATCAGATGCCAATCCCCACTTGTTAAAGAATTTGAAAAATGGGCACCATAACCGTTTTGGAAATATTGCCTGCTCGATTTAGGAGGGGCCAACTTGACGCCAGCCCTTTAGTGCTCGGATTTGTGCCAAAACCTAGCACTGGGTAGCTCTGACCTAGCACTCGACTGAGAGAGGTAGCACCTGAAAACCGAGATGGCGGCGAATTTCCAAAAATTAGACGCCAGCTAATCCCAGTTGTTCAAAAAAATTGAAATTTGGAAAGCTAGCTGCCAATAGCTAGTATTGACTAGCACTCAACTTTTAGAACTAGCACACCGCTTCAAAAATATTGTCTGTTTAATTTGAGAGAGGCCAACTTTACGCCAACCTCTTCAGATATCGGCAAATTTACAAAAATTAAATACCAGCTAGCACTAGTTGTTGAAGAAAAATGAAACTCGGGCATGTTCAATTTGGGAGGGGTCCCACAGACCTCGGATTTGCGCCAAAGTCTAACACTAAGTAGCTCTGACGTAGCACCAGTTAGGACTCAATGAGAAAGTGCATTTAAGCCCCAGCTAGCACCCAATTGAAAGAGCTAGCACCGCGAAAACCGGATTGCGGCAAATTTTCAAAATTTAGACGCCAGTCCTCTGTAGTTCCAAAAAATAGAAACTCAGGAACCTGATTGCTAATAGCTACTACCAGCTTGCATCCAAGTCCTAGACTTAGCATCACAATCGTTTCCGAAATATTGTACGTTCATTTTGGGAAGAGCCAACGTGACGCCAGCCCCCACAGTGCTCGAATTTGCTCCATAACCTAGCACCGGCTAGCTCTGACCTAGTACCGGCTAGCACCCAATTGAATCAGCTGGCACGTCAAAAACAAGAGAGCTGCCAATTTCCAAAAATTAGATGCCAACCATCCTCTGTTGTTCAAAAATTTTAAAATTCGGGCAACTGATTGTTAATAACTAGCACCGGTTTGTACCCAAGTCTTAGAGCTATCACCACAACCGCTCAGTAATATTGCCTGTTCAAATTAGGAGGGGTTAACATGACGCCAGCTCCTCAGTGCTCGGATTTGCGCCAAAATCTAGAACTGGGTAGCTCTGACTTATCACAAGCTAGCACTCAACTGAAAAGCTAACACTTTTAAAACAAAATTGCGGTGAATTGCCAAAAATTAGACGCCAGCGACCACCATTTGTTCAAAAAATTGAAATTCAGGCAGCTGATAGCTATTAGCTAGCACCGACTAGCGCTCAAGTCTTAGAACTATCACATCGCATCAGAAATGTGACCTATTTAATTTGGCGGGCAGTGGGAAGTTGTCGCCAGCTTTCCTGTTCATGGATTTGTTCCTAAACCTAGCACTGGGTACCTCTGACGTAGCACCAGTTTGGACTCAATTGAGAGAGTTTTCACCTCAAAAACGTGATGGTAGCGAACTTCCAAAAATTAGACGCCAGCCTCCCAGTTTTTCAAAAAATTAAAATTCGCGCATCTGATTGCTAATAGCTAGCACCAGCTTATGCCCAAGTCCACTATCTTTTCAGAAATATTGCCTGTTCAATTTGGAAGAGGCCAACTTAACTCTATCTCCCGCAGTGCTCGGATTTACGGCAACATTTAGCACTCGTTAGTTCTGGCGTAGCACCAGTTAGCACTCAACTGAGCGAGTTAGTACCTTAAAACAACATAGCAGCCAATTCCCAAAAATTAGATGCCAACCCCCACTTGTAAAGAATTTGAAAAATAATCACCATAACCGTTTTGGAAATATTGTTTGCTCTATTTAGGAGGGGCTAACTTGACGCCAGCCCCTTAGTGCTTCGGATTTGCGCCAAAACCTAGCACTGGGTAGCTTTGACCTAGTACAAGCTAGCACTCGATTGAGAGAGCTAGCACCTCAAAAACGAGATGGTAGCGAATTTTCAAAAATTAGACGCCAGCTTGTTACACTTTAGGTCTACACTCGAAGATTTACTTTTAAAGGTCCAGGCAGGTAATGTATGGGAGCCACTACGACAGTTGGTAACAAAAGATATTTGAAAAATGTTGCGCAATAAGCGGTTACGTCATACTTATGATCAAATTATTATCACATGCAAAAAAGATAAAGGTACTCACGTAAACTATAAGACTCCTCACAACATTAAGGCTATTTCGGCGGCAGCTGGGCGTCGTTGAGCATTGTGGGCGTGGATAGTACTTTTGCCCCCGCTTGAATCCAAATTTAAAATTTGTTCTCTCTCTTCTGTAGCGGACCACAGAAATAGGGTGAGGGACGATACAGGGCAGAGATAAGGCAAAGGAACCTACATAATCTGAAAGAGAAGAAAAAACACACAATTTGACGTCTGGCTGACTAGTCACGACGTGTCGGAAATCACCACCCTTGTTACATTCCACGTCTGCGCAATCTCGAGCGCCGACGCGACTATCTAAAGGGACGGGAATGCACGCACAAGTCTTTCAAATTATTGGCGCGCATTCACTTGCAAATTTAAACTAAAATTGGAAATGTTTACATACCGATTTTTCGGCATGTAACAAGCTACTCCCAGTTGTTCAAAAAAATGGAAATTCCGGCAGCTGATTGCTAATAGCTAACACCGGTTAGCACCCAAGACTTAGAACTAGCACACCACCGCTTCAGATATATATCCTGTTCAATTTGGAAGGGGCCAACTTAACGCTAGCACCCACAGATATCAGAAAAATTACAAAAATTAAATACCAGCTACCCCTAGTTGTTGAAAAAAGAAATGAAACTCTGGCACCTAATTGTTAAAAGCTAGCACCCAAATTCTAGAACTAGCACAACGCTGCTTCAGAAATATTATCTGTTTAATGTGGAAAAGGCTAACTTGACGCTAACTCCCACAGATAACGAAAAATTTACAAAAATTAATTACCAGTTGCCACTAGTTCTTGAAGAAAAATGAAACACGGGCACCTGATTGCTAATAACTCGCACCGTTTAGCACCCAAGTCTTAAAGCCACTAGCAAAAGCCGTTTCTGAAATATAGCCTGTTTAATTTGGGAGGAGCTAACATGACACCAACCTTCACAGTGTTCGGCTTTGCTCCAAAATCTAGCACTTTATAGCGCTGACTTAATATCAGTTAGCACTCAATTGAAAGAGCTAGCACCTCAAAAACGAGATGGCGCCGAATTTCCAAAAATTAGACGCCAGCTACCCCTAGTTGTTCAAAAAAATTAAAACTTGAATATCTGATTGCTACTAGCTAGCATCGGCTATCGCCCAAGTCTTGGAACTAGCACCAAAACCGCTTCAAAAATATTGCCTGTTCGATTTGGAAGCGACCAACTTGGCGCCAGCCCCTGCAAATGCCGGCAAATTTACATAAATTAGACACCAACTATATCTAGTTGTTCAAAAAAATTGAAACTTGGGCATCTAATTGCTAATAGTCAGCACCGGTTAGCACCTAAGTCTTAGAATTAGCACCACAACCGCTTCAGAAATATTGCCTGTTCAGTTTAGGAAGAGCCAACTTGACACCAGTCGTTACTGTGGTCGGAATTTCACCATAACCTACTACTGGGTAGCTCTGGTCTAACACCAATCAGCACTCGATTGAGAGAGCTAGCACCTCAAAAACGAGATGGCGGCAAATTTCCAAAAATTAGACGCCGGCTATCCTTAATTGTTAAAAAATTGAAACTCGGGTATCTGATTACTAACAGTTAACAGCGGCTAGCACCCAAGTCTTAGAGCTGCCAGCAGAGCCGTTTTAAAATTATTGCCTGTTCTAGGAGGAGCCAACTTGACGCCAGCGTCCACAATGCTCGGATTTGCGTCAAAACCTACAACTTGGTTGCTCTGACCTAGCACCAGTTAGCACTCAATTGAGACAACTAGAGCCTCCAAAACGAGATAGCAGCGAATTTCCAAAGATTAGACGCTAGCCACCGCCGGTTGTTAAAAAAAGTGGAACTTGGACATCTGATTGCTAATAGCTAGTATCGGCTAGCACCCAAGTCTTGGAACTAGCACCAAAACTGCTTCAGAACTATGGCCCGTTCAATTTGAGAGGGGATATCTTGGCGTCAGCCCCTACCTATGTCGGTAAATTTGCTACTCCTAGTTGTTCAAAAATATTAGAACTCGGGCAGCTGATTGCTAATAGCTAGTATCGGCTAGCATCCAAGTCTTAGAGCTACTAACAGATTTATTTCAGAAATATGACCTGATTAGTTTTGGGAGGAGCCAACATAACACTAGCCTCCACAGTATCTGGATTTGGGTCACTGTCTAGCTCTGACCTAAGTCTATTTAGCACTCAAAAATGAGATGGCGGCGAATTTCCAAAAATTAAACGTCCGCTCCTCTAGTTATTCTAAAAAGTTGAAACCCGGACACCTAATAGCTAGCATCGGCTAGCACCCAAGTATTAGAGCTAGAACCACAACCGTTTCAGAAATATTGCCTATTCAATTTAGTAGGAGTCAACTCGACGTCAGTTCCTCAGTGCTCGGATTTGTGCCAAAACCTAACACTGGGTAGCTCTGATCTAGTACCAGTTAGCACCCAATTCTGAGAACTAGCACTTCACAAACGAGATGGCGGCGAATTTCCAAAGATTAGATGCCAGCTGCCCCCAGTTGTTCAAAATTGCTAATAGCTAGCATCGGTTAGTACCCAAGTCTTAGAGCTGACACTATATCCGTTTCAGAAATACGGCCTGTTCAATTTGGAATGGGCCAACTTGACGCCAGCCTCCACAGATGTCGATAAACTTCCAAAAATAACACACCAGCTACCCCAATTGTTAAAAAAATTAAAATTCGGGCTTGTGATTGCTAATTGCTAGCGTCGGCTAGTACCAAATCTTAAAGCTAGCATTACAACCGTTTCAGAAATATTGTTTGTTCTATTTGGGAGAGACCGACTTGACGTCAGCAACCACCAATGTTTGGGGTGAGTCTCAGGTAACATTCAATTGAAAAAGCTAGCACCTCAAGAACAAGGTGCTAGCGAATTTTCATAAATTAGACGCCAGCGATCCCCAGTTGAAAAAATTGAAACTCGAGCACCTAGTTGGTAATAGCTAGCACCGGCTAATACTCAAGTCTTAGAGCTATCAGCACTGCCGCTTCAAAAATACTGCCTGTTAAATTTAGGAGGGTCAATTTGACCTCCCCCCGCCCTCTAAGTGCTCGAGTGTGCGCCAATTCATAGCACTGGGTGGTTCTTAATTAGCACGTGTTAGCTTTCAATTGAGAGAGCTAGCACCTCAAAAACGAGATGGCGGGAAATTAAAAAAATTAGACTTCAGCTATACCCAGTTGTTCAAAAAAATTGAAACTTGGGCAGCTGATTGCTAATAGTTAGCATAGGTTAGTACTCAAGTCTTAAAGCTAGCACCATTACCGTTTCAGAAATATGGCCTGTCCGATTTAGAATATTTCAACTTGACGCCAGCCCCCTAGTTGTTAAAAAGATTGAACATCGGGTATCTGAATGCTAATAGCTATCACCGGCTAGCACCTAAGTCTTAGAGCTATTAGCAGAGTCGTTTCAGAAATATGGCCTTTTTAGTTTAGGTGGGGCCAACTTGATGCCAGCCTCACAGTGTCCACATTTGTGCCAAAACCTAGTACTGGATAGCTCTGATCTAGGACCAGTTAGCACTCAATTGAAAGAGCTAGCACCTCAAAAACGAAATGGCTGCGAATTTCCAAAAATTAGACGCTGGCTACCCCTAGTTGTTCAAAAATATTGAAACTCGTACAGTTGAATGCTAATAGCTAGCACCGGCTAACACCCAAATCTTAGAACTAACACAATCGTTTCAGACAAATGGCCTATTCAACTTGGGAGGGGCCAACTTGGCGCAAACCCTCACAGATGTCGGCAAATTTACAAAAATTAAATACCAGCTACCCCTAGTTGTTGAAAACAAATGAAACTAGGGCACCTAATTGCTAATAGCTAGCACCAGCTATCACTCAAGTTTTAGAACTAGCACACCACTTCAAAAATATTGCCTGTTTAATTTGGGAGAGGTCAACTGGACGCCAACCCCGACAGATGTCGGCAAATTTACAAAAAGAAGACACCACCTATCCTTTGTTGTTCAAAAAATTAAAGCTGGTGCACCTAGTTGCTAATAGCTAGCACCAGCTAGCACCCAAGTCTTAAAGCTACCAACAGAGCCGTTTCAGAAATATGGCCTGTTTAATTTGTGAGGATCAACTTAACACCAGCCTCCACAGTGGCCGGATTTTCGTTAAAACCTAGCATTGGGTAGCTGTACATTAGCACCAGTTAGTACCCAATTGAAAGAGCTAACACCACAAAAACGAGGTGGTGGTGAATTTCCAAAAATTAGATGCCAACTACCCTCAGTTGATAAAAAGAATTGAAACCGGGCACCTGATTGCTAATAGCCAGCACCGGCTAGCACTCAAGTCTTGGAACTAGCACCACAACCGCTTCAAAAATATTGCTTGTTCAATTTGGGAGAGGCCACCTTGACACCAGCCTCTACAGTGTTGGGATTTGCTTCAAAACCTAGACTGGGTAGTTCTTACCTAGTACCAGTTAGTACCCAACTGAAAGAGCTAGCATCTCAAAAACGAGATGGCGGCGAATTTTCAAAAACTAGATGCTCAAAAATAGAAACCCGAACACCTGACTGCTAATAGCTAGCACCCAAGGTTTAGAACTAGCACAACAACCGTTTCAGAATTATGGCCTGTTTAATTTGGGAGCGGCGAACTGGACGCCGGTCCCCAAATATGTCGATAAATTTCCATAAACTAGACACCAGCTACTCCCAGTTGTACAAAAATTGAAACTCGTGCTCCTGATTGCTAATAGGTAGCATCGGCTAATACCCAAGTCTTAGAGCTAGCACCACAACCGTTTCAGTAATATCTCCTGGTCTATGTGGGAGAGACCAACTTAATATCAACCACCGCAGTGCTTGGATTGTGCCCCAGCTAGCATCTAATATAAAAATCCAGCACCTCAAAAACATGATGGCGGTGATTTTTCAAAAAATTACGCCAGCCCCTCCAATTGTTCAAAAAATTGAAACTTGTCTACATGATTACTATTAGCTAGCACCAGTTATCTACAAGTCTTAGAGCTAGCATCACAACCGTGCTTCAAGAAAAAGATAGCGGCGAAGTTCCAAACATTAGACGCTAGCTACCCCTGGTTATTCAAATAAATTGAAAATCGGGCACCTGGTTGTTAATCAATAGCACTAGCAAGCACCCAAGCCTTACAGCTAGCACCACAACCGTTCCAAAAATATTGCCTGTTCAGATTGGGAGGGTCCAACTTGACGCAAGCTCTCACAGTGCTTGGATTTGCTCGAAAGCCTAACACTAGGTAGCTCTGAACAAGCACCAGTTAGCACTCAATTGAGAAAGCTAGCATCTCATAAAGGAGATGGAGGCGATTTTCCAAAATTATACGCCAGCTACCCCCCCAGTTGTTCTATATAATTGGAACTCGTGCAGCTGATTGCTAATAGCTAGCACCGGTTAGTGTTAGCACTACAACCGGTTCAGAAATGTAACCCGTTCTATTTGAAAGGAACCAAATTAATGCCATCCCCACAGACGTCGGCAAATATCAGCTACGCATAGTTGTTCAAAAAAATAACTTGGGCACCTAATTGCTAATAGCTAGCACCGCCTAGCACCCAAGTTTTAGAGCTACCAACAGAGCCGCTTCAAAAATATTGCCTGTTCAATTTAGGAGGTGCCAATTTGACGCCTGCCACCACCATGTCGGCAAATTTACAAAAATTAGACACTAAAAACCCCCAGTTGTTCAAAAAAATTGAAACTCGTGCACCTAATTGCTAATAGTCAGCACCAGCTAGCATCCAAGTCTTAGAGCTACCAGTTGAGCCGTTTCAGAAATATTGTCTGCAATTTGGGATGGGTCACACCGCGCTTGGATTTGCGCCAAAACCTAACACCAGGTAGCTCTGACGTAGCACCAGATATGACTCAATTGAGAAAGTGCATTTAATTGCTAGTAGCTAGCCCCAGCTAGCACCAATTGAAAGAGCTAGCACCGCGAAAACCAGATGGCGGCAAATTTTCAAAATTTAAAAGCCAGTTTCCTGTTGTTCAAAAAATAGAAATTAGGGAACCTGATTGCTAATAACTAGCACCAGCTTGCATCCAAGTCCTAGACTTAGCATCACAATCGTTTCCGAAATATTGTACGTTCATTTTGGGATGAGCCAACGTGACTCCAGCCCCCACAGTGCTCAAATTTGCTCCATAACCTAGCACCGGCTAGCTCTGACCTAGTACCAGCTAGCACCTAATTGAAGCAGCTGGCACGTCAAAAACAAGATGGCGGCAAATTTCCAAAGATTAGATCGAACATCCTCAGTTGTTCAAAAATTTTAAAATTTGGGGAACTGATTGTTAATAGCTAGCACCGGCTTGTATTCAAGTTTTAAAGCTAACATCACAACCGCTTCAGTAATATTGCCTGTTCGATTTCGGAGGGGTCAACTTGTCGCTCAGCGCTCGGATTTGCGCCAAAATCTAGTACTAAGTAGCTCTGACTTATCACAAGCTAGCACTCCATTGAGAAAGCTAGCACTTCAAAAACAAAGTGGCAGCGAATTGCCAAAAGTTAGACGCCATCAACAACCAGTTGTTCAAAAAAATTGAAATTCGAGCAGCTGATTGCTAATAGCTAGCACCGACTAGCACTCAAGTCTTAGAATTATCACACAGCTTCAGAAGTATTTTTGAGGGGCCAAGCGCCAGCCCCCACAGATGTCCGCAAATTTACAAAAAGTAAACACAGTCAAAATAATATATTTTATTCAGAATATGCTACTCAAGGTAACCGTTTTGGCTTGCAATCGTCCTGCTTCTTTTTATTTTCTTACATTATCCTTGTTACATCATAGCGAGACGAAAGGGGGATACAGCTTGGTGTCATTCCCACTAAACTTGTGTCAAGATTAATTGTTTCACATTTTTAACTTTCAGTCATCTTTTTAACCAACTCATTAAAAAATAGCTGGCTTGTGCTTCCGGGTAAATTTACTGAGTATCTTGTTACGTCATCCTTGTTACGTCATCGCTATAAGTATGAAAAATTCGTCTCTAGCTAATTATTATGAAGTTATACTTAGAATATGCTATTTAAGTTAAGCGTTCCGGTTTGCAACCCGCTTATTCTTTTATTGTTACATCATCCTCGTTACGTCATCGCTAAAAGTAAGAAGAGTGCGCCTTTAGTTAAAATAATATAAAATTCTATTCAGAATATGCTACCCAAGGTTACCGTTTCGACTTGCTGCTTATCCTGTTACATCATACTAGATACGTCATAGCGAGGCGAAAGGGGGGTGCATCTTTAGTTAGAGCCACACCAAACTGTTGCGAATATACTATTCGGACATTAAATTTTCAATTGTATATCAAACCAACTCACCAATGATGAATTTGTGTGTAGTTTATTGGCAATATACCGCTTATCTTGTTACATCATCCTTGTTACGTCACCGCTACAAGTGAGACGAATGCGTCACTCGTTGAAATAATATCAAATTTTATCAGAATACGCTACCTAAGTTTATCGTTTCGACATACAATCGCCCTTCTGCTGCTTATCTTCTTACATCATTCTGGTTGCGTCATAACGAGACGAAAGGAAGATGCATCTTTAGTTACAGTCGCACCAAATTCAGTTTACAATATGCTAGCTAAGGTCTTATGAAGGTTAATCGGTTCCAAGGTTTAGTTTCCAATCGCCTCATAAACCGATAACGATTGAGTGGCGTGTGTTTCCCAGGAAATTTCCTGCTTATCTTGTTGCATCATCTTTGTTGCGTCAGTGCGAGAAGAAAAGAATTCTACTTTGGTTAAACTAATAACAAACTCAAGTTTATAGTTTCGACTTCCAATTGTCTTCTTGCTGTTTATCTTCTTGCATCATCCTGGTTGCGTCATAGCGAGACGAAAGGAAGATGCATCTTTAGTTACATTCTCACCAAATTCTGGGAGATGAATCGGATCCCAGACGAATGATCTTCGAAAAATATGAGGAACCTGCTACCCGATGTATAGAAAAATGTTGGAGTCATATGAGGTCAAGAAATGATATTCTCGTCAGACGAAATACCAGAACAGGATATTCGAATGTCCTCATCGGCTGTTGCAGTCTACAAATGCACCTTATCCTTTTGGCAGTTGAAGCAGATTCCAGACGAATGATCCTCGAGGAATACGAGGAACCTGCTATTCGGTATATAGGAAAATGATATCCTCGCCGAATAGGACGAGGAACCCGAGTATCCTCATCCACTGTTGCAGGCTACAAAGGCCTTCTGGGAGATGAATCAAATCCTAGAAAATGTGGGAGGTATGTGAGGAAAAAAGTAAAAACAATGATGTCATCGTCGGACGAAATAACAGGACAGGGCATCCAAGTGTCCCCATCGACTGTTACGGACTACAAAGGCATTTTATCCTTCTGGGAGTTGAAACAGATCTCAGACGAATGATCATCGAAGAATACGAGGGATCTGCTATCCGATATATAGGAAAATATCAAAGGTATGTGAGGTCAAAGTCAAAAATGATGGTTTCCTCGTCTGATGGAATAACAGAATGAGGCACCCGAGTGTCCTCATCGGCTGTTACAGTCTACAAATGCACCTTATTCTTGTGGCTGTGGAAGCAGATTTCAGACGAATGATTCTTGAAGGGTGCGAAGAACCTACTTACTATCCGATATATAGGAAAATGTCTTAGGTATGTGACTTCAAGGTCTGTTACGTGCCAGTGCCACTTAAACATTGTTTTAGGTTAGTTTTTGGTGTACGGAAGTTTCCCGCCATATTTTCAAATACGCGAGACGCGGGAATTTTTAAATAGACTAGGCGGTGCTTCCGATATGTCAGAGTAGTGAGCTTGCGCAATGTGCTTATCCCTAGAGGGATAGAGCAATACTAGACAAAGGGAGGGAGTTCTCCGCTTCTCTCGCGAGAACGTGGCTTTTTACCGAGTATCGTCGGGGTGTGAAGTGCTGGTTTCTTGCCTGGTAACGTATCGTTAGGGGTTATCTATGTAGTTCCTTGCCTAATTATCTTTGTTGTCTACCTCCATACCTTTTCCTGTCCAATCCCTACATAGGTAGGTAAATTTGCAGCCACCTCGAGGCAACTGGAGCAGCCCACGACCCCGATGTCCAAGCTCTACCAGCAGCACCGGAGCCGAGGCCTACCGTAGCGTGACTTCCTGCCGGATACCGGATTCCTCATGTGAGTAAATTCTCTAATTTTCATTGTTCTAATTTTATGTAAATCTCCCGATTATGGCGCAATATAAATTATCGGTGACGTCATGGTGGTTGGCTACGCGAAACCTGTAAAAGGGGTTCGCGCTTCCGGCCGCCAGGGCGTAGCATTGCTTTTTATCCATTGCGCTTGCGCGATGTATCTTTTGAACTTTGGTAACTGTATTACAGGCTTTTAAGAACCATCTATCGCCATATAAATGTACCACCATCTAAGTGTAATACTTTGTTAACTGTATTACCGACTTTTAGAAACTTTCACCAGTAAAAGTGTAATAACAGGTCAAAACAATAATATCCTTGTCAGGCGAAGTAACAGGACAGGACCTCCGAGTATCCCCATCGGCAGTTACAGGCTACAAGGCAGCTTATGCTTCTGGGAATTGAAACAGATCCCAGACGAATGATCCTCGAAGAATACGAGGGATCTGCTATCCGATATATAAGAAAATGTCGGAGGTATGTGAGGTCAAAGTCAAAAATGATGGTATCCTCGTCGGATGGAATAACAGAATGGGGCACCCGAGTGTCCTCATCGGCTGTTGCAGTCTACAAATGCACCTTATTCTTGTGGCTGTAGAAGCAGATTCCAGACGAATGATTCTTGAAGGGTGCGAAGAACCTACTTACTATTCGATATATAGGAAAATGTCTTAGGTATGTGACTTCAAGGTCAAAACAATAATATCCTTGTCAGGCGAAATAACAGGACAGGACCTCCGAGTATCCCCATCGGCAGTTACAGGCTACAAGGCACCTTATGCTTCTAGGAATTGAAACAGATCCCAGACGAATGATCCTCGAAGAATACGAGGAACTGGCTATCCAATATATAGAAAATGCCGGAGGTAAGTGAGTACAAGGTCAAAAATAATGATATCCTCGTCGGACGAAATAACAAGACGGGGCACGCGAGGGTCCTTGTCGGCTGTTGCAGGCTACAAAGACTTTCTGGGAGATGAATCAGATCTCAGAAAAAAGATCCTAGAAGAATACGAGAAACCAGGTATCCGATATATAGGAAAATGTGAGAAGTATGTGACGTCAAGGTCAAAAATGACGATATCCTGGTCGGACGGAATAACAGGATAGGACTACCTCATCGGCTGTTGCAGTCTACAAAAACATCATAGCTCTAGCTTAAGGATTTTTGATTTAGGAGGGAAGCGTTTTTCTTATAATAAAAATCCCACCTGGTCGGGTTAGGTCAAAAAAACGTTTAGTGGGAGCTAGATCGTTTAAAGATGACGTATATTTCAACCTCGCTGTAATCAGTGGTCTCGTGGTAGCTCGAGTTCGAAGGTACCTTATTCCTTGTGACATTTCAATTCTCCAAGATTCTTAATTTGAAAACATTTTATTACCTCCAAAGTTCAAGGCTCTCGTTTAAATTAAAGCGACCCCTCGACACTTACAGATGACGCTGTCCTTTAACAACGCATCATTTTTAGTGTCTAAAAATCCGTCACCGATTTCAGAGTGTTTGTTGCTCGTATCTTATATAATATTTAAATTGCAAGAGCACGTTTGCGTCTACGATTTGCGTACGCTTCAACCAGTTTACCAACCTTTATAACATGAAATCACCAGCGCAGTTTAATCTAATGGCCATTTATTCAGAAATCCCATATCTACCAACTTTATTTTATAGTTTAACATTCCCTAACCTGACTTAATAGACGGTAATAATAAAAATTCCTAAGCGTTTAATAGGCTCTCGTTTTCAGCTTGCTCTACACGACGTGAGACGCCATATTGTCGGCGTTTTCTTTAAGATAAACCACGCAATTTCCGCGTAAATTACTGTAAAGTAATGAAATAAAGTAACGATGTTGGTTTTCTTAGAGCGAGAGGTTTGATTACGACGATTAAGGAGATAAAAATATAAAACGATTGAAGTCTCACGGTAATTTTACTATGATTTTTTCTGCTCCCTTCCTGGTCAATTAATTGCCGTTTCTATTTTTAACAAAGTCGAAGAATTTTATTTATTATAAGTATCGACTTTTGGCAAATGTTACGAGCGTCATCAGGCCGTGCTGTTAACAAAGTTATCTTTCCTTGAAAAATTCAAAAACCAGGAAATTTCAAACCCTGTATATGTAGCGATTTTACAGATACCACAACTTCAACTTGAAGGTTATGTAATTTTCTCCAAGGTTACTACATGTAGAAAAATTAACGTGTCCGTAGATTCTTGAGTGGTTGTAAACACCACCTCAACTACTTAATTTTCAGAACAAGAATACATGAGAGTAATAAATCACGCAATAAAAAATCTATGCAGATTAGCGTGAGGTGCTCTTGGAAATGGCTTGCTAACTAGAGAAACCCGTGTTCATGTACCTAAAGACACCCTCGTGAATTTATCAACAGTGATGTAAGATGGATGATGTCACAAGATAAGCAGTAAGTACTCGCCCACCTACGGTTAGTGAGCTGGTTTAAAAGGCGATTAAGAATTAAACTTTTCGAACAGATTAACCTTCACCAAACCTCTTGGGTAGATTATTTTAAACAGAGTTTAGTGTTACTGTAGCTAAAGATAAATATTTCCTTCGTCACGCTATGACGTAACACGGATGATGTAATAAGATAAGCAGCAGAAGGACGACCACAAATCAAAACGATAAACTTAGGTAGCATATTCCGAATAGAAATTGATATTATTTGAAGTGAAAATGCACTCGGCTTTTTTCTAGTTGTAACGCAACCAGGATGATGTAACAAGATAAGTAGCAAAATTGCCAAAGAGCACACGTCAATTCATTATTAGAGAGTTGAGCTTAAAGGCAATTGAAAATTAAACGTTGACACAAAAATTTGGTTACCCTATTCTGAACAGTTTGGTATGACTAACTAACGATACATTCTTTCTTTGTCTCGCAATGACGTAACAAAGATGATGCAATAAGATAAGCAGCAAAAGACGATTAGAAATCGAAACTATAAACTTGCCTTGATTATTAGTTTAACCCAAGGCGAATTTTCCTCTTCTCGCACTAACGTAACAAAGATGATGCAACAGGATAAGCAAAAAATTTTTTGGAAAACACACGCCTACTCAAACGTTATTGGTTTATAAGGCGATTGGAACTAAAACTTGGAACGAATTAACTTTCATAAGACCTTGACTAGCATATTGTGAACTAAATTTGGTGAGATTGTCACTAAAGATGCATCTACCCTTCGTCTCGCTATGACGCAACCAGGTTGATGTAAGAAGATAAGCAGCAAGAAGACGATTGGAAGTCGAAACTATAAGCTTGAGTTTGTTATTAGTTTAACCAAAAGCAACTTCTCCTCTTCTCGCACTGACGTAACAAATATGATGCAACAAGATAAGCAAGAAATTTCTTAGAAAACACAGACCAACTCAAACGTTATTGGTTTATGAGACGATTGGTAACTAAAACTTGGAACCGTTAAACCTTCATAAGACCGTGGCTAGCATACCGCGAACTAAATTTGGCGAGACTGTAACTAAAGATGCATCTTCCTTTCGTATTGCTATGACGCAACCAGGATGATGTAAGAAGATAAGCAGGAAGAAGGCAATTGTAGATCGAAACATTAAACTTCAGTTTGTTATTAGTTTAACCAAAGGCGAATTCTTTTCTCGCACTGACGTAACAAAATGATGCAACAAGATAAGCAGCAAATTTTCTGGGAAACACACGCTAACTCAATCGTTATTGGTTAATGAAGCAACCAGGATGATGTAAGGAAATAAGCAGCAAGGAGACGATTGGAAGTCGAAACTATAAACTTGAGTTTGTTATTAGTTTAACCAAAGGCAAATTCTCCTCTTCTCGCACTAACGTAACAAAGATGATGCAACAAGATAAGGAAAAAATTTCCTGGGAAACGCACGCCTACTCAATCGTTATTGGTAATGAGGCGATTGGAAACTAAAACTTGGAATCGATTAACCTTCATTCATCTGGGATCCGGTTAAACTCCCAGAAGGATAAGGTGCCTTTGTAGCCTGCAACAGCCATGGAAACACTCGGAAGCTCTGTCTCGTTATTTCGTCCGACAACAATATCATTGTTTTTGACCTCGACTTTACATACCTAAGACGTATCAAATAGTAGGTTCTTCGTACCCTTCGAGAATCATTCGTCCGTGATCTGCTTCTACAACCAGAAGAATAAGGTGCATTTGTAGACTGTAACAGCCCATGAGGACACTTGGGTGTCCAATCCTGCTATTTCGTTCGACGGAGATATCATTATTTTTGATCTTGACCTCACATACTTCCTATATATATCGAATAGCAGCTTCCTCGTATTCTTCGAGGATCATTTGTCTAGGATCGGATTCATTTCCTAGAAGGCCTTTCTAGCCTGCAACAGCCGATGAGGACACTCGGGTGTCTTGTCCTGTTATTTCGGATGCCTTGCTCTGTTATTTCGTTCGACGTAGATATCATTGTTTTTAACCTTGACCTCACATACCCAAGACGTTTTCCTATATATCGGATAGTAGGTTTTTCGTACCCTTCACTCATTCGGGTGTCCCGTTCTGCTATTTCGTCCGACGAAGGTATCATTGTTTTTGACCTTGACCCCACATGCCTAAGACATTTTCTTATATATCGGATGGTAGGTTCTATGTACCCATCGAGAATCATTCGTCTGGGATCTGCATCAACTGCCAAAAAGATAAGGCGCTTTTGTAGACTGACTGCAACAGCCGATGAGGAAATTCGTGTGTCATGTCCTGGTATTTCGTCCGAAGAGGATATCATTATTTTTGACCTTAACCTCAATAATCTCCGACATTTTCCTATATATCTGATAGTAGATTCTTCATATTTTTCAAGGATCATTCGTCTGGAATCTGATTCAACTTCCAGAAGGATAAGATGCCTTTGTAGCTTACAACAGCCGGCGGGGACACTCCGGTGTCCCGTCCTGTTATATCGTTCAATAACGATATAATTATTTTTGTCCTTGACATCATACACTTCCGACATTTTCCTATATATCGGATAACAGGTTCGTCCAATTTTTCGCGAAGCATGCATCTGGACTCTGCTTCAACTCCCAGAAGGCCTTTTTCGCCTGCAACAACCGATGGGGACACTCGGGTGTCTTGTTGCCTTATTTCGTCCGACAAGGATATCATTATTCTTGACCTTGACTTCACGTACCTAAGACATTTTTCTCTATATCAGATAGTAAGTTCTTCGTACCCTTCCAGGATCATTCGTCTGGGATCTGCTTCAACTCCCAGAAGGATAAGGCGTCTTTGTAGTTTGCAATGGCCGTTGAGGACGCTCAGATATCCTGTCTTCTTTTTTCGCTCATTACACTGGAGCTCAAACTCATTTATCTCTGACAGTCGTCTAATGGGGGAGAGCAGCCTCCCTTTTCTTTTCGCGGATCAGACGCCGGTATCTGTTTCGCTTTCCAGAGGCGTTCCAACGGCCGATGAGGACACGCGTTTCTTGCCTTTGTTTAGTAACTGTGCCGTCCTTGGTGTGTTCTTGATTTTTCTCATGTACTTCTGAGATTCTCCAGTATAGCCGATAGCTGCTTCCTCTTAGCTTTTGTCAATCAATCGCTCTAGAGGTATATGAGGTTAGGGTCTAGAGAACTGATATCAGCGCAGGATAAGAAGCCCGGGTGTCTTCATCGTCTACTCCAGGCTACAAAGACGCATCCTATCGGTAGCTGAAGCAGTTTTTCGTGGTATAATCTGCAAAATTGCTGTCCCCTATACAGAGAAATACGTGGGGCGTATGAGGTTAAGGTCTAGACGTACTAACTTTAACAAGAAGTGGGGCAGGTTTGTAGTTGGGGAGAAGAACAGGAGGAAAAACGCAGAGATCATTTGCTACGTAGACTATTTTATTACTCACAATGTTGCCAACAGCTACTTCCTGATCAATTACGTCACACAAGAACTTCGTAAATAAAAAAAGACAACGACTGTTGTAGAACACCGTAACTAATATCGTAAATTTCTCATCTTCGCAACATAAACATAACCAACAGTCGTGTAACAATAACAAATATAAATAAATATTCCCAGGGCGTCTATACATTCACAGAGGATACTTTGTTTATAGCCAACCACACTAGGAGTCCTCGTAATATTTAAACTAAAGAAGCAGCTACAGTTATGAATAAATTTAAATAGTAAACATTTTTAATTTTTTGCACGCTCGTACGTTGCACGTTGCACGTTGCACGTTTTACATATTTTTATTGTCTTCTCATTGTTTATTTCGTGTTACAGCATGGCGTCGCTGATAAATTACAGTAATACCACGCTTTATCCTTAATATCCGTAATTTAAGTTGGTAACCTTGTCGCGGGACAGTAAGATTATACGGCAATTTAAATTAAAAGGATTTTTATTGTTTAACTAAGTATTTTGCAGCTTTAAACGTGTATAACAACACGTTATTAAAGACAACGTATAATATTTGTTGGTTAACTATTTTGTTTAGTTGGAAGATTTATGTGAGGTTAGCCGATTTACGGATTAAAAGGTTGAATTTGATTAATGGACCAAATTGGTGACCGCCTTATCACCTCACAGTCTGTTACGTTTTGGTATTTATTCTATTTTCAAAAAAGACAAATTAATAACGTTAGTTGGCCTTGGTTGAGAAATGGACTAAGGGTCTGTACCATCTAGATTCACCAAAATAAATTACTAAAGATTATATTGTTAAGGAAACGCTAGTGTTCATAAGACAAACGAACAAAATACGTGTTAATTGGTTACGAATCGGAAATAAAAACAAACGTTGGATTGGTTAATGAAACATAAAAACTTGTCTTAACGAATGCGTTTACCTAACGCATAAGACGGCTTTATTTATTATTATTTATTTTTATTTATTATTATTTATTATTTACTACTATTTATTAATATTTATTATTATTAATTACAATTATCTATTATTGTCTATTATTATTCATTATTATTCGCTATTTTTTATTATTATTTGATATTATTTACTATTATTTATTACTATTTATTATTAGTTATTATTTATTATAATTTATTATTATTTATTATTTTTAAATTATTTAATATCATTTATTGTAATTATTTATTATAATTTATTATTGTCATCCATTATTATTTATTAATTTTTATTATTATTTATTATTGTTTACTATTATTTCTAATTATTTATAATTATTTATAATTATTTATCCTTATTTATCATTATTTATCATTATTTATCATTATTTATCATTATTTATTATTATTTATCACTATTTATCATTCTTTATCATTATTTATCAGAAATACTCTCTGTTTGTTTGTTGTGGTTTGTTTAACATTTTTCTTAACCTTCTGTGGGAATTAAACCACTGATAGTTTTTTTAAATACTCTTTATTTACGTTTCGATCCATGACCTAGGATCGTTGTCAAAATAATAAAAACTTCAAGTTTGACACTTATGACATAAATTGAAGGTGACTTTGATTTATTGATGTTCGAAATATTTGGTTTGAGTTCACTAAGCAAGAACTTTTAAAGTTTAAAAGAATGATTGCCTTCAATTTGTGTTACGGCCTGGGACCGACTTCTTTAGGTAGCCAATACGCTTAACGTTAAATCAGCTGATTAATTTTTATTGGTGAATTTTATATAAATTCAATAACTTGAGGATTGGAAAACATCTTTAACATGTTTCTATTTATACAATTGAGAAGATGGTTATTAAAGAATGCGATTACGTTACCGTAAGGTTTAAGCAGTCGTTTTTTTATATTTATTTTGAGAGGAAACATCATTATGGTTTAAGCTACCTTTTTGGTAGATTTTAACATTTTGACAACGATCTTAGGTAATGGATTGAAACGTAAATAAATATGATTTAAAAACTATGAGTGGTTTAGTTTCCAAAGAAGATTAAGAAAAATTATTTATCATTATTTAGCATTATTTATCATTATTTATCATTATTTATCGTTATTTATCACTATTTATCATTATTTATCATTATTCATCATCATTTATCATCATTCATCATCATATATCATCATTTATCAGCATTTAGCATTATCTATCGTCATTTATCATCATTTATCATCATTTATCGTCATTTATCGTCATTTATCGTCATTTATCATCATTTATCACCATTTATCATAATTTATCATCATTTATCACCATTTATCATCACTTGTCATCAATTATTATCAAATATCATCAATTATCAACATTTATCATCATCCATTTTTATCTATCATCATCTATCATCACATATCATCATCTATCGTAATTTATCGTAATTTATCGTAATTTATCGTAATTTATCGTAATTTATCGTAATTTATCGTCATTTATCGTCAGTTATCGTCATTTATCGTCATTTATCGTCATTTATTGTCATTGATCGTCATTTATCGTCATTTATCGTCTTTTATTGTCATTTCTCGTCATCTATCCTTATCTATCGTCATTTAGCGTCATTTATCCCCATTTATCGTCATTTGTCGTCATTTATCGTCATTTATAGTCATTTATAGCCATTTATCGTTATCTATCGTTATTTATCTTTATTTATCGTCATTTGCTACCGTCATTTACCGTCATTTATCGTAATTTATCGTCAGTTATCGTAATTTATCGTCAGTTATCGTCGTTTGTCGTCATTTATCGTCATTTATCGACATTTAGCGTAATTTATCGTTAGTTATTGTCATATATCATCATCTAATGCCATGTATCGTAATTAATCGTCATTTATCGTAATTTATTGGAATTTATTGTCATTTAGCGTCATCTATCGTTATCGACCGTAATTTATCGTAATTTACCGTCATTTACCGTCATTTAGTGTCATTTACCGTCATTTACCGTCATTTATCGTCATTTATAGTCATGTATTTCTATTTATTCTGCTTTACCCTTATTTATCCTTATTTATCTTTATATATTCTTTTTTTTCCTTATTTATGGTTACTTATGCTTATTTATCTTTATTTACGTTCACCTATTTTTATGTATTCTTATTTATTTATATTTATCCTTATTTATTCTTATGTGTCTTTATTTATCCTTATCTATTTTTATTAATCTTTGTTTATCCTTATTTATTTTTAGTTATCCTCAATTATCCTCATTTACCCTTATTAATCTTTATTTATAGTTATTTATCCTTATTTATACTTATTTATCCTTATTTATACTTATATATACTAAGTTATTCTTATTTATGTTTATTTATCTTTATTTATCCTTATTTATTTTTATTTATCCTTATTTATCCTTATTTATTTTTATTTATTTTTATTTACCCCTATTTACCCTTATTTACCCATATTTATCCTTATTTACCCTTATTTATTCTTATTCATCCTTATTTAACCTTATTTATTCTTATTTATTTTTATTTATCCTTATTTATCCTTATTTATCCTTATTTAACTTTATGTATCCTTATTTATTCTTATTTATTTTTATTTATCGTTATTTATCCTTATTTATTTTTATTTATTCTTATTTATTTTTATTTATCCTTAATTATTCTTATTTATTCTTATTTATTCCTATTTATCCTTATTTATCCTTATTTATCCTTATTTATCCTTATTTATCTTTACTTATCCTTATTTATTTTATTAATTAGTATCCTTATCTATTCATCATAATTTAGTGTTATTTATCATTATGCATCATTATTTATTATTAACTATCATTATTCATCATTATTCATCCCTATTGATCAGTAATTATCTTTATTTATCTTTATTTATCATTATGTATCTTTATTTATCTTTATTTATCATTATGTATCATTATTTATATTTATTAACATTATTTATCATTATTTATAGTTATTTATCAGTATTTATTATTATTTACCGTTATTTAAAGCAATTTATCGTTTTTTAGTTATTCATCGTTTTATGTCGTTATTTACTGTTATCTATCGTTATCCATCGTTATCTATCGTTTTTATTGTTATTTATCGTTATTTATCGTTATCTATCGTTATTTATCGCTATTCATAATTATTTATCGTTATTTATCGTTATTTATTCTTATTAATTTTTATTTAACGTTATTCAACGTTATTTGTCGTTATTTATTGTTATTTATCGTTATTTATCCTATTTAGCGTTATTTATCGTTACTTATACTTAATTGACGTTATTTATAGTTATTTATTGTTATTTATTATTATTTATCCTTAATTAGCGTTATTTATAGTTATTTATTGTTTTTTATCGTTATTTATCGTTTATTTATCGTTATTTGTCGTTATTTATCGTTACTTATCGTTATTTATCGTTATTGATAGTTATTTTTGCTATTTATGGCTGTTTATCATAATTTATAGATATTTATCGTTATTTATCGTTATTTAGGATTATTTATTATTATTTATCATCATTTATCGTTATATGTCATTATTTATCATTAGATTTTTTTTATCATTATTCATCATTAGTTTTTATTAATCATTATTTATAATTATTTAGCATTATTTAGCATTGTTTTCATTATTTATCATTATTTATCATTATTTATCATTATTTATCATCATTTATCAGTATTTATCATCATTTATCATCATTTATCATTATTTATCATTACTTATCATTATTAATCATGATTTATCATTATTTATCATTAGTTATCATTATTTATCATTATTTATCAATATTTATCATTATTTATCATTATTTATCATTATTTATCATTATTTATCATTATTTATCATTATTTATCATTATTTATCTTCATTTATCAGTATTTATCATCATTTATCATTATTTATCATTATTTATCATTAATCATCATTATTTATCATTAGTTATCATTAGTTATCATTATTAAGCATTATTTATCATTATTTATCATTATTTATCATTATTTATCATTATTTATCATTATTTATCATTATTTATCATTATTTATCATTATTTATCATTATTTATCATTATTTATCATTATTTACCATTATTTATCATTATTTATCATTATTTATCATTATTTATCATTATTTATCATTATTTATCATTATTTATCATTATTTATCATTATTTATCATTATTTATCATTATTTATCATTATTTATCATTATTTATCATTATTTATCATTATTTATCATTAGTTATCATTATTTATCATTATTTATCATTAGTTATCATTATTTATCATTATTTATCATTATTTATCATTATTTATCATTATTTATCATTATTTATCGTTATTTATCGTTATATATCGTTATTCATCATTATTCATCATTATTTATCATTATTTATCATTATTTAGCATTATTTATCATTATTTATCATTATTTATCATTATTTATCATTATTTATCATTATTTATCATTATTTATCATTATTTATCATTATTTATATTTATCTATCATTATTTATAACTATTTACTCTTATTAATCATTATTTATTTTTATTTATTAGTCAGCGACTAATATTGTCTTTAGTAATCTAACTGTTGTGTTTATTACTAAACCTTAACCAATTATTTTTTGAGAAAATACTTGAATATTTGACACCCTTTAACATAAGTTCTTAAAAGCGTTTGATATAATAAGCCGATTTTCATGCACTTAAGTTTTGCTAATTTAAGTTATGTTGCGAAGCCAAACCGCCTTTATATAAAAAAAGTTTTTCATAAACTTCAGTCATAAAAGGGACAAAAGTGCTTCTATGTAAAAGGAAATTTTTATAAACTTAAGTAACAGAAAGGAAAAAACCTCGTGAATATAGACAGAGATTTTAATGAACTTAAGTTACAGGATGAAGAAGTGCTTCCTGTATATTTGCGAACTTAAGTTTTTGAAAAAAGAAAATTTGCCTTTATCTAAAAGGTGAACTTTTGAACTTAAGTTTGTATAAACTCAAGCTATAATGAACTTAAGTAACAAAAGATTGAACCTCGTTTATATAACAGGAAATTTATATCAACTTACATAATAAAAGAAAAAACTTCGTTAATATATACAGAGATTTTATGAACTTAAGTTTCAAGATGAAAAAGAGCCTCCTGTATATTTGCGAACTTATGTTATTGAAGGAAAAAATCTGCCTTAATCCAAAAGATCTTTATGAACTTAAGCTTTTATAAACTCTAGCTATAATGAACTTAAGTTAGAGAAGATTGAACCTCGTTTATAGAACAGGAAATTTATATTAACTTAAGTTGTAGGAAGAAGAAAATCTGTTAATATAGACAGAGATTTTTATGAACTTAGGTTGCAGGATGAAGAAGAGCATCCTGTATATTTGCGAACTTATGTTATTGGAAGAAGAAAATCTGCCTTTATCCACAAGGATATCTTTACGAACTTAAGTCGAGCTATAATGAACTTAAGTTACAGAATATTGAACCTCGTTTATATAACAAGAAATTTATATGAACTTAAGTAATAGAAGAAAAAAAACCTTCGTTAATATAGACAGATTTTTATGAACTTAAGTTACAGGATGGTGAAGGGTCTCTTGTATATTTGCGAACTTAAGTTTTTGAAAGAAGAAAATCTGTCTTTATTCAAAAGGAGATCTTTATGAACTTAAGTTATTATAAACTCTAGCTATAATGAACTTAAGTTACAGAGGATTGAACCTCGTTTATATAACAGGAAATTTATAAGAACTTAAGTAATAAAAAGAAGAAAACCTTGTTAATATAGACAGAGGTTTTTATGAACTTAAGTTACAGGATCAAGAAGAACTTCCTGTATATTTGCGAACTTAAGTTTTTGAAAGGAGATCATTATGAACTTAAGTTTGTATAAACTCAAGTTATCATGAACTTAAGTTACAGAAGAAAGAACCTCGTTTATATAACAGGAAATTCATATGAACTTAAGTAATAGAAAGAAGAAAACCTCGTTAATACAGACAGAGATTTCTATGAACTTAAGTTACAGGATAAAGAAGAACCTTCTGTATATTTGCGAACTTAAGTTTTTGAAAGAAGAGAGTCTGCCTTTATCCAAGAGGAGATCTTTACGAACTTAAGTTTTTATAAACTTTAGCTATAATGAACTTAAGTTACAGAAGATTACACCTCGTTTATATAACAGGAAATTTATATGAACTTAAGTAATAGAAAGTAGAAAACCTCGTTAGTATAGACAGAGATTTATATGAACTTAAGTTACAGGATGAAAAAGAGCCTCTTGTATATTAGCAAACTTATGTTTTTGAAAGAAAAAAACTGCCTTTATCCACAAGGAGATCTTTACTAACTTAGGCCGAGCTATAATGAACTTAAGTTACAGAAGATTGAACCTCGTTTATATAACTGGAAATTTATATGAACTTAAGTAATAGAAAGAAAAAACTTTGTTAATATAGACTGAGATTTCTATGAACTTATGTTACAGAATGAAGAACGATTTTTGAATAAATGAGTTTTTAAACTTATTTTTTATGAACTTGAGTTGCAGTTGGGAGATTTTCGTGAACTCAAGTTTTAAAAAAGGCAACTGTCTTTATATCGAAGAAGATTTTTATGAACTTAAGTTACAAAACGAAGTCAAGAAAGTCAAGTATTCGGGTATTTGTCGAAATAGCTTGGAAAAAGAAGGGTTTGGGTTGAGTGGCAAGCCCGCTAGTTCTATAAAAGGTGAATTGATGAGGATTCACCGATAGTTGGGCAGTTGTTTATAAAAAAAAGCATTCAGAATCAACACAAGATGTTTAATTTGTTATTTTAACACCGTTCCTTCTACAACAATACATTTTACCACATTGTAAAAATTGTTTGTACGCTTTTTACAACCTCTCGAATACCCCCGAAAATATGCAAATCCGATAACTGTGTCTTTTAAGACGCCATAAGGCTGAAATGGCTTGAATAATGATGCCACTTATTGTGTACTCTTTTGCAAGAGCGACTTTCTCACTAGGAAACAATAAATTCCTAACAAATTTGACGACAGTAAATAATTTTAACACCTCCAAAAAACCGTTAGAAATTAATGATCATATCTTATAATTAATATTCTTGCCAAAATAGAAAACGAGGTATTAAGTTTCAATTGCTCGAAGGCGGTTGATATAGTGATCTTGCGGCTCGCGAGGTTAATTTTAGCGAAATATGGCGACATTAAAATGGTAAACTCGTTCCATTAATTCTGTATTATATTTATTGCAGGTTATTGCAACAAACCGTGCCATATTTTATACGGGGTTTATTAACTTCGTGGCAACGATTGGATTTTGATTCCTAGAGTCATAGCGGTAACTTACTTAGTTTTATTACAGTATTTGATTAGAAAAATAAACCATTTTAAATACAACATTCCAAAGTTTTAAAATTTACAAAATTCCAATTTTTAGAATTAGTAATTATCAAAATTTCAAAATTCCAACATTTAAAAAACTCACAATTACAAAATTTGCTAACTTACGAATTGCTGAATCACGAACTTTCAAATTTTCAAGAATTCCAAAATTTAAGAATTTTAAAATATAAGTTTTCAAAATTTTAGAATTTCAAAGTGCAAATTGCAAATTGCAAATTGAATTTCAAATTTCATTCAAAACTTCAAAACATCAGAATTTCAAGTTTTCAAAATTCCAAAAATTTAAAATTTTAACATTTCAAAATTTCAAAAGTACATATTTTTAAAATTTTAAATTTTTGAAATTTTGAAACGCTAAAAATTTCAAAATTTAAAAAATTTCGAAATCATACAGCTTCAAAATTTCTAACATTCAAAATCTCAAAATTTCATAATTCCAAAATTTTAAATTTTTAAAATTCCAATTTTTAGAATTTCTAATTATTAAAATTTTTAATTTGCTAACTTTCAAATTTCAAAAAATTCCAACATTTTAAAAAACCAAAATTACAAAATTTAGTAATTTCCAAATTGCCAAATCACGAAAATTCAAATTTTCAGAATCCAAAATTTCAGGATTTCAAAATTTCAAAATTTCCAATTTTCAAAATTTTATGATTTCTAAATTTCAAATTGCAAACTGCGAATTTTAAATTTGAAATTCCAGTGAAAACTTAAAACATCAGAATTTCAAATTTTAAAAATTCAGAATTGCAACATTTCAAAATTTCAAAATTATAAAATTTTAGAATTTCAAATTTTTGAGACCATGAAACCTTAAAATTTCAAAACTAAAGAAACTTCGAAATCTCACATTTAAAGATTTTTATTTTCTGAATTCCAAAATTTCAAAATTCGATATTTCGCAATTTCCAAGTTTTGAAATTTCAAAATCCCAACAACTCAAAATTTCAACATGGCATCATTTTAAAATTTCATTATGTCAACATCTCAATATTTTACAATTTCAACATTTCAACATTTCAAAATGCGAAATTTTGAAATTTTAAAATTTCTGAATCTTAAAACTTTATAAGTTTTAATTTTAAAAATCTTTAAATTTCAAAATTTTCAAAGTTTAAAATTTCAAATTTTCAAAATTTAATAGTTTCGAAATTAAAAATTTCATCTTTCCAAAATTTTAAAATTTCGAAATTATTAATTTTCAATATGTCAATATTGCAAAATTTCAATATGTAGCATTTCAAAATTTTGGAATTTCAAAATTTAAAATCGCAAATTGCAAATTGCAGTTTAAATTTCGAATTTCAAATTTCATTCAAAACATCAAAGCATATGAATTTCAAATTTTCAAAATTTAAAACTTCAGAATTTCAAATCAAAATTTCAAGATTTGGAAATTATAAAATTTTAAATTTCTGTAATTTTTTAAACTTTAAAATTTTAAAAATTTTGATATATTACAATTTCAAAAATTCTAATTTCCAAAATCTTAAAATTCCGATATTTCAAAACTTAGAAATTTCGTAATTTCCAAATTTCAGAATTTCAAAATCTCAAAATTTCAAAATTTCATCACCTCAAATTTTAAAATTTTCAAGTTCAAAATTTCAACATGTCGACATTTCAAAATTTCGAATCTTTGACATTTTAAATTTTCAACCAGTCAAAATTTCAAAATTTCGAAATTACATTTTAAAATTTTGAAAATTTTAAAACTTTGCAGCTTCCAATCTTCCAATTCACCAAATTTTAGGATTTTAAAATTTCTAAAGTTCAAAATTTCAAATTCTCAAAATTTAATAATTTCGAAATTAAAAAATTTCATACTTTCAAAATTTCAAAAATTTAAAATTTCTAATTTTTAACATCATTATTTAAAAATTTTTAAATTTCGACATGTAACTTTCCAAAATTTTGAAATTTCAAAATTTCAAAACTTTATAACTTCCAAACTCCCAATTTTCAAAATGTTAAAATTTCATAATTTCTAAATTACAAAATTTCAAAATTTCGACATTTTATATTTCCAAAATTTCAAGATTTTGGTGTTTGAAACTCCAAAATATCAAAACTCTAACCGCAAAAAGTTAAACATTCAAAATTTTTCGACTTCAAAACTTCAAAAACTAATTTCGCAATGTCAAAATTTCAAATGCACAATCTTCTGATTTTCAGAGTATCAAACTAAAAAAAATTATTCAATTGCTGAAATCTTGTTCTAATAATTTCAAATTTTTGTATTTTTGGAATTTATAATCTTTCAAATCTTTAATCTACTGAGTTTTGAATTTCTAAAATTCTCAAAATTTCAAAGTCCTAGAATATTGCATTTTAAATTATTAAACCTCAAAATTTCAAAATTTCAGAATGGAATCTTCCAGAATTTCAAAAGTTTAAAATTTGAAAATTTCAATGTCAACATTTCCAAATTTCAAAATTTTGAAATTTTATAATTTTAAAACTATAACTTTCAAACTTGTAATTTTCATAAGTTTTAAATTTACAAAGCTCCATATTTCAAAATTTAATAATTTCGAAATTTAAAAATTTCATCCTTCAAAATTTTAAAATTTTTAATTTTCAACATGTCAATATTTTAATATTTCAAAATGTAGCATTCCAAAATTTCAAAACTTCATAACATTCAAACTTCCAATTTCTAAAAATTTAAAATTTCGAAATTTCCAAAATTTAAAATTTCGCAATTTTAAAATTTCATCATTTATAAATTTTTAAAATTTTGACATTTTGGTGTTTGAAGCTCCAAAATATTAAAACTCTAACCGCAAGATTTCAAAAATTCAAAACCGTTGGATTTCAAAATTTCAAAGATTAATTCCATAATTTCATAATTATAAATGCACAATTTTCTGATTTTCAGAGTATCAAACTAAAAAAATTATCAAAATTTTAGAATATAATCTTTCAGAATTTCAAAAGTTCAAAATTTCGATACTTTCAAATTTTAAAAATTCTTATATTTTGATATGTGAAGCAAGACTTCTAAATTTCAAAACCCCAAGACTTCAAAAAATTCAAAGACAAATTCTAAAATTTAAAAATTTTAATTTTACAATTTATAGATTTTTAAAATATTAGAATTCCAAAATTTAAAAGTTGCTGAATATCACGTTTTCAGAATCTTAAAATTACTAATTTTCGAATTTTTAGAATCTCAAATTATCAAAATTTCTAATTTACCGATTTTCTAATTTTCAACAATTCCAACATATGAAATTTCGAAATTTAAGGCTATATAATTTCGTATGTTCAAAATTTCAACGTTTCTGAATTTCGCCTTTTTGACATTTAAAATTCTAGAATTTCAAGAGTTTTCAAAATTTCAAATAGTAAATTTCAATATTTTAAGCTCAAAAAATTTCTAATTTTCAATATTTTAAATATCCAAATTCTTAATTTAGTTACAAATCAAATTTTTGAAATTTCAAGATTCCAAAATTTTGAAAGTTTGTGATTTTTAAGCTATTAAAGCTCAAATGTTAAAATTTCTAAATTTTGAAGTACAAAATTTCATAATTTCATAAATTCAAAATTTCAACATTTTAAATGTTTAAATTTTTATAATTTCGTAATTATTGCGTTAAAATTTCATACTTTTAAAATTGTTAGGCTACAGGATTTCAAAATTTCAAATACTAATGTTGCAAAATTTCAATATCCCAAATCCAAAATTCTTATTTTTCAGAATTTTGACATCCAAATTTCTAATTTGCTAAATATCAAAATTTCAAAATTCCAGAGTAACGAAATTCAATACTCCAAAATTTCGTAAATTTAAAATTTGTATATTTCTAATTTTCACGGATACGAAATTACAATATTTCAAAATTTCAAAATTTTGCGATTTTGACATTTGAAATTCCAAGATTTCATAATACTAAACCCAAAATTTCAAGTACTAAATAACAAAATGCTATTTTCAAATTTTCAGAATTTCAAAAAGTCAAATTCTTAAATTGGTAAATATCAAATTTTTAAAATTCAAAATTTTCAAAACAGTAAATCGTTAAAGCTCAAAATTTTATAATATGGAATTACAAAGATCTTTAATTTCACAGGTTCAAGATTATAGTATTTGAAATTTTTAAATTATTGAATTTTGCGAATTAGGCATTTGAATTTCCAAAATTTCAAAACTCTACGATTTCAAAATTTCAAATACGAAACTTCAGTATACTTAATCCCAAATTCAAAAAGCTTTAATTTTTAGATTTTTAAAATAAAAAATTTGTATTTAGCTAAATATCAAATTTTGAAAATTTCCAAACATTATTATTTTAAGACTCCGAAATGTTGTAATTTCTTAGCTGCTAATCTTCAAAATTTCTAAATTTTAAAGTACAAAATCCCATAAATGCATAAGTTCAAGTGCTTAACATTTTGAATTTTCAAGTTTTCAGAATTTTGCAATTTTTTCACTTGATATTCTCTACTTCTTCCAAAGTCGAAGAATTTCAAAATTTTAAATACTAAGTTGTAAAATTTCAGATTTTAAATTTTAAGATATATTAGAATTCCAAAATAACAAAATTCTAATATCAAATTTTCATAATTACCAAACATCAAGGCTCATAAATAGCTAAACTGCAAAATTGCAAAATTTCGAAATTCCACAACTTCAAAAGTACAAATTTTTCAAATTTTGGAGTTTCATACTTTCAAACTTACGCTATTTTGGCATTTTATTTTCAATATTTTAAAATCTCAAAACTGCAGCATTTCATAATTTCAAATAACAAATTCCAGTGATTATAAAACACCAAGTTTCCAAATTACGAATTTTTAGAATTGCAATATATCAAATTTTTACTTTACTAAATACCAAATTCTTGAAATACCAAAATTTCAAAGCATTGATACTCCAAAATTTCGTAATTTAAAAATTGTTACATTTCGAATTTTCAAAGTTTCACAATTACGAAATTCCATAATTTCAAAGGTTCAAAATTTCAACAACTTTGTAGCTTTATAAAGCGTTTCTAGAAACGTAAGTTTTCTAACTCTTTGATAGCGGTTTTAGATGGCATGATATAATTATAAAAACGATCGCTTTTATAATTATCTTACGGAAGCTTTGCAAAGCTGCCAAGAGGAAGTTTGTGCAAACCAACATTTTTATAATGGTGCCGTAGCAACTTTACAATTTCAACAATCTGTAAATTCCAGTCGTGCTTTAATCATATACACAGAAGATTTAATGGCATTAAAGCCCAAGTACAATCTATTATAAAGAAAGTGCTAATTTGTATATAAACTAATACTTTTAAAATTGCTATGCGGCTTTATAAAGCAGCCCTAAAAACGCATGCTTTTTAACTCCTTTATAGCGGTTTTATAAAGACGATATGGAATAATTATAAGAACGATCACTTTTATAATTATCTTACAGAGGTTTGTGCAAACCGACATTTTTTAATCGTACCGTGGCAACTTTACAATGATACCGATCTGAAAATTCTACTCCTGCTTTAACAATAAACAAAAGAATTAACAGCGTTTAATTCAACTACAATCTGTTATAAAGCAAGTGGTAGTTTGTATATAAACTAACACATATGTAGCTTTATAAAGCGGCTCTAAAAACGTAAGGTCTAAACACTTTCACGGAGGTTTTATAATAATAATATGAAGTAATTATAAAAGCGATGACTTTTATAATTGTTTTTCAGGAAACTTTATAAAGTTGCCAGGTAAAAGCTTGTACAAACCAACGCCTTTATAATCGCGCCCTAGCAACTTTACAATAATAACAAACTGAAAGATCTTGTCATGCTTTATACATAAACATGAAAGAGTTCACGGCATTAAAACCTAAGTACAATGTAGTATAAAGCAAATGCTGGTTTGTATATAAAATAATACTTTTATAATTGCCATGAAGCTTTATAAAGCGGCTTAAAAAACGTAAGTTGTATAACACCTTCACATGGGTTTTATAAAAACAATTTGAAATAACTATAAAAATTGCTTTTATAATTGTTTTGCAAAAGCTTTATAAAGTTACCAGAAGAAAGTTTGTACAAACGAACACTTTTATAACCGCGTAACAGCAACTTTACAATCACAACAAGCTGAAAGTTCTTATCCCCTTTTATTCTTAAACGTAAAAGAGTTAACAGAATTAAGACCCAAGTACAATCTAGTATAAAACAAGTGCTCGTTTGTATATAAACTATAACTGTTATAATTGCTTTGTATCTCTATAAAGCGGCTCTAAAATCGTAAGATCTATCTCTGTCACAAGGGTTTTATAAAGATAATTTGAAATAATTATAAAAACGATTACTTTTGCAATTGTTTTGCAGATGCTTTATAAAGTTGCTAGGAAAAAGCTTGCACAAACCAACACTTTTATAATCGCACCATAGCAACTTTACAATCACAACAAGCTGAAAGTCAATATCCTGCTCAATTCATAAACGTATAAGAGTTAACGGCATTTAAACCCAAGTACAGTCTATTATAAAGTAAATGCAAGTTTGTATATAAACTAACACTTTTATAATTGCCGTGTAGCTTTATAAAGCAGCTCTAGAAACGTAAGTTCTATAACCCTTTCACGAGGTTTTATAAAGATATGAAATAATTATAAGAAGGATTACTTTTATAAATGATTTACAGAAGCTCTATAAAGTTTTCAGGCGAAGGTTTGTACAAACCAACACCATTACAATGCGCCATAGCAACTTTACTATCATAACAAAAGGGAAGCTCTTGCCCTGCTTTATTCATAAACGTAAAAGAATTAATGGCATTAAAATCCAAGTACAATCTAGTACAAAGCAAATGCTGGTTTGTGTATCAGCTAAAACTTTTATAATTGTCGTGTATCTTTATAAAGCGACTCTAAAAACATAGGATCTAAATTCCTTTCACGGGGGTTTTATAAAGATAATGTAAAATAATTATAAAAAAGATCACTTTTATAAACGTTTTACACAAGCTTTATAAAGTTTTCAGGAAAAAGCTTGTACAAATCAACACTTTTGTAATTGCTCTGTAGCTTTATAAAGCGGCTCTAAAAATATAAGATCTATATCTTTTTCACAGAAGTTCTATAAAAATAATTGAAATAATTATAAAGACGATCACTTTATTAACGTTTTACAGAAGCTTTATAAAGCTGCCAGGAGAAAGCTTGTACAAACCAACACTTTTATAATCGCGCTATAGCAACTTTACAATCATACCATAATGTAAGCCTTCGTCCTGCTTTACACATTAACATGAAATAGATAACGGCATTAAAACACAAGTATCATCTAGTATAAAACAAGTGCTAATTTGTATATAAACTAACACTTTTATAATTGCCGTGTAGCTTTATAAAGCGGCTTTAGAAACATAAGATCTATCTCTTTCACAGGGGTTTTATAAAGATAATTTCAAATAATTATAAAGACGATCACTTTTATAAACGTTTTGCAGAAGCTTTCTAAAGTTGCCAGAAGAAAGCTTGTACAAACCAACACTTTTATAATCGCGCTATAGCAACTTTACAATCATACCATAATGTAAGCCTTCGTCCTGCTTTACACATTAACATGAAATAGATAACGGCATTAAAACACAAGTATCATCTAGTATAAAACAAGTGCTAATTTGTATATAAACTAACACTTTTATAATTGCCGTGTAGCTTTATAAAGCGGCTTTAGAAACATAAGATCTATCTCTTTCACAGGGGTTTTATAAAGATAATTTCAAATAATTATAAAGACGATCACTTTTATAAACGTTTTGCAGAAGCTTTCTAAAGTTGCCAGAAGAAAGCTTGTACAAACCAACACTTTTATAATTGCGCCATAGCAACTTTACAATCACAACAAGCTAAAAGTTCTGGTCCTGCTTTTTTCATAAACGTAAAAGAGTTCACGGCATTAAAACCCAAGTATAATCTAGTATAAAGCAAGTGTTAGTTTTTATATAAGCTAAGAGTTTTATAATTGCTATGTGGCTTTATAAAGCAGCTCTAGGAACGTAAAAACCAAATCTCTTTCACAGAGGTTTTATAAAGACAATTTGAAATAATTATAAAAACGATTGCTTTTATAATTGTTTTGCAGAAGCTTTATAAAGTTGCCAGGAGAAAGCTTATACAAACCAAAACTTTTATAACCGCGCCACAGCAACTTTACAATCACAACAAGCTGAAAGTTCTTGTTCTGCTTTATCCATCAACGTAAAAGAGCTAACGGCATGAAAACCCAAGTACAATCTATTACAAAGCAAGTGCTCGTTTGTATATAAAATGATACTTTTATAATTGCCTTGTGGCTTTATAAAGCGGCTCTAAAATCGTCAGGTTTCTAACTTTTTCATAACGGTTTTTAAGGAAATAATTATAAAACTAACACTTTTATAATTGTCGTGTATCTTTATAAAGGGGATTATAAAGGGGTTTCATAAAGATAATTTGAAATAATTATAAAAACGTGAACTTTTATAATTGTTTTGCAGAAGCTTTATAAAGTTGCCGCGAAAAAGCTTGTACGAACCAACACTTTTATAATCGCGCCCTAGCAACTCTACAATCACAATAAGCTGAAAGCTCTTGTCCTGCTTTTTTCATAAACGTAAAAAAGTTAACGGCATTAAAACCCAAGTACAATCTGCTATATAGCAAGTGCTAGCTTGTATATAAACTAACACTTTTTGCCGTGTAGCTTTATAAAGATAATTTGAAATAATTATAAAGACGATCACCTTTATAAACGTTTTACACAAGCTTTATAAAGTTGCCAGGAGAAAGCTTGTACAAACTAACACTTTTGTAAACGCGGCATAGCATCTTTACAATAACAGAATGAAGGATATCGTCTTGTTTTATACAAAAACCTAAAAGATGTAATGACGGTAATACCCAAGTACAATCTAGTATAAAGCAAGTGCTCGTTTCCATATAAACAAATACTTTTATAATTGCCCTTGAGCTTTATAAAGCGTCTCTAAAAACGTAAGATCTATAACTTTTTCACAGGGGTTGTATAAAGATAATTTGAAATAATTATAAAGTATAAAGCAATGCTGGTTTGTATATAAAATAATACTTTTATAATTGCCGCAAAACTTTATAAAGCGGCTCTCAAAACATAAAACCTGTTACACTTTTACAGGTGTTTTATAAAGATAATTTAAAATATTTATAAAAACAATTACTTTTGCAATTGTTTTGCAGATGCTTTATAAAGTTTGTAAAAGAAAGCTTTGTACAAATCAACACTTTTATAATTACATCATAGCAACTTTACAATCACAACAAGCTGAAAGTTTTTGTCTTGCTTTTTCATAAACTTAAAAGAGTTAATGGCATTAGAACCCAAGTACAATCTATTATAAAACAAGTGCTAGTTTATTTAAACTAACACTTTTATAATTGTCGTGTAGCTTTATAAAGCGGCTTTGAAAACTTAAGAGCTAGAACTCTTTCGCGGCATTTTATAAAGATAATTTGAAATAATTATAAAGACAATCACTTTTATAAACGTTTTACAGAAGCTTTATAAAGTTTCCAGGCGAAAAAGTGTACAAACCAACACTTTTATATCCGCGCCACAACAACTTTACAATCACAACAAGCTAAAAGTCCTTGTTTTGCTTTATTCATCAACGTAAAAGAGTTCACGGCATTAAAACCCAAGTACAATCTACTACAAAGCTAGTGCTCATTTGTATATAAAATGATATTTTTATAATTGCTGTGTAGTTTTATAAAGCGGCTTTAAAATCGTAAGTTTTTAAACTTTTTTCATAACGGTTTTTAATGAAATAATTATAAAAACTACCACTTTTATAATTTTCGTGTATCTTTATAAAGGGGATTATAAAGGGGTTTCATAAAGATAATTTGAAATAATTATAAAAACGATTACTTTTATAATTGTTTTGCAGAAGCTTTATAAAGTTGCCGGAAGAAAGCTTGTACAAACCAACACTTTTATAACCGCGCCACACCAACTTTACAATCACAACAAGCTGAAAGTCCATATCCTGCTCAATTCATAAACGTATAAGAGTTAACGGCATTTAAACTCAAGTACAATCTATTATAAAGTAAATGCAAGTTTGTATATAAACTAACACTTTTATAATTGCCGTGTAGCTTTATAAAGCAGCTCTAGAAACGTAAGTTCTATAACCCTTTCACGGGGTTTTATAAAGATATAAAACAATTATAAAAACGATCACTTTTATAAATGTTTTACAGAAGCTTTATAAAGCTGCCAGGAGAAAGTTTGCACAAACCAACACTTTTATAATTGCACGGTAGCAGCTTCATACCATAATGTAAGCCCTCGTATTGTTTTACACAGTATCATGAAATAGATAACGGCATTAAAACAAAAGTATCATCTAGTATAAAACAAGTGCTAATTTGTATATAAACTAACACTTTTATAATTGCCGTGTAGCTTTATAAAGCGCCTTTAAAAACGTAAGATGTATAACTCTTTCACATGCGCTTTATAAAGATAATTTGAAATAATTATAAAAACGATTACTTTTATAATTGTTTTGTAAAAGCTTTATAAAGTTGCTAGAAGAAAGTTTGTATAAACCAGCACTTCTATAACTGCGCCACAGCAACTTTACAATCATAACAAGCTGAACGTCCTTATCCTGCTTTATTCATAAACGTAAAAGAGTTATCGGCATTAAAACCAAAGTACAATCTATTACAAAGTAAGTGCTCGTTTGTACATAAAATGGTACTTTTATAATTGATGTGTGGCTTTATAAAGCGGCTCTAAAATCGTCAGTTTTCTAACTTTTTCATAACGGTTTTTAATGAAATAATTATAAAAGCTAACACTTTTATAATTGTCGTGTATCTTTATAAAGCGGCTCTAATAGCGCAGGATCTATATCTCTTTCACAGGCGTTTTATAAAAATAATTTGAAAGAATTATAAAGACGATCACTTTTATAAATTTTTTACAGCGGCTTTATAAAGCAAAGTTGGTTTGGACATTTTTAAAGCAGCCTCTCAGATTGGTCTATTGCTTGTTAACAGTGTGACGTATGTTTGACGCAATCAACAAGTAAATAAGCGATATCTCTTTCATACAAGGACATGCTCATGGATGTTAGATGAGTTGACAGCTGGCATCATACAAACAAATTTTTAATCACCTCCATCGACCTCCATTTGAATAAGTTTGACAAGCGCACACTCCTTGGACACCTGAAGACTAGATCTAACAAGAACGCCCTAAAAACCCAACATCGTCTATTGTTCACAACAAAAATAAAAGACATGCAAGTCTCGTTCGTTCAACAAAACAAAAGAGAAAGGCAAAAACCATTCTTATCCGACGGACACTATTTAAAATTGCAGATGTTATTGGCCTGTGTTCAAACCGGAGGCGTCGATACTGCAATGTGATTTATAGCAGTCTTACGTAGTAAAGGCTGGGACAAGGCAGTGACCTTCTCAAGGACACAAATATCTCGAACCATTGTGCAGCTGCTGCAACCGTTGCGAAGTGCTCGACCAGATCGGTCTTCGCGCTCTTTTTATCAAGTTGCGAGGCATTTCTTTAAGAAATACAAGGACGATTAGACGACAATCCGATGCATTTTTAACGCAGTGACTTTGTAACAGACAAGAATGAATTTTTATCTGGTGTTTTATACTTGAGAACGTTGTTCTTCAATTGGTGATGGTCGAAGAGATGAAGATGGAAGCGGTATTAATAGGAGCATCCGAGCATCCGCTATGAGATTATAATTCAGTCTTTGTTGAGGTTAAGCGTACGAAGTGACAGGGTATAGGTCATTCTGAACGACTTCTTCAATCAAGCTGCTCCAGAAACATCAACCATTAAGTTCCTGGAGAAAGTCAACGAGGCGTTCTTTGAAATTTTATGAGTCACTGCAGGTTAAATTGACGTTGTTTTGTTTACGAGCTGAGCATACAGATTGATCGAGAAACTTCAACCTTAATTTTTAGAAATTTATGTAACATTTATGAAATTTGCAACAATTATAAAATTTATGGAATTTATGAAAATGTACAATTTGTGAAATGTATGAAATTTCTGTGAAATTGTCAATCTCTGTGAAATATGAAAGTTATAAAGAAGCTGAATTTTTTAAATTTTGTCGCGAACTCTTTTATAAAATTATAAAATTTTTGAAATAAAATTTTATAAGACTCATAAATTTATGACATTTCTGAATTCCATAAATTCCATAAATAAAGAATGTAAATGTCTTGAAAAAACAAAACAAAATTTATAAAGCTTGTAAAATGCGCGACTCTTCTAAAATTTATTAAATATAGGGAAACTACAGCTTATAAATTCCATGAAATTTACTAGACTTGAAATTTAAAAGATTTCTAGAATATATAGTTTTTATGAAATTTCTAGTATTTATGAATTTCATAAAAATTGAGATTTCTGAAGTTTATGATACCTATGATACGTTTGAAATTTTGATTTGGTATTGGAAATTTTGAAATCTAAAATTTCAAATACCAAAATTGTGAAATTTATGAAATTATGGAATTTTAAAATTCGAAATTCTGAATTTTTAAAGCTTCTAAATTTTAATTTTTAAAATTTTGGAATTATGAAAATTTAAAATCATGAAAATTTGAATTTGCGAATTTAAAGATTACGAAATGTTAGAATCTGGAATTCTGAAGTCGTGAAATTTGAAATCAGAAATTTTTCACAAATTGAAATTTGAGATGTCGAAATTACTTAAATTTGATATTTGGAATTTTGAAACCTTGTTATTTTGGAATTTGAAATTTTAAGGTGTCAAAATTGCAAAACTTTGAAACTTGGAAGTAAAATTCCGAATTTTTTAAGCTCCGGAATTTTGAGCTTACGAAATTTTGTAAAATGCACGTCTCTTCTAAAATTTATTAAATATAGAAGAACTACAACTTATAAATTCCATGAAATTTACTAGACTTGAAATTTATAAAATTTCTAGAATAATATAGTTTTTATGAAATTTCTAGTATTTATGAATTTCATAAAAATTGAAATTTCTGAAGTTTATGATATCTATGATACGTTTGAAATTTTGATTTGGTATTAGAAATTATAAAATCTGAAATTACAAATACCAAAACTGCGAAATTATGAAACTATAAAATTTTAAAATTCCAAAATTCTGAATTTTTAAGGTTTCGAAATTTTACCTTTGAAATTTTGGAATTATGGAACTTCGATATCTTGAAAATTTGAATTTACCAATTTAAAAATTACGAAATTTTAGAATCCTAAAATTTGAAATCAAGAATTTTCACACTTCGAAATTTGAGATTTTGAAATTTTAAATTTGATATTTGGAATTTTGAAACATTGTTATTTTGGAATTTGAAAGTTTAAAGTGTCAAAATTGCAAAACTTTTAAATTTGAAATTTCCACAAGTAAAATTCCAAATTTTTGAAGCTCCGAAATTTTGAGCTTATGAAATTTTCAGATTATGAAATTTTGAAGTCTTGAAAATATGAGTTTAGGAATTTATAAATAACCGAATTATAGAATCTTGAAATTTGGAAACTTGGTTTTTTGGAATTTAGTATTGCAATTTTTATATTAAAATTTTAAAATAAAAATTAAGACTTTTTAGAATTTTCGTATTTACAAAATTTGAAATTTTTGAACGTTTTAAAAGTACGAAGATTTTGCATATTTTGCATATTCAGAATTAGAGATTTAGCAAGTTAGAAATTATGAAATTTTGGAATATCGAAATGACACATGAAATTTCTGAAATGTCGAAAACCAAAACTCTAATAATTATCATGTTCTGGGGTTTTAAAATTTCAAATGTTGAAATTTTTAAAGTTGAAGATTGTAAGAATAAGAAAATTTAAATTCCGTCATTTCCATATTTTTAAAATTAGAAATTTTAAGAGTTTGGTTTGAAATCCTGAAACTCTAAAATGTGATACTGAAATGCTGAAATGTTTTGTAATCGTGTGGTTTTGAAGTCTTGTAGTGTCGAAATTGCAGAATTCTGCGTCCTTAAAATGATAGAACTTTGATATTCTAAAAATTTTAAAATTTAACAGTTTAGAAATTCCAAAATGTTATTTGTGCTTGTGAATTTTTTAAATATAGGAATTTTGAAATTTGAGAGGATTAGAAAATTAAAGCTTTTGAAACTATCTAGTATGGAATTTTGAAATTTTGGAATTTAAAATGCGATAATCGCGGAATTTTGAATATACGAAATCTTGAACATTTGAAATTAAAAAATTTTAAAATCTTGAAAGTTTGATGATTTAAGGTTTCGCAATGTAGAAACTACAAAATTTCGAAATTTTTAAAATTTTAAAGTAGAAATTGGGAATTTTTAGAACTTTTGGTACTTACAAAAATTGAAATTTTTCAACGTTTTGAAAGTACGAAGATTCTGCATTTTGAAATATTTAGAATTAAAGATTTAGCAAGTTAGAAATTATGAAATTTTGGAATGTCGAAATGACACATGAAATTTTTAAAATACCAAAAACCAAAATTCTGATAATTTTCATTTTTCGGAGTTCTAAAATTTCAAATGTTAAAATTTTGAAACTTGAAAATTGTAACAAGAAGAAAATTTAAATTTCGTCATTTCAATATTTTTAAAATTAGAAATTTTAAGAGTTTTGGAAGTTAGAAATCCTGAAACTTTGAAATGTGATACTGAAATGTTGAAATGTTTTGTAATCGTATGGCTTTGATGTTTTGTAGTGCCGAAATTCCAATATTCTGTGTCCCTTGAAATACTAAAAATTAAAAAATTTAACAATTTGGAAATTCCGAAATATTTATAATTTTGAATTTTTAAAATTTAGGAATTTTGAAATTTGAGAGAATTAGTAAAATTGGAACTTCAAATGTGAAAATCGCAGAATTTTAAAAATTCGAAATCTTGTACATTTGAAATTTGGAATGTTGGAATTTTGAAATTTTGAAAGTTAGAAGATTTTTAATGTAGAAACTACGAAATTTTAAAATTTTGGCATTACAAAAATTTGACATTTTCAATTTTAAAATTTTGATACATTAAAATTCTGAAATTGTATTTTCGAATTAGGAATGTTGTAACTCGTATTTGAAATGCTGAAATACTGTGATTTTTGAGTTTTGGAATTTCAAATGCCAAAATACCAAAATTTTTGAATTCTGAAAATTAAAATCTTGAAACACGCAATTCTGATATTTTGGAGCTTTGGAATTTTGAACTTTCGAAATTTTGAAAATATGCATTTTTAATATTTTGCAAATTTGAATCTAACAATTTAGAAATTGCAATATTTTTGTATATGGAACTCTAAAATCATGGGATTTCGGAAATTCTGAAATTAGAAATTTAAAAATTTTCATATCTTGTAATGTTGAATTTTGGAATTTAGTATTTGAATTTTGAAATTTTATAGTTATGGACGTTTGATATTTAGAATTTCAAATGCCAAAATAGCCAAATTTAAAAAAATTAGATTTTTTTGCAAATTTTTGTAATTTTGTGACTTCGAAATTTTTAATCTTTTTCAACTTTTAAAATTACAGAATTTGAAAATTTGAGATTAAATCAATTTAAAAATTAAGAATATTTTCGAATGTCGAATGAAATATTAAAATTTTGATACTTTTAGGTGCTGAAGTTACTTTTTTTTGGAATTTTGCATATTTGAAGGTTTGAATTTCAAATGCCGAAATTCAGTTGTTTTGAAAATGAAAAACCTTGAAATTGTGTATTTCTATTAACTAATTTTTTAACTTTTTGAAGTTTTGGAAATTTGGAATTTCAAAATAGTAAAAAATTTAGGAATTGCAACATAGAAATTTTGAAATTTTCAATTTTGTAATCTTGAAATTTTGAATGTTTTATATTTGACAATTTAGAAATGTTGAATATTGGAAGTTTGAAATTTTGGTATTTGGTATCTAAAATTTTGAATATTGTAGTTTTGAAAAATGGTATATAAAATTTTGAATATTGCAGTTTTCGCACTTCAAAGTTTTTAAATTTCAGTCGCCAAAATTTTGTAATTTTGGGAATCAAAAAATTGGGAACATTAAAATTTCGAAAACTTAAAATTTTTAATACATTAACCTTTAAAACTTTGGAATTTTGGAACTTTCAAATTTTGAAATTCTGTAGAAATTTGAGATTTAACAATTTACGAAATTTTAGAATTTTGTATTTTTGGAATTTTGAGAACTTATTTTTAGCAATTTAAAAGTTTTAAAATCTTAAAACTTTAAAATTTTGGAAATTGGAGGTTAAAATTTTGGAATTAGGCATATGAAATTTTGAAATCTTGCACATTTAGAAGTTTGTAATTTTTGAATTTCAAATGTCGAAATTCCGTAATTTTGAAAATTCGATAATTGTGATATTTTTATATTTTGTTTTTAACTTTTCAAGCTATGAAATTTTTAATTTTTAAAATCCTAGGAATTTGGAATTGCAATATAAAAATTATGAAATATAACAGTTTTTAATTTGGAAATTTAGAATGCTTTATATTTAACAATTTAGAAATTTTGAATATGGGGATTTTGAGACTTTGATATTTTGTATTTAAAATTTTGATTATTGTAGTATTGGAAACTGAAGTATAAAGTTTTGTAATATTGCAGTTTTGGAGGTTTGAAATTTTTGAAATTCATGCGACAAAATTCTGAAATTTTAATTATTTAAAAATTTGGAACATTGAAATTGCGAAAACTTAAAATTTTAAATATTTTAACCTTTAAAATTTTGCTATTTTGGTATCTTCAAATTTTGAAAATGTGAGATTTCACAATTTAGAAATTACGAAATTTTAGAACTTTGTATTTTTGTAATTTTGATATTAAGCAATTTAAGAATTTTGAATTTTTAAAACTTTAAAATTTAGGAAACTGGAGGTTGAAATTTTGAAATTTGGCTTATGAAATTTTGAAACCTTGCGCATGTAGAATTTTGTAATTTTTGAATTTCAAATGCCAAAATTCACTAACTTTGAAAATCGTAAATTGTGTATTTTGAAATTGTAATATTTCTATATTCTGATTTTAACTTTTGAAAGTATGAAATTATGAAATTTTTGGATTTCGTATGCCAGAATTATGTAATTTTGGAATTCAAAAATTAGTAACATTGAAATTTCGAAATTTAAAATGCCAACATCGCAAAATTTTTCAGATTTGTAATTTCAGAATTTTAAATTTTTGGAATTCCGGTATTTTAAGGTTTCAAAATGTTTAGACTTTTTAATTTTTGAAATTATAGACTTATGGAATTTTAAAAATCTGAGATTTCTCAATTTAGAAATTACGATATTTATAGAAATTTTGTATCTTTGGAGTTTGGAAAATTTGATATTCTGAAATGCAAAATTTTGAAATTTTCAAACATCAAAATTTTATAAATTGGAGGTTGAAATTTTGGAATTTGGCAAATAAAATATTAAAATATTGAACCTTACGAATTATATAATTGTTTAATTCAGAGGCCTAAATTCAGTAGTTTTTAAAATTCGAAAATTGGAAACTTTGAAATTGTGATTTTTATTATCTCATTTTTTAACTTTTAAGAGTATGAACTTTTGGAATTTCAAAATAGTAAAAATTTGGCATTAACAATATAAAAATTTTAAAATTTTGTAATTTTGTACACTTGAAATTTTAGATGCTTTATATTTAACAATTTAGAAATCTTGAATTTTAAAAGTTTGAAATTTTGGAATTTGTTATTTAAAATTTTGAATATTGTAGTTTTGAAAACTGGTATATAAAATTTTGATATATTGCAGCTTTGGGACTTTGTAATTGTGAATTTCAAATGCCAAAATTCTATAATTTTAAGAATAAAAAAATTGGGAACATTGAAATTGCGAAAACTTGGAATTTTTAATATATTAACCTTCAAAACTTTGGAATTTTTGACCTTCAAATTTTGAATCTTGAAAACCTGAGATTTAGCAATATAAAAATTACGATATTTTGGAATTTCGCATTTTTGGAATTTTGAAAATTTGATATCTAGCAAACTAAGGATTTAAAAATTTTAAAATTTTAAAATTTTGAAAATTGGTGGGTTTGACATTTTGGAATTTGGCGTATTCAATTTTAAAATTTTGTACATTTAGAATTTTGTAATTTTTGTATTTCAAATGCCGAAATCTGGTAATTCTGGAAATTTAAAGCTTGAGATCCTTAAAATTGTGGTATTGTGAAATTCTGATTTTTAGCTTTTGAAAGTATGAAATTTTGGAATTTTGCAATTTCAAAATTTTAAAATTTTTTGATTAGCAATTTAGAAATTATGAAACTTTATAAGTTTGTGATTTTGGAATTTTGAATGCTTTGTATTTAACAATTTAGAAATTTTAAACATTGGAAGTTTGAAAATTTGACATTTGGTATTTAAAAGTTTGAATATTGTATTTTTCGGAATTTGAAATTTTTTAATATCAGATGTCAAAATTCTAAAACTTTAAGAATTCAGAAATTGTAACCTTTAAAACTTTGAAATTTTGGAATCTTCAAGCTTTAAATTTTGATAATTTGTGATTTAGCAATTTAAAAATTACGAAACTTTGGAATTTTGAAATTTTAGAATTTCGAGTGTTTGGAATTTAGAAAACTTGAAATAAATTTTACAATTTTAAAAATTCAAAATTTTAAAAAGTGGAAGTTGAAATTGTGGTATTTATTGTATGAAATTTTGAAGTTTTGTAGTTTAGGAAGTTGAAAATTTTTGAATTTCTTGTTAAAAATCTCATATTTTAGAAATTAGATCATTAGAAATTTTAAAATTGCAAAATTATAAAATTCGGCAGCTTTGAAATTTTAGCATTTTAAAATTTTGTAATTTTTTAGTTTTTGGAATCGAACTTTGTAATTTTGAAATTTTGAAATTATTAAAAATTTGAGGTTTTGCATTGAAATGAATTGGAGAATTCTGAGATTTTGAAATTCTGTAACATCGGAAAAACAAAATTTTAATAATTTTTTCGTGTTCGTTTTATAAACAGGATAAAAATATTTGCCTTTTTGATGGAAGTGAACGCGATGTCGTTGATTTTCTTATACATCTTAAATATTACTGCTCTTGTATAAAAGTCACGTGCGGGTCATTGTCTTCTTTATTTTTTATCAGAACTCTCACCAGAAACCAACCACAACACGTTTGTCAAATGTTTTTATCATTTTAACGAGCCATACGCTTCTCCAGCAATTCACAAACGAACAAAAAATCGCTGCGTTAATTGCATCTCATTTAGATGGCTAAAACGATAAAGTACCGAGGCTGGCGCCGGATCCACGTCCACTGAACGCTTCTATGTACTTCCCCACTTATCTTCACGTTCCTTCTTACCGATAATATTGAAATATTTGCAAATAAGAAGTAATATCAACGTCGTTTGATTAGCATGCGCAATCGCGAATTTCTGATGTTAGGAACGGTGCCTTGGGGCAAATGCGATTGTTAGTGAAGTGTTCGATTGTGTGTGTAGTAGGAGGTTTTTATTTTTATAAGGTGCTGAAGATGGAGACAAAATGAGGTCGGAGGTGTAGGTCGTCCACCGAACTTAAACGCTGGTTTCTTTAAGCCATTCTAATACAATTTAAACTTTTGTAATACTCAGAAATTTTATACATTTATTAAATTTCAAACTTCATAAATTTCATAAATCTTATAAATTTCATAAATTTCATAAATTTCATAAATTTAATAAATTTCATAAATTTTATAAATTTCATAAATTGCAGAAATTTCATAAATTTCATAAATTTCATAAATTTCATAATTCATAAATTTCATAAATTTCAGAAATTTCATTAATTTCATAAATTTCATAAATTGCAGAAATTTATAAATTTTCTAAGTTTCATAAGTTTCATAAGTTTTATAAGATCCATAAATTTCATAATTTTCATAAATTTGAAAATTTCATAAATTTTATGAAAATCATATATTTCATAAATTTCATAAATTTCATAAATTTCATAAATTTCATAAATTTCATAAATTTCATAAATTTCATAAATTTCATAAATTTCATAAATTTCATAAATTTCATAAATTTTAAAATTTTTATAAATATTAAATTTATGTTATAAATTTATGAAATTGGTAAATTTATTAGATTTCATAAAAATATAAAAATCACTCAATTCTGACATTTTGGAGTTTTGGAATTTTGAACTTTAGAAATTTTAAAGTTATGCATTTTTAATATTTTGCAAATTTGAATTTAACTATTTAGAAATTGTAACATTTTGGTATATAAAACTCTGAAATTATGGAATTTTGGAAATTCTTAATTTTTAATTTAAAAATCTTCATACCAGGTAATGTGAAATTTTGGAATTTTATATTTAGAATTTTAAATTTAGAATTTAGAAATTCCAAAATGTTATTTGAGATTTTGAATTTTTTAAATTCAAAAATTTTGAAATTTGAAAGAATTAGCAAATTAGAACTTTTGAAACTATCTATTTGGAATTTTGAAATTTTTGAACTTCAAATGGAATTTTGATAATTCGAAATTCTTGTACATTTGGAATTTGAAATGTTGGAATTTTGAAATTTTGAAAGTTTGAAAATTTGAGATTTTGCATTATAGAAACTACAATATTTTAAAATTTTGGCATTACGAAAATTTGACATTTTGCAATTTAGAAATTTTTAATTTAGAATTCTGATAATTGTATTTCCGAATTAGGAATTTTGTAACTTGGTATTTAAAATGCTCAAATACTGCTGTTCACGCGCGGGGGGTCTTATAAATTTATAAATGGACTTACCTCCACGGTGTTTTGTTGTTCTAAGCTGCAGTTCCTATTCTTTCAACCAAGTGGACTGTATGCGAATTGAGTCTATGTTACGTTACACTTGCACTGTGTTTTTTAGGGTTTAACAACGAAAGTCTGTGGCACTTGACTAACTTATGGTACTGAACGAAGAAACCGACACGACCATTCTGTTTCAATATCCATAAGCAAGTGTTTGTTCACTACTCTGTCCACCTTATTCACAAATGCACAAGGAATTTTTATGGCAGGATATAAGGGAACAAGGGATGGCAGTTTTACTATTAGATTTACGACTACAAATTTAAATAACTTAAAATTAACCACGCGAACGTGCGACAAAGAGACCGAACAACTGCGATTTTTGAATTTTGAAATTTAAAATGCCAAAGTACCGAAATTTTGGAATTTGAAACTTTATAATCTTGAAATCACAAAATTCTTAAATTTTGAAGCTTTGGAATTTTTAATTTTCGAAATTTTAAAGTTATGCATTTTTAATATTTTGCAAATTTGAATTAACAATTTAGAAATTGCAACATTTTGGTATATAGAACTCTGAAATTATAGAAATTTGGAAATTCTGAATTCTTAATTTAAAAATTTTCATACCAGGTAATGTGGAATTTTGGAATTTAATATTTGAAATTTTGAAATTTTTTTTTATGGAAGTTTGATATTTATAATTTCAATTCCTAAAATTGCCCAATTTACCAAATTTAGAATTTTCTGCAAATATTTGTAATTTTGTAATTATGAAATTTTTAATCTCTTTCAACTTTTAAAATTACAGAATTTGAAAATTTGAGATAACCAATTTAAAAATAAGAAAATTTTTGAATGTCGAAATGAAATATGAAATTTTGATTTGTTAGCTGCTGAAATGTCCAAAAGCCAATATTTTGATAATTTTCATTTGTTGGATTTTTAAAATTTTGAATGTTAAAATTTGGAAATTTTAAAACGGCGAGAACAAAAATTGAAATTTAAAAATTTAGTTTAGTTTTAGAGTTTGACATCTTGAAATTCTGAAGTATTTAAATTCTGAAATGCGAAGTTTTGAAGTTATGAGATTTTGAAATTTTGCAAATGCGGAATGCTAGAGTTTTGGATTAATGTTTTATAATGCCGAATTTAGGAATGTTGCTTTTAAGTAATCATGGAATTTTGAAATTCTTAAAGTTACCTAGAAATCCTAAAATTATAAAATTTGTAATCTAGAAGCTGCGAAGCTTGGGATCTTGAGGTGATGCCACAATTTATAAATTATAAAACCTTCGAGATTGGAATTTTGAAATTTTGGAATCACGAAATTACTAAAATTTAAAATTTCGAGATTTTGTAATTGGTGACATTGGAATTGAGAAATTTTAAAAATGTAAAAATTCAAGGTCTAACAATTAAAATTATAATTCTGGAATATTGAGGATTTGAGCTTTAGCAATCTAAAAGTTTGATAGCTTTAATTTCTGAATATTTGCAAGTTGCAAGTTGCCATTTTAGAATTTGGTTTTTAAAATTGTAAAATATTGCTCTTAGAAAATTTTGGAATTTAAAAATGTCAAAATTATGAAATTTTAGGAATTTGAAAAATTGAAGTTTTGAAATTGCAAAATCTTTCATTTTGGAGCTCCGAAATTTTGCAATTTTGAAAATTAAATTTTTAACTTTTAAAACTTTGAAATTACAGATTTTGGAGGAATCAAAATTTGAAATTTAGAAATTATCAAATTTGGAATGTGGAATGAAATATGGAATTGTGATATTCTGGTATTCTGAAGTCAAAAATTCAAAATTTTAATAATTTTTACTTTTAAGTTTTTAAAATTATTATGTTGAAATTTAGAACAAATTAGAAATTGAAATCTTTTATCGAAATTTTGAAGTTTGAAAAGTTTGAAATTTCGAAATGCTAAAATTTTGAGTTTGAAATTATGAAATTTTTTTATTTTGTAGTTGCGGACTACCAAAGTGAAGTATTTTGATGAAACTAAAAACTTTTTAAAATTGAACTGTAAAATAATAAAATTATCGAATTTTAAGATTTAGAAATTTTTAATATTTGAGTTTTGCAATTTAGAAATAATGAAATTTTGCAATTTAGAATTTGAGCATTTAAAAGGTTAGCAATTTTATTAATTTTGAAAACATTTAATTTAGGAATTTTACGTTTTGGAATTTGAAATTCCTGCTTAGAATCTTGAAATCTTGTAGTTTGAACTTTTTAAAATTTGAATTTGTGGAGCTTAATGCTAGAATTTTAGGTTGGAATTTGAAATTTTGTAATTTCAAACGTCAGAATAGTGTAATTATGGAATTTCAAAATTGCAAAATTCGAAAAATTTGAAATTTGGAATATTGAGTTTTTGAGATTTTGAAATTATAGTTTTGAAATTTTGCAAAATTTTAGTTAAAAAATTTAAAACTTATTAAATACTAGAATTTGGAATTCTGACAGGTCGAAAATTGGAAAATTTGACGTTTAGTAATTAAGAAATTTTCATACCTTTAAATTTAAAATTTTGAAATTTGGTATTTGAAGTTTTGCAGTCTTATTGCTTAGGAATTTTTAAATTTTGTACTTCCAAAGTTTAAAATTTTTAAACGTTCAAATTATGAAATTATGCAAGTTTGATATTTTTCAAAATTAGTGATTAAAAAGTTAATAATTATGAAATTTTGAGATATTGAAATTGTATATGGAGTTTCGATATTTTCAAATTCTGAAATGGAAACTCAAAATTTTGATAATTTTTATTTGGAGCTTGTGGCTTTTGAATGTTAAAATTGAAAAATTTTTAATTTGTAAAAAGAAAAATATGTTTTTTCGATATTTTAAAATTTAGAAAGTTTAAGAATATGAAGGTTTGAAATCCTGAAATTCTAAATATTGTGAAATGTTGAAGTTTTTTAGTAGCAGATTGCCAGAGTTTTGAATTTTGTATTTCGTAGTAATAAAAATTTCACAATTCTACATTTTTAAAATGCCAGAATATTGAAATTCTGAAAATTTGAAACAGCAATGTAGGAATTCTTAAATTTTTGTATTTGAAATTTTAAATTCTGAGAATTTTAGAATTTTGAAAATTTGAGATTTAGTAATTTAGAACTTTTGAAACCTTGTAATTTATGAATTTTACAACTTTGGGATTTTAAATACCAAAATTGCGAAATAAGAAAATTCAAAGTTTCGAAATTTTGAACTTTTGAAATTTATAAATCGGAATTTTTGAGATTTTGAAAATTAGAGATTTTGTAATTACACAATTACAAAATTTTAAAAATTTTGAAATTCTGAAAATTTGAGTTTTAGTAATTTAAAACTTTCGAAACCTTGTAATTTATGGATTTTGAAACTTTGGGGATTTTAAATGCCAAAATTCCAAAATAACAAAATTCACAGTTTCGAAATTTTGAACTTTTGAAATTTATAATTTGGAATTTTTAAGATTTTGTAATTACGAAATTACAAAATTTTAAAAATTTTGAAACTTCATAGTTCTTAAAATTTTTGTAAATTTTAACTTTCATTAATTGCAACTTTACAAATTTTGTAAGTCTCTTAAACTTCAGATTTTATAAATTCCAGTTTTGTATGTTCTTGCAACTTTAAAAATTTAATAAATTTTGTAAGTTTTATAAACTTTAATATCTTTATAAAGTTCGTAGTTTCATAAATACTATTGCTTTTAAAAATCCAATACATTTTTATAAATTTTATAAATTATAGCATTCATAAATTGCTGCAACTTTAGAAATTTAATAAATTTGTATATTTTATAAACTTTAAAATCTTTATAAAGCTTGCAACTTTAGAAATTTAATAAATTTTGTAAATTAAAATCTATATAAAGGTCGTAGTTTTTATAAATTCTATTGCTTTTAAAAATCCAATACATTTTTATAAATTTTATAGATTTTTATAAATTTTAGCTTTCATAAATTTTTGCAACTTTAGAAATTTAATAAATTTTGTAAATTTCATAAACTTTAGAATTTTTAAAAAGTTCGTTGTTTTTATAAATTTTATTGCTTTTAAAAATCCAATACATTTTTATAAATTTTATAAATTTTTATAAATTTTAGCTGTCATTGATTCTTGCAACTTTAGAAATTTAATAAATTTTGTAAATTTTATAAACTTTAAAATCTTTAAAATTTCGTAGTTTTTATAAATTCTATTTCTTTTAAAGATCCAATACAATATTAAAATTTTTTATAAATTTTTAGCTTTCATAAATTCTTGCAACTTTAGAAATTTAATAATTTTGTAAATTTCATAAGATTTAAAATCTTTATAAAATTTGTAGTTTTCATAAATTTTATTGCTTTTAAAAATCCAATACATTTTTATAAATTTTATAAATTTATTAATTTTAGCCTTCATAAATTCCTACAACTTTAAAAAGTTAATAAATTTTGTAAATTTTATAAACTCTAGAATCTTTATAAAGTTCGTAGTTTTCATAAATTCTATTGTTTTGAAAAATCCAACACATTTTTATAAATTTTATAAATTTTTGTAAATTTTAGTTTTCATAAATTCTTGCAACTTTATAAATTTAATAAATTTTGTAAGTTTCATAAACTTTAGAATTTTTATAAAGTTCGTAGTTTTCATAAATTCTATTGCTTTTAAAAATCCAATACATTTCTATAAATTTTATAAATTATTATCAATTTTTAGCTTTCATAAATTCTTGCAACTTTATAAATTTAATAAATTTTAAAATTTCATAAAATTTAAAATCTTTTTAAAGTTCGTAGTTTTGATAAATTCTAGTTCTTTTAAAAATCCAATACATTTTTATAAATTTTATAAATTTTTATAAATTTTAGCTTTCATAAATTCTTGCAACTTAAGATATTTAATAAATTTTGTAAGTAAAATTTTTTATAAAGTTCGTAGTTTTTATAAATTCTATTGTTTTTAAAAATCCAATACATTTTTATAAATTATATAAATTTTTATAAATTTTTAGCTTTCATAAATTCTTGCATCTTTAGAAATTTATGAATTTTATAAATTTTAAAATCTTTATAAAGTTCGTAGTTTTTATAAATTCTATTGCTTTTAAAAATCCAATACAATTTTATAAATTTTTATAAATTTTAGCTTTCATAAACTCTTGCAACTTAATAAATTTAATAAATTTTGTAAATTTCATAAAATTGAAAATTTTTATAAAGTTCGTAGTTTTTATAAATTCTATTGCTTTTAAAAATCCAATACATTTTCATAAATTTTATAAATTTTTATAAATTTTAGCTTTCATAAATTCTTGGAACTTAAGATATTTAATAAATTTTGTAAATTAAAATCTATATAAAAGTCGTAGTTTTTATAAATTTTATTGCTTTTAAAACTCCAATACATTTTCATAAATTTTAGCATTCATAAATTCTTGCAACTTTACAAATTTAATAAATTTTGTAAATTTTATAAACTTTAGAATCTTTATAAAGTTTGTAGTTTTTATAAATTTTATTGCTTTTAAAAATCCAATACATTTTCATAAATTTTATAAATTTTTATAAATTTTAGTTTTCATAAATTCTTGGAACTTAAGATATTTAATAAATTTTGTTAATTAAAATCTATATAAAGGTCGTAGTTTTTATAAATTTTATTGCTTTTAAAACTCCAATACATTTTCATAAATTTTAGCATTCATAAATTCTTGCAACTTTACAAATTTAATAAATTTTGTAAATTTTATAAACTTTAGAATCTTTATAAAGTTTGTAGCTTTTATAAATTCTATTGCTTTTAAAAATCCAATACATTTTTATAACTGTTATAAATTTTTATAAATTTTAGCATTTTTAAATTTTTGCAACTTTAGAAATTTAATAAATTATATAAACTTTAGAATCTTTATAAAGTTCGTAGTTTTCATAAATTCTATTGCTTTTAAAAATCCAATACATTTTTATAAATTTTATAAATTTTAGCTTTCATAAATTCTTGCAACTTTATAAATTTCATACATTTTTAATTTCATAAACTCTAAAATTTTCATAAATTCCAATTTTCATAAATTTTTGCAACTCTAAAAATTTTGTAAATTCTTTGAACTTCAAAATTTTCATAAATTTGGTAGTTTTCGTAAATTTTATCTGCTTGAAAAATTTAATCCATTTTGTAAATTTCGTAAACTTTAAAATTTTTGTCGATTTCACAACTTTCATAAATTGTTCCAATTTTATAATTTTAATAAATTTTGTAAATTTCATAAATTTTAAAATTTTCATAAATTTTATAAGTTTCGTAAAGTCTATCAACTTGAAAGTTTTCATAAATTTTACAATGAATAATTAGAGCTATGGGAATATGTTACTTAAGTAATAATCTCAGTAACTTAAAGTAAATTGAATTTATTAGTTGGAGTAGTAAGGTTTTGCGTCTCTGATCAGTTTTATGACCGAACAGACATTGTCAGTTTATCGTCCTGTCATTCATAGCGAACATGTACAAGAATTTACATTAAAGAATTGATGAATTGATACTCAATCTCTTGTATTGCTGTAGCAAGTTCACTACAAGGTAAAGCCGCATAAACAAGCCAGATACTCGAAGCATAACGGATGATAAAGTGTACGTACCATCAATAAACCATTGCTATTATTTGATAAGTACCTACGCAAACCATCATCTATTCAATTTCTTGATACATAATTGAAAATATGAGAACCTGATGGTATGCGGGATTGTTCTACTCTGCCTCGGGCGCTCGACCCTTCGCTCTTTTGATACATGGCATCTCAATCACCCGCACAGTCAGCAAACTGTCACGTACGTACCAATTATAGTGATGCTGTGTTAATTAATTGCGCAAGAGGCGTTTTTTTGGATGGCAAAATTATAGGTTAGGTCTAGTTGCGTTGATGATTATTTTTCATCTTTGATAGAATTTACATTAGATATCTAAAGGTCCATAAGTAAATGACCGCAGCGACTTTAATAATTTTTGAACATATTAAGTACAGAAAGAAATCTTATATTTTCTAAAGTTTTGAGTTTTAATTTTTTGTGAATCGGTTAATCAGTAAATCTTCCAATCAGCTAATCAATCAGTCGAACGGTCAATCGATCAATCAGTCAATTTGCCAATCTGCCGACCAATTATTTAATCAATTAATCAGTCGATCAGTCAATCACTCAATTAGTTAATCTGCCAATTGGTCAATCTGCCGACAGTCCATCAGACGATCGATCAATCAAGCGATCAGCCGATCTGCGAAAGTCCAAATCTGCCAATTTGTTGATCATTCAGTCAATCTGTCGATCGGTCGATCAGTCAATAGATCAATCAGCCAGTAGTAAATCCAATCGGCTAATTAGTCGATCAGTCAATCAGCCAATCAATTCATCAGTAATCAGTAAATCAGTCAATCGGCCAATCTGCCAGTCCGCCGCCAGTTAATTAGCTGATCATGTTAGTAATTCGATCAGTATATTATTCAATTTGATAATCAATCAATTAGTCTAGCTGTTAATCAGTTGATTGATCAATCTGCCAATCTGCCGACAGTCAATTATCCAATTAGTTAATTAGTCAGTCTGTCGGTCACTTAGTGAATAGTTAATCAGTCGATTGAACAACCTGCCAAGCTGTTAAAGCCACCATCCCATTAGTTAATCAGTCGATCAGTCAATCAGCCGATAAGCCAATCTATCTCTCAATAACCCACTAGCTAATCAGACAATCTGTAAATCAGTTCATCAGTCAAGCAGTCAAGCAGTCAATTAGTCGATTAGTCGATCAGTCAATCAGTCAATCAGTCAAACAGTCAATCAGTCAATCAGTCAATCGATCGATCTGCTAATTCGCTTTCAATTAATCATCTGATCATTTAATAATTCTATCAGTAAATTATTCAATTTGATAATCATCCAATTAGCCTAGCTGTCAATCAGTTGATTGATCAATCTGCAAATCTGCCGACAGTCAATTGTCCAATCAGTTAATTAGTCAATCTAATGAATATTCAGTCTGTTTGTCAATCAGTCGATTGCCCAACCTGCCAAGCTGTTGAAAGCAACCATCCCATTGGTTAATCAATCGATCAGTCAATCAGTCGATAAGTGAATCTATCAGACAATAACCCATTAGTTAATGTGCTAATCTGTAAATCAGTCCATCAGTCAAGCAGTCAATCAATCGATTAGCTAATTCGTCTTTCGTCTAATCCATGAATGGATCAATCTGTCAATTCGTCAACGTGACAATAGCAAATTAGTTGATTAACCACACTGACAACAGTCAATCAACCGATCAGTCAATCGGGAAATCAACCAATCAGTCAATCAACCAATCCGTCAAAATTCAATCAGTCGATCAGTGTGTCAGTTAAACGTCCTATCGACCAGTCAGTCAACCAGCCAATCCGTTTACCATCTAATGACCTAATCAGTTAATAGGTCAACCCTTTATTCTACCAATTTGCCAATGTGACAATCTGTCAACAAGAAATCACGTGATCAGCCAATCTATTAATCTAACAAATAGCCGATCGATAAATCTGTCACCAGTTAATTATATAATCAGCTAACCAGTTAATCAGTCTATCAACCAATCTGTCGATCATTTAATTAATCAATTCGCTATTCGATCAATCTGTAATGTAAAAAATGCACGGTCAACTGGTTGATAAGTTGATCAGTCAACCAATCAATCGGTACACCAACTAATCTTTCAACAAATCAATCAGTCAATCAATCACTCTATTGAATTGACCAATACCGCAAACTACCGACAGTCGGCAGTCAATAAGTCGATCGACCAGTTTGCCAAATTCAATCAGTTAATCAATCAATCAGTCAACTAGCCAATATGTCAATCATTTAAAGTGTTGATCGGTCAACCGGTCAATCGATCAATTTGCCAATTTTCTAATTTTACAATCTGTCAACTGCAAATAAATCAATAATTTGGTCAGTCAATCTGTTAATTATCTTAGCTCCATCAATCAATCAGTTGATTGATCGATCTGTTACTCTGCGGACGGTCAATTATCCAACCAGTTAATCAGTCGACTACTCAATCAGTCGACAACTCAATCAGTCGATCGGTCAATCTGCTAAACTTTCAACAATCAAGCATCCAATAGGTTAATCAGTAAAGCAGTTGATCAGTCAGTCAGCCGAAAAGCCAATCTATCAGGCAATAATCCATTAGCTAATCAGCCAATCTGTAAATCAGTCCATCAGTCAAACAGTCAATTAGCTAATTCGTCTTTCGTCTAATCCATGAATGGACCAATCTATCAATTCGTCTACGTGACAATCTGCCACCAGTAAATTAGTTGATTAATCACACTAACAACAGTTAATCAACCAATTTTGCTAACTTCGCCAATCAACCAATTCGTCAAAATCTAATCAGTCGATCATTGTGCCAGTTAATCGGCCAATTAACCAATCAGTCAACCAGCCAATCCGTTTACCATCCAATGACCTAATCAGTCAATAGGTCAATCCTTTATTTTGGAAATTTGCCAATGTGACAATCTGTGAACAAGAAATCAGTCGATTAGCCAATCTATCAATCTAACAAACAGCCGATCGATAAATCTGTCACTAGTTAATTATTTAATCAGCTAACCAGTTAATCAGTCGATTAAACAATCTGTCAATCATTTAATTAGTCAATCCACTATTCGATCAATCTACAATTTAAAAAATGCGACAATCTGCCAACGGCCAACTGGACGATGAGTTGATCAGTCAATCGGTCAATCAATCAATGAGTACACCAACTAATCCTTCAACAAATCAATCAGTCAATCAACCACTCTATTGAATTTACCAATGCCGCAAACTACCGACAGTCGGCAGTCAATAAGTCGATCGACCAGTTTGCCAAAAGTCAATCACTTAATCTGCCTGTCAGCCAATCAGTTAATCAATCAATCAAACAACTACCAATATGTCAATCATTTAAAGAGTTGATTAGTCAACCGATCAATCGATCAATTTGCCAATTTTGTAACGTTACAATCTGTCAACTGCAAATCAATCAATAATTTGATCAGTCAATTAGCCAATCTGTTAATCATTTTAGATCCATAAATCAATCAGTCGATTGATCAATCTGTCAATCTGTGGACGATTAATTATCCAACCAGTTAATTAGTCAATCAGTCGACTATTCAATCAGTCGATCGGTCAATCTGTCAACCTTTCAACAGTCAATCATCCAAAAGGTTAGTCAGTAAAACAGTCGATCAGTCAATCAGACGAGCATGGTTTATCAATACGTAAATCAATCCATTAGTTACTCAGTTCATAGGTTAAACAAACATTCACTCAGTGGATCAGACAATTTGCCAATCACTCGATCAGCCAATTAGTCAAGCAGGCAATGAGTCCTTGGTCTAATTGGCAAATCCGTCCATCAATCAATTTGTCAATGTGAAAATCTGCCAACAGCAAATTAGCCAATCTGCCGAATAGTCAATATGAAAACAGTCGATCAGACAATCGACCAATTAACTAATCAGTCACTCGAACAATCTGCTAATTTGGTCAATATTCCAATCGACCAACAGCTAACCGTTAATCGGCCAATCGACCAATCTTCCAAAAGCTAATCACTTGATCAGTCGATCAATCAATGAATCAATTATCCAATCAGCCAACCAGTCAATCCCCCGATTATCCAATCATCTAATCAGTCGATCGGTCAATCCTTTATTCTGCAAATTTGCTAAAGTGACAACAAGTTGATCAACCAATCTGCCAATCAGCCAACCAGTTAGTCAATCAATCAGCCGATCAGTTTATTACATGAATCAGTTGGTCGGTTGATCATCCAAATGGTTAAACACTCAATCAGTTCATTGCCGAATATATCAATCAGATCATCAGTCACTCAGTCCGTCGATTAATCAGTCAATCATTTAATGAGCTAATTAGTCGATCGGCCAATCAGTCAAGCAGTCAATCAGTCGACTAGCTAATCCGCCAACCGTCTAATCAGCGTATCCGCCAATCGATCAATCTGCTAATTTGTCAATGTGACAATCTACCTACAGCAAATCAGTCAAATTGCCAATCAGTCAATCAATCTATCTGTCAATCAGCCAATCTGCTAAAAGTTAATCAGTTTATCAGTCAACCAGCCAATTCGTCAATCATCCAAGCACCTAATCTTGTCAACAACGAATCAGTCAAACAATTGATCAACAAATCTGTCAATCAGCCGATCAGTTTATCACATAATCAGTCAATCGATCAATCTGTGAATCTGTCAATCTGCCAACAGTCAATCATTCAATCACATAACCACTCAATCGGTCCATCAGTCAAATTACCAATCTGATAATCAGTCAATCAGTCCATCAGTCAATCAACCAATCAATATATTTGTCAACAGTCAATTATTCATCTGTTAATAGCTCAATATGCAATTTGTCCAAGACTGATAAGTCAATAAGCTGACCAGATAAGTGGTTAATCAACCAATCAGTCAACTTGCCAGTCTGTCAATCATTCAAACAGTCAACTAGTTAACCGGTCAGTCGATCAAAGTGCCAATTTGTTACTGTGTCAATCAGTCAATTGTAAATCTGCCAATTAGTCGATAGACTGATGTTAATCAGTTGATCAATTAAGATTAGATGATTGACGTATTGACTGGTCGCTTAACTAACTGACTGAGAAATTGACTTTTGACATTGCTGGAAACCAATTGATAAGCCACTCGGTCAATCAATCAATCAACCAAGCACTCAATCCGTTAATAATCCAATCAGTCAATCAATCAATCTACTAAATTACCGACAGCCAATAGTCAATCGACCAGTTTGCTAAAAGCCAGTCAGTTAATCAGCCGGTCATACAATCGGTCAATCAACCAATAATCAGCCAATCCCCCAGTTATTCAAACAGTCAACCGGCTAATTGATCAATCTGCCAATTAACAAACGTTGTAATTTGTTATCTCAAATCAGCCAATAATTCGATCAACTAATCTGTCAAGCAGTCAGCTAGCCACTCAACCGATCAGTTCACCAGAGAATGAGTCGATCGGTCAACGTGGATTTGTCAATCTACCAGCAGTCAATCATTCAATCAGCCAATCAATTAATCAATTTATTAACCAATCCGTCAATCGTTAGTTGATCAATCTTCAATTTGAAAAATGTGTCAATATGTCAAAGACCAATTAGTCGATAAGTTGTCAATCGGTTTATCAATTTACAAATGTGACAATTTTTCAACGGCAAACCAGTCGATAGGCCAAGCTGCTAACAGCCAATCAGTTGATACGCTGCTCGGTCAATCAATCGATCAATCAAGCAGTCAATCCGTCAATAATCCAATCAGTCAATCAATCAATCAACCCAATTACCGACAGCTAATAGTCAATCGACTAGTTTGTTAAAAGCCAATCTGTTAATCAGCCCCCGTCATACAATCGGTCAATCAACGAACAGTCAGCCAATCCGCCAGTTGTTCAAACAATCAACCGACTAATCGATCAATCTGCCAATTAACAAACGTTATAATTTGTTAATTCAAATCAGTCAATAATTCGATTAACCAATCTACCAAAGAGTCAGCTAGCCACTCATTCGATCAGTTCATTTCAGAGAATGAAACGATTGGTCAATCATTTAATCAGTTAATCAATCGATTAACCAATCCGTCAAACCGTTAGTTGATCAATCTTCAATTAAAAAATGAGTCAATCTGTCAAAGACCAATTAGTCGATTAGTTGTCAATCGGTCTATCAACTAATTTGCAAATGTGAGATTCTGTCAACTGTAAACCAGTCGATTGGCCAAGCTGCTAATAGCCAATCAGCCAATCGACCAGCCAATTTACCAATAATCGAATCAGTCAATTAATTAATCTGCCGAATTGGCTAATGTATTAAACTAACAACAGCCACTCGGTCTATCAATCAATCAATCAATTCGCCAATGCGTCAATAATTCAAACACTCAATCAGTCAAACGATCAATCTGCCAATTTGCTAACTACAAATCAGTCAGTCAGCCAAGCTGCCAATAACCAATAGTTGATCAGTTGATCAGTCAACAATTCAGTCAATCAGCCAATCCGTAATTTGATCAGGCAAGCGGTTAACCAATCAATTTTCCAATCTGTCAACAACCAAGCAGTCAGTCAGTCAATCGTGAAACCATCCAATCATTCAATCGTCTGCTCCTATGTTCTAAATCAAATCTGCTGAATTGGACAATGTTATAAACTAACAGCCAATCGGTCTATCAACCAATCAATCAATTAGCCATTGCGTGAATCATTTAAACAGTCAATCAGTTAAACGATCAGTCTGCCAATTTCCTAACTGCAAATCGGTTAATCAGAAAGCTGCCATCAACTAGTTAGTTGATTAGTCAATAATTCAGTCAACCAGCCAATCCGTCAATCATTTGATCAGGCAATCAGTCAACCAATCATTCTGTTAAATGGGCCAATTTGTCAATCTGTCAACAATCAATCAGTCAACTGGTCGATCAACTGAATAGTCAGTCAATTGGGAAACCATCCAATCATTCAATCGTTAAGTCGGTCAATCGTCTGCTCCTATGGTCTACATCCAATCTGTTGAATTGGACAATGTATTAAACTAACAACAGCCAATCGGTCTACCAACCAATCAATCAACTAGCCAATGCGTCAATCATTCAAACACTCAATCAAACAAACGATCATTCTGCCAAATGCTAACTGCAAATCAGTCAGTCAGCCAAGCTGCCAACAACCAATTAGTTGATCAGCCACTCGGTTAGTCAATAATTCAGTCAACCATCCAACCCGTCAATTATTTGATCAGTCAATCGGTCAACCTATCAATCTGTTAAGTTCGGCCAATCTGCCAACAATCAAACAGTCCATTGGTCGATCAACTGAATAGTCAGTCAATCTGCAAACCATCCAATTATTCAATCATTAAATAGGTCAATCGGTCAATCGGCCAATAGGTCAATAGGTCGATCAGTCAATCGTTCAATCGGCCAATCGGTCAATCGGTCAATCTGTCAAGCTGTCAATCTGACAGTCTGCCAATCGGCCAATAGGCCAACCGGTCAATTGCTCAATAGGTAAATCAATCAATCGGTCGACCGGCCAATCGGTCAATCAGTCAATCGGCCAATCGGTCGATCGGTCGATCGGTCGATCGGTCAATCGGTCAATCGGTCAATCGGTCAATCGGTCAATCGGTTAATCGGTCAATCAGTTAATCGGTCAATCAGTCAATCGGTCAATCGGCCCGTCGGTCGATCGGTCAATCAGTCCATCGGTCGATCGGTCGATCGGTCAATCGGGCAATCGATGAATCCGTTGATTGGTCAATCGGGCAATCGGTCAACAGATCAACAAGTCAATCGGTCAATCGGCCAATCGGTCAATCGGCCAATCGGTCAATCGGTCAATAGGTTAATCGGCCAATCGGTCAATCGGCCAATTGGTGAATCGGCCAATCGGTTGGTGGGGTCATTAGGTTAATAGGTCAATGGGTCAATCAATCAATCGGTCAATCGGTCAATCGGTCAATCGGTCGATCGGTCGATCGGTCAATCGCTTGATCGGACAATCGGTTAATCGGTCAATCGGTCAACAAGTTTTCGTCTACTCTTATGACCTACATTCAATTCTAAGACATTTTGAAAAATTGACTCTTCCATGAATATCGTTCCTTCAGAACGACAAGTTTTAATTGGCAAAATGTTTCAAATTATTTGACGTCAGCGGACTCGGAGATACGCGACATGGACTTCTTTTTCTGGATTTTTATCGAATGGTACTTGTAGAAGCGAGAGGACCCTGAATAAAATTTCTAAGAAGGTGGAATATCTCACCTTTTTTGTGTGGTGCTCTTGATAAACCGGATCCGAAAATTTTATCCGAAAAGAACCGAAAGGGTTATGAACGTGGGAAAACAATTTTAGAGGGTTTTTCGAAGTGATGTAGGTGCAAGGATGGCAAAATATCGTGTCCAAGAGGCGTCGAGAAGATCGTTTCGTTCCAGAGCGCATGAACGACCAGATTAATTTTCAGAAAGTCGAAAAGTGGGTTGATGATCAATCATGTTAGATGCCCCCGTTTCCTCGGATTGCTTAGGTTTGAAACCCAACCGGGTTAGTAACTAGAACTACCAATTTTAGCATCGATCAGCTGATTCTTGGCGCGATTGCCAACGCTTATGTCAACTGATCACCATACTTCACCCACAGGAACTGAATAAATAAATCTCTCAACGTTTCTACTCTTCGACTTCTCCCAAGCTCTTGTAAATCTCGAAACCACGATTCCAAAGTAAATAATTATTTCATCAAGTAGCAGCAGCATTGAAAACAATATCTCCATACGTGGAGGCGTATTGAATGATAGATGTTTCACGTGAGAAACTGAAAGTACACGAAAAATGTTAATATATCACTACTCTCTCTCTCTCTCTTTCTTCTGATGGTATGTGGAAGTCATTGGACCTATATGCAAATGAGATCGGCACGAGTTATACCGTTGCTACTTGAACATACATATCTTAAGCTGTACGTTTTTTTCAGGCGGAAAATGTATGTATTTAGTTTAGTTTATAGTATGGGAAGAAGAGAAAAACGTCAAAAGACTTTTTTTTTATTAGATACATGCTTGATTACTGGAACAATTTAGCGGAAAGCATCTGGAATTAAGTGCTAAAACTGTAACGTTATCGGTGGTGACGTGAAACGGGCAACGAAATCCTCAAGAAGCCTCTGCAACCTTGGAGGGATTTGTTAAAGGACTGTACAGACGCAAATCTGTCTAGAACAAAAGCAGCTTTTGATATAGGCAACCTATCATACAGCAGCGTTTGAAACTAGGCAACTCCTCATACACCAAAACTAGTTTCTTTAGTATAGCGCTGTGGTTCGACTTTGGATAGATGTCATAACCTCTTCTCGAAACTCACGGGTCCTCAGGGACGGTTCAGTGTCACCGTACGAGTAAGCGTTCGCTGTCTTCGTGCTTGTGTCAAAATAAACGTAGTGATACAGAGCGTTAACTGGCCTAAAATCAACAACATCGGTGGACCGAGTACGTCAGTGCGGCTTAAACCCATACAATAGTTAGGACTTAAACCACCAAAACCCAACACAGTCTGGTAACGATCTTCGCAGAATTTAGGGCACCTTTTTTGCGCCGTGCGAGGTGACCCGTGTCAGTTGGATTACAGGATCCTGGAGGTTGAGCAATACCTGGGGCGGGATCAGTTCCCTAGTGTCGACATCACGCCGCTTTGGGCTTGATTTCAACTAGTGAAATCGTTGTCGAGAACAATGTTTGACCAATCAGCTTCGTCGTTGGGTCAGACGCAGACTGGAAGGGAAAAAAGCAGCTTCGTGTGTACTGTTGCAAGCCCTTATTCAGGCTCATACATCAGTTGCATTCGGGTTACTATATCTTCCTGGAAGCCGGGGTGTCTTCGGCAAGTCACCACCGTATCAACAATAGCAGCTTCAACCAGAAGGTGCGTCCTTGGACAACCCCCAAATTCTGTTGCAAGTCCACCAGAGCTGCAACAACAACAAGAACAATAGTAGCCTCGATCTGGTGAGAAGAATCAGCCAAAAGAGGCTCAGCTATCAATCTCTTTCGGGGGAGCTATATTTTCCTGGTAGCCTGGTGTCGTGTTCGGCATCTCAACCTTGGGCTCTGTAGTGGGCGGGGAGCTATAAAGATAGGGTTTACTTTATATTATGGATCTTAACCTTGACGAAGTAATAAAATCAGAAGGGAGTCAGCGGATACCCCTCAAGTTCTGTTGCAAATCCTACCAAAACTGCAATCAGAACAACAACAACAACAACAACAACGACAGTAACCCCAATCTGGGGAGAAGAGTCATCCAAGAGACTCATACATGTCACCTTCGGGTAACTATATCTTCTTGGTAGCTGGAATGTCTTCGGCATCCTAACTTGGGCTCAGTCGTAGATGGGCAGCTGGGAACCAGACGGTGCGTCCTTGAACAACACCCCAAATTGTTACAAGTCCCACCAGAGCTGCAACATCAACAATAACAGCCTCAATCTCATGAGAAGAATCAGCCAAAAGAGCCTCGTCCATCAATTTCTTTCGGGGGAGATATTTTTATGGTAGCCCGTCGTCTTCGGCATCCCAACTCGGGCTCTGTAGTAGGCGGGGAGCTATAAAGATGGAGTTTACTTTATATTATGAATCCTAACCTTGACGATGTAATAAAATCAGGAGGGAGTCATCAGACACCCTTCAAGTTCTGTTGCAAATCCTACCAAAACTGCAACAACCACAACAACAACATCAACAACAACAACGACAGTAACCCCAATCTAGGGAGAAGAATCATCCAAGAGACTCATACATCAGTCACCTTCGGGTAACTATGTCTTCCTGGTAGCTGGGATGTCTTCGGCATCCTAACTTGGGCTCAGTGGTGTGTGAGGAGCTGGGAACCAAAAGGTGCGTCCCTGGACAACCCACCAAATTCTGTTACAAGTCTCACCAGAGCTGCAACATCAACAACAACAATAACAGCCTCAATCTCGTGAGAAGAATCAGCCAAAAGATGCTCGTCCATCAATCTCTTTCGGTGAGCTATATTTTCCTGATTGCTCTGGTGTCGTCTTCGGCATTCCAACTTGCGATGTGTAGTAGGTGGGGAGCTATAGAGATAATGGTTTACTGTATATTACGGATCCTAAACTTAATGAACTAATAAAATCAGAAAGTGAGTCAGCCGACACCCTTCAAGTTCTGTTGCAAATCCTACCAAAACTGCAACAACAAAAACAACCACGACAACAACAACGACAGTAACCCCAATCTTGGGAAAAGAATCATCCAAGAAACTCATACATCAGTTACCTTCGGGTAACCGGGATCTCTTGGACATCCTAACTTGGGCTCAGTGGTGGGTGGAGAACTGGGAACCAAAAGGTGTCCTTGGACAACCCCCCAAATACTGTTACAAGTCTCACTAGAGCTGCAACAAGAATAGCAGCCTCAATCTGGTGAGAAGAATCAGCCAAAATAGGCTCGTTCATCAATCTCTTTCAAGAGAGTTATATTTTCCTGATAGCCCTGGTGTTGTCTTCGGCATCTTAACTTGGGCACTGTAATGGGTGGGGAGCTATAAAGATAAGGGTTTACCTAAATTTAACGAAGTAGTAAGAGTACGCGGACACCCCTCAAGTTGTGTTGCAAAACCTACCAAAACTGCAACAACAACAACAACAGTAACCTTAATCTGGGGAGAAGAATCATCCAAGAGACTCATACATCAGTCACCTACGGGTAACTATATCTTCCTGGTAGCCGGGGTGACTTCGGCATCTTAACATGGGCTCAGTGGTGGGTAAGGAGCTAGGAACCAGAAGGTGCGTCCTTGGACAACCCCCAAATTCTGTTACAAGTTTCACCAACAACAACAATAGCAGTCTCAATCTCGCAAGAAAAATCAGCCAAAAGAGACTCGTCCATCAACCTCTTTCGGGGAGCTTTATTTTCCTGGTAGCTCTGGTGTCGTATTCGGCATCCCAACTTGGGCCTAGTGGTGCGTGTGGAGCTATTAAAATAAGGGTTTACCTAAATTTAACGAAATAATAAAATCACAAGGTGAGTTCGCGGACACCTCTCAAGTTCTGTTGTAAATTCTACAGCAACAGCAGCAATCTTAATTTGGGAAGGAGAATCAGCCAAGGGGCCCATTCATCAGTCACCATCTGGGGAGCTATACCTCCCTGGTAGTCCTGGTGTCTTCGGCATTCTAACTTGTGCTCTGTGGTGGTGAAGAACTGGGAAGATAAGGTTTTACATTATACAATGGATCCTAAACTTAATGAGTAGTCAAACGAGAAGGTACGTCCTTGGACACCCTTCAAGTCCCATCAGACCTGTAACAACAGCAATAGCAACAGCCCCAATCCGTAGGGATCGGCTAAAAGTTATTCGCCTTCTGGGGAACCATATATTTCCGACAGCCCTAGCGTCTTCGGTATCTTAACCTAGACTCATTGCGAATGGGGGATAAGAGAAGATTGGGTTTTACATTATATTATGGATCCGAAACTTAATATGGTAGTCAATCCAGAAGGTGCGTCCTCAAACATCCTTCAAGTTCTGTTGCAAGTCCCACCAGAACTGCAACAGCAACAACAACAACAACAACAACAGCTTTAATCTGGGGAGAAGAATCGGCCAAAAGAAGCTCGTACTTCAATCACCTTTTGGGGAGTTATCTCTTTTAGGTAGCCTTGGTGTTTTCGGCATCCAAACTTGTGGTTTGTGGTAGTTGGAAAGCTGGGAAAATAAGGTTTTACATTATGCCATAGATTCTAAACCTAATGTGGTAGTCAAACCTGAAGGTGCGTTCTCGGACACCCCTAAAGTTCTGTTACAGGTACCACCAGAGATGAAACAACAACAACAGCGGCCCCAATCTGGAGAGATGAATGAACCAAAAGAGACTCATACCTCAGTCACCTTCTGTGCCCTATATCGTTCTGGTAGGCCTGCTGTCTTCTTAACTTGGGCTCAGTGGTAAGTGGGTACCTGGGAAATTGAGGTTTTACGTTATATTATGGATCCAAAACTTAATATGGTGGTCAAACCGGAAGGTGCGTCTCCAAACACCCTTTAAGTTCTGTTGCAAGTTCCACCAGAACTGCAACAACAAAAGCAGCTCCAATCTGAGAAGAAAAATCGGCAAAAAAAAGCTCGTACTTCAATCACCTTCTGGGAGTTATATCTTCTAGGTAGCCTTAGTGTTTTCGGCATCCTAACTTGTGTTTTGTTGTGCTGGAGAGCTGAGAAGATAAGATTTTACATTATGCCATAGATTCTAATCCTAATGTGGTGTCAAACCAGAAGGTGGGTCTTCAAACACACTTCAAGTTCTGTTGCAAGTCCTGCCAGAACTGCAACAACAACAAACGAAGCAGACCCAATTTGGAAAGATGAATGAGCCAAAAGGAACTCAAACCTTAGTCACCTTCTGGGGCGCTATATCGTTCTGGTAGCCCTGGTATTGTTGACATCCTAATTTAGGCTCAGTGATCGGTGGGAAGCTGGGAAAATGAGACTTTATAGTATATTTTGGATCCTATATCTAATGTGGTAGTTGAATCCAAAGGAGCGTGTTTGGACATTCCTAAAGTTTTGTTACAGGTACCACCAAAGATGTAACAAAAACAGTGGCCCCAATAAATGAACCAAAAGAGACCCGTACCTCAGTCACCTTCTGGTCCTATATCGTCCTGGTAGCCCTGCTGTCTTGGGCTCAGTGGTTGGTAGTGGCCTGGGAAATTGAGGTTTTATATTATGTTATCAATCTTAAACTTAATATGGTAATCAAACCAGAAGGTGTCTGCTCGTGTACTCCTCAAGTTCTGCTGTAACATCCACCATAACTGCAACAAGAACAACAACAGCAGATATCTAGGAAAAAAATCAGTCAAAAGTGGCTCGTACGTCGTTCACGAAGTAATCAAACTAGAATGTGTGTTATTGGACATCCCTGAAGTCCTAAAACTGCAACCACAATAACAGCAGCCCCAATCTGGGGATGAAAATCAGCCAAAAGAGGGTTATACGTCAGTCCCCTTCTGGGGAGCTATATGTTTCTGTAGTCCTAGCGTCTTCGGAATCTTAACTTGGGTTGAGTGGTAAATAGGGAGCAGAAATTGCAAGTCCCACTAGAACTGCAACAACAACAGCAACTCCAATCTAGAGAAAAGAAGCGGCCAAAAGAAGCTCGTACTTCAATCATCTTCTGGGGAGTTAAATCTTCCAGGTAGCCTTGGTGTTGTCGGCATCTTAACTTGTGCTTTGTGGTAGTTGGAAAGCTGGGAAGATAAGATTTTACATTATGCCATAGATTCTAACCCTAATGTGGTAGTCAAACCAGAAGGTGGGTCTTCGGACACCCTTCATTTCTGTTGGAAGTCCTGCCAGAACTGCAACAACAAAGCAAAGCAGCCCCAATCTGGAGAGATGGATGAGCCAAAAGAGACTCGTACCTCAGTCACCTTCTGGGGCGCTATATCTTTCTGGTAGCCATGGTGTCTTTGATATCCTAATTTGGGCTTAGTGATCAGTAGGAAGCTGGGAAAATGAGGCTTTAAAGTATATTATGGACCGTAAACCTAATGTGGCAGTCAAATCAGAAGGAGCGTGTTCGGACAACTCGAAAGTGCTGATGCAGGTCCCACGACAGATGTAACAACAACAAAAGAAACTCGCACCTCAGTCACCTTCTGGGCTCTATATCGTCCTGGTAGCCCTGATATCCTCAAACACCCTTCAAATTCTGTTACAAGTCCCACCAAAACTGCAACAACAACAGTAGCTCCAATCTGTAAAGAAAAATCGGCAAAAAGAAGCTCGTACTTCAACCACCTTCTGGGAGTTATATTTTCTGGGTAGCCTTGGTGTTTTTGGCATCCTGACTTGTGCTTTGTTGTAGCTGGAGAGCTTGAAAGATAAGGTTTTACATTATGCCATAGATTCTAACCCTAATATGGTAGTGAAACCAGAAGGTACGTCTTCGGACACCCGTCAATTTCTGTTGCAAGTCCTGTCAGAACTGCAACAACAACAAGCGAAGCAGCCCCAATCTGGAGAGATAAATGAGCCAAAAGAGACTCGTATCTCGGTCATCCTCTGGGGTGCTACATCTTCCTGGAAGCCCTGGTGTCTGTGGCATACTCACTTGGGCTCAGTGATCGGTAGGAAGTTTGAAAAATGAGTTTTTATAGTATAATGTGGTAGTCGAATCAGAAGAAGCGTCTTCGGACACCCCTAAAGTTCTGTTGCAGGACCCACCAGAGATGTAACAACAACAACAGGAGACTCAATTTGGGGAGATGAATGAACCAATAGAAACTCGCACCTCAGTCACCTCCTGGGCTCTATATCGTCCTGGTAGCCCTGCTGTCTTCCTAATTTGGGCTCAGTGATGGGTGGGGACCTGAGAAATTAAGGTTTTACAGTATATTATGGATCATAAACCTAATGTGAGAGTCAAATCAGAACGTACGTCATCGGGCGCTCCTCAAGCTCTGTTGCAGGTCACGCCAGAACTGCAACAATAACAACATCTCCCACCTTGGGAGAATAATCGGCTAAAAGAGGCTAGTGCGTTAATCACCTTCGGGGGAGTCAAAAAAGGCTCGTGCGTCAGTTATCTTCAGGGAAGCTTTATCTTTTTGGTAGCCCTTCAAATCTGTTGCAGGTCATACAATAACTGCAGCAACAACTACAGCAACGCCAATCTGGGGAGAAAAATCAGCTATAAGAGGGTCACACGTCAGTCACCTTCTTGGGAGCTATGTGTTTTTGGTAATTCTAGTGTTTTTGGCGCACAGTGGCGATAGGGAGCTGAGAAGGCAATGTTTTACTTTATATTATAGACCCTAAACCTAATATAGTAGTCAAACCAGTGCCTCTTCAGGAACACTTCAAGTTTTGCTGCAGTCCCCATTAGCAACAACAACAGTCCCAATCACAGGAAAATAATCAACCAAAAGAGGCTCGAACGTCGTTCACCTTCTGTGGAACTATATCCTCCTTTTAGCCTTGGTGCTTTTGGCGTCTTAACTTGGGCTCCGTGGTGTATGGTAAGCTTGGAAGATAAGGTTATACAATATATTATGATTTCTAAGCCGAATGTAGTAGACGAACCAGAAGGTGCACCTTCAGGCAACCTTCAAGTTCTGTTGCAGGTTCCATCGGAACCGTAACAACAACAATAACGTCCCCAATCTGGGGAGAAGAATCAGCCAAAAGAGACCTGTACGTAAGTACCTTTTAGGGAGCTATATCTTCCTGGTAGCCCTCGCAATTTGTTGCCATCATCTGCCACCACCTGAAGCTCAACAACGTAGTTGGCTCTCATGCAGCTGATATTTTGAAAGTATTACCCACCTGCAAAACTCTAGCGCTTAGCGGAACTGTTCTCAATCTAATCATACCTTCTGTCTCATTCACTACCACCAACTCTGTGGCTACTGCCTAGTTACCCCCATCTTCAATTAGTTCAGTTAGATCCCCGATGCTTTAGAAAGGTACCATCTGCAAAACCGTAGCGCTACTGTCAGTAGGACCGATGGTTCGGTTTTATGTTGATTATTGCCAATTGTGGCAGTTCTGTGGCTACCACTCAAAATTTGTGGTTGTGCGCTGTCATTTTGAAAAGGTTCCCAACTGCATAAGACCTCGTTGTATGCCTAAAACCTTGCTGCCTGTTGATTTTCTGTGTCTACCACGTGAAGGTCAAGCTAATCGCGAACTTGTTGCTTTGACAGTGCACCGATGTTTTGAGAAGGTACTCAGTTGCGAAAGCCTATAGCTTTTGGTAAAGCTGTTGTCAGCAGGATCTAGGGTTCTATTTTGACCGTTGTATCATGCTGTTTTTCTATGGCTTTCAACCGAAGTTTGACGATCGTTGTTTTGACTGCATGCTGATATTTTGAAAGGTGTCCAGTTGTGACCGCTTTATCTTTAGTAAAGTTGTTGCCATCCGGATCAAACCTTTTGGTTTCTAGCTGCCACCGCCTGAAGCTCAACGTATTTGGCTCTCATCCAGCTGACGTTTTGAAAGGCTACACACTTGCAAAAGCCCTAGCGCCTGATAGAACTGTACTCGATCGGGCCATACCTTCTGTCTCATTCATTGCCACCTGTAATTCTGTGGTTACCATCTAGTTGTCCCCCCCCCACCTTCCATTTTTAATTTGTTTCGTTACTGCTCCAATGTTTTGAAAAGGTACCATCTGCAAAAACCCTAGCGTTATTGTTAGTCGGACCTATGGTTCGGTTCTGTGTTGATTGTTGCCAAAATATGGTAGTTCTGTGACTACCACGCGAAACTTGTCCTTATTCTGCTGTTATTTTGAAAAGGTTCCCAACTGCATAAGACCTCGTAGTCTGTCTGATTTAAAATTATGCCTTAAACCTTGCCGCCTGTTGCTTCTCTGTGGCTACCACTTGAAGGTAAACCTAATCAAGAAATTGTTGCTTTGTTAGTACGCCGATATTTTGAGATGATACTCAATGGTGAAGCCTTAGCTTCTGGTAAAGCTGTTGTCAACAGACCTTCGGGTTCTGTTTTGACCATTGCAGTATGTTGCTGTTCTATGGCTACCATTTAAAGTTTGATGAACACTGTTTTGACTGCACGCTGATATTTTGAAAGGTGTCTAGTTATGACAGCTTTATCCTTAATAAAGTTGTTGCTAGCCGGATTTAAATTTTTGATTTCTTGCTGCCACCACCTGAAGCTCAACGTATTTGGCCCTCATCTAGCCGATGTTTTGAAAGATTACCCACCTGCAAAAGCCCTAGCCCCTGGTAAAACTGTTTTCAATTAGGTCATACCTTCTGTCTCATTCACTGCCACCTGTAATTCTGTGGCGACTATCTAGTTGCCCCCACCTTTAATTTGTTTAGTTAGAGCCGTAATATTTTGGAAAGGTGCCATCTGCAAAAACCTTAGCGCTACTGTCAGTAGGACCTACGGTTCGGTTCTATGAGGTAGTTCTGTGGCTACCACTCGAAATTTGTGATTGTTCTGATAGTGCGCTGTCATTTTGAAAAGGTTCCTAACTGCATCAGACCTTGTTGTCTGCCAAAAAAAACTTTCCGTCTGTTGCTTTTCTGTGGCTACCATTTGAAGACCGACAATGTAGTTAAAACTAATCTCGAACTCGTTTTGACAGTATGCCGATTTTGTCAAAAGATTCTCAGCTCTGAAAACTCTAGAACCCAATCAAATGTTACGGCCTGTGTTGGTTGTTGCCATATGTGGCAGTTCTATGACTACCACCCGGGGTTTAACAAATTTCGTCTTAACCTTAAACTCGTTGCTTTGACACTCCGCAGATCTTTTATCTTAACAGCAACAGCCCTGTGTTTTTAGCCGAACCTAAAGTCTTTCTTGATTATTGCCGCCTGTTGCCTCTTTATGGCAACCACTAGGAACTGACAAGGCTTAAAGAAGAAGACAAGAGAAACACGTTAAAAATAGTAAGGAATCAACGGTTTGGCAAAAAGTAATCAATACCTAGTTGAAAAAGGCAATGTATTGAGAGGACTTGAGAATGAAGAAGAAGAAGAATGATGGTAAAAAGGAAGGTGGGGAAAAAGTGGCAGATGTAGGATGAGAAACAGGATTGTCGTACGTTCAAAATCAGTTCTTCAAAGTTGAGCTTCTCTAAATCCTAGACGAGCAAAAATTCGAATTGGGGAAAGGAAAGGCGCAAGTATCAAAAATTGATCAAAAGAAGAAACAAGCTGAAGCCCTAGCAGGAAGAAGAGAAATGGGGCTAATAGCAAGGTAAGGCAGAGGATGAATGGGGAGAGGAGTGGAAAAAATGAATGAGAAGTGGAAGGAAGTGGAAAAGGTTATCATAGAGTGTGGTTATTTGATAATGAGAGTCGGAACAACAAAGGTTGTAATCTAGGAAAGACAGAAAGAAGTAAAAATTTGCTGATGGAGTTAATAAAAATTGGAGCGATGATAACAAGTGAGAAGATTATGGAATAGAAAAGGCAAGAGGGCGAATTAGGGGATAGAAAAACAAACATCTAAGCGATGGCAAAAGGATGGATGTACGATAGGCTGTTTAAAAAAGCGCCGAAGAAGAATGAAGATAGTAGAAACATGGTTTGAGAAAAAATAGAGGTAGAAGAAATAGGACAAAGGGTATAAACGGACACATAGAATACGTGATTGCTCTGAACCCCTTGGGTCTCAATATGTCTTGAACCTAAACCTATAAATGCCGATATTGGGAAAAGACAGGAATGCGAGAAATGCCATGAAGAAGAAGAAGTGGACTCAGAAAGACTGAGACACGTTGCCAAGTTGAGACAGGCCATGAAGAAGAAGCGGTGGAGTCACAGGAAAAACTAAGACACATCGCCAAGTTGAGACAGGCGAGAAAAAAGAAAACGTAAAGAAGCGGAGAGGAAATATTCTCATTGTGGAGAATACTGAGAAAAGACCGGCCCAAAGAAGAAAAATGCAAGAAAAACGGAAGGGAGGTGTTACAGGTCAAAAAAGAAATATTGAATGAAGAAATGCACGTTGCAAAAGACGGAAAAAAATCGTGGAACAGAGGGTGAAAGATTGGAAAACTATCTTCAATCAAGCAATTCTTCAGTTTTGTTTTCCCAGAGCTGCTAGACGAAAAACGAAATTAAAGGAAAAGAAGCGCAAATTTGAGAAATAGAACGGGGAAAAACCCAAGAAGTTTAAAGAAGTACGTAAAGACTGGAGAAAGACGTGCGTTGATTTAGAAAGGCAAACGGGACGAAAAGCAACTGGAGGAAGAAAAAGCTGAGAGGAGGTGGTCGAGGGGACGTTGCAGAAAAACAAAAGTGACTGGGATTATTGGGAAACCTAAAGGCATCAATTGCTCTCACACTTCTCCTTTTCTTCCCACTGCAACCCGCTCCTAATCATCGCCAAGAGTAACACGGAAACGTGTTAAAAGTCAAGGCTATTTCTGGTACTATAAAAACGGCTGCAGTAAATTCCAATGGTATAAAAAAATTGATATCACATCTTAAGAGACAAATATTGAATTGGAATGTGGTTTAAGTGTTATTACAAAACAAAACCCATCGGAGAAAACTGGCGCCTGCCTTACTTACTCTTCGCTAAAACGAGTTCATTATCCGATTACTTTACGTCTTCCTTTGCATATTGTTTGAAGCAGGATCGTTTCTTCTCTAGATCTTGTTTAGCTTCGTGAATAAAAGAGAGATTTACCTTGTCTTCTCGGTGGTTGTAAGAAATCATTTATAATTGTAACCGATGGAAAAAATTACATTCTTTCTGTGTTAATTAGAAGAGAAGAAGAATGAGGCGACAATTAATGACGGGCCTGAAGATCACGTACTAAGCTTCCTGTGGCCGTAATTAATTCATGACACTGGCGTGATTTTTCCTGCTCTAAAGTTTGCGCAATAAATATGTAGGTTATTTTTTAATTATATAAACAGGAATGTGCTAAAGAGTGAGAGTCTTAAGATACTCCATTCAAAAAGTTTAAGTTTCTTCATAAAATTCAACCTCATCTTTACCATTTCCCCATTATGTCTTTACGCGGCTGTACGTCTTTAGATAATGTTAATATTTTACTTCCTGTTATCTTCGATTCTTCAAAAAAGCTATGCTATAGTGGTGGCAAAAAAAGAGGAACTGAGAAGATTTAGAAGGTTGATCCATTATGACCATCCCCGTGCTATTAATTAGCTTTCATCACTCGGTTACTGTATATCTTCTTTCTTTTGCTTACCAACAGCAAACACCAGGCTTTTAAATATCTACGAAATAACAAGTTAACGGTTTGACAATTTAACGATTTAACGATTAACGATTTAATGATTTAACGGTTTAACGGTTACAAGGTTTAACGGTTTATTGGTTTAACGGTTTACCGATTTAGCGGTTTAACTGTTGAACGGTTTAACGGTTTAACGGTTTAACGGTTTAACGGTTTAACGGTTTACCGGTTTACCGGTTTACCGGTTTACCGGTTTTACGGTTTACGGTTTACCGGTTTAACGGTTTGACGGTTTAACGGTTTAACGGGTTAACGGGTTAACGGTTTAACGGTTTAACGGTTTAACGGTTTAACGGTTTAACGGTTTAACGGTTTAACGGTTTAACGGTTTAACGGTTTAACGGTTTAACGGTTTAACGGTTTAACGGTTTAACGGTTTAACGGTTTAACGGTTTAACGGTTTAACGGTTTAACGGTTTAACGGTTTAACGGTTTAACGGTTTGCCTGTTTACCGGTTTACCGGTTTACCGGTTTTACGGTTTAACGGTTTACCGGTTTAACGGTTTGACGGTTTAACGGTTTAACGGTTTAACGGGTTAACGGTTTAACGGTTTGACGGTTTAACGGTTTGACGGTTTGACGGTTAACGGTTTAACGGTTTGACGGTTTGGCGGTTTAACGGTTTAACGGTTTAACGGTTTAACGGTTTGACGGTTTAACATTTTAACGGTTTAACGGTTTACCGGTTTAACGGTTTAACGGTTTAACGGTTTAACGGTTTAACGGTTTAACGGTTTAACGGTTTAACGATTTGACGGTTTGGCGGTTTGACGGATTAACGGATTAACGGTTTAACGGTTTAACTGTTTAACGGTTTGACGGCTTGACGGTTTGGCAGTTTGGCGGTTTCACGTTTAAGCGGTTTAACGGTGACGGTTTAACGTTTTAATGGTTTAACGGCTTACCGGTTTAACGGTTTTAACGGTTTAACGGTTTAACGGTTTAACGGTTTAACGGTTTAACGGTTTAACGGTTTAACGGTTTAACGGTTTAACGATTTAACGATTTAACGACTTAACGATTTAACGATTTAACGATTTAACGATTTAACGATTTAACGATTTAACGATTTAACGAATTAACGATTTAACGATTTAACAATTTAACGATTTAACAATTTAACGATTTAACGATTTAACGATTTAGCGATTTAACGATTTAACGATTTAACGATTTAACGATTTAACGATTTAACGATTTAGCGATTTAACGATTTAACGATTTAATGATTTAACGAATTAACGATTTAACGATTTAACGATTTAACGGTTCAAAGATTCAATGCTTCAATGATTCAATTATTTAATGTTTGAATGAATCATTGAATCAGCGATTCAATGATTCAACGATTCAATGATTCAATGATTCAATGATTCACTGATTCAATGATTCAATGATTCAATAATTCAATGATTCAGTGATTCAATGTTTAAATGATTCAATGTTTCAATGATTCAGTGATTCAATGATTCAATGATTCAATGGTTCAATGATTCATTAATTTATTGGTTCAATGATTCAATGATTCAATGATTCAATGATTCAATGATTCAATGATTCAATAATTCAATAATTCAATAATTCAATGATTCAATAATTCAATGATTCAAGGGTTCAATGATTCAATGATTAAATGATTCAATGATTCAATAATTCATTTATTCTATGATTCAATGATTCAATGATTAAATGATTCAATGATTCAATGATTCAATGATTCAATGATTCAATGATTCAATCATTCAATTATTCAATGATTCAATGATTTAATGATTCAATGATTCAATGATTTAATGATTCAGTGATTCAATGATTCAAAGATTAAGTAATTCAATGTTTCAATGAATCACTGATTCAATGATTTAATGATTCGATGTTTCATTAATTCATTAATTCAATGGTTCAATGTTTCATTGATTCAATGATTCAATGATTCAATGATTCAATGATTCAATGATTCAATGATTCAATGATTCAATGATTCAATGATTCAATGATTCAATGATTCAATGATTCAATGATTCAATGATTCAATGATTCAATGATTCAATGATTCAATGATTCAATGATTCAATGATTCAATGATTCAATGATTCAATGATTCAATGATTCAATGATTCAATGATTCAATGATTCAATGATTCAATGATTCAATGATTCAATGATTCAATGATTCAATGATTCAATGATTCAATGATTCAATGATTCAACGATTCAACGATTCAATGATTCAATGATTCAACGATTCAATAATTCAATGATTCAACGATTCAAGGATTCAATGATTCAGTGATTCAGTGATTCAATTATTCAATTATTCAATTATTCAATTATTCAATTATTCAATTATTCAATTATTCAATTATTCAATTATTCAATTATTCAATTATTCAATTATTCAATTATTCAATTATTCAATTATTCAATTATTCAATTATTCAATTATTCAATTATTCAATTATTCAATTATTCAATTATTCAATTATTCAATTATTCAATTATTCAATTATTCAATTATTCAATTATTCAATTATTCAATTATTCAATTATTCAATTATTCAATTATTCAATTATTCAATTATTCAATTATTCAATTATTCAATTATTCAATTATTCAATTATTCAATTATTCAATTATTCAATTATTCAATTATTCAATTATTCAATTATTCAATTATTCAATTATTCAATTATTCAATTATTCAATTATTCAATTATTCAATTATTCAATTATTCAATTATTCAATTATTCAATTATTCAATTATTCAATTATTCAATTATTCAATTATTTTATAATTCAATGATTCAATGATTCAATGATTCAATGATTCAAGGATTCAATGATTCAATGATTCAATGATTCAATGATTCAATGATTCAATGATTCAATGATTCAATGATTCAATGATTCAATGATTCAATGATTCAATGATTCAATGATTCAATGATTCAATGATTCAATGATTCAATGATTCAATGATTCAATGATTCAATGATTCAATGATTCAATGATTCAATGATTCAATGATTCAATGATTCAATGATTCAATGATTCAATGATTCAATGATTCAATGATTCAATGATTCAATGATTCAATGATTTAATAATTCAATGATTCAATGATTCAATGGTTCAATGATTTAATGATTTAAGGGTTCAATGATTCAATGGTTCAATGATTCAATGATGCAATGATTCAATGATTCAATGATTCAATGATTCAATGATTCAATGATTCAATGATTTAATGATTAATTGATTCATTGAATCATTGAATCAATAGTTCAATGATTCCATGATTCAATGAGTCAATGATTCAATTATTTATTGATTTAATAATGTAATGATTTAATATTTTGATGATTCAATGATTCAATAATTCAATGATTCAATAATCCAATGATTTAACGATTCAATGATTCAATGCTTTAATGATTAAATGATTTAACGTTTTAATGATTTATTGATTCAATGATTCAATGCATTAATGATTCAATGATTCAATGATTTAATGATTCAAGAATTTAGTGATCCAATGATCCAATGATTCAATGACTCAATGATTCAATGATTCAATGATTTAATGATTCAAATATTTAATGATTCAATGATTCAACGATTCAATGATTCAATGATTCAATGATTTAATGATTCAATGATTCAAGGATTCAAGGATTCAATGATTCAATAATTCAATAATTCAATGATTTGATGATTCAATGAATCAATGATTTACCGATTCACCGATTCAATGATTGATTGATTCAATGATTCAATGACCCAATGTTCAATGATTCAATGATTCAATGATTCAATGATTCAATGATTCCAGGATTCAATGATTCAATGATTCAATGATTCCATGATTTAATGATTTCATGATTTATTGATTCAGTGATTCGATGATTCAAGGATTCAGTGATTTAATAATTCAATAGTTCAGTGAATCCATGATTCTCTGATTCAATGAATCACTGTTTCCATGATTCAATGTTTCAATGATTTGAAGTTGCAGCAATTAAGATGTACGGCGTTACAACGATTCAAAAATTCAATTATTCAATGATTCATCGATTCGCGGATTCAACGGTTCGTGGGTTAAATGGTCCAACAAGTCAACAGTTCGATGCATAATTCACTCAACCATCAGACGATATAATGATTCAATTTTTTGAGTATCTGAAGTTCCGGTGATTCAAGGATTTAACGATCTAACGATTCTATGAATCGATGTTTCAAGGAATCATCGTTTTAGTGATTCAACGATTCAATGTTTTAGCGATCCGAGGTTGCAACTGTTCGGTGATTCGGTAATAGAACGAATCAATAATTCAGCTACGCAACAATTCGATGATTGGCTGATTCAACGAATAAGCGATTTAAGGATTTAATGATTCAACTATTTAGCGATTTAACGATTCAAGTATTCAACGGTTTAATGACTTAGCTATTCGAAGTTACAACTATTCAAAGATCTAACGATTTGGCGTTTTAGAGATTCGACGATTCAACGAGTCAACGGTGCCGCGAATCAACGGCTCGTCGTTTCAACGACTGGACGTTAAGCACCGTTTCAAGTCTCCGGCGTTGAGTCGTTAGAGCTAGAAAAAGGTGTGGTTGTTAAAATCTCAAGCGGAAAGTTATAGTTCGACAGTAAACTTAGTTAGTCGATCACGACCACGTGAAGAATATTAAAAACCGCTTACAATTAAATTGATGGACGTTATCTGAGACACCAACAATTATCATCCGTACAACGAAGATGCTCTCCGTTAAAAATCTAGTTTTGATTAAATTTCAATCTCTGATCTTCCTCCAAAATAACTTCCACATTCTCGACGTAAATTAACGATTTAATAACGAAACTCATTACTACCAACATTACCATTTATATTCACTACAAACTAACAAAATTATGTAATTTCCTAGCGGTTTTCTTGTCGAAAAAACCGGCTTTAAACAATAAACGCGTTTTGACAAGTCATTATTAAACAAGGAAATAGAAGTGATTTTTGGGGACGTTGACGTTTACTTCATGGTTTACTGGTCGTTAAAATAAAAAGAATTCTGGTTGAAGAAACTTGTTGTAAATATTTTGTTTTGTTTAAGGATTACGAACGGTGTTACGTCATTGAGCGTTTGGCGTAAGTGAGGTGTAATTAAACGGGCCTGGCGTCATTGGTACACGGTGCCGCCCCTAGATGTCGAGGTTGCAGAATTTGAATCAAAATGTCCTTCTAAGCTGACACGTTCCAGAACTACGGCAATCTGATGGTTATTGAACCTCAAACTATCGTGCGTCTTCGTCGTGCTGTCCCAGTTAAAAACAGAATACTGCTAGACGTCAAATAATTTTTCAGTTCTGGCGTTTCCACTCAGATTTTGGGCGCTCAATCAGTCTTCATCCAGCTACGCTTTTAAATTTCCCAAGTCCAAAGCGTGTAACAGCCAAGGATGATCGTTCAGACATTCTTAAAAACAGAATACTGCTAGATGTCAAATAATTTTTCGATTCAGGCGTTTCCACTCAGATTTTGGGCGCCGAGATCATTTTTAATCAAGATGCGCTTTTAAATTTTCCAAGTCCAAAGCGTGTATGATCCAAAGATGATCCTTCATACAATCTTAAAAACTAAATACTGAGAAATATCAAATAATTTTTTAGTTCAGGCGTTTTTACTCAGACTTTGGACGCCGAGGTCAGTCTGAATCCAGCTGTTTTTAATTTTCTTAAGTGAAAGTGTGAGATCCAAAGAGGACCCCCAAACAACCTTAAAAATTGAATAGTATTAGATGTCCAACACTTTCGCAGATTTTGGACGCTGACGTTAGTCTTCATCTAGTTGCGTTTTTAAATTCCCCAAGTCCAAAGCGTGTAAGATCCAAAGATGACCCCCACACAACCTTAAAAACAGAATACCGCTAGATGTCAAATAATTTTTCAGTTCAGGCCTTTCTACTCAGATTTTAGACGCTGAGGTCAGTTTAAATGCAGCTGCATTTTTAAATTTTCCAAGTCCAAAGCTTGTAAGTTCCAAAGATGATCTTTCAAACAACCTTAAAAACAGTATTCTGCTAGATGTCAAGAAATTTTTCAATTCAGGCGTTTCTACTCAGATTTTGGACAACGAGGTCAGTCTTTATGCAGCCGCGTTTTTAAGTTTTCGAAGTCCAAAGCGTGTAAGATCCAAAGATGACCCCCACACAACCTAAAAAACAGAATACCGTTAGATGTCAAATAATTTTTAGTTCAGGCATTTCTACTCAGATTATGGACGCTGAAGTCTGTCTTCATCCAGCTACGTTTTTTAATTTTTCAAGTCCAAAGCGTGTAAGATTCAAAGATGATCCCTCAAACAACCTTAAAAACAGAATACTGCTAGATGTCAATTATCTTTTGAGATCAGGTGTTTCCACTCAGATTTTGGACGCTGAGGTCAGTCTTCATCCAGCTGTGGTTTTAAATTTCCCGAGTTCAATACGTGTAAGATCCAAAGACGATCCTTCAGCCAATCTTAAAACGGAATACTGCTAGATGAAAAATAATTTTTCAGATCAGGCGTTTCTACTCAGATTTTGGATACTGAGGTTGATCTTTATCCAGATGTGCTTTTTAATTTTCCAAGTCCAAAGCGTGTAAGATCCAAAGATGATCCTTCAAACAATCTTAAAAACAGAATACCGCTAGATGTCAAAATAATTTTCAGTTCAGGCGTTTCTATTCAGATTCTGGACACCGAGAACAGTTTTAATCCAGCTGCACTTTTAAATTTCCTAAGTCCAAAGCGTGTAAAATTCGAAGATGATCCCTCACACAACCGTAAAAACAGAATACTACTAGATGTCGAATAATTTTTCAGTTCGGGCGTTTACACTCAGACTTTGGACGCCGGGGTCAGTTTTTATACAGGTGCGCTTTTAAATTTCCTAAGCTCAAAGCGTGCAAGATCCAAAGATGATTCCTCACACAACTTTAAAAACGGAATACTATAGATGTCAAATAATTTTTCAGTTCAAGCGTTACCACTCAGATTTTGGACGCTGAGGTCAGTCTTCATCCAACTGCGCTTTTAAATTTCCCAAATCCAAAACGTGTTAGATACAAAGATGATCCCTCAAGCAACCTTAAAAGCAGAATACTGACAGATGTCAAATAATTTTCAGATCAGGCGTTTCCACTCAAATTTTGGTCGCTGAAGTCAGTCTTCATCCAGATGCGCTTTTAAATTTTCCAAGTCCAAAGCTTGCAAGATCCAAAGATGATTCCTCAAACAACCTCAAAAACGGAATACTGCTAGATGTCAAATAATTTTTCAGTTCAGGCGTCTCACTTAGTGTTTGGACGCTGAGGTCAGTATTCATCCAGATGCGCTTTTTAATTTCCAAAGATCAAAGCGTGTAAGATCCAAAGATGATCCTTCAGACAAACTTAAAAACAGCATACTGCTAGATGTCAAATAATTTCTCTGTTCAGGCGTTTCAATTCAGATTTAGACGCAGAGGTCAGTCCTAATCCAGTTGCGTTTTTAAATTTTTCCTAGTTTAAAACGTGTAAGATGCAAGGAGGACCCCACAGACAACCTTAAAAACAGAATACTGATTGATGTCAAATAATTTTTCAGTTCAGGCGGTTCTACTTAGGTTTTGGCCGGTGTCGTCAGTCTTCATCCAGCTACGTTTTTAAATTTTCCAAGTCCAAAGCGTGTAAGATCCAAAGATGATCCCTCAAACAACCTTAAAAACAGAATACTGCTAGATGTCAATTATTTTTTGAAATCAGTCTTCATCTAGCTGTGCTTTTAAATTTCTCAAGTTTAAAACGTGTAAGATCCAAAGACGATCTTTCAGCCAATTCTAAAACAGAATACTGCTAGATGTCAATTAATTTTTCAGATCAAGCGTTTCTACTCAGATTTTGGATGCCGAGGTTGGTCTTTATCCAGATGCGCTTTTTAATTTTATAAGTCCAAAGCGTGTAAGATCCAAAGATGATCCCTCACACAACTTTAAAAACGGAATACTGATAGATGTCAAATAATTTTTCTGTTCAGGCGTTACCACTTAGATTTTGGACGCTGAGGTCAGTCTTCATCCAACTGCGCTTTTAAATTTCCCAAGTCCAAAACGTGTAAGATCCAAAGATGATTCTTTAAGTAATCTTAAAAACAGAGAACTGCTAGATGTCAAATAATTTTTAATTCAGGCGTTTCCACTCAGATATTAGACGCTGAGGTCAGTCTTTATCCAGCTGCGCGTTTAAATTTCTCAAAGCGTATAAGAAGCAAAGCTAATACCTCAAACAATTTTTAAACAGAATATCGATAGATGTCAAATAATTTTTTTTTAGTTTTTACTCAGATTTTGGAACGCCGAGGTCAAACTTCATCCAGCTGCGCTTTTGAATTTTCAAATCCAAAACGTGTAAGATCCAAAGATGATCTCTCAAACAACCTTAAAAGCAGAATACTGCTAGATGTCAAATAATTGCTCAGTTTATGCGTTTCTACTCAGATTTTAGACGCTGAGGTCAGTCTTAATCCAGTTGCGTTTTTAAATTTTCCAAGTCCGAAGCGTGTAAGATCCAAAAATGGCCCCCCAGACAACCTTTAAAATTGAATCCTATTAGAAGTACAACACTTTTGCAGATTTTGGACGCTGAGGTCAGCCTTCATCCAGCTGCGCTTTTAGATTTTCCAAGCCCAAAACGTGTAAGATCCAAGGATGTTCCTTCAGGTAATCTTAAAAGCAGAATACTGCTAGATGTTTTAGTTCAGGTGTTTCCAGTCAGATTTTGGACGCTGAGGTCAGTCTTGTTCCAGCGCTTTTAAATTGCCCAAATCCAAAATGTGTAAGATCCAAAGATGATCCCTCAAACAACCTTAAAAACAGACTACTACTAGATGTCAAATAATTTTTAAGTTCAGGCGTTGATTTTGGACCCTGAGGTCAGCCTTCATTCAGCTGCGCGTTTAAATTTTCCAAGTCCAAAGCGTGTGAGATCCAAAGATAATTCCTCAAAAAACCTTAAAATCAGAATACTGACAGATGCCGAATAATTTTTCAGTTCAGGGCTTTCCACTCAGATTTTGGGCGCCGAGGTCAGTCTTAATCCAGCTGCGTTTTTAAATTTTTCAAGTCCAAAGCGTGTAAGATCCAAAGATGCTCCCTTAAACAGCCATAAAAACATAATACTCATAAATGTCAAATAATTTTTCTGCTCAGGCGCTTCTACTCAGGTTTTAGACGCCAAAGTCAATCTTAATTCAGCTGCGTTTTTAAATTTCCCAAGTTCAAAACGTATATGATCCAAAGATGATTCTTCAGATAATCTTAAAAACAGAGAACTGCTAGATGTCAAATAATTTTTAGTTCAGGCGTTTCCATTCAGAGATTGGACGCTGAAGTCAGTCTTAATCCCGCTGCGGTTTTAAATTTTCCAAGTCAAAAGCGTGTAAGATCCAAAGATGATCCCTCAAACAACCTTGAAAACATAATACTGTTAGATGTCAAATCATGTTTCAGTTCAGGAGTTTCAACTCAGATTTCGGACGCTGATGAGAGTCTTATTCAAGTCCAAAGCGTGTAAGATCCAAAAATGATCCTTCAAACAACCTTAAAAACAGAATGCCGATAGATGTCAAATAATTTATCAGTTAAGATGTTTCCACATAGATTTTGGACGTCGAGGTCCGTCTTCCTCCAGTTACGCTTTTAAATTTTTCAAGTCCAAAGCATGTAAGATCCAAAGATGGTCCCTTAGACAACGTTAAAAACAGAATACTGACAGATGTGAAATTATTTGTCAGTTCAGGCGTTTTCACTCAAATTTTGGTCGCTGAAGCTAGTCTTCATCCAGATGCGCTTTTAAATTTTCCAAGTTCTAAGCTTGCAAGATCCAAAGATGATTCTCAAACAAACTTAAAAACAGAATACCTCTAGATGTCAAACAATATTTCAATTGAGGCATTTCTACTCAGATTTTGAACGCCGAGTCAGTCTTAATCCAACTGCATTTTTAAATTTTCCAAGTCCAAAGCGTGAAAGAACCAAAGCTAGTCCGTCAAACAATTTTAAAATTGAATATTGATAGATGTCAATTAATTTTTTTCAATTTCTACTCAGATTTTGGATGCTGAGGTCAAACTTCATCCAGCTGCGCTTTTGAATTTTCCAAGTTCAAAGCGTGTAAGATCCAAAGATGATCTTTCCTTTAGACAATCTTAAAAACAGAATACTGCTAGATGCCAAATAATTTTTCAGTTGAGGTGTTTCCACTCAGATTTTAGACGCCGAGGTCAGTCTTAATCCAATTGCGTTTTTAAAGTCCAAAGCGTATAAGCTCCAAAGATGATCCTTCAGACAATCTTAAAAACAGAATACTGATACATGTCAAATAATTTTTTGTTCAGGCGTTCCCACTCAGATTTTGGACGCCGAGGTCAGTCTTAAACCAGTTGCGTTTTTAAATTTCCCAAGTCCAAAGCGTATAAGATCCAAAGATGATCCTTTAGACAATCTTAAAAACAGAATACTGCTAGATGTTTAATAATTTTTGAGATCAGGCGTTTCCACTCAGATTTTGGACGCTGAGGTCGGTTTTCATCCAGCTGTGCTTTTAAATTTTCCAAGTCCAAAGCGTGTAAGATCCAAAGATGATCCTTCAGACAACCTTAAAAGCAGAATACTGCTAGATGTTTAATAATTTTTGGGATCAAGTGATTCCGCTCAGATTCAAATAATTTTTTGTTCAGGCGTTCCCACTCAGATTTTGAACGCCGAGGTCAGTCTTTAACCAGTTGCGTTTTTAAATTTCCCAAGTCCAAAGCGTGTAAGATCCAAAGATGATCCTTCAGACAATCTTAAACACAGAATACTGCTAGATGCCAAATAATTTTTCAGTTTAGGCGTTTCTACTAGGATTTTGAACACCGAGGTCAGTCTTAATCCAGCTGCGTTTTTAAATTTTCCAAGTCCAAAGCGTGTAAGATCCAAAGCGTTTCCATTCAGATTTTGACTGCTGACGTCAACCTTTATTCGGCTGTTCTTTTATATATTTCAAGTTCAAGGCATATAAGATCCAAAGACGATATCCCAGACAACCTGAAAATTGAATACTCTTAGATGTCCAACACTTTTGCAGATTTTGGACGCTGGGGTTAGTCTTCATCCAGATGCGCTTTGGAGTTTGAACCTTTTTATCCAGCGGCGTTTCAAATCCATGGATCCTTAATCGATCCAAAGATTGCTTTTAAAACGGTCAAGTGATTGCGGAGCTTAAATATTTCTTCGAATAAATTACTTTAGATGTGGCATTTGCTTTAATTTACGTTATGCCATCGCACGTGGTTGCAAATCATCAGCTGTGTGGACGCTGGTGATCTTTGAAAATTTAAACCGTCGCAACGTGACACGTGTCATAACAATAGCACATTCAACAGGATCTAATAAATAACCGATGCTTTAATGACCTTTAATGAGCTCACAAGAATTTTCAATACAATTTCTAGCACAATCTACGAACGAACGACCACACGTACTTTACCCTAAATTACAATGCATTATGCATGAAGTAAGTGCATTGCTTCTCCAAGGGAGAAAGTTCTTTTAAATTAGTTTGATGGAACGAATTCTACAAGAAAAATAGTTAATCTACATGAAATATGACGTACAAATGGATTTCTATGAATAATTGTTGGTTGTGTAAGTGACAATAATATTTAATTTTTTTTGTTTAGTGCAGGTTTGGAGGTTATGTTAACTTTCACTCACAAATTCTGAAATTAACGTTGTAAGGATTTGCTTAATCGGTGCGTTGGTCGAGCTCTAAGAACAATGTTGTTTGGAAACGAAGGCCATAACCATCGGGTTGGTTTTGGTTTTTTCTAGCCGCAGTGTTTGAAATTGTAAACTTTATTGCGCAGGCTCATTAAAAGTAACAAAAGCAGGCAGTTTCTGTAGTTTTACACAACTTTAACCCTTTGAGTCCATAGTTAAATAGAAGCATAAGTAAACGCCCTTACACCAACAGACACAAACATTTAATATAGTGGAATTTCCACCCCGCCACGCCCATCCACCTTTCAGCAAAGGCACCTATTCTTTCCTTAATTCTGGCCGACCCCCCGCCAATCAACCTATTCACCTTATTCAAAAATTCTTCTCTGATTCCCCCGTTAAGACCATACCCTTCCCACGTCTGAGCTTCCCCAACTCTTTTCTTAATGTTTTCCCTTCCCCTACTCTACATCGTCCTCCCGTATAATTTGGTTTGCTAAATCCTTAACTAGATACCATTCCTCCCCTCCTATGTTTTCTTACATCATCGGAAAATCCCTCCCTAACGCCCTTCATTGTTCCAAAAATTTTACCCACGCTACACTTCTACGCTCCTCTCAACAGTCACACAAGATATGCCTCATTTCCACTATCCCTCCCCCACATGCCCACTTCTCTCTGGCCTACTGTAATTTAAATCTATTCAAGTACTCCTCGTAGTTGCCATGCCCTGTAAGTGTTTTAGCTGGTAGGTGCATGGTGTCTCTTACGTCCCTACCCTTAGCATTAATTCGTAGGTCCATCTACCTACCCTCCCCCTCTCCCATAAGCAGTGCCACTTCATCTCTACCCCTCGCATCTCCACTTCTTTAATTTTGCCTTTGAAATCCGTCCCACTTACTCTCCTCCTTCCCTTACCCTCCATTCCTTTGCAACCAAGTCTGTCCTTCTCAACCCCCACCTGAGTTTAATTTCCCAACCCTGTTCCAGCACCATTTCTATCTCCATCTGAATCTGAACCACCCACAGCTCCTTACTTCCACCATTTCCCACTTTTAAAACGCTTCCGTTTTCTATTGATCTGCGTAAATCAATGTTGACAGTGCTATTGATCAATTGTTTGTTGTACCCACTTTTAAGCTGTGTAAATTAGCGCCGATAACGCTATTCATCAACTGTTTAGTTGTGCTCTGTGTTTCCGCTTTCTGTTTAGCTGTGTTAATTAGCATTAACAATGCTATCACTCAACTGTTTGTTATTATTGTTCTCCAAAGTATTTATGAATGAATTGTGTTTCTGATTTTTTTTGAGCTTTGTAAACAAGTGTTGATTATGCTGTATTCAATTGCCTTTTGTGCTTTTTGCCTAACTGTGTTTTCGCTTTTTTGGAATCATGTAAATAAATGTTGACGATGCTATTACGCAACTGTTTATTGTCAGCTTTTATGAGTGAACTGTGTTTCCATTTTCTATTGAGTGTTGACTTATACGACTGTTATTTGTGCTGCATGACTAAGTGGTGTTTCCGCTTGTTGAAGATGTGTTGATGATGTTGATACACAACTGTTTGTTGTGTTTATTGTCTGATTTTATGGCAGAACTGTGTTTCCGCTTTTTATTGAGCTGTGTGAATCACTGTTGACTATGCTATTATTTGACTGTTTTTTGTCCTTCATGTCTAACTGTGTTTTCGCCTTTAATGGAGTTGTGTAAATCAATGTTGATGATGCTTTTATGCACCTATTTGCTGTGTTTATGGTCTGTGTTTATGACTGAAGTGTGTTCCCAGTTTCTATTGAGCCGTGTGCATCAGTGTTGATTACGCTATTATTCAGTTTGTGCTTCATGTCTAACTGTGTTTCTGCTTTTTGGAGCTGTGTCAATCAGCGTCGACAATGCTATTATGCAACTGTTTGTTGTGTTTGTTGTCTGTTTTTATGAATAAACTGTGTTTCCGCTTTCTATTGAGCTATATGAATCAGTGTTGATTATGCTATTATTTAACTGCTTTTGTGTTTCTTGTATAACTGTGTTTCGGATTTTTTTGGAGTTGTGTAAATCATTGTTGATGATGTTATTGTGCAACTGTTTGTTGTGTTTATTGTCTGTTTTATAAGTGAACTGTGTTTCCGCTTTCTATTGAGCTATGTGAATCAGTGTTAATTATGCTGTTATTCAATGGCCTTTTATGCTTTCTGCCTAACTGTGTTTTTGTTTTTTTTGAGTTGTGTTAATAAATGTTGACGATGCGATTATGCAACTGTTTGTTGTGTTTATTGTCGGCTTTTATGAGTGAACTGTGTTTCCATTTTCTATTGAGTGTTGACTTATTCGACTGTTATTTGTGCTGCATGACTAACTGGTGTATCCGCTTGTTGAAGATGTGTTGATGATGTTGATACGCAACTGTTTGTTGTGTTTATTGTCTGTTTTTATACTGAACTGTGTTTCCGCTTTCTATTGAGCTGTGCGAATCACTGTTGACTATGCTATTATTTGACTGTTTTTGTCCTTCATGTCTAACTGTGTTTTCGCTTTTTTTGGAGTTGTGTAAATCAATGTTGATGATGCTTTTATGCAACTATTTGCTGTGTTTATGGTCTGTGTTTATGACTGAAGTGTGTTCCCAGTTTCTATTGAGCTGTGTGCATCAGTGTTGATTACGCTATTATTCAGTTTGTGCTTCATGTCTAACTGTGTTTCTGTTTTTTGGAGTTGTGTCAATCAGCGTCGACAATGCTATTATGCAACTGTTTGTTGTGTTTGTTGTCTGTTTTTATAAATAAACTGTGTTTCCGCTTTCTATTGAGCTATATGAATCAGTGTCGACTATGCTATTATTCAACTGCTTTTGTGTTTCTTGTATAACTGTGTTTCGGATTTTCTTGAAGTTGTGTAAATCATTGTTGATGATGTTATTGTGCAACTGTTTGTTGTGTTTGTTGTCTGTTTTCACTTTCTATTGAGCTATGTGAATCAGTATTGACTATGCTATTATATTCAACTGGTTTCTGTGCTTCCTGTCTAATTGTGTTTCCGCTTTCTAGAGTTGTTTAGATTAATGTTTCCGATGCCACTATGCAACTGTTTATTCGATTGTTTTTTGTGCTTCCTGTCTAACTGTGTTTCCGCTTTTATGGAATTGTATAAGTCAAGGTTAATGGTGCTATTATGCAACTGTTTGTTGTGTTTATTGTCTGTTCTTATGAGTTAACCGTGTTTCCGCTTTCTACTGAGCTAAGTGAGTCAGTGGTGACTATGTTACTATGTAACTGTTATGTGCTTCCTGTCTAACTGTGTTTCCGCTTATTTTTGGAGTTGTGCAAAATAACGTTGATGATGCTTTTATGCAACTGTTTGCTGTGTTTATTGTGTGTGTTTGTGAGTGAAGTGTATTTCCGCTTTCTATTGAGCTGTGTGCATTAGTGTCGACTATGCTATTATTCAACTGTTTTTTGTGTTTTATGTTTAATTGTGTTTCCGCTTTTTGGAGTTGTATAGATCAATGTTGACAATGCTATTATGCAACTATTTTTGTCCTTCTTGTATAACTGTGTTTCCGCTTTTTTGGAGTTATGTAAATCAATGTTGATTAGGCTTTTAAGCAATTGTTTGCTGTGTTTATTGTCTGTAGTTATCAGTGAACTATGTTTCCGCTTTTTATTGAGCTGTGTGCTCATTGGTGACTATGCTATCATTCAACTGTTTTTGTGCTTACTGTGTAACTATGTTTACGCTATCTCTTGAACTTGTGTAAATCAATGTTGATGATGCTACTACGCAACTGTTTGTTGTGTTTGTTGTCTGTTTTTATGAGTTAACTGTTTCCGCTTTCTATCGAACTGTGGGCATCAGTGTTGATTATGATATTGTTCAACTGTATCTTAAGTTTCCTGTCTAACTGCGTTTCAGCTTGTTTGGAGTTGTGTAAATCAATGTTAACAATACTATTATGCAACTGTTTGTTGTGTTTAAGCGTTAACTGTGTTTCCACTTTCTATTGCGCTGTGTGACTCAGTGTTGACTATGCTATTATTCAACTGTTTTTTGCTTCTTGTCTAACTGTGTTTCCACCTTTTTTTTGAGTTGTGTAAATCAACTCTTTGCTGCGTTTATTGTCTGTGCTTATGAGTTAACTGTGTTTCCGCTTTCTATTGAGCTGTGTGACTCAGTGTTGACAATGCTTGTACTTCATGTCTGTGTTTTCGCTTTTTTTTGGAGTTGTGTAAATCAGTGTTGATTAGGCTTTTAAGCAGCTGTTTGCTAGGTTAATTGTCTGTGTTTATGAGTGAAAAACGTTTCTGCTTTTAATTGAGCTGTGTCCATCAGTATTGACTATTTTATTATTCAGCTGTTTATAGAGCTTTCTGTCTAACTGTGTTTCTGCTTTTTGAAATTGTGTTAATCAATGTGGATGATGCCATAATGCAACTGTTTATTTTGTTTATCGTCTTAGTTTATGAGTGAACTGTGTTTCCACTATTTATTGAGCGGTGTAAATAAGTGCGAACTATGCTGTTGTTCAACTGTTTCTTGTGCTTTCTGTCTAACTATGTTTACGCCTTTGCGGAGTTGTTTAAATCAATTTTAATAATTCTATTATGCAACGGTTTGTTGTGTCTATTGTCTGTGTTTCTGAGTGAACAGCGTTATCGCTTTCTATTGCGCTGTGTAAATAAGTGCTGACTATGCTATTGTTCAACTGTTTCTGGTGCTTCCTGTCTAACTGTGTTTCCACTTTTTAAGAGTTGTTTAAATCAAACTTAATAATGCTATTATGCAACTGTTTGTTGTGTTTATTGTCTGTGTTTATGAGTTAACTGCGTTTCCTATTTCTATTGAACTGCGTAACTCAGTGTTGATTATGCTATTATTCAACTGTTTTTGTGTTTCCTGTCCAACTGTATTTTCGCCTTTTCTTTGAGTTATGTAATTCAATGTTGATTAGGTTTTTAATCAACTCTTTGCTGCGTTTATTGTCTGTGCTTATGAGTTAACTCTATTTCCGCTTTCTATTGAGCTGTGTGACTCAGTGTTGACTATGCTATTTTTCAACTGTTTCTTGTGCTTCATATCTAACTGTGTTCCGGTTGTTTTTTGGAGTTGTGTAAATCAGTGTTGATTAGGCTTTTAAGCAACTGTTTGTTGTGTTTATTGTCTGTGTTTATGAGTTAACTGCGTTTCCTATTTCTATTAAAATGCATAACTCAGTGTTGATTATGCTATTATTCAACTGATTTTGTGTTTCCTGTCTAACTGTGTTTCCGCTACTTTGAGTTGTGTAAATCAATGTTGATTAGGATTTTAAGCAAATGTTTGCCGTGTTTATTGGCTGTGTTTATGAGTGCACTGTGTATCTGCTTTCTATTGAGCGGTGTGACTCAGTGTTGATTTTGCTATTATTCAATTGTTTTTGTGTTTCCTGTCTAACTGTGTTTCCGCTTCTGTTGAGTTTTGTAAATCAATGTTGATTAAGATTTTAAGCAAATGTTTGCTGTGTTTATTGTCTGTGGTTATCAGTGAACTGTGTTTCCGCTTTCTATTGATCTGTGTGTTTAATGTTGACTATGCTATTATTCAACTGGTTTTTTGTGCTTCATGTCTAACTGTGTTTCCGATTTTTTTAAAATTGTGTAAATGAGTGTTGATTAGGTTTTTAAGCAACTGTTTGCCGTGTTTATTGGCTGTGTTTATAAGTGCACTGTGATTCTGCTTTCGATTGAGCTGTGTGACTCAGTGTTGAATATGCTATTATTCAACTGTTTTTGTGCTACTTCTCTAACTGTGTTTCCACTTTTTTACAATACTATTATGCAACAGTTTGTTGTGTTTATATTCTTAGTTTATGAGTGAACTGTGTTTATGCTTTCTATTGAGGTGTGTAAATCAGTGTTGACTATGCTGTTCAACTGTTTTTGTGCTTCCTGTCTAACTGTGTTTTCCCCATGTAAATTAATGTTAATGATGCTTTTAAGCAACTGTTTGCTGTGTTTATTGTTTGTGTTTAAAAGTGAAGTGTGTTCCCTTTTCTATTGAGCTGTATGCATCAGTGTTGACTACGTCATTATTTGATTGTTTTTTGTGCTTCATGTTTAACTGTGTTTTCGCTTTTTTAGGGTTGTGTAAATCAATGTTGACAATGTTGTGTTTGTTGTGTTTATCGTCTGTTTTTATGAGTAAACTGTGTTTTCACTTTCTATTGAGGTGTGTAAGTCAGTGTTGACTATTCTATTATTCAACTGTTTATAGAACTGTCGAACTGTGTTTTCGCTTGTTTGGAGTTGTCTAAATCAATGTTAGTGTGTTAGTCTGTGTTTATGAGTTAACCGTGTTTTCGTTTCTATTGAGCTGTGTGACTCGGTGTTGATTATGCTGTTATTGAACTGTTTTTGTGCTTTCTGTCTGTGTTTCCGTTTTTCTAATTGTGTAAATCAATGTTGATAAGGCTTTTACGCAACTGTGTTAGTTGATGATGCTATAATGCAACTGTTTATTTTGAGTGAACTGCGTTTCTGTTTTCTATTGAGCTGTGTAAATAAGTGATGACTATGCTATTATTCAACTGTTTCTTATGCTCTTTAAGTAACTGTGTTTTCGCTTTTTTGGAATTGTGTAAATCAACGTCGACAATATTATCATTCAACTGTTTCTTGTGCTTTCAGTCTAACTGTGTTTCCTCTTTTTAGAGACGTATAGATGAATGTTGGGAATGCTATTGTGCACTGTTTGTTGTGTTTATGAGTGAACTGTGCTTCCGCTTTCTATCGAACTGTGTAAATTGTTGATTTTGCTTTTATTCAACCGATTTTTGTGCTTACTGTCTAACTGTGTTTCCGCTTTGTGAACAGTTGCATAAATTAGTACGGGAAATGCTATTATTCAACTGCTTGTCGTGCTTATTGTCGAACTGTGTTTATAAATGAACTGTGTTTTTGCTTTTTACTGAGCTGAACTGCTTCTAGTCAACTGTTTGTTGTGCTTCCTGTTTAACTGTGTTTCTGCCTTTTATTGTTTGTTTATTGAAGTTTCGTGTTATTATTAAGTGCGCAGATATGCATGCGCAACACAATTGTTCTGTTGTAACAGTTTTAACAATTACCTTAGGAGAAATTCTGTATAATTCTCTTCGAAAACGTTCGTTTACTTTGTGTTTAAAAGGTCAGGACGAAGACAATAGTATAACACCGTGTTTTATAGCTCGATATTGATTGAACGCCTCTAAGTTTATTAATAATACATATTCAAACGTTAACCTTTTATTGTCTAGCTACCAACTTGTTTAAACATATTCAACACAACCTAAACTGTAATTTACTAATTCATAGGTTATGTTTAACATAACACAAGTTGCTGGTGGCATCAATTTGAATTACGGTTCAAAATTTGTTCAGTAATTGCTATTATTAGAGACGCCGAGAGGAAACAGTTTTATAACATAAAGTTTAGTTGTCAAAGCACGTTTACAATATTACCATATGCAAGAGCACATTAAAGGAGTGTCTTCACTACTGGTTAATTAGCATCTTAATTTCTGCTCTTGTTTCGCGATTATCTGATTGATTTCGATGTTTAATAATAAGCTAAATGCTGGCTGGCTCGCTGGAGAAAAGGTTGAGCCTTTTACTATTAATTAACAAATAGTTTGTACCAAAAAAATTAATAGCCAATGGGATTATTTGCATTTTATTCGGCTGCACTTCGATCATTAGTCACGCACTTATGATTAAAAACGTTCACTACCGGTAGAAAAAAGTGATTTGATTATTTATCGATTGGAAACGAATTAGGGTTTCGTGACAGGTGGAAGTAAACCAAGCACGTTCTAATGCATGCGTGGTTCAAGTGGTGTGGCTTTGAATTTGAGGAACTATAACGCGTTGTACGAGCCATTTTTCCATCTTCCTTGAGTACGCTTCACGTTTTTTCAACGCAGAAGCGGTATGTTTGAGGTTAAAAAGAAGGTAAAGTCAACTAATTACACTGTACTTTCGAGTGGTTCAAGTGATGTGGCTTTGAATTTGAACGCAAAATTGGAGAACTCAAAACGTTACTGAATACCTCACGAGTCACTTTTGCAATTATCATCCTTCCACGTGTTTTCTTTTTCTTTTTTTCGTGCAACCATTGTGAATAAAAAATAAAAGGTAGAAATAAACCAATCACAGTCTATACATTGGCATGGTTCAAGTGGTGTGGCTTTGAATTTGAAGAACTATAACGCCAAATTCATCTGAGTGCGTCGTACGAGCCATTTTTCCATCTTCCTTAAGTACGGCTCCTTTGTCTTCTCGTTTTTTCAACGCAGAAGCGATATGCTTGAGGTTAAAAAGAAGGTTAAGTAAACTAACCACATTGTACTTTCGAGTGGTTCAAGTGATGTGGCTTTGAATTTGAACGCGATTGAGAACTCAAAATGTTACTGAATACCTCACGAGTCACTCTTTTGATGATCATCCTTCCACGCGTTTTTATATCCTTTTTTCGTGTAGCCATTGTGAATAAAAAAAAGGAGGTAGAAATAAACCAATCACAGTCTATACATTGGCATGGTTCAAGTGGTGTGGCTTTGAATTTGAGGAACTATAACGCGTCGTGCGAGCCATTTTTCCATCTTCCTTGAGTACGCTTCCTTTGTCTTCACGTTTTTCAACGCAGAAGCGATACGTTTGAGGTTAAAAAAAAGGTTAAGTAAACTAACCACACTGTACTTTCGAGTGGTTCAAGTGATGTGGCTTTGAATTTGAACGCGAAATTGGAGAACTCAAAACGTTACTAAATACCTCACGAGTCACTCTTGTAATTATCATCCTTCCACGCGTTTTTATATCCTTTTTTCGTGTAGCCATTGTGAATAAAAAATAGGAGGTAGAAATAAACCAATCACAGTCTATACATTGGCATGGTTCAAGTGGTGTGGCTTTGAATTTGAGGAACTATAACGCCAAATTCATCTGAGTGCGTCGTACGAGCCATTTTTCCATCTTCCTTAAGTACGCTTCCTTTGTCTTCTCGTTTTTGAAACGCAGAAGCGATATGTTTGAGGTTAAAATAGAAGGTAAAGTCAACTAATCACACTGCACTTTCGGGTGGTTCGAGTGATGTGGCTTTGAATTTGAGCGCGAAATTGAAAGACTCAAAATGTGATTGAATACCTCACGACTCACTCTCTTGATGATCATCCTTCCACGCGTTTTCCTTATCCTTTTTTCGTGCAACTATTGTGAATAAAAAAATAGGAGGTAGTAATAAACCAACCACAGTCCATACATTGGCATGGTTCAAGTGGTGTGGCTTTGAATTTGAGGAACTATAACGCCAAATTCATCTGAGTGCGTCGTACGAGCCATTTTTCCATCTTCCTTAAGTACGGTTCCTTTGTCTTCTCGTTTTTTTAACGCAGAAGCGATATGTTTGAGGTTAAAATAGAAGGTAAAGTCAACTAATCACACTGTACTTTCGGGTGGTTCAAGTGATGTGGCTTTGAATTTGAACGCGATTGAGAACTCAAAATGTGATTGAAAACCTCACGAGTCACTCTTTTGATGATCATTTTTCCACGCGTTTTCTTTATCCTTTTTTCGTGCAACCAGTGAGAATAAAAAATAGGAGGTAGAAATAAACCAATCACAGTCTATACATTGGCATGGTTCAAGTGGTGTGGCTTTGAATTTGAGGAACTATAACGCCAAATTCATCTGAGTGCGTCGTACGAGCCATTTTTCCACCTTCCTTAAGTACGGTTCCTTTATCTTCTCGGTTTTTCAACGCAGAAGCAATATGTTTGAGGTTAAAATAAGAGGTAAAGTCAACTAATCACACTGTTCTTTGGGGTGGTTCAAGTGATGTGGCTTTGAATTTGAACGCGAAATTGAAGGACTCAAAATGTGACTGAAAACCTCACGACTCACTCTTTTGATGATCACCCTTATCCTTTTTTCGTGCAACTATTGTGAATAAAAAATAGGAGGTAGTGATAAACCAATCACAGTCCATACATTGGCATGGTTCAAGTGGTGTGGCTTTGAATTTAAGGGCAGGGGCGAGAATACAAAACAGACGTATCAACAAATAAATGAAAGAATAGTTAAATAAATGTATGAATGATTAATTAAATGGACACAGAATGAATGAATGATGAAATAAGGGATTGAATAAGAATGAATTCACAAAGAAGAAATGAAAAAATGAATGGACGAATGAATACATGAATAAATGTACGAATGATTATTGAAGTGGACGAAAAATAAACGAATGAAGTAACGAATGATTCGTTAATTAATAATGAACAAACGAATAAAAATGTAAATGAATGAATCAGATGAATAAATGTATGTATGAATAATTAAGCGGACAAAGAAAAAATGAATGAAATATATAAACGATGAATGAATTTATCAATAATGAACCGAGGAACAAATAACTGAATAAATAAATAAATGCATGACAGAATAATTGAGTGAAGTAATGAACGAATTATAAACGAATTGATTAATTAATGAATGAACGAATGAATTATGACCGAACGAATGCATAAATATGAGTAACCATTCATATTTATGCATCGACGAATCGACAAATCGACAAATCGGCGAATCGACTAACTGATGCTTCGACGCATCAACGAATCGACGAATGGATGAATCGAAGAATGGCCGAATGCATAGGTAGTTGAATAAACGTTTATATAATTAGTTAAGTGGACGAATGAATTGAATAAATGATGAAATAAGTTTATGAAGAAATGAATAAATGTTGATTGAATCGTTAATCGATAAACGAACGAATGAATAAATGAATAAATCTATGACAGAATAAGTGAATTAAGTAATGAACGGGTTATGAACGGATTCATTATTTAATGAACGAACAAATGAGTAAGCAAATAAATGAATAAATGAATCATTGAATGAACGAATACATAAAATTTGAATAAATGTATGAATCATTAATAAAGTAGTCGAAAGAATAAATAAATGATTAGAATAAATATTGATCGAATTCGTTAAATAAAGAACGAACAAATAAATTAATGAACGTATAAATAAGTGAGTGAATGAATGAGTAGTAGAATAAATTTAAAAACGCTTAATTAAGTAAGCGAATGAAAAATGAATGATGAAATAAACCAATGAAGTAACGAATAAAATTAATGGACCAACGAATGAATAAATGAAGAAGCCTGTGAATAAACAAAGAATTAGTGAACGAATGTATGATCGAAGGAATGAATAGTTGAATAAATGTGTGAGTGGACGGATGAATGATCAAGTATACGAATGATGAAGGAATTAATTAATTAATGAACGAATGAATAAATGAATGACTAAATGTATATACAAACAAATAAATGCATGAAGTAGTGGAAACATAAAAAATGAAATGATTAAATAATGAACCAAGTAGTAAATGGATTATGAATGAATTCATTTTGATGAACGAGCAAATGAATAAATGAATGAATCAATGAATAGTCGAATACATAAGTAGTATAACAAACGTATAAATAATTAAGTAAGTGGACGAATAAATTTAGTAAATGGTAAAGAAAGTGAATGAAGTAATGAATAAATCTCGATTGAATTCGTTAATCGTTAAACGAACAAACGAATAAATAAATAAATGCATGACAGAAAAATGAGTGAAGTAATGAACGAATTATAAACGAATTTATTAATTAATGAATGAACGAATGAATTATGACTGAACGAATGCATAATTATGAGTAGTTAGACATATTTCGTTCGTTCGTTTATCGATCAACGAATTCAATCGAGATTTATTCACTACTTCATTCACTTCTTTTACCATTTACTCAATTTATTCGTCCACTTACTTAATTATTTATACGTTTGTTATACTACTTATGTATTCGACTATTCATTGATTTGTTCATTTATTCATTTGCTCGTTCATCAAAATGAATTCATTCATAATCCGTTTACTACTTGGTTCATTATTTAATCATTCCATTTTTTATGTTTCCACTACTTCATGCATTTATTTGTTTGTATATACATTTAGTCATTCATTCATTCAATTATTCATTTATTTATTCGTTCATTTATTAATTAATTCGTTCATCATTCGTATACTTGATCATTCATCCGTCCACTTATACATTTATTCATTCTTTCGATCATTCATTCGTTCACTAAATCATTTGTTTATTCATAGGCTTCCTCATTTATTCATTTGTTGGTCCATTAATTTCATTAATTACTTCATTCATTGATTTATTTGTTTACTCAATTATTCAACTATTTAACTATTTGGTCATTCAATGATTCAGCGACCCATTCGTTCGTTCATTCGTACGTTAATTAACGAGTTCGTTAACTGCTTGATTCTTTTATTTCATTATTAATTCACTCATTGGTGCATTCAATAAATTATTTGACTATTAATTTATCCCGTCACTAATTCATTCATTTATTCATTCAATTGTTCATTAGTTAATGAATTCATTTGGCCATACATTCATTTCATAATTTGTTTACTTAATTAATCGATCATACATTTGTTTAATTATTCATGCATTTGGTCATTCAGTCATTTAATCACTTATCCATTCATTTGCTTGTTCATTAATAAATGGATTCATTCATCATTTATTCGTTACTTAATAACTTATTTCATCATTCATTGAATCGTATTTTAATTAATCGTTTGTATATTTATTCAGTTATTCATCTATTCGAACATTGATTTATTCATTCATTTACTCATTTATTTATTCGTTCGTTCGTTAAACAATAAATTCATCTTTCGCCAATTCATCACTACATCTATTTATTTGATCATTCATCCATCTATTTGTCTTTATTCAACTATTCACTTACTTAGTTATTCATTCATTAATTTATTTGTTCATTCACGCATTGCATTCATTACTTTATTCATTTATTTCATTATTAATTTATTCATTTGTTCACTTAATTAAACATTCCTAAATTTATTCAACCACTCGTTCATCAATATTATTGACTCATTTATCGTTTATTCATTTATTCGTTCGTTCGTTCATTAATTAACGAATTCAATCAACATTTATTCATTACGTCACTAACCTATTTCATCAATAATTCAATTCGTTCGTCAACTTAATTAATCATTCATATAATTATTCAATTATTTATGCATTCGGCCATTCGTTTATTGAATCATTCATTCATTATTATTCATTATTTGAATCAATTATTTTATCATACAATGATTCGTTCTTTAATTAATTATTTATACATTTATTCGACAATTATTCATTCTGTCATTAATTTATTCATTCATGTATTTATTGGTTTGTTCATTAATTAATGAATTTCTTTGTCATCCATACCTTACTTCATCTCTTTATCTGATCATTCATTCATTTGTTACGCCACATCGTTAATCGTTTAAACATTTATTCAACTGTTCACGCATTCGGACATTCATTTATTCATTCATTCATTTGTCTATTTAACGCACTTTTTCATTTATTCATTCCTTTGTTCATTAATTTTACTATTTACTTTATTCATTCATTTATTTGCTTGATCGTTCGTTCGTCCATTTATACATTTATTCAACTATTCATTCATTTGATCATACATTCATTCGCTAATTCATTTGTTTGTTCACGCGACTCTTCATTTACTCATTCGTTGGTCCATTAATTTTATTTGTTACTTCATTTAATTATTTTATCATTCATTTTTTTATTCGCTCACTTAATTAAATATTTCTAAATTGTAACTACTCATTCTTTTATTAATTTATTCGTTCGTTCTTTAATTAACGAATACAATCAATATTCATTTTAATCATTTACTTATTCATTCGTACATTTAATTAATTATTCATATTTATGCGTTTGTTCATTCAATGATTTGTCCATTCATTTATTTTCTTATTCATTCGTTGGTTCATTAATCATTGAATTCGTTCATAACTCATTCATTACTTAATTCATTTATTCTGTCATGAATTTATTTATTTATTCATTCGTTCATTCATTTATTCACTATTTCATTCAGTTATTTCACCATTTATTCGATTCATTAGTCCAGGTAATTAATTATTTATACATTTATTCTGTCATGCATTTATTCATTTATTCGTTTGTTCGTTCATCGATTAACGAATTCAATCGAGATTTATTCACTACTTCATTCGCTTCTTTTACCATTTACTCAATTCATTCGTCCACTTAATTATTTATACGTTTATTCAACTACTTATGTATTCGACTATTCATTGATTCATTCATTCATTCATTTGCTCGTTTATCAAAATGTATTCATTCATAATCCATTTACTACTTCGTTCATTAATTAACCATTCCATTCTTTATGTATCCACTACTTCATGCATTTATTTGTTTGTATATACATTTAGTCATTCATTCATTCAATTATTCATTTATTCATTCGTTCATTATTCGTACAATTCATTCATCCGTCCACTTATACATTTATTCAACTATCCATTCCTTTGATCAAACTAATTCATTTGTTTATTCACAGGCTTCTTCATTTATTCATTTGTTGGTCCATTAATTTTATTCGTTACTTCATTTATTTATTTCATCATTCATTTTTTCGTTCGCTTACTTAATTAAGCATTTCTAAATTTATTCAACTACTCATTTATTCACTCATTTATTTATACGTTTATTAATTTATTCGTTCGTTCTTTATTTAAAGATTTCAATCAATATTTATTCTAATCATTTATTTATTCATTTGACTACTTTATTAATGATTCATATATTTATTCAAATTTTTATGTATTCGTTCATTCAATGATTCATTTATTTGTTCGTTTATTAAATAATGAATCTGTTCATAACCCGTTCATTACATAATTTACTTATTCTGTCATGGATTTAATCATTTATTCATTCGTTCGTTTATCGATTAACAATTCAATTAACATTTATTCATTTCTTCATAAACTTATTTCATCATTTATTGAATTCATTCGTCTACTTACCTAAATTATATAAACGTTTATTCAACTACCTATGCATTCAGCCATTCACCGATTCATCGATTCGTCGATTCGTCGATGCTCGTTGATTCACCGATTTGTCGATTCACTCATGTATTCATTTGTTCGTTCATCAAAATGAATTCATTCATAATTGACTATTTCGTTCGTTGATTAAACATTTCATTCTTTATCTATTCAGGACTTCATACATTTATTTGTTTATATATTCATTTGGTCATTCATTTATCCGTTCATTAATTAATTAATTCGTTTATCATTTGTTTACTTGATCACTCGCATTATAAATGAATTTATTAATTAATGAATGAACAAATGAATAAGCAAATAAATGAATAAATGAATTATGACTGAACGAATGTATAAATATGAGTGGTTAATTAAGTGAACAAATGAATAAGTGAATAATTAGAATGAATTAATGAAAGAATGAATAAATGAATGAACGAATGACTGACTAAATGAATTTATAAATGTATGAAGTAGTGAATAGATGAAGAATCAAATGATTGATTAACGAACGAAGAAGTGAATGGATTATGAATCTATTCATTTTGATGAACGAACAAATGAATGGTCGAATGCATAAGTAGTCGAACAAATGTATAAATAATTATTTAAGTAGGCGAATGAATTGAATAAGTGGTAAAATAAATGAATGAAGCAAGAATGAATGTTGATTGAATACGTTAATTGATGAACAAACCAATGAATAAATACATGGCAGAATAAATGAATTAAGTAATGCACGAATTATGAACGAATTCATTAATTAATTAATTAATGAACGAATGCATAAATATGAGTAGTTAATTAAGTGAACAAATGAATAAGTAAATAATTAGAATGAATTAATGAAAGAATGGATAAATGAATAAACGAATGACTGACTAAATGAATATGTAAACGTATAAAGTAGTGAATAGATGAAGAATCAAATGATTGATTAATCAACAAAGAAGCGAATGGATTACGAATCTATTCATTTTGATGACCGAACAAATGAATAAATAAATGGTCGAATGCATAAGTAGTTGACCAAATGTATAAATATTTAATTAAGTGGGCGAATGAATTGAATAAATGGTGAAATAAATGAATAAAGTAATGAATAAATGTTGATTGAATTCGTTAATCGATGAACAAACGAATGAATAAATGCATGACAGAATAAATGAATTAAGTAATGAACGGTTTATTCTTTCATTATCTAATGAACAAACCAATGAATAAGCAAATGAATAAATCATTGAATGAACGAAAGCAATAATATTTGAATAAATGTATGAATCACTAATTAAGTGACCGAATGAATAAGTAAATGATTAGAATGAATGTAGATTGAATGCGTTAATTAAAGAACGAACGAATAAATTAATGAATGAATTAATAAGTAAGTGAATGAACCAGTAGTTGAATAAATTTAGAAATGCCGTTAACTAAAAAATGAATGAATGAATAAATAAATGAGTGAGTGCACGAGTAGTTGAATAAATTTAGAAATGCTTAATTAAGTGAGGGAATGAAAAATGAATGATCAAATAATTAAATAAAGTTACAAATAAAATTAATAGACCGACGAATGAATAAATAAAGAAATGCGTGAATAAACAAATGAATTAGAGAATGAATGCATGACCGAATGTATAAATGAATAGATGAATAATCAAGCAAACGAATAAAGCAATGAACGGATGATAAACGAATTAATTTATTAATGAACGAATGAATATTTAAATGAAGAAAGAGTGAATGATCAAATGAATATATAAATAAATAAGTATGAAGTGGTGAATAGATGAAGAATGAAATAGACGAAGTAGTGAATGGATAATGAACGAATTCGTTTCGATAAACGAACAAATGAATAAATCAATGAATCAGTGAATGGTGGAATGCATAAGTAGTTGAATAAATGTGTAAAAGGGACAATGAATTGAATTAATGATGGCACAAATGAATGAAGTAGTTTGAATAAATAAATGAATAATCGAATGAATGTAGGAATTGTTAATTAAATGAGCGAGTGAATAATTGAATGATGAAATAAATGAATGAAGTAATGTCTAAATGACGAATAAACGCAATAAATAAACGAACGAACCCATGAATAAACGTATAAATGTACACAATTATTATCTAATGAACGAATTACCGAATGAGTAAATTGTTGATTACATGGTCGGACGATTATCGAATTAAATTGATGAAGCAACGAATAGATGGTGAATGAATGAATGAATTAATGAATAAATGAATGAATGAATGAATGGCCGAATGAATAATTAGTTGAATAAATATATGTATGAATAATTAAGGGAACGAAGGAAGATTCATTGATAAAATTAATCAATGTAATCAATAAATGATGAATACATTTATCAATTAATGAACGAAGAAACAAATTGAATAAATGCCTGACCGAATAAAAGAATTAAGTAATGAACGAGTTATCAACGAATTCATTAATTAATGAACGAACGAGTAAATAAGCAAATAAATGAATGAATGGATTATTGAATGAACGACTGCACAAATATTAATGGTTAATTATGCGGACGAATGAATAAGTAAATAATTAGGATAAATGTTGATTGAATTCGTTAATTAAAGAACGAACAAATTAATAAATGAATGAATGGCTAAACGAATGAATGAGTGGTTAAATAAATTTAGAAACGTTAAATTAAGTGAGTGAGTGAAAAAATGAATGAGTACAAATAAATGAAGCAACCAATAAAATTATTTGACCAACGAATGAACGAATGAAGAAACGGGTGAATAAATAAATCAATTAAGGAATAAATGTATGACCGAAGGACTGAATAGTTGAATAAATGTATAAATAAATGGACGAATGATCAAGTAATGGGATGATGAACAAATTAATTAATTAATGAATGAATAGATAAATGAATAGGTGAATGTCCAAATGAATATATAAACAAATAAGTATATGAGGTCCTGAATAGATGAAGAATGAAATGTTTAATCAACGAACGAAGTAGTTAACGGATTATAAATGAATTCATTTTGATGAACGAACAAATTAATAAATGAATCAATCAATGAATCGATGAATCGATAAATCGATAAATCGATTAATTGATGAATGGATGAAACGATAAATCGATGCGTCAATGAATAGATAAATCGATGAATCGATGGAGCGATGAATCGATCAATCAACGAATCGACAATTCGATGAATCGACAAATTAACGAATCTATGAATCGAGGAATCGATGAATCGATGAATCGATGAATCGATAAATCGATAAATCGATGAATCGATGGATCGATGGATAGATGAATCGATAAATCGATGAATCGACGAACCGACGAATCGTTGAATAAATGAATCGATGAATCGATGAATCGATAAATCGATGAATCGATCAATCAATCAATCGATCAGCCTATGAGTCGATGAATCGACGAATCGGCGGGTCGACGAATCGATGCATCGACGAATTGACGAATAGATTAATCGATGAATGGTGGCCGAATGCATAGGTAGTTGAATAAATGTTTATATAATTAGTTAAGTGGACGAATGAATTGAATAAATGATGAAATAAGTGTATGAGGAAATGAATGAATGTTGATTGAAATCGATAATCGATAAAATAAATTAATAAATCCATTACAGAATAAGTGAATTAAGTAAGGAACGGGTTATGAACAGATTCATTATCTAATGAACGAACGAATGAGTATGCAAATAAATGAATATATGACTCATTGAATGAACGAACGCATAAAAATTTGAATAAATGTATGAATCACTAATTAAGTGGTCGAACGATTAGAATGAATGCTGATTGAATTCGTTAATTATAGACCGAACGAATAAATTAATGAATGAATAAATAATAGAGTGAATAAATGAGTAGTTGAATAAATTTAGAAATGAATTTACCTAAAGACCGAGCGAATAAATTAATGAATGAATGAATAAATGAGTGAATGAACGAGTAGGTGATTGAATTTAGAAATACCTAATTAAATTAGCGAATGAAAAAATCAATGATGAAATAAATAAATGAAGTAACGAATAAAATTAATAGATTAACAAATGAATAAAAAAACGCGTAAATGAACAAATGAATTAGAAAATGAATATATGATCGAAGGAATTCATAGTTGAATAAATGTAAAAATTGATGGACGAATAATCAAGTAAACGAATAAAGTAAAATGGACGATGAATGAATGAATGAATTATTAAAAGAATGTATAAATGAATGAATGAATAATCAAACGAATATATTAATGTATGAAGTAGTGAATAGATGAAGAACGAAATGATTAACTAATGGATCAAGTAGTGAATGGATTATGAATAAATTCATTTTCATGAACGAACAAATAAATGAATCAATGAATAGCCGAATGCATAAGTAATTGAATAAATGTATTAATAATTAATTAAGTAGACCAATAAATTTAATAAATGGCAAAATATGTGAATAAATGCTGATTGAATTTGTTAATTGATGACCGAACTAACGAATAAAATAAATAATTAAATGACCGAATGAATGAGTAATTGAATAAATATGTAAAAGCTTAATTAAATGAGCGAATGAATAAGTGAATGATGAAATACATGAATAAAGTAGTGACTAAATGACAAACGATTGCATTAATTAAACGAACGAACCCATGAATAAATGTGTAATTGAACATAGTAATTAATAAATGAATGAATGAGTGAATAGTTAAATAAATGTATGAATGAATGATAAAATGGACACAGAATGAATGAATGATAAAATAATAAAATGAATAATAAATGAATTCACTAATTAAAGAAGAAATGAATAAATGAATAAATGAATGAATGAATGTACGAATGATTATTTAAGTGGACGACAAATAAATGAATAAAGTAACAAATGATTCGCTAATTAATGAACAAACGAATAAAGAAATGAATGAATGAATGAACAATTAGTTGAATAAAAATATGTATGAATAATTAAGCGGACGAAGAAAGAATGAATGATGAACTATATCAATGCAATGAATAAATGATGAACGAATTTATCAATTAATGAACCGAAGAACAAATAACTGAATAAATGCATGACAAAAAAAAATGAATTAGGTAATGCACGAATTGTGAACGAATTCATTAATTAATGAATAAGGAAATTAATGAATGAACAAATAAACGAATACATAAATATGAATGGTTAATTAAATGAACGAATAAATAAGTAAATAATTAGAATGAATTAATGAAAGAATTGATAAATGAATGAACGAATGACTGACCAAATAAATATATAAATGTATAAAGTAGTAAATAGATTAATTAATAAACGAAAAAGTGAATGAATTATGAATCTATTCATTTTGATAAACGAATAAATGAATGGTCGAATGCATAAGTAGTTGAACAAATGTATAAATAATTAATTAAGCAGGCGAATGAATTAAATAAATGGTGAAATAAATGAATGAAGCAATGAATAAATGTTGATTGAATTTGTTAATCGATTAATGAACAAATGTCAGAATAAATGAATTTAGTAATAAGCGGTTTATTCAGAAATTCATTAATTAATGAACAAACCAACGAATAAACAAATAAATAAATCATTGAATGAACGAATGCATAAATATTTAAATAAATGTATGAATCACTAATTATGTGATCGAATGAATAAGTAAATTATTAAAATAAATGTTGATTGAATGCATTCATTAAAAAGCGAGTGAATGAATAAATAAATGAATAAATAAATGAGTGAATGAATGAGTAGTTGAAAATAATTTAGAAATGCCGTTAACTAAAGAACGAACGAATAAATTAATGAATGAATAAATAAATGAGTGAATACACGAATAGTTGAATAAATGATGAAATAATTAAATGAAGTAACAAATAAAATTAATGGACCAACGAATGAATGAATGAAGAAACGTGCGAATAAACAAATGAATTAGTGAATGAATGTATGACCCAATGTATAAATGAACGGATGAATAATCAAGTAAACGAATAAAGCAATAAATGGATGATGAACAAATTAATTTTTTAATGAACAAAAGGATAAATAGATATTTAAATAAACGAACGAGTGAATGATCAAATAAATATATAAATAAATAAGTATGAAGTGGTGAATAGATGAAGAATAAAATGGACGAAGTAGTGAATGGATTATGAACGAACAAATGAATAACTAAATAAATCAATGAATGGTCAAATGCATAAGTAGTTGAATAAATGTGTAAAGTAGACGAATGAATTGAATTAATGATGGCACAAATGAATGAAGTAGTTTGAATAATTGAATAAATAAATGAATAATCGAATGAATATTGCAATTGTTAATTAAATGAGCGAGTGAATAAATGAATGGTAAAAAAAATGATTGCAGTAATGTCTAAATGACGAATGAACGCAATAAATAAGCAAACGAACCCATGGATAAACGTATAAATGAACAAAATAATTATTTAATGAACGAATTACCGAACGAGTGAATTGTTGATTAAATGTATAAATGATTAAGTAAATGAATGGGCGATTGACGAATTAAATTGATGAATTAATGAATGGATGATAGATGAATTCATTAATGAATGAATGAATGAATGACCAAATGAATAATAAGTTAAATAAATATATGTATGAACAATTCAGCAGACGAAGGAAGAATCATTGATAAAATAAATCAATGTAATGAATAAATGATGAATAAATTTATCAATTAATGAAGGAAGGAACAAATTGAATAAATGCCTGATCGAATAAATGAATTGAGTAATGAACGAGTTATAATCGAATTTATTTATTAATAAACGAACGAATGAATAAGCAAATAAATGAATGAATGGATCATTGAATGAACGAATGCATAAATATGAGTGGTTAATTAAGCGGACGAATGAATAAGTAAATAGTTAGAATGAATGTTGATTGATTTCGTTAATTAACGAATGTTCGCTAATTAATGAATGAATGAATGGATAAACGAATGAATGAGTGGTTAAATAAATTTAGAAACGTTAAATTAAGTGAGCAAGTGAAAAAATGAATGAAGACAAATAAATGAAGCAACCAATAAAATTAATGGACCAACGAATGAATGAATGAAGAAACGCGTGTATAAATATATGAATTAATAGATGAATGTATGACCGAGGAACTGAATGGTTAAATAAATGTATATATGGATGGACGAATGATCAAGTAAAGAGACGATGAACAAATTAATTAATTAAGGAATAAATAAATAAATGAATAAGTGAATGCCCAAATGAATACATAAACAAAAAATGTATGAAGTCCTGAACAGATGAAGAATGAAATGTTTAAACAATGAACGAAGTAGTCAATGGATTATAAATGAATTCATTTTGATGAACGAACAAATGAATAAATAAATGAATCAATGAATCGATGAATCGATGAATCGATGAATCGATGAATCGATGAATCGATGAATCGATGAATCGATGAATCGATGAATCGATGGAGCGATGAATCGATGAAACGACGAATCGACGAATCGATAAATCGATAAACGGATGAATCGATAAATCAATGAATCGATAAATCGATAAATCGATAAATCGATAAATCGACGAATCGATAAATCGATGAAACGATAAATCCATAACGCGATGAATCTATTAATCGATAAATTGCTGAATCAATGAATCGATGAATCGATCAATCGACGAATCGACGAATCAGCGATTCGACAAATCGACGCATCGACGAATTGACGAATGGATGAATCGATGAATGGCCGAATGTATAGTTAGTTGAATAAATGTTTAAATAATTAGTCAAGTGGATGAATGAATTGACTAAATGATGAAGTAAGTGTATGAAGAAATGAATCAATGTTGAATGAAATCGTTAATCTATAAACGAACGAATAAATAAATGAATAAATCCATGACATAATAAGTGAATTAAGTAATGAACGGGCTATGAACAGATTCATTATTTAATGAACGAACGAAAGAGTAAGAAAGCAAATGAATCATTGAATGAACGGATGCATAAAAATTTGAATAAATGTATGAATCACTAATTAAGTGGTCGAACGATTAGAATAAATGTTGATTGAATTCGTTAATTAAAGAACGAACGAATAAATAAATGAGTGAATGAATGAGTAGTTGAATAATTTTAGAAATGCATTTAACTAAAGACCGAGCGAATAAACGAATGAATGAATATACAAATGAGCGAATAAATGAGTAGTTGAATGAATTTAGAAATGCTTAATTAAGTGAGCGAATGAAAAAATGAATGATGAAATAAATAAATAAAATAACGAATAAAATTAATGGACCAACGAATGAATAAAAAAACGCGTGAATAAACAAATGAATTAGTGAATGAATGTGTGATCCAAAGAATTCATAGTTGAATAAATGTAAAAATTGACGGACGAATGAACAAGTAAACAAACGATGAATGAATTATTAATTATTAAAAAATGAATGAATGAATGATTGACCAAACGAATATATTAATATATGAAGTCTTAAATAAATGAAGAACGAAATGATTAATTAATAGACGAAGTAGTGAATGGATTATGAATTAATTCATTTTGAAGAACGAACAAATGATAAATGAATAAATTAATGAATGACGGAATGCATAAGTAGTTGAATAAATGTATAAATAATTAATGAAGTGGACGAATGAATTGAATAAATAGTGAAATAAGTGAATGAATATTGAGTGAATTCTTTAATCGGTGATTGAACAAATGAATAAATAAATAAATGCATGCCAGAATAAATGAATTAAGTACTGAACGAGTTATGAACGAATTCAATAATTAATGAACGAATGAATGAATAAGCAAATAAATGAATGGATGAATCATTGAATGAATGAATGCATCAATTAAGTGTACGAATGAATAAGTGAATGATTAAAATAAGTGTTGATTGAATTCTTTAATTAAGAGACGAACGAATAAATTAATAAATGAATGGGTGAATGAATGAGTAGTTGAATAAATTTAAAAATACCTAATTAAGTGAGTGAATGAAAAAAATGAATGATGGAATAATTAAACGAAGTAACAAATAAATTAATGGACCAACGAATGAATAAATGAAGAATCGCGCGAACGCACAAATGAATTAGTAAATGAATGTATGATCAAAGGAATGAATAGTTGAATAAATGTGAGTGAACGAATGATGACCAAATGAATAAATAAATGTATGAAGTGGTGAATGGATGAAGAACGAAATGATTAATTAATGGACGAAGTAGTGAATGGATTATGAATGAATTCATTTTGATAAACGAACAAATGAATCAATGAATGACCGAATGCATAAGTAATTGAATAAATGTATAAATAATTAATTAGGTAGACGCATAAATTGAATAAATGGCAAAATAAGTGAATAAATGTTGATTGAATTTGTTAATCGATAAACGAACAAACAAATGAATAAATAAATAATTAAATGAACGAATGAATGAGTAAGTAGATAAATATAGTAACGCTTAAGTAAATGAGCGAATGATAAACTGAAAAATGAAATAAATGAATAAAGTAGTGATTAAATGACAAACTAATGCATTAATTAAACGAACGAACTCATGAATAAATGTGCAATTGAATAAAATAATTAATCAATGAATGAATGAATGACCGAATGAGTGAATAGTTGAATAAATATATAAATGATTAAGTAAATGAGAGGATGAATAAAGAATTAAATTGATAAAGTAACGAATGGATGATGAACGAATTCATTAGTTAATGAACAAGCGGATGGATAAATGAATGAATAAATGAATGAATTTACCAATAATTAATTAAATAAACGAATGAATAAATGAATGATGAAACGAATAACTGAAGAATTGAATATTGGTTAATGAACGAACGAATGAATAAATAAACGATTCGATAAATTAAATAAATAACTCAATGACCGAATTACTAGACAGTTGAATAAATCAATAAACAAATGATGAAATAAGTGAATTCAATGAATGAATTATGAATAAATTAATTAATTGATGAACTAACGAATAAATGAACGGCCGAATACATGATAGTTGAATAAATGTATAAACGTTGAGGTAATTGGAGAATAGATTTAAATGAAAGATGAAATAAGTGAATCAAGTAATGAATAAATGTTAATTGAATTCGTTAACTAATGAACGAAACGAATGAATGAATGAATGAATAACTGAATGAATGAGTAGTTGAATAATTAAAGAAATGATTAATTAACGTAGCGATTAAATGAATGGCCAAGTGATTGAATAATTGAATAAATGTATAAATAATTATTTCAATGAATGAATGTATGAAGTAACGAATAAATGAAGAATAAAATCATTAAGTAATGAATGAACGAGTAACTAAATTACTGAAAAGTCGAATAGGTCCATAGTGTTTAATTAAATGAAGAAATTAGTGAATTAATAAGTAATTAATGAACTATGAATGGATTTAATAATTAATGAACGAACGAATGAATAAATGAATGTGTAGTTTAATAAATGTAGGAATGTTTAAATAAGTGGGCGAATCAATAAATAAGTGAATAAAGTAATGAATAAATAACAAACAAATAACGAACTAAGGAATTTATGTGTAAATGAACAAAATAATTAATAAATGAATCAATGAACTAATGAAGTAGTAGTTGAGTAAATGTATAAATCATGAGGAAAGTGAAAGAATTAATGATCAAATAAATGGATGAAATAATGAACGAATAATGAATGGATTCATTAATTAATAAACGAACGAATGGATAAATAAACAATAATTAATTAAACAACGAATGATTGAATAAATGATTAAATAAGTGTATGATGTAATGAATAAATAGGGAATGTAATCAATAATTGACAAATGAACGAACGAATAAGTAAAATAACTAATGAACTATTCAACGTGTGAATGAATGAATGAATGATCAAATTACTGAATATTTGAATGCTTAATGTTTAATCAAATGGATGGATAAATAAAGGAATGAATGATGAAGTAAGTAAATTAGGTAGTGAATAAATTCATTAATCAATGACTGAACGAATGAATGAGTAAATGAATCAATAAATGGCTGAATGTATAGGAAGTTGAATAAATACATAAACGATTAAGTATTGCAGGAACGAATTGAGTGAATGATAAAATACATCAATAAAATAATAAATGAATCTGATTGAATGTGTTAATTAATTAATGAACGAACGAATGAATGAATAAATAAATAAGTGAATGAGCTAACGAATCAGTAGTTGAATAAATGTAAGAATGCTTAATTAAGTCAGTGAATGAATAAATGAATAATAAAATTGATGAACGAACGAATGATAAACGAAGAAATGTGTAATTCAACAAATGAATTAATGAATGAATGAATAAATAAACAAACGGGTAAATTGTTGATTAAATGTATAAATGATTAAGTAACTGGACGAATGAATGAATGAAAGATCAAACAAATGGATAAAGTAATGAATAGATGGCGAGTGAATTTATTAACAAATGAATGAATGAATAAATGTATGTATTTATTAATAAACGAACAAACGAACATGATTAAATGCATTAATAACCAAACAAACAAAAGAACAATTGAATGAATTAAAGAATAAATAAATAAATAAATATATGAAGAATGAAAGACTGAATGAATAGACGAGATAAAGACGGATATAGAGAATAATAAATGAATGATTAATTAAACGAAGAATGAATAATAAGCACATAGATGAATAAATAAAAAATGATTAAATTAGTAAATAGAGGAAAATGAATGAGCTAGTGAATAAATCAATGAAGGATTGAATCGATGCATTAATGATCAAATGAATGAATTGGCAAATGCAAAAATTTTAAAGAGTTTAAATGCGTTTCTTCAATTCTTGCAGCTTTTATCACTACCGGCGTAAGATTCTCCTGGTAGGATAGGATGTGGCTCAGCGACCGTTAAATCCCAACTGTTTTCGTTAAATTAATCAATGTTTGTTTCAACCTTAAATAACGCACTGCCAATTAAAAAGAGAAGGAAATGGATGCAGGTTTTTTCAGCCTTCTTTAAAATTCAACTAACCCCATATTTACTTTAATTTACAAACACATCCATCCATGCGCCGGAAATATTCCTCATACCGATAAATCTTACAGTTGCACCTATATTTTCCGTTATGAAAGCCCATCCTTAATATGCATTAAAATTTATTACCTACATTACCATTCACACGCATTTACACAAACAAATCTTGCTCTTCAGGAAGACCCCGAAGACCCAAGCCAAACTAGGCAATGCATACAACAAAATCTAGCATATCTTAAGCATCCATAATAAGACAGTTCGCATTAAAGGATTTGAGTGCACGTTTTACGTGAATCTGATCCACTTTTGAACCATGATTCTATGGTAAACGATGGTTTTTAATGCAAATGAGGTGAGATAATTGTAAATGATGTTTCTGAAATGACTTCTCTTTGTTCTGCGAAGGAATTGACACGTTCAAAGGTTGTTGGGTGGTTAAAAGTTTGATATTGATGATGTTTAACGTCCAGGGTGAGTCATATACTTCAACTAGGAATGGCTACATTGATTATTAATTAGATAATATATGATAAATAAGTTTGAAGCAATCTGTGAGGAGAAATTACAAATGACAGGTTTAGTTGTACAACAGTCGTGAACGAACAAACAAAGGAACAAACGAATAAACGAACAAACGTCGAACGAAACAACGGACAAACAAATTGTCAAACTATCGAACAAATGAATAAACAACAAACGTACAAACGAAAGTATGAACAATCGAACAAATGAATCAACTAACGAAGAAACGATAAACAAGCAATCGAATAAACAAACAAACAAACACACAATTAACGTACAAGCAAAACAGCGAACAAACGACTAACGAACCAACAGATGGATAATAAAATAAACAAACAAATGAATAAATGCATACACGTACAAACGAAAGAACGAACAAACAAACGACAACCGATTTACCCAACGTACAATTGAATAAACAAACAAACAAAAGTACATACTGCAAAACAAAGAAACGAACTAACAAATAAATGAACGAATAATTGAGTACACAAACAAACAAACGTACAAACAAAACAACGGCAAAAAACTAACGAACTAGCGCACTAACAAACAAATGAACGAACGAACGAACAAAACAAAATTCGAGTAAACTCACAAATGAACAAATGAATTAACGAACAAGCGTACAAACGAAAGAATGAAAAATGAACTAACGAGCAAATAGACTAACGAACGTGCAAGCCACAAACAAACAAATAGACGAATAATCGAATAAACATCAAACGTACAAGCGAAGAAACGCACAAACGTATAAACTAAAGATCGAACGAACAACAGACGAACGGATTAACAAAGGAACAATTGTCTAAACAAGATAATGAACAAACATGCTTAAAAAACAAATACACAAACTAACTAGCGAACAAATGAACAACCGAATAAACAACCGAACAAACGTACAAGTAAAACAACGAACAAATGAACGAACGAAGCAACAAATAACTAAAAGAAAACGCGAACAAGCACACACACAAATGGACGAACAAACCAACTAACAAACAAATAAACGAACGAAAGAACAAAAAACAAACAATCCACTAAACAAACGAGCGCACAATCAAAACCAGAACAAAGGAACGAACAAACAAACAATCGAATGAACAAGCGCATACATGTACAAATGTAAAAACAAACGAACAAAGTACAAACAGAGTAAAAGATGAGCAATTGTCTAAACAAGCAAACGAACAAACAAGCGTACAAACGTACAAACGTACAAACGAACGAACGAACGAACGAACAAACGAACGAACGAACGAACGAACAAACGAACAAACAAACAAGCGAACCAACAAACAGATAAACAAACAATGAACAAGCCACGAACGAAGAAACAGACGATCAGTTGAATAAAACCGCAAAGTTACAAGCAAAAACGAACAACAGAAGAACGAACGAGCGAACAATCGAATAAACAAATAAAATGAACAAACGCGTAAACGTACAATCACAAGAACGAACAAACAAATGACAAACGAACTAACAAACGAACAATGGATTAAACAAGCAAATGAACATATGTATATACCAAAGGACAAACAAACGAACTAAGGAATATATGAACGAACATTCGAACAATTGAATACATGAACGAGCAAACGTGCAAACGAAACAACGAGCAAATGACCTAACGAACAAATTAGCAAACGAACGAACGAACGAACGAACAAACGAACAATCGAATTTTTAAACAAATGAATAAACGTGCAACGTAAGAATCAACCAACAAACAAATAACGAACAGGCGACGAACAAACGTACTGATGAACAATTGAATAAACATGCAAATAAATGAACAAACGTACAAGCAAAAAACAAACAAACGAGCGAACAAGCGAACATTAAAACATGGATACAAATGCCCAAACGCATTAACATACAAACGAACGAACAATCAAACGAATAGTTGAACGAACAAACAAGCAAACAACGAATGAACTAACGAACGAAGAGTTGAATAAACCAACAAACGAAGAGGCGCGTATACGAAAGAACGAACAAACAAAGAAATAAAAAACTAACAAACAAGCGACGTACAAACGAACAGGCGAATAATCTAATAAACAAACAAACGTAAATACAAATAAATGAACAAACGTACAAGCAAAAAACGAACAAATGACGAACAAGCAAACAATAGAATATACATACACATGCACAAACGCATTAACGTATAAACGAAAGAAGAAACAAACGAATAATTAAACAAACGAACAAGCAAAACGACGAATGCACTAACAAATAACGAACGAACGAACAAGCAAACAATCGAATATACATACAAATGCACAAACACATTAACGTCCAAACGAACCAATGAACGAACGAACAAGCAACCGACAAATAAACTAATGAACAAACAATTAATTAAACAAACAAATAAACCAACGAAGAAACGCACATACGAAAGGACAAATAAACGAACTAACGAATAAACAAACAAATTGACTATTGAATAATCAAACGAACGTACAAACGAAAGAATGAAGTAAAGAACAAACAAACTAATGAATGAACGATCAAACAGACGAACAGTCAAACTAACAAGCAAACAATCGAAAAACGAACAAACCGCGAACGAATGATTAAGCAAATAATCGAACAAACAGACAAATAAACAAACACATAAACGGACGGACGGACGGACGGACGGACGAACTGACGGACGGACGGACGGACGGACGGAACGAGACGACGACGACGACGGACGACGACGAGACGGACGGACGACGGACGAACGACGAACGAGACGACGAACGGACGAGACGGACGGACGACGACGGACGAGACGAACGAACGGACGGACGAGACGACGGACGACGACGGACGAACGGACGGACGAGACGGACGAACGGACGGACGACGACGAACGGAGACGGAACGGACGGACGGACGAGACGGACGGACGGACGGACGGACGGACGGACGGACGGAACGACGACGGACGGACGGACGGACGGACGGACGAGACGGACGGACGAACGGACGGACGAGACGACGGACGGACGACGACGGACGAGACGACGGACGGACGGACGAACGGAACGGACGGACGGAACGAACGAACGAACGAACGACGGACGAACGACGGACGGAACGGAACGGACGAACGAACGAACGAACGAACGAACGAACGAACGAACGAACGAACGAACGAACGAACGAACGAACGAACGAACGAACGAACGAACGAACGAACGAACGAACGAACGAACGAACGAACGAACGAACGAACGAACGAACGAACGAACGAACGAACGAACGAACGAACGAACGAACGAACGAACGAACGAACGAACGAACGAACGAACGAACGAACGAACGAACGAACGAACGAACGAACGAACGAACGAACGAACGAACGAACGAACGAACGAACGAACGAACGAACGAACGAACGAACGAACGAACGAACGAACGAACGAACGAACGAACGAACGAACGAACGAACGAACGAACGAACGAACGAACGAACGAACGAACGAACGAACGAACGAACGAACGAACGAACGAACGAACGAACGAACGAACGAACGAACGAACGAACGAACGAACGAACGAACGAACGAACGAACGAACGAACGAACGAACGAACGAACGAACGAACGAACGAACGAACGAACGAACGAACGAACGAACGAACGAACGAACGAACGAACGAACGAACGAACGAACGAACGAACGAACGAACGAACGAACGAACGAACGAACGAACGAACGAACGAACGAACGAACGAACGAACGAACGAACGAACGAACGAACGAACGAACGAACGAACGAACGAACGAACGAACGAACGAACGAACGAACGAACGAACGAACGAACGAACGAACGAACGAACGAACGAACGAACGAACGAACGAACGAACGAACGAACGAACGAACGAACGAACGAACGAACGAACGAACGAACGAACGAACGAACGCTTATCTAATGAATAAACGATTGGATGAATTAACAAACACTTGAATGGATAGAAAAAAAGAATGATTGAATAGATGATTTTTTCAATAATTCGTTCACGTAATTGATCATTCATATAGTTATTCAATTATTCATTGCTTCGGTCATTAATTAATTTTTTTTTTTATTAATTTATTTGTATATTCATTTGTTCATTTATTCATTTATACTTCAATTGTTGATTCTTGCGTTCGTTCATTCATACATGTTCATTCATTTCTTCGCTAGTTCCTTCAGGCATTAAATTATTTGTATGTTTATTAAATTATTCATTGATTCGGTTACTAATTAATCATTTTGTTAATTTATTTGTATATTCAATGGCTCATTTATTCATTCATACCCTAATTGTTGATACTTGCGTTCGTTGATCCATTCATATCCGTTCATCTCTTCGTTCATTCGTCCACGAAATTAATCATTTATATATTTATTCAATTATTTATTGATTCTGTTATTAATTAATCGTTTATACTTTAATTTATTTGTATATTCATTAGCTCATTTATTCATTTATACCTCAATTGTTGATACTTGCTTTCATTCATCCATCCATGTTCATTCATTTTTTGCTTATTCGTTTATGTAATTAATCAATTATATATTTAATTAATTTACTAATTGATTTGGTCATTAATTAATTAATGAATCCTTTTGGTAAATTATGTATTTATTTATTGGCTCATTCATTCATTCATACTTCAATTGTTGATACTTGCGTTCATTCATCAATTTTTCACTAATTCATTTATATGTTTATTCAATTATTCATTGATTTGGTCATTAAACAATTAATTATACCGTTTATTAGTGTATTTGTATATTCATTGACTAATTTATTTCTTCATATTTCAATTGTTAAAACTTGCGTTCATCCATCCACTCATGTTCATTCATTTTACGTTCATTCGTTTACGTAATTAATCATTTATATATTTATTCAATTATTAATTAATTAATTAATTAATCAATCCTTTTGCTAATGTATTTGAATATTGAATGACTCATTTATTCCTTTATTCATGCATTTATTTATTACCTTATTCATTCTCGCACTTATTAATTTATACGCCGATTAATAATACATTGATTCGTTTATTAATTTACTTCTTCTTTTGGTCATTCATTTGTTAATTCGTTCACTCATTCATTCCCTCGTTTGTTTATTCGTTCAATCACTTATTTATTCATTTATTTTTATATTCGCTCACTTATTGATTCATTCCTTCATTTATTGGAATGTTGTGGTACCAACTTTAGGCCACTTAATCATTCGCTTTTTCGTTCACTTAGTCAATTATGTTTCTATTTATTCAATTATTCAGCGATTCTGTGGTTAATTAATTAATTAGTTTATTGGATCGTTCATTCGTTTATTGTGGATACATTCATTTGTTCATTCAATTAGTAGTTCCTTCTTCATGTCCATTCGTTTATTCGTTCATGTATTCAATTATTCATTGATTTAGGGGTTATTCAATAAATTATTTCCACGATTAAAACATTTGTGTATTCATTGGCTCATTTATTCATTCATATCTCAATTGTTGCTGCTCGCGTTTGTTTAGTCATTCGTGTTCAGTTTCTTTTTTGCTGAATCGTTCACGTTTTGTTCAATTATTCATTGATTCGGTCATTAATTATTTGTACATCCATTGATTAATTTATTCGCTTACTACTTCATTTATTTATTATTTTATTCATTCTACACCATTTGTTTGCATGGTTATTCATTCAATCACTCATGAGTTCGTTCGTTCGTTATTCACTTATTTAACTGCTGATTCGTTCATTCCTTCACTCATTCATTTTACACTTGATCATTTCTACAAGCCTTATATTGAGATGCTTACTTTAGGTATATATTTACACTACATTCATTCATTCATCCACTCACTTAATTATTTCTAAATTTATTTAATTGTTCGCTGAGTCAGATGTGAATTAATTATTTAATTCCTTTGTTAATTTATGTGTATATTTATTGGTTCATTTATTCGTTTATTCCTTCATTTATTTGTTTATTCGTTCATTTATTGATTCATTCCTTTCTCTATTGCGAACAAGAACATTTTTAACCTTCGGTTGCGTTGCCAACTTTAGACTTCGCCTTCAGGAAGACAACATTATCTGCTGGTTTAGCTACTTTATAGCGGCAGCATTTCCCTAATGTTGGAGGCGTAATTAACCCTGAATTTAATTTTAAGTTACTATTAAATCAGTTCGAATACGACCATTTTTATCCTACATCCCTCCATCATCCAATCACAATTACCAATCTAAACGTTGAAAATCAACAACACTTTAAATAAATACTCTCTGTGTGTTGTTTATTTAACATCCGAATACCTCGAATTGCATTCAAGTAACATTCAACCAGTTCCTTAAGCTCTTAGAAAAGACAGAAACCAGGTAGACGAGGCACAGAATGGCATGCAACAAGCAACAGCAGCGACTCGTATTACCAACACGACAAAGCCCCACGATCGGATAACGAAGCGGGCGAGAAAGAGATACCTAACATTAGCATGGGAAGTACCGAATAAGAAACAGTTAGGAGTGCAATGGAAGATCGTAATGGTCACCACCACCAACCGACCTACGGGATCAAGCTTCAAGAAACAGATGAAGCCGAGCGCGCCAGTCAAGTGTTTGTCGTCGTTTGTGCCGGTTAGTGTGACGTGCGAGCACTTGTTACTTAACATTACTTTGCTTAAGTTTTGGTGGATGGTTGTTTGTGATGTGTGGGTTGTGCTTTTATACTTTTGGATTTGTTCTCAAGGAGTTTTTTTCGTTTATTTTGAGTAACGGAGTTGAACGCACCTGGAGGTGAGTGGATTCGTACTTTTATAACTGTTAAGACAGGAAATTACTTAATCTGGGACGTTGGTTTGGCAAGTACATAATTTGGTGACGTTCTGTCACCCTTTTGTTCGAAAACAAGCCCCGTTTTATTTTAAAAAGACAGGTGTTGGTTATAGGTTATAAAGGCAGCACGCGTTGTTCTTGTAGCGCCTAAAGAAAAATGTTAATTAAAATTAGAACCTGCAAAGGAATGTAAATTTTAAAATTTTTAGAAAGATTTACCCTCTGCTTGCCCTACAGAAATATGAAAAAAAAAATTACACCATCTTGAAAATAATTACAGCTATGCCAAATTTAGGTAATACAAATAATTTCAGCCTTTCAAAAAGCAAGGCACAATATTTTGTATAGGTCTTGTGTTGGTCACTAAGAGATGGAGAACAAAAGACAAACAGTCCAAAAGTTTATTGTCAAAAAGTCCCACCAAAAAACCAAAATTTGCTAATAAATGGAAGCTCTTAAACAAAACAAAAGACAAACGATCCAAAGCCTACTAGCAAAAAGAAATTGGTCTATCACAAAAGTTCCACCAAAAAAGAAAAAGTCTAGTAATAAAAACCGGAACAAAAAGTCAAACAGTCCAAAAGTCTATCGCCGAAAAAGTTTGTCTTTCGCAAAAGGTTCCATAAAAAAAACAATGAAAGTTGTTATTAACCAAACGAAAAAGTAAAAACCGACCAAAAAATTTTATTTCCAAAAAAAATTGGTTCTATCGCAAAAGGAATGGAAAGGAATGGAAGGGATGGAAGTCGTTACCCAAAACAAAAAGTTACACAGTCTAAAAGTCTATTGTTAAAAAGAAATTTGTCTGCCGCAAAGGGTTTCATAAAAAAAAAACCAAAAATTTGCTAGTTATTAACCAGAACGAAAAGTCAAACAGTCCAAATGTTTCTTGTTAAAGAAAATTGTTTTTTTTACAAAATGTTCCACCAAAAAAACAAAATTTTCTAACAAATCCAAGTTGCTAACCAAAACAAAAATTCAAACAGTTTATAGCGTAAAAGAAATTGGTCTGTCGCAAAGGGTTCCACCAAAAAAAACACGAAACATTTGCTACTAAATGAACGTTATTAATCAGGACAAAAAGTCAAACGGTCCAAAAGTTCGTTATCAAAAGAATTTTGTTTTTTTACAAATGGTTCCACCAAAAAAAAACCAAAAAGTTGCTAACAAATATAAGTTGTTTACCAAAACAGAAAGTCAAATAGTACAAAAGTTTATTGTCAAAAAGAATTTTGTCTGACGCAAAGGGTTCCACCCAAAAAAAAAACCAAAAATTTCCTAGAAAATGAAGCTTATTAACCAGGACGAAAAGTCAAACGGTCCAAAAGTTCCTTATCAAGAGAATTTTGTTTTTTTACAAATGGTTCCACCAAAAAAAAAACCAAAAAGTTGCTAACAAATATAAGTTGTTTACCAAAACAGAAAGTCAAATAGTACAAAAGTTTATTGTCAAAAAGAATTTTGACTGTCGCAAAGGGTTCCACCAAAAATAAACAAAAATTGGCTCGTAAATGAACGTTATTAATCAGAACAAAAAGTCAATCAGTCCAAAAGTTCCTTGTTTAAGGAAAATTTGTTTTTTTACAAATGGTTCCACAAAAAAAACAAAAATTTCCTAACAAATATAAGTTGTTAACCAAAACAGAAAGTAAAATAGTCCAAAAGTTTATTGTCAAAAAGAATTTTGTCTGACGCAAAGGGTTCCACCCAAAAAAAAAACCAAAAATTTCCTAGAAAATGAAGCTTATTAACCAGGACGAAAAGTCAAACGGTCCAAAAGTTTCTTATCAAGAGAATTTTGTTTTTTTACAAATGGTTCCACCAAAAAAAAACAAAAAGTTGCTAACAAATATAAGTTGTTTACCAAAACAGAAAGTCAAATAGTACAAAAGTTTATTGTCAAAAAGAATTTTGACTGTCGCAAAGGGTTCCACCAAAATAAACAAAAATTGGCTCGTAAATGAACGTTATTAATCAGAACAAAAGTCAATCAGTCCAAAAGTTCCTTGTTTAAGGAAAATTTGTTTTTTTACAAATGGTTCCACAAAAAAAACCAAAATTTCCTAACAAATTTAAGTTGCTAACCAAAACAGAAAGTAAAATAGTCCAAAAGTTTATTGTCAAAAGAATTTTGTCTGACGCAAAGGGTTCCACCCAAAAAAAACCAAAATTTCCTAGAAAATGAAGCTTATTAACCAGGACGAAAAGTCAAACGGTCCAAAAGTTTCTTATCAAGAGAATTTTGTTTTTACAAATGGTTCCACCAAAAAACAAAAAGTTGCTAACAAATATAAGTTGTTTACCAAAACAGAAAGTCAAATAGTACAAAGTTTATTGTCAAAAGAATTTTGACTGTCGCAAAGGGTTCCACCAAAAATAAACAAAATTGGCTCGTAAATGAACGTTATTAATCAGAACAAAAAGTCAATCAGTCCAAAAGTTCCTTGTTTAAGGAAAATTTGTTTTTTTACAAATGGTTCCACAAAAAAAACAAAAATTTCCTAACAAATATAAGTTGTTAACCAAAACAGAAAGTAAAATAGTCCAAAAGTTTATTGTCAAAAAGAATTTTGTCTGACGCAAAGGGTTCCACCCAAAAAAAAAACCAAAAATTTCCTAGAAAATGAAGCTTATTAACCAGGACGAAAAGTCAAACGGTCCAAAAGTTTCTTATCAAGAGAATTTTGTTTTTTTACAAATGGTTCCACCAAAAAAAAACAAAAAGTTGCTAACAAATATAAGTTGTTTACCAAAACAGAAAGTCAAATAGTACAAAGTTTATTGTCAAAAGAATTTTGACTGTCGCAAAGGGTTCCACCAAAATAAACAAAATTGGCTCGTAAATGAACGTTATTAATCAGAACAAAAAGTCAATCAGTCCAAAAGTTCCTTGTTTAAGGAAAATTTGTTTTTTTACAAATGGTTCCACAAAAAAAACAAAAATTTCCTAACAAATATAAGTTGTTAACCAAAACAGAAAGTAAAATAGTCCAAAAGCTTATTGTCAAAAAGAATTTTGTCTATCACAAAGGATTCCACCAAAAACAAACCAGAAATTAGCTAGTAAATGAACTTTATTAACCAGGACGAAAAGTCAAACGGTCCAAAAGTTTCTTATCAAGAGAATTTTGTTTTTACAAATGGTTCCACCAAAAAAACAAAAGTTGCTAACAAATATAAGTTGTTTACCAAAACAGAAAGTCAAATAGTACAAAAGTTTATTGTCAAAAGAATTTTGACTGTCGCAAAGGGTTCCACCAAAAATAAACAAAAATTGGCTCGTAAATGAACGTTATTAATCAGAACAAAAGTCAATCAGTCCAAAAGTTCCTTGTTTAAGGAAAATTTGTTTTTTTACAAATGGTTCCACAAAAAAAACCAAAATTTGCTAACAAGTATAAGTTGTTAACCAAAATAGAAAGTCAAAATAGTCCAAAAGTTTATTGTCAAAAAGAATTTTGTCTGACGCAAAGGGTTCCACCAAAAAAAACCAAAATTTCCTAGAAAATGAAGCTTATTAACCAGGACGAAAAGTCAAACGGTCCAAAAGTTTCTTATCAAGAGAATTTTGTTTTTACAAATGGTTCCACCAAAAAAAACAAAAGTTGCTAACAAATATAAGTTGTTTACCAAAACAGAAAGTCAAATAGTACAAAAGTTTATTGTCAAAAGAATTTTGACTGTCGCAAAGGGTTCCACCAAAATAAACAAAATTGGCTCGTAAATGAACGTTATTAATCAGAACAAAAGTCAATCAGTCCAAAAGTTCCTTGTTTAAGGAAAATTTGTTTTTACAAATGGTTCCACAAAAAAAACAAAAATTTCCTAACAAATATAAGTTGTTAACCAAAACAGAAAGTAAAATAGTCCAAAAGTTTATTGTCAAAAAGAATTTTGTCTGACGCAAAGGGTTCCACCCAAAAAAAAAACCAAAAATTTCCTAGAAAATGAAGCTTATTAACCAGGACGAAAAGTCAAACGGTCCAAAAGTTTCTTATCAAGAGAATTTTGTTTTTTTACAAATGGTTCCACCAAAAAAAAACAAAAAGTTGCTAACAAATATAAGTTGTTTACCAAAACAGAAAGTCAAATAGTACAAAAGTTTATTGTCAAAAAGAATTTTGACTGTCGCAAAGGGTTCCACCAAAAATAAACAAAAATTGGCTCGTAAATGAACGTTATTAATCAGAACAAAAAGTCAATCAGTCCAAAAGTTCCTTGTTTAAGGAAAATTTGTTTTTTTACAAATGGTTCCACAAAAAAAAATTTCCTAACAAATATAAGTTGGTAACCAAAACAGAAAGTAAAATAGTCAAACAGTTTATTGTCAAAAGAATTTTGTCTGACGCATAGCGTTCCACCAAAAAAAACCAAAAATTTGCTAAAAATGAAGTTATTAACCAGGACAGAAAAGTCAAATAGTTCAAAAGTTCATTGTCAAAAGAATTTTGTCTGTTACAAATGGTTCCACCAAAAAAACAAAAGTTGCTAACAAATATAAGTTGTTTACCAAAACAGAAAGTCAAATAGTACAAAAGTTTATTGTCAAAAGAATTTTGACTGTCGCAAAGGGTTCCACCAAAATAAACAAAATTGGCTCGTAAATGAACGTTATTAATCAGAACAAAAAGTCAATCAGTCCAAGTTCCTTGTTTAAGGAAAATTTGTTTTTACAAATGGTTCCACAAAAAACAAAAATTTCTAACAAATATAAGTTGTTAACCAAAACAGAAAGTAAAATAGTCCAAAAGTTTATTGTCAAAAGAATTTTGTCTGACGCAAAGGGTTCCACCAAAAAAAACCAAAATTTCCTAGTAAATGAACGTTATTAACCAGGACGAAAAGTCAAACGGTCCAAAAGTTTCTTGATCAAATGAAATTTTGTTTTTACAAATGGTTCCACCAAAAAAACAAAAGTTGCTAACAAATATAAATTGTTTACCAAAACAGAAAGTCAAATAGTACAAAAGTTTATTGTCAAAAGAATTTTGACTGTCGCAAAGGTTCCACCAAAAATAAACAAAAATTGGCTCGTAAATGAACGTTATTAATCAGAACAAAAGTCAATCAGTCCAAAAGTTCCTTGTTTAAGGAAAATTTGTTTTTACAAATGGTTCCACAAAAAACAAAATTTCTAACAAATATAAGTTGTTAACCAAAACAGAAAGTAAAATAGTCCAAAAGTTTATTGTCAAAAAGAATTTTGTCTGACGCAAAGGGTTCCACCCAAAAAAACCAAAAATTTCCTAGAAAATGAAGCTTATTAACCAGGACGAAAAGTCAAACGGTCCAAAAGTTTCTTATCAAGAGAATTTTGTTTTTTTACAAATGGTTCCACCAAAAAAAAACCAAAAAGTTGCTAACAAATATAAGTTGTTTAGCAAAACAGAAAGTCAAATAGTACAAAAGTTTATTGTCAAAAAGAATTTTGTCTGTCGCAAAGGGTTCCACCAAAAAAAAAACAAAAATTTGATAGTGAATGAACGTTATTAATCAGAACGAAAAGTCAAACAGTCCTAAAGTTCCTTATCAAAAGAAATTTGTTTTTTACAAATGGTTCCACCAAAAGAAAATTTCCTAACAACTGTAAGTTGGTAACCAAATCAAAAATTCAAACAGTTTATAGCTTAAAAAGAATTGGTCTGTGGCATAGCGTTCCACCAAAAAAATACCAAAAATTTGCTAACAAATATAAGTTGTTAACCAAAACAGAAAGTCAAATAGTTCAAAAGTTCATTGTCAAAAAGAATTTTGTCTGACGCAAACGGTTCCACCAAAAAAAACCCAAAAATTTGCTAGTAAATGAACGTTATTAATCAGAACGAAAAGTCAAACAGACCAAAAGTTCTTTGTCAAAGGAAATTTGTTTTTTTTGCAAATGGTTCCACCAAAAAAAAATTCCTAACAAATGTAAGTTGCTATCCAAATAAAAAATTCATCAGTTTATAGATTAAAGGAAATTGGTCTGTCGCAAAGAAAACAACAAAAATTTGCTAAGAAATACAAGTTGTTAACCAAAACAGAAAGGCAAATAGTCCAAAAGTTCATTGTCAAAAAGAATTTTGTCTGACGCAAAGGGTTCCACCAAAAAAAAAACAAAAATTTGCTAGTAAATTAACGTTATTAACCAGAACAAAAAGTCAAACTGTCCAAAACTTCCTTGTCAAATGAAATTTTATTTTTTTAAAAATGGTTCCACAAGAAAAACCAGAAATTTCTTAACAAATATAAATTGTTAACCAAAACAAAAAGTCAAATAGTCCAAAAGTGTATTGTCAAAAAGAATTTTGTCTGTCACAAAAGGTTCCACTAAAAAAAAACTAAAAATTTGCCAGTAAGTGAACGTTATTAATCAGAACGAAAAGTTAAACAGTCCAAAACTTCCTTGTCAAAGGAAGTTTGTTTTTTTACAAAGGGTTCCACAAAAAAAAAACAAAATTTTCTATCAAATGTAAAATGTAAGTAAAAAAAAATTCAAACAGTTTAGAGCCTAAAAGAAATTGGTCAAAAGTTCCTTGTTAAAAGGAATTTGTTTTTTTTACAAATCGTTCCACAAAAAAAAAATTTCCTAACAAATGTACGTTGCTAACCAAATCAAAAATTCAAACAGTTTATAGCCTAAAAGAAATTGGTCGTTGCAAAGGGTTCCACCCAATAAAAAACAAAAATTCGTTAATAAATACAAGTTGTTAACCAAAACAGAAAGTCAAATAGTCCAAAAGTTTACTGTTAAAAAGGATTTTGTCTGTCGCAAAGGGTTCCATAAAAAAAAAAAGATTTGCTCGTAAATGAACGTTAATAATCAGAACGAAAAGTCAAACAGTCCAAAAGTTCCTTGTCAGAAGAAATTTGTCTTTTTACAAATGGTTCCACCAAAAAAAAAACCAAAAATTTGCTAACAAATATAAGTTGTTTACCAAAACAGAAAGTCAAATAGTACAAAAGTTTATTGTCAAAAAGAATTTTGTCTGGTCAAAGGGTTCCACCAAAAAAAAAACAAATTGGTTCGTAAATGAACGTTTTTAATCAGAACGAAAAGTCAAACAGGCCAAAAGTTTCTTGTTAAAAAAAATTGTTTTCCTTACAAATGGATTCACCAAAAAAAAACAAAAATTCGCTAATAAATAAAAGTTGTTAACCAAAACAGAAAGTCAAATAGTCCAAAAGTTTATTGCCAAATAGAATCTTGTCTGTCGCAAAGGGTTCCACCAAAAAAAAACCAAAAATTGGCCCGTAAATGAACGTTATTAATCAGAACGAAAAGTCAAACAGTCCAAAAGTTCCTTGTAAAAAAAAATTTGTTTTTGTACAAATGGTTCTACCAAAAAAAAAAATTTGCTAAGAAATATAAGTTGTTAACCAAAACAGGAAGTCAAATAGTCCAAAAGTTTATTCTCAAAAAGAATTTTGTCTGTCGCAAATGGTTCCACCAAAAATAAATTTCTTAACAAATGTAAGTTGCTCACCGAATCAAAAATTCAAACAGTTTATAGCCTAAAAGAAATTGGTCTCTCGCAAAGGGTTCCACCAAAAAAAATATCAAAAAGTTCCTAGTAAATGAACGCTATTAATCAGAACGAAAAGTCAAACAGTCCAAAAGTTCCTTGTTAAAAAAAATTGTTTTTTTACAAATGGTTCCACCAAAAAAAAAATTTCTAACAAATGTAAGTTGCTAACAAAGTCAAAAATTCAAACAGTTTATAGCTTAAAAGAAATTGGTGTCGCAAAGGGTTCCACCAAAAATCCAAAAAGTTATGACTAAAAGAAAATATCAAGTTAAAGTTAAGCCCAAAAGATGAAAGTTCAAATAGTCCAAAAGTTTATTGTCAAAAAGAATTTTGTTTGTCGCAAAGGGTTCCACCGAAAAAGAAAAATTGTCTAATATATAAAACGAAGCAAACACAAAATCATAGTCATAAAATTGTTCAAAGTCGCCCAAAAAAAAGTGTGTCAATATTTGTACAACAAAATTCAAACAGATTATAGCCTAAAAGAAATTAGTCTGTCGCAAAAGGTTCCATAAAAAAAAAAAAATTTGCTCGTAAATGAACGTTATTAATCCGAACGAAAAGCCAAACAGTCCAAAAGTTCCTTGTCAGAAGAAATTTGTTTTTTTTACAAAAGGTTCCACCAAAAAAAAACAAATTTCCTAACAAATGTGAGTTGCTAACCAAAACAAAAATTCTAACATTTTATAGCCTAAAAGAAATTGGTCGGTCGCAAAGGGTTCCACCAAAAAAAAAAAAAATTGCTAAGAAATATAAGTTGTTAACTAAAAAAGTCAAATAGTCCAAAAGTTTATTGTCAAAAAGAATTGTGTCTGTCGCAAAGGGTTCCACTAAAAAAAACCAAAAGCTTGCTAGTAAATGAACATTATTATTCAGAACGAAAAGTCAAACAGCACAAAAGTTCCTTGTTAAAGAAAATTTGTTTTTTTACAAATGGTTCCACCAAAAAAAACAAAAATTTCCTAACAAATATAAGTTGTTAACCAAAACAAAAAGTCAAATAGTCCAAAAGTGTTATTGTCAAATGGAGATTTTGTCTGTCGCAAAGGGTTCCACCAAAAGAAAAACAAAAAATTGGCTCGTAAATGAACGTTATTAATCAGAACGAAAAGTCAAACAGTACAAAAGTTCCTTGTCAGAAGAAATTTGTTTTTTTTACAAAAGGTTCCATCAAAAAAAACACAATTTCCTGACAAATATGAGCTGCTAACCAAAACAAAAATTCAAACAGTTTATAGCCTAAAAGAAATTGGTCGTTGCAAAGGGTTCCACCAAAAAGAAAAACAAAAAATTGCTAACAAATATAAGTTGTTTACCAAAACAGAAAGTCAAATAGTCCAAAAGTTTATTGTCAAAAAGAATTTGGTTTGTCGCAAAGGGTTCCACCAAAAAAACAACCAAAAATTGGCCCGTAAATGAACGTTATTAATCAGAACGTAAAGCCAAACAGTCCAAAAGTTTCTTGTCAGAAGAAATTTGTTTTTTTTTACAAAAGGTTCCACCAAAAAAAAACAAAAATTTCCTAACAAATATAAGTTGTTAACCAAAACAAAAAGTCAAATAGTCCAAAAGGTTATTGTCAAATGGAGTTTTGTCTGTCGCAAAGGGTTCCACCAAAGAAAAACCAAAAATTGGCTCGTAAATGAACGTTATTAATCAGAACGAAAAGTCAAACAGTACAAAAGTTCCTTGTCAGAAGAAATTTGTTTTTTTTACAAAAGGTTCCATCAAAAAAACAACAATTTCCTGAACAAATATGAGCTCAAACCAAAACAAAAATTCAAACAGTTTATAGCCTAAAAGAAATTTGGTCGTTGCAAAGGGTTCCACCAAAAGAAAAACAAAAATTGCTAACAAATATAAGTTGTTTACCAAAACAGAAAGTCAAATAGTCCAAAAGTTTATTGTCAAAAGAATTTGGTTTGTCCAAAGGGTTCCACCAAAAAACAACCAAAAATTGGCCCGTAAATGAACGTTATTAATCAGAACGTAAAGCCAAACAGTCCAAAAGTTTCTTGTCAGAAGAAATTTGTTTTTTTTTACAAAAGGTTCCACCAAAAAAAAACAAAAATTTCCTAACAAATATAAGTTGTTAACCAAAACAAAAAGTCAAATAGTCCAAAAGGTTATTGTCAAATGGAGTTTTGTCTGTCGCAAAGGGTTCCACCAAAGAAAAACCAAAAATTGGCTCGTAAATGAACGTTATTAATCAGAACGAAAAGTCAAACGGTACAAAAGTTCCTTGTTAAAGAAAATTTGTTTTTTTACAAATGGATCCACCAAAAAAAAACAAAAATTTGTTAACAAATATAAGTTGTTAACCAAAACAGAAAGTCAAATAGTCCAAAAGTTTATTGTCAAAAAGAATTTTGTCTGACGCAAAGGGTTCCACCAAAAAAAACAAAAAAATTTGCTAGTAAATGAAGGTTATTAATCAGAACGAAAAATCAAACAGTCCAAAAGTTTCTTGTCAAAAGAAATTTGTTTTTTTTACAAATGGTTCCACCAAAAAAATTTTTTTCTAACTAATGTAAGTTGCTAACCAAATAAAAAATTCAAATAGTTTACAGCCTAAAGGAATTTTGTCTGTTGCAAAGGGTTCCACCAAAAAAAAACCAAAAATTCGCTAACAAATACAAGCTGTGAACCAAAACAGAAAATCAAATAGTCCAAAAACTTATTGTCAAAAAGAACTTTGTCTGTCGCAAAGCGTTCCACCAAAAAAAAAAAAAAATTGGTTCGTAAATGAACGTTATTAATCAGAACGAAAAGTCAAATAGTCCAAAAGTTCCCTGTTAAAAAAATTAGTTTTTTTTACAAATGGTTCCACCAAAAAAAATTTTCCTAACAAATGTAAGTTGCTAACCAAATCAAAAATTCAAACAGTTTATAGCCTAAAAGAAATTGGTCTGTCCCAAATGGTTCCACCAAAAAAAAAACTAAAATTTGTTAACAAATACATGTTGTTAACCGAAACAAAAAGTCAAATAGTCCAAAAGTTTATTGTCAAAAAGGATTGTGTCTGTCGCAAAGGGTACCACCAAAAAAAAACAAAAAAATTGCTAGTAGATGAACGTTATTAATCAGAACGAAAATTCAAACAGTCTAAAAGTTCCTTATCAAAAGAAATTTGTTTTTTTACAAATGGTTCCACCAAAAAAACATTCCTAACAAATGTACGTTGCTAACCAAATCATAAATTCAAACAGTTTATAGCCTAAAAAAAATTTGTCTGTCGCAAATGGTTCCACCAAAAAAACAAACCAAAATTTGCTAACAAATACAAGTTGTTAACCAAAACAGAAAGTCAAAATAGTCCATAAGTTTATTGTCAAAAAGAATTTTGTCTGCCACAAAGGGTTGCACCAAAAAAAAAACAAAAATTTGCAAGTAAATGAAAGTTATTAACGGCAACGAAAAGTCAAACAGTCCAACAGTTCCTTGTCAAAGGAAATTTTTTTTTTTACCAAAGGTTCTACCAAAAAAAAATATTTCCTAGTAAATGAAAGTTGTTATTAACCAAAAGAAAAAGTCAAACAGACCATAAGACCAATTGCCAAAAAGAATAGGTCCTATCGCTAAAGGTACTACCAAAAAACATCAAAATTTACTAAGATATAATAAGAAGTAAAGCCAAAGTTTATCAAAGCAAATTTTACAAAAGTTCCAAAAAAACAAATTAACAAGTTTACAACAACAAACAAAGTCTATTGTCAAAAAGAAATTTGTCTGTCGCAAAAGGTTCCCAACAAAAAAATTACAAATATCAACAAACAAACAAAATCAATTGGCTAAAATTTTGTAAAGTCCAAAAAAAAAAAAAACGTTATTAACCAGAACGAAAAGTCACACAGTCCAAAAGTTCTTTTTCAAAGGAAATTTTTTTTCTTACCAAAGGTTCTACCAACAAAAAACAAAATTTCCTAACTTGAATGAACTTTATTAATCAGAACGAAAAGTCAAACAGTCCAAAAGTTCCTTATCAAAAGAAATTTGTTTTTTTTTTTACAAATAGTTCCACCAAAAAAAAATTCCTAACAAATGTAAGTTGCTAACCAAATCAAAAATTCAAACTGTTTATAGCCTAAAAGAAATTGGTCTGTCGCAAAGGTTTCCACCAAAAAAAAAAAAAAATTTGCTAAGAAATATAAGTTGTTAACCAAAATAGAAAGTCAAATAATCCAAAAGCTTATTGTCAAAAAGAATTTTGTCTGTCGCAAAGGGTTCCACCAAAAAAGAAAAAGTCTAGTAAGAAAAACCAGAACAAAAAGTCAAACAGTCCAAATGTCTATTGCCCAAAAAAATTCGTCTTTCGCAAAATGTTCCCAGCAAAAATCAAACATTATTGTCCTAAAGTAATTTAGTGAAAGTTGTTCACATTAAAACCAAAATTGAAAAAGTAAAATAAACCAAAACGGTCAAATGTAAATATTCAAAAATCAAAAAATTTGGTTACTATCGCAAAAGGTTAAAAAAATCAAAATTTGCTAGTAAATGGAAGTCGTTACCCAAAACAAAAAGTCACACAGTCCAAAAGTCTATTGTCATAAAGAAATTTGTCTGTTGGAAAAGGTTCCACCAAAAACAAAACCAAAAACTGGCTAGTAAACAAACTTTATTAACCAGAACAAAAAGTCAAACAGTTCAAAAGTTCCTTGTCAAAGGAAATTTGTTTTTTTTACAAAAGGTTCCACCAAGTCAAATAGTCTAAAAGTTTATTGTTAAAAAGAATTTTGTATGTCGCAAAGGGTTCCACCAAAAAAAACCCACAAATTTGCTAACAAATATAAGTTATTAACCAAAAACGGAAAGTCAAATAGTCCAACAGTTTAATGTCAAAAAGAATTTTGTCTGTCTCAAAGGGTTCCACCAAGAAAAAAAACAAAAATTGGTTCCTAAATGAACGTTTTTAATCAGAACGAAAACTCAAACAGTCCAAAAGTTTTCAAAATTTCTTGTCAAAGGTCAAAAACAAAATTGTCTATATTTTTACCAAAGAAAGTTCAAGTAAGTCCATTTCAAAAAATTTTTTTAAAAGTCAAAAAAAGTTCCTAACAAATACTAGTTGCTAACCAAAACAAAAGTTCAAACAGTTTATAGATTAAAGGAAATTGGCCTGTCGCAAAAAAAAAACCAAAAATTTGCTAGTGAATGAACGTTATTAACCAGAACGAAAACTCAAACAGTTTTTAAAAGATTTGTTCCAAGGTCCAAAAAAAAATCAAAATTTATCACAAATAAGCAAATATTTAAAGAATTGTTTTTTCAAGTCCAAAACACAAAACTTACAAATCAAAAGCAAACAGTTTATAGCCTAAAAGAAATTGGTCTCTCGCAAAGGGTTCCACCAAAAACAAACAAAAAATTTGCTAGTAAATGAACGTTATTAATCAGAAAGAAAAGCCGAACAGTCCAAAAGTTCCTTGTCAAAAGAAATTTGTTTTTTTACAAATAGTTCCACCAAAAAAACAACCAAAAATTTGCTAATAAATATAAGTTGTTAACCAAAACAGAAAGTCAAATAGTCCAAAAGTTTATTGTCAAAAAGAATTTTGTCTGTCGCAAAGGGTTCCACAAAAAAAAACCAAAAATTGGCTCGTAACTGAACTTTATTAACCAGAACGAAAAGTCCAGTAGTTCCTTGTCAAAGGAAATTTTTTACAAAAGGTTCCACTAAAAAAAAATTCCTAACAAATATAAGTTGCTAACCAAATCAAAATTCAAACAGTTTATAGCCTAAAAGAAATTGGTCTGTCGCAAATAGTTCCACCAAAAAAAAAACCAAAAATTTCCTAACAAACACAAGTTGATAACCAAAAGAGAAAGTCAAATAGTCCAAAAGTTTATTGTCAAAAAGGATTTTGTCTGTCGCAAAGGGTTCCACAAAAAAAACACCAAAAATTGGCTCGTAAATGAACGTTTTTAATCAGAACGAAAAGTCAAACGGTCCAAAAGTTCATTTTCAAAAGAAATTTGTTTTTTTTACAAATGGTTCCACCAAAAAAAAATCCTAACAAATGTACGTTGTTAACCAAATCAAAAATTCAAACAGTTTATAGCCTAAAAGAAATTGGTCTGCCGCAAATGGTTCCACCAAAAAAAAAACTAAAATTTGTTAACAAATACAAGTTGTTAACCGAAACAAAAAGTCAAATAGTCCAAAAGTTTATTGTCAAAAAGGATTGTGTCTGTCGCAAAGGGTACCACCAAAAAAAAACAAAAAATTTGCTAGTAGATGAACATTATTAATCAGAACGAAAAGTCTAACGGTCTAAAAGTTCCTTATCAAAAGAAATTTTTTTTTTACAAATGGTTCCACCCAAAAAAAATTCCTAACAAATGTAAGTTGCTATTCAAATAAAAAATTCATCAGTTTATAGATTAAAGGAAATTGGTCTGTCGCAAAGGGTTCCACCAAAAAAATACCAAAAATTTGCTAACAAACACAAGTTGTTAACCAAAACAGAAAGGCAAATAGTCTAAAAGTTCATTGTCAAAAAGAATTTTGTCTGACGCAAAGGGTTCCACCAAAACAAACCCAAAAATTTGATAGTAAATGAACGTTATTAATCAGAACGAATAGTCAAACAGTGCAAAAGTTTATTCTCAAAAGAAATTTGTTTTTATTACAAATGGTTTCACCAAAAAATCCTAACAAATGTACGTTGCTAACCAAATCAAGAATTCAAACAGTTTATAGCCTAAAAGAAATTGGTCTGTCGCAAATGGTTTCACCAAAAAAGAAACTAAAATTTTTAACAAATACAAGTTGTTAACCAAAACAAAAAGTCAAATAGTCCAAAAGTTTATTGTCAAAAAGGACTGTGTCTGTCGCAAAGGGTACCACCAAAAAAAACAAAAAATTTGCTAGTAGATGAACATTATTAATCAGAATGAAAAGACCAACGGTCTAAAAGTTTTTTATCATAAGAAATTTGTTTTTTTTACAAATGGTTCCACCAAAAAAAAAATCCTAAGAACAAAACCAAAATTTGCTAATACATGGAAGCTGTTAAATAAAACAAAAAGACAAACGGTCCAAAGCATAATATAAAAAAGAAATTTGTCAATGTCGTGAAATATTACAAATGTTAGAAATGTGTATAAAATGTCGACGCATGTTACAAATGCCTCACAAATGCTCTCAAATGTTAGAAACATCCTACAAAGTCTCCAAATGTTACGAATATTTTAAAAGATTTGTCACATGTTACAAATGCATTACAAATATCACAAATGTATCTCATATGTTACGAATGTCGTCAGATGTTCTAAATATCATACGTCCAATGTTACAATTTTTAAGAAATTTTTTTACAAATGTTGTCAAACATCGAAAAACTTAAAAAATACCATCAAAATGCTACAAATAACTTACAAATTCTACAAACGTTGTCAGATGTTACAAATGTTATGAAATATCTTACGAATGTTAGAATTGTGTATAAAATATCGGTAAATGTTACAAATGTCTTGAGAATGCTCTCACATGTCACAAAGGTCTTACAAATTTCGATAAATGTTACAAATATTTTAAAAGTTCTGTCACATGTTACAAATGTGTTACAAATATTATTGATCTATTTCAAATGTTACAAATTCTGTCAGATGTTCCAAATATCGTCTGTCCATTGTTACAAAGTTTAAGATATGAATGTTATCAAAAGTTGAGAAACCTAAAAAATATCGTCAAAATGCTACAAGTGTTACAAATTTCACAAACGTTGTCAGATGTTACAAATGTGAAATATCTTACAAATGTTGGATATGTGTACAAAATATCAGCAAATGTTACAAGTGTCTTATGAAATGTTGCAAAGACTCCACAAATATTGCCAGATGTTAGAATTGTCTTTAAAATGCCCTACGATTGCTGCAAAATGTTACAGATGTTTAAAGTATAACGTCTAATGTTAGTGATGTTTTAAAAATGTCTTACAAAAACTTCAATGTTACCGGCGGCTTACAAATGTCAAATATTGCAAATATCTTAAAAATATCGTAAGAAGTTACAGATTTCTTAAAAATGTCATCAAATGTTCGAAAAGTCTTTATTATGTATCTTACAAATACTGTGAAATGTTCACGTGCCTTACAAAAATTGTCAAATGTTCCAAAGTTCTTACAAATAACATCAGGTGCTAGAAAATGTCTTACAAATGCTGTGAAATGTTGCAGATGTCTGTAGAAAAACGTACACTGTTAGTAATCTCTTAAAAATATCTTACAAAAACTGCGGAACTTTACAAGCGTTGTTGTCAAATGTTGAAAATATCTTACAAATATCGTAAAATGTTATAGATGTTTTAAAATGTCATCAAATGTTCGAAAAAACTTTTATGATGTCTCAAAAATGCTGTGAAGCATTACAAATATTGTAAAATGTTAAAAAGATCTTACAAATATCGTCAGATGTTAAAATTGTCTTGAAAGTCTTACAGATGCTGAGAAATGTTACAGATGTCTGAATAATAACGTCAAATGCTAAGAATGCTTTAAACACGTCACACAAATCCTGTGAAATGTTAAAAGCGTCTTACAAATATTGCAAATATCTTACAAATATCGTAAAATGTTTCTGCTGTCTTAAAAATGTCCTCAATTGTTGGAAAAATATGTCCTTCAAATACTATAGAATGTTACAATCGTCAAAAAATATTACTGAAGCCGTTGAATGTTACATATCTGTTAGATATATTTTTAAAAGTCTTACAAAAACTGTGCAAAGTTACAAGTATCTTACAAATATTGTCAAAATCTTGAAAAATTTTACAAATATCGTAAAATGTTACAGATGTCTTAAAACGTCATAAAATGCTCTCAAATATTAAAAACGTCGTAAAATGTTACGAATATTTTAAAAGACTTGTCGCATGTTACAAATGTGTTACAAATATTATAAATGTATTTCAAATGTTACAAATGCTGTCAGATGTTCCAAATATCGTCTGTCCATTGTTCCAACGTTTAAGAAATGAATGTTATCAAAAGTCGTGAAACTTAAAAAATATCGTCAAAATGCTACAAGTGTCTTACAAATTTTACAAACGTTGTCGGATGTTACAAATGTAAAATATCTAACAAATGTTGGAAATGCGTATAAAATATCATCAAATGTTACGGTGTCATGAATGCTGTCAAATGTTACAAGCGTTGTCAAACGTTACGAATATTCTGAAAGACTTGTCACATGTTACAAATGTCTTTCAAATTTTCCAAACGTTGTCAGATGTTACAAATGTCGTGAAATATTTTACAAATGTTACAAATGTCTTACAAATGCTTTCAAATGTTACAAACGTCGTACAAATATCGTTAAATGTTACAAATATTTTAAAAGACTTGTCACTGTTACAAATGTGTTACAAATGCTGTCAGATGTTCCTAGTATCGTCTGGTCAATATTACAATGTTTAAGAAATGAATGTTATCAAAAGTCAAGAAGCTTAAAAAATATCGTCAAAATGCTACAAGTGTCTTACAAATTTTACAAACGTTGTCAGATGTTACAAATGTAAAATATATTACAGATGTTGGAAATGCGTATAAAATATCAGCAAATGTTACGGTGTCATGAATGCTGTCAAATGTTACAAGCGTTGTCAAACGCTACGAATATTTTGAAAGACTTGTCACATGTTACAAATGTCTTTCAAATTTTCCAAACGTTGTCAGATGTTACAAATGTCGTGAAATATTTTACAAATGTTACAAATGTCTTACAAATGCTTTCAAATGTTACAAACGTCGTACAAATATCGTTAAATGTTACAAATATTTTAAAAGACTTGTCACTGTTACAAATGTGTTACAAATGCTGTCAGATGTTCCAAGTATCGTCTGGTCAATATTACAATGTTTAAGAAATGAATGTTATCAAAAGTCGAGAAACTTTAATAAATATCGTCAAAATGCTACAAGTGTCTTACAAATTTTCCAAACGTTGTCAGATGTTACAAATCGTAAATATCTTACAAATGTTACAAATGTCTTACAAATGCTTTCAAATGTTATCAAACGTCGTACAAATATCGTTACAATGTTTAAACAAATATTTTAAAAGACTTGTCACATGTTACAAATGTCGTTACAAATTTATCAAATGTTTTCAAATGTTACAAATGTCGTGCAAAGTATGTTACAAATGTTACAAACTGTCTGTTACAAATGCTTTCAAATGTTAAATGAAGTCGTATCAAATAGTCGTGTAAATGCTTACAAATATTCGTTATAAAGACTTGTCACTGTTACAAATGTTTCACAAACGTCTGTCAGATGTTACAAGTATCGTCTGAAATATTTACAAATGTTAGGAAATGACTGTTATCAAAATGTCATCAGAATGTTAAAAAGTCGTCAAAATGTAAAGTGTCTTACAAATTTTACAAGACGTTGTCAAATCGTTACAATATGTCGTGAAAGATCTTGTCAAATGTTACAAATGTCTTACAAATGTTTCCAAATCGTTGTCAGATGTCGTACAAATGTCGTGTTTAAATATTTTAAACTTGTCAAATGTTACAAATGTACAAATATTACAAATGTATTTCAAATGTTACAAATGCTGTCAGATGTTCAAATACCGTCTGTTAAATGTTACAAATATTTTAAAAGACTTGTCACTGTTACAAATGTCGTTACAAATGCTTTAGTGTCAGATGTTCACAAATCGTCTGTTCAATGTTACAATGTTTAAGAAATGAATGCTTATCAAAAGTCGAGAAACGTTATAAAATATCAGTCAAAATGCTTACAAGTGTCTTTAATGCTCAAATTGTTACAAACGTTGTCAGAACGTTACAATATTTGTAAAAATATCTACAAATGTCTTAGAAATTGTTACAATTCGGTTCGTCATAAATATATAATCAAATGATTAAGCGGTTACAAATGAATAGTTCTGTAACATAATGTTACAAGCTGTGAAATGATACAAAACTAAACGTTAAGTATTCTGAAAGACGTTGTCACACAACTGTAAGTCGTAAACTAGTCTTTGGGCAAATTATTCCCATTTAATCTTGTTAGATGCAGATGTTACAAATGTCGAAATGTAAATATTTTTTACAAATGTTACAATATGTCGTTACAATATGACTTTTCAAATGTTTATCAATACGTTGTAAAAAATATCGTTAAATGTTAGCAAATATTTTAAAAGACTTGTCACTGTTACAAATGTGATTACAAAATGCTGAATCAGATGTTCCTAGTATCGTCTGGTCAATATTACAATGTTTAAGAAATGAATGTTATCAAAAGTCAAGCAAGCTTAAATAATATCGTCAAAATGCTACAAGTGTCTTACAAATTTTACAAACGTTGTCAGATGTTACAAATGTAAAATATATTACAGATGTTGAAATGCGTATAAAATATCAGCAAATGTTACGGTGTCATGAATGCTGTCAAATGTTACAAGCGTTGTCAAACGCTACGAATATTTTGAAAGACTTGTCACATGTTACAAATGTCTTTCAAATTTTCCAAACGTTGTCAGATGTTACAAATGTCGTGAAATATTTTACAAATGTTACAAATGTCTTACAAATGCTTTCAAATGTTACAAACGTCGTACAAATATCGTTAAATGTTACAAATATTTTAAAAGACTTGTCACTGTTACAAATGTGTTACAAATGCTGTCAGATGTTCCAAGTATCGTCTGGTCAATATTACAATGTTTAAGAAATGAATGTTATCAAAAGTCGAGAAACTTTAATAAGTATCGTCAAAATGCTACAAGTGTCTTACAAATTTTCCAAACGTTGTCAGATGTTACAAATGTCGTGAAATATCTTACAAATGTTACAAATGTCTTACAAATGCTTTCAAATGTTACAAACGTCGTACAAATATCGTTAAATGTTTCAAATATTTTAAAAGACTTGTCACATGTTACAAATGTGTTACAAATATTATAAATGTATTTCAAATGTTACAAATGCTGTCAGATGTTCCAGGTACCGTCTGTTCAATGTTTAAGAAATGAATGTTATCAAAAGTCGTGAAACTTAAAAAATATCGTCATAATGCTTTAAGTGTTACAAATTTCACAAACGTTGTCAGATGTTACAAATGTGAAATATCTTACAAATGTTGGAAATGCGTATAAAATATCATCAAATGTTACGGTGTCATGAATGCTGTCAAATGTTACAAGCGTTGTCAAACGTTACGAATATTCTGAAAGACTTGTCACATGTTACAAATGTCTTTCAAATTTTCCAAACGTTGTCAGATGTTACAAATGTCGTGAAATATTTTACAAATGTTACAAATGTCTTACAAATGCTTTCAAATGTTACAAACGTCGTACAAATATCGTTAAATGTTACAAATATTTTAAAAGACTTGTCACTGTTACAAATGTGTTACAAATGCTGTCAGATGTTCCAAGTATCGTCTGGTCAATATTACAATGTTTAAGAAATGAATGTTATCAAAAGTCGAGAAACTTTAATAAGTATCGTCAAAATGCTACAAGTGTCTTACAAATTTTCCAAACGTTGTCAGATGTTACAAATGTCGTGAAATATCTTACAAATGTTACAAATGTCTTACAAATGCTTTCAAATGTTACAAACGTCGTACAAATATCGTTAAATGTTTCAAATATTTTAAAAGACTTGTCACATGTTACAAATGTGTTACAAATATTATAAATGTATTTCAAATGTTACAAATGCTGTCAGATGTTCCAGGTACCGTCTGTTCAATGTTTAAGAAATGAATGTTATCAAAAGTCGTGAAACTTAAAAAATATCGTCATAATGCTACAAGTGTTACAAATTTCACAAACGTTGTCAGATGTTACAAATGTGAAATATCTTACAAATGTTGGAAATGCCTATAAAATATCAGCAAATGTTACAAGTGTCTTATGCTGTCAGATGTTCCAAGTATCGTCTGTTCAATATTACAATGTTTAAGAAATGAATGTTATCAAAAGTCGAGAAACTTAAAAAATATCGTCAAAATGCTACAAGTGTCTTACAAATTTTACAAACGTTGTCAGATGTTACAAATGTAAAATATCTAACAAATGTTGGAAATGCGTATAAAATATCATCAAATGTTACGGTGTCATGAATGCTGTCAAATGTTACAAGCGTTGTCAAACGTTACGAATATTCTGAAAGACTTGTCACATGTTACAAATGTCTTTCAAATTTTCCAAACGTTGTCAGATGTTACAAATGTCGTGAAATATTTTACAAATGTTACAAATGTCTTACAAATGCTTTCAAATGTTACAAACGTTGTACAAATATCGTTAAATGTTACAAATATTTTAAAAGACTTGTCACTGTTACAAATGTGTTACAAATGCTGTCAGATGTTCCTAGTATCGTCTGGTCAATATTACAATGTTTAAGAAATGAATGTTATCAAAAGTCAAGAAGCTTAAAAAATATCGTCAAAATGCTACAAGTGTCTTACAAATTTTACAAACGTTGTCAGATGTTACAAATGTAAAATATATTACAGATGTTGAAATGCGTATAAAATATCAGCAAATGTTACGGTGTCATGAATGCTGTCAAATGTTACAAGCGTTGTCAAACGCTACGAATATTTTGAAAGACTTGTCACATGTTACAAATGTCTTTCAAATTTTCCAAACGTTGTCAGATGTTACAAATGTCGTGAAATATTTTACAAATGTTACAAATGTCTTACAAATGCTTTCAAATGTTACAAACGTCGTACAAATATCGTTAAATGTTACAAATATTTTAAAAGACTTGTCACTGTTACAAATGTGTTACAAATGCTGTCAGATGTTCCAAGTATCGTCTGGTCAATATTACAATGTTTAAGAAATGAATGTTATCAAAAGTCGAGAAACTTTAATAAGTATCGTCAAAATGCTACAAGTGTCTTACAAATTTTCCAAACGTTGTCAGATGTTACAAATGTCGTGAAATATCTTACAAATGTTACAAATGTCTTACAAATGCTTTCAAATGTTACAAACGTCGTACAAATATCGTTAAATGTTTCAAATATTTTAAAAGACTTGTCACATGTTACAAATGTGTTACAAATATTATAAATGTATTTCAAATGTTACAAATGCTGTCAGATGTTCCAGGTACCGTCTGTTCAATGTTTAAGAAATGAATGTTATCAAAAGTCGTGAAACTTAAAAAATATCGTCAAAATGCTACAAGTGTTACAAATTTCACAAACGTTGTCAGATGTTACAAATGTGAAATATCTTACAAATGTTGGAAATGCCTATAAAATATCAGCAAATGTTACAAGTGTCTTATGCTGTCAGATGTTCCAAGTATCGTCTGTTCAATATTACAATGTTTAAGAAATGAATGTTATCAAAAGTCGAGAAACTTAAAAAATATCGTCAAAATGCTACAAGTGTCTTACAAATTTTACAAACGTTGTCAGATGTTACAAATGTAAAATATCTAACAAATGTTGAAATGCGTATAAAATATCATCAAATGTTACGGTGTCATGAATGCTGTCAAATGTTACAAGCGTTGTCAAACGTTACGAATATTCTGAAAGACTTGTCACATGTTACAAATGTCTTTCAAATTTTCCAAACGTTGTCAGATGTTACAAATGTCGTGAAATATTTTACAAATGTTACAAATGTCTTACAAATGCTTTCAAATGTTACAAACGTCGTACAAATATCGTTAAATGTTACAAATATTTTAAAAGACTTGTCACTGTTACAAATGTGTTACAAATGCTGTCAGATGTTCCTAGTATCGTCTGGTCAATATTACAATGTTTAAGAAATGAATGTTATCAAAAGTCGAGAAACTTTAATAAGTATCGTCAAAATGCTACAAGTGTCTTACAAATTTTCCAAACGTTGTCAGATGTTACAAATGTCGTGAAATATCTTACAAATGTTACAAATGTCTTACAAATGCTTTCAAATGTTACAAACGTCGTACAAATATCGTTAAATGTTACAAATATTTTAAAAGACTTGTCACTGTTACAAATGTGTTACAAATGCTGTCAGATGTTCCTAGTATCGTCTGGTCAATATTACAATGTTTAAGAAATGAATGTTATCAAAAGTCAAGAAGCTTAAAAAATATCGTCAAAATGCTACAAGTGTCTTACAAATTTTACAAACGTTGTCAGATGTTACAAATGTAAAATATATTACAGATGTTGGAAATGCGTATAAAATATCAGCAAATGTTACGGTGTCATGAATGCTGTCAAATGTTACAAGCGTTGTCAAACGCTACGAATATTTTGAAAGACTTGTCACATGTTACAAATGTCTTTCAAATTTTCCAAACGTTGTCAGATGTTACAAATGTCGTGAAATATTTTACAAATGTTACAAATGTCTTACAAATGCTTTCAAATGTTACAAACGTCGTACAAATATCGTTAAATGTTACAAATATTTTAAAAGACTTGTCACTGTTACAAATGTGTTACAAATGCTGTCAGATGTTCCAAGTATCGTCTGGTCAATATTACAATGTTTAAGAAATGAATGTTATCAAAAGTCGAGAAACTTTAATAAGTATCGTCAAAATGCTACAAGTGTCTTACAAATTTTCCAAACGTTGTCAGATGTTACAAATGTCGTGAAATATCTTACAAATGTTACAAATGTCTTACAAATGCTTTCAAATGTTACAAACGTCGTACAAATATCGTTAAATGTTTCAAATATTTTAAAAGACTTGTCACATGTTACAAATGTGTTACAAATATTATAAATGTATTTCAAATGTTACAAATGCTGTCAGATGTTCCAAATATCGTCTGTCCATTGTTCCAACGTTTAAGAAATGAATGTTATCAAAAGTCGTGAAACTTAAAAAATATCGTCAAAATGCTACAAGTGTCTTACAAATTTTACAAACGTTGTCAGATGTTACAAATGTAAAATATCTAACAAATGTTGGAAATGCGTATAAAATATCATCAAATGTTACGGTGTCATGAATGCTGTCAAATGTTACAAGCGTTGTCAAACGTTACGAATATTCTGAAAGACTTGTCACATGTTACAAATGTCTTTCAAATTTTCCAAACGTTGTCAGATGTTACAAATGTCGTGAAATATTTTACAAATGTTACAAATGTCTTACAAATGCTTTCAAATGTTACAAACGTCGTACAAATATCGTTAAATGTTACAAATATTTTAAAAGACTTGTCACTGTTACAAATGTGTTACAAATGCTGTCAGATGTTCCTAGTATCGTCTGGTCAATATTACAATGTTTAAGAAATGAATGTTATCAAAAGTCAAGAAGCTTAAAAAATATCGTCAAAATGCTACAAGTGTCTTACAAATTTTACAAACGTTGTCAGATGTTACAAATGTAAAATATCTAACAAATGTTGGAAATGCGTATAAAATATCAGCAAATGTTACGGTGTCATGAATGCTGTCAAATGTTACAAGCGTTGTCAAACGCTACGAATATTTTGAAAGACTTGTCACATGTTACAAATGTCTTTCAAATTTTCCAAACGTTGTCAGATGTTACAAATGTCGTGAAATATTTTACAAATGTTACAAATGTCTTACAAATGCTTTCAAATGTTACAAACGTCGTACAAATATCGTTAAATGTTACAAATATTTTAAAAGACTTGTCACTGTTACAAATGTGTTACAAATGCTGTCAGATGTTCCAAGTATCGTCTGGTCAATATTACAATGTTTAAGAAATGAATGTTATCAAAAGTCGAGAAACTTTAATAAGTATCGTCAAAATGCTACAAGTGTCTTACAAATTTTCCAAACGTTGTCAGATGTTACAAATGTCGTGAAATATCTTACAAATGTTACAAATGTCTTACAAATGCTTTCAAATGTTACAAACGTCGTACAAATATCGTTAAATGTTTCAAATATTTTAAAAGACTTGTCACATGTTACAAATGTGTTACAAATATTATAAATGTATTTCAAATGTTACAAATGCTGTCAGATGTTCCAGGTACCGTCTGTTCAATGTTTAAGAAATGAATGTTATCAAAAGTCGTGAAACTTAAAAAATATCGTCATAATGCTTTAAGTGTTACAAATTTCACAAACGTTGTCAGATGTTACAAATGTGAAATATCTTACAAATGTTGGAAATGCGTATAAAATATCATCAAATGTTACGGTGTCATGAATGCTGTCAAATGTTACAAGCGTTGTCAAACGTTACGAATATTCTGAAAGACTTGTCACATGTTACAAATGTCTTTCAAATTTTCCAAACGTTGTCAGATGTTACAAATGTCGTGAAATATTTTACAAATGTTACAAATGTCTTACAAATGCTTTCAAATGTTACAAACGTCGTACAAATATCGTTAAATGTTACAAATATTTTAAAAGACTTGTCACTGTTACAAATGTGTTACAAATGCTGTCAGATGTTCCAAGTATCGTCTGGTCAATATTACAATGTTTAAGAAATGAATGTTATCAAAAGTCGAGAAACTTTAATAAGTATCGTCAAATGCTACAAGTGTCTTACAAATTTTCCAAACGTTGTCAGATGTTACAAATGTCGTGAAATATCTTACAAATGTTACAAATGTCTTACAAATGCTTTCAAATGTTACAAACGTCGTACAAATATCGTTAAATGTTTCAAATATTTTAAAAGACTTGTCACATGTTCAAGTAATTATAAATGTATTTCAAATGTTACAAATGCTGTCAGATGTTCCAGGTACCGTCTGTTCAATGTTTAAGAAATGAATGTTATCAAAAGTCGTGAAACTTAAAAATATCGTCATAATGCTACAAGTGTTACAAATTTCACAGAACGTTGTCAGATGTTACAAATGTGAAATATCTTACAAATGTTGAAATGCCTATAAAATATCAGTCAAATGTTACAAGTGTCTTATGCTGTCAAGATGTTCCAAGTATCGTCTGTTCAATATTACAAATGTTTAAGAAATGAATGTTATCAAAAGTCGAGAAACTTAAAAATATCGTCAAATGTACAAGTGTCTTACAAATTTTCAAGTTGTCAGATGTTACAAATGTAAAATATCTAACAAATGTTGGAAATGCGTATAAAATATCATCAAATGTTACGGTGTCATGAATGCTGTCAAATGTTACAAGCGTTGTCAAACGTTACGAATATTCTGAAAGACTTGTCAACATGTTACAAATGTCTTTCAAATTTTCCAAACGTTGTCAGATGTTACAAATGTCGTGAAATATTTTACAAATGTTACAAATGTCTTACAAATGCTTTCAAATGTTACAAACGTCGTACAAATATCGTTAAATGTTACAAATATTTTAAAAGACTTGTCACTGTTACAAATGTGTTACAAATGCTGTCAGATGTTCCAAGTATCGTCTGGTCAATATTACAATGTTTAAGAAATGAATGTTATCAAAAGTCGAGAAACTTTAATAAGTATCGTCAAAATGCTACAAGTGTCTTACAAATTTTCCAAACGTTGTCAGATGTTACAAATGTCGTAAATATCTTACAAATGTTACAAATGTCTTACAAATGCTTTCAAATGTTACAAACGTCGTACAAATATCGTTAAATGTTTCAAATATTTTAAAAGACTTGTCACATGTTACAAATGTGTTACAAATATTATAAATGTATTTCAAATGTTACAAATGCTGTCAGATGTTCCAGGTACCGTCTGTTCAATGTTTAAGAAATGAATGTTATCAAAAGTCGTGAAACTTAAAAAATATCGTCATAATGCTTTAAGTGTTACAAATTTCACAAACGTTGTCAGATGTTACAAATGTGAAATATCTTACAAATGTTGGAAATGCGTATAAAATATCATCAAATGTTACGGTGTCATGAATGCTGTCAAATGTTACAAGCGTTGTCAAACGTTACGAATATTCTGAAAGACTTGTCACATGTTACAAATGTCTTTCAAATTTTCCAAACGTTGTCAGATGTTACAAATGTCGTGAAATATTTTACAAATGTTACAAATGTCTTACAAATGCTTTCAAATGTTACAAACGTCGTACAAATATCGTTAAATGTTACAAATATTTTAAAAGACTTGTCACTGTTACAAATGTGTTACAAATGCTGTCAGATGTTCCAAGTATCGTCTGGTCAATATTACAATGTTTAAGAAATGAATGTTATCAAAAGTCGAGAAACTTTAATAAGTATCGTCAAAATGCTACAAGTGTCTTACAAATTTTCCAAACGTTGTCAGATGTTACAAATGTCGTGAAATATCTTACAAATGTTACAAATGTCTTACAAATGCTTTCAAATGTTACAAACGTCGTACAAATATCGTTAAATGTTTCAAATATTTTAAAAGACTTGTCACATGTTACAAATGTGTTACAAATATTATAAATGTATTTCAAATGTTACAAATGCTGTCAGATGTTCCAGGTACCGTCTGTTCAATGTTTAAGAAATGAATGTTATCAAAAGTCGTGAAACTTAAAAATATCGTCATAATGCTACAAGTGCTTACAAATTTCACAAACGTTGTCAGATGTTACAAATGTTAGAAATATCTTACAAATGTTGGAAATGCCTATAAAATATCAGCAAATGTTACAAGTGTCTTATGCTGTCAGATGTTCCAAGTATCGTCTGTTCAATATTACAATGTTTAAGAAATGAATGTTATCAAAAGTCGAGAAACTTAAAAATATCGTCAAAATGCTACAAGTGTCTTTACAAATTTTACAAACGTTGTCAGATGTTACAAATGTAAAATATCTAACAAATGTTGGAAATGCGTATAAAATATCATCAAATGTTACGGTGTCATGAATGCTGTCAAATGTTACAAGCGTTGTCAAACGTTACGAATATTCTGAAAGACTTGTCACATGTTACAAATGTCTTTCAAATTTTCCAAACGTTGTCAGATGTTACAAATGTCGTGAAATAAAATTTTACAAATGTTACAAATGTCTTACAAATGCTTTCAAATGTTACAAACGTCGTACAAATATCGTTAAATGTTACAAATATTTTAAAAGACTTGTCACTGTTACAAATGTGTTACAAATGCTGTCAGATGTTCCAAGTATCGTCTGGTCAATATTACAATGTTTAAGAAATGAATGTTATCAAAAGTCAAGAAGCTTAAAAATATCGTCAAAATGCTACAAGTGTCTTACAAATTTTCCAAACGTTGTCAGATGTTACAAATGTCGTGAAATATCTTACAAATGTTACAAATGTCTTACAAATGCTTTCAAATGTTACAAACGTCGTACAAATATCGTTAAATGTTTCAAATATTTTAAAAGACTTGTCACATGTTACAAATGTGTTACAAATATTATAAATGTATTTCAAATGTTACAAATGCTGTCAGATGTTCCAGGTACCGTCTGTTCAATGTTTAAGAAATGAATGTTATCAAAAGTCGTGAAACTTAAAAAATATCGTCATAATGCTTTAAGTGTTACAAATTTCACAAACGTTGTCAGATGTTACAAATGTGAAATATCTTACAAATGTTGGAAATGCGTATAAAATATCAGCAAATGTTACAAGTGTCTTATGAATGCTCTCAAATGTTACAAACGTCGTCAAACGTTACGAATATTTTAAAAGATTAGTCACATGCTACAAATGTCTTAGAAATTTTACAATTTTCGGTTTCGTTCTTAAATCTTTAAATCAAAAGATAAAAGGGTTAAAAATGAATATTTAGTAACATAAAGTTAGAAGCTGCTGGAAATGATACAAAAACATAAAACGTTTTAAGTTTTTAAGTCACGTTTGTCCAACACAACTGTAAGTGCGTAATATCTAGTTTTGGGCTTATTCCGCGTGATTTTTAATCTTTTAGGAGCAATGTTGCAATCGTACAGAAAGATAAATATTTGTTTGACCGAAATTAAATTACTCAGTTCAACGGTTATCGACTTTTCCTGGTCGTTTATAATTAAATTGTAATAAAATGTGGGTTGAATTTTGTTAGCTTTGTTTATTTTTACCAATTCGTGCCAGTTTTATTTATGTCGACATTTCAAAACGCTTGAATCAATACAGTTTGACTGACTTCAATAAATTGTGCTAAAGTTTATATAGGTCAAACTAAACAGAATGGCGGCTTTAAGATCACGAGCCATCTGTTTATATTGTTTCGTAATCGGAAGTCTGTGTACTTGCAATTTTTCTATAAATATACCGTCTACTTTGATCTTTACGTTCGGGTTTTATATATAAAGTTTGTTTGTTTTTTTAAAATGCTTAAAAATCCCATGTGTTCCCAACTGTTGGTCTTGAATGAGTGATACAAAGCTAGGTGGTTTTAAAAATGTAAAAAGCAAATTCCTGGTTTGTAAATATTTCCCACTCGTGCAAAAAAGTATAAACAATGTAAATGGAAAACCAGAAATAGTGGTGAAAGAGGAGGGGATGAGGTCTATATACAAAAATCGTGAACACATACTTGAAATATTTGCCAGACATTTGTTACATGAGAATTGTAACACATTTGACGACATTTGCAAGATACTTTTAAACTGTTGACGACATTTGTAACATTTGACAACTTTCGTAAAAGATTCGTTAACATTTGACGACATTTGAAATATATTCATAAGCTTGTAAACATTTGTAACATTTAAGCTTTTGAAAATATTTGTAACATTTGACGACATTTGTAGGACGCTGAGAGCATTTGTAAGACTTTTGTAACATTTGAGACCATTCTCAAGATGTTTGTAACATTTACCGATATATTATACACATTTCTAACATTTGTAAGATATTTCACGACATTTTGTAACATCTAACAACGTTTATAAAATTTGTAAGCTGTAACAAACCTCTTAAAATTTGTAATATACTTGTTGCACTTTGACATTTTTGAAGTATTCCAACCTTTGACATTTGTAAAACAATTCTTAACAATTGTAACATTGGACAGACGATATTTGGAACATCAGACAACATTTGTAACATTTGAAATACATCTGTAATGTTTGTAAGATATTTGTAGCATGTGATAAATCTTTTAAAGTATTCGTAACATTTGACAACGTTTGTAGACGGTGGTAACATTTGAGAGCATTCATAAGACACTTGTAACATTTGCTGATATTTTATACGCATTTCCAACATTTGTAAGGTATTTCACATTTGTAACATCTGACAAAGTTTGTAAAATTTGTAAGACACTTGTAGCACTTTGACGATATTTTTTAAGTTTCTTGACTTTTGATAACATTCATTTCTTAAACATTGTAACATTGAACAGACGGTACCTGGAACATCTGACAGCATTTGTAACATTTGAAATACATTTATAATATTTGTAACACATTTGTAACATGTAACAAGTCTTTTAAAATATTTGTAACATTTAACGATATTTGTACGACGTTTGTAAAATTTGAGAGCAATTTTTGAGACATTTATAACATTTGCCTATATTTCATACACATTTCTAACATTTGTAAGTTATTTCACAACATTTGTAACATCTGACAACGTTTGTAAAATTTGTAAGATATTTGTAACATGTGACAAGTCTTTTAAAATAATTTTAACATTTAACTATATTTGTACGACGTTTGTAACATTTGAGAGCATTTGTAAGACATTTGTAACAATTGCCAATATTTTATGCACATTTCTAACACTTGTAAGATATTTCACATTTGTAACATGTGACCATGTTTGTAGAATTTGCAAGACATTTGTAAACTGTGACAAGTCTTTCAAAATATTCGTAACGTTTGACAACGTTTGTAACATTTAAGAGCATTTAAAAGACACTTGTAACATTTGCTGATATTTTATACGCATTTACAACATTTGTAAGGTATTTCACATTTGTAACATCTGACAAAGTTTGTAAAATTTGTAAGACACTTGTAGCACTTTGACGATATTTTTTAAGTTTCTCGACTTTTGATAACATTCATTTCTTAAACATTGTAATATTGACCAGACGATACTTGGAACATCTGACAGCATTTGTAACATTTGAAATACATTTATAATATTTGTAACACATTTGTAACATGTAACAAGTCTTTTAAAATATTTATAACATTTTACGACATTTGTAGAACATTTGTAACATTTGAGAGCTTGCGTAAGACATTTGTAAGATATTCCACAACATTTGTAACATCAGACAACGTTTGTAAAATTTGTAAAACATTTATAACGTTACAAACCTTTTAAAATATTTATAACATTCGACGACGTTTGTAACATTTGAGAGCATTTGTAAGATATTTGTAACATTTGCCTATATTTTATACACATTTCTAACATTTGTAAGATATTTCACATTTGTAACATCTGACAACAATTGTAAAATTTTAAGTTGTAGTATTTCGACGGTTTTTTTTGTTTTTCGATCTTTGCCAACATTTGTAAGAAATTTCTTAAAAATTGTAATATTAGACGTACGATATTTGGAATATCTAACGACATTCGTAACATATGAGATACATTTGTGATGTTTGTAAGACATTTGTAACATGTGACAAGTCTTTCAAAATATTCGTAACGTTTGACAACGCTTGTAACATTTGACAGCATTCATGACACCGTAACATTTGCTGATATTTTATACGCATTTCCAACATTTGTAAGATATTTTACATTTGTAAAATCTAACAACGTTTGTAAAATTTGTAAGTTATTTGTCGCATTGTGACGAAATTTTTCAAGTTTTTCGACCTTTAACAACATTTGTATGAAATTTCCTAAAAATTGTAACATTGGACGTACGATATTTGGAACATCTGACGACATTCGTAGCATATGAGATATATTTTTGATGTTTGTAAGGCAATAGTAACACGTGACAAATCTTTTAAAATATTCATAACATTTGACGACATTTGTAGGACGTTTGTAACACTTACGAGCATTCGTAAGACGTTTGAAACATTTGCTGATATTTTATACACATTTGTAGGGTATTTTACGACATTTGTAACATCTGGCAATGCTTGTAAAATTTGTAAGACATTTGTAGCATTTGGACGATATTTTTTAAGCTGGTCGACCTTTGACAACGTTTGTAAGACATTTATTAACAATCGTAACATTGGATGGACAATATTTGGATCATTTGACGACATTTGTATCATTTGAAATACATTTATAATGTTTGTAAGACATTTATAACACGTCACAAGTCCTTTAAAATATTTGTAACTTTTGACGACATTTCTAGGACGTTTGTAGCATTTGAGAGCATTCGTATGGCATTTGTAAGATATTTCACGACATTTGTTACATCTCACAACATCTGTGAAATTGGTAAGACATCTGTAGCATTTTGACGACATTTTTTAAATTTGTCAATTTTTGACAACATTTGTAAGACATTTCTTAACATTTATAATATTGGATGGTATTTGTAAAATCTGACAGCATTTGAAATACATTTATAATTTTTGTAAGACATTTGTAACTTGTCAGAAGTTTATAAAATATCGTGATAGTTAACGACATTTATAAGACGTTTATTGCATTTGGGAGAATTCGTAAGACAGACAGATATTTTATATATTCTAAGACATTTGACGACATTTGTAACATCTGGCAACATTTGTAACATTTTGTGGTATTTGTTATGTCTTCAATATTTTACAATATTTGTAACACGCTTATAACAGTTCGCAGTGTTTGTAAGACATTTTAAAAACATTACTAACATTCGACCGATATTAAGGCATCTGTAATACATTTTCAAGACAAATATAACATTTGGCGATATTTGAAAGTTCTTTGTAACATTCGGCTAAATTTGTAGGACATTTGTAACATTTCTCAGTATTTGTAAGAGATATAAAAGACCTTTCGAACATATGATAATATTTTTAAGGCATCTGTAGCATTTTACGATATTTGTAAGATATTTGCAGCATTTGGCAATATTTGTAAGAGGCTTGTAAGATTTTACAGTCTTTATGACATTTTAAAAGTGTATCTAACATTTGACGATATTCTCAAGATATCTGTAATATTTCACGGTATTTGCAAGATTTTTACAGTATTTGTAAGACACTTGTAATATTTTACAGTATTTGTAAGACATATTAAAATTTATGTGTAATTTTGATGAGAGTTGTAAGACATCTGTAATATTTTGCGATATTTGCAAGATATTTGTAGCATTTGAGAATATTTGTAAGCGTTTGTAATATTTCACAGCTTTTGTAAACTTTTTTAAAACACTAATAAGGTTTGACGCTCTTCCGTAGACATTTGTAACATTTCATAGCATTTCTAAATAATTTTCAAGACAATTCTAACATCTGGTGATATCTCTAAGATCCTTGTAATATTTGACAATGTTTGTAACATTTCACAGTAGTTGTAAGATTTATTAGAGACTTTTTGAACATTCGCTGACGTTTATATGACAACTCTAACATTTTTTGATTTTTGTAGGATATATATAAGATTTGACAATATTTGTAAGTCGCTTGTAACATTGTACAACTTTTGTAAGACATTGTTGTATTGTATCCTACATTTGGCGATGTTTTTAAGACATTTGAAATATTTCACGGCAATTGTAAGACATTCTAAAGACAGTTCTAACGTTTCACTATATAAGCAAGATATTTGTAACATTTAACAATATTTGTAAGACAATTGTAACATTTCATAGTATTTGTAAGATATATTAAAGACTTTTAACCATTTTATGGCGTTTTAAGAGATTTGTAACATTTTACGATATTTGTAAGATTTTTCAAGATCTGACAATATTTATAAGACGCTTGTAGCTTTGCACAGTTTTTGTAAGACTTTTAAAAATATATCTAACAGTTGACCATTTTTAACAACGGCTTTAGTAATATTTTTTGACGTTTGTAGCGGTCTAAAGTATTTGTGGACATATTTTTCAAACAATTGCGGACATTTTTAAGACAACAGTAACATTTTACGATATTTTCAACATTTGACAACAACGCTTGTAACGTTCCATAGCTTTTGTAAGATATTTTTAAGACATTACTAACAGTTTATGTTTTTCTATAGACATTTGCAATATATCACAGCATTTGTAAGACATTTTCTAGCACCTGGTGTTATTTGTAAGAACTTTGTAACATTTGACGATTTTTGTAAGACGCGTGAACATTTCACAGTATCCGTAAGACACATATTAAAGACTTTTCGAACATTTGATAAAATTTTTAAGAAATCTGTAACATCTTACGATATTTTTAAGATACTTGCAATATTTGACATTTGTAAGACGCCTGTAGTATTGAAGTTTTTGTAAGACATTTTTAAAACATCACATTTGACGTTATTCTTTAAATATTTGTAACATTTTGCAGAAATTGTAAGTCATTTTAAAGACAATTCTAACATCTGGCAATATTTGTGGAGTCTTTGCAACATTTCACAACATTTGTATCACGTTTTGTAAAATTTCACAGGCTTTGGAAGATATTTCTAACATTTAACTAATATATCTGCAACATTTGACGATAAAAGTCGCTTGTAACATTTCAAAGCTTTGTAAGACATTCCTAAAACTTACTAACATTTGACATTATTTTTTAAACGTCTGTAACATTTCAAAGCAATTGTAAGACATTTTCAAGACAATTCTAGCATCTGGCGGTATTTGTAAGATATTTGTAATATTTTGCATTTGTAAGACATTTGTAAGTTTCTAAGAAATTTCTGACATTTGACTAAAATGTCTGCAAATTTTGACGGTATTTGTAAGATACCTGCAATATTTGATCATATTTGCAAGACGCTTTTAACATTTTACAGCTTTTATACGACATTTTTAAAACATTACTATCAATTGACGTTATTTTTTAGGCATCTGTAACATTTTACAGCAGTTGTAAGATATTTTCAAGACAATTCTAGCATCTGGCGGTATTTGTAAGATATTTGTATTATTTTGCATTTGTAAGACATTTGTAAATTTCTAAGAAATTTCTGACATTTGACTAAAATGTCTGCAAATTTGACGGTATTTGTAAGATACCTGCAATATTTGATCATATTTGCAAGACGCTTTTAACATTTTACAGCTTTTATACGACATTTTTAAAACATTACTATCAATTGACGTTATTTTTTAGGCATCTGTAACATTTTACAGCAATTGTAAGATATTTTCAAGACAATTCTAATATCTGGCAATATTGGTAAGATCCTTGTAACATTTTACAATATTTGTAAGACATATGTACTATTTTACAGGGTTTATAAAATTGTTCTAACATTTGACTAAGATGTCTGCAACATTTGACCATAGTTGTAAGTTATCTGCAACATTTGACGATTTTTATAAGACGCTTATAACATTCACATTTCACAGCAATTGTAAGATATTTTCTAGCACCTGGTGCTATTTGTAAGATATTTGTAACATTTGACGGTTTTTGTAAGACACGTGAACATTTCACAGTATTCGTAAGACACATATTAAAGACTTTTCGAACATTTGATGACATTTTTAAGAAATTTGTAACATCTTACGATATTTTTAAGATATTTGCAATATTTGACAACATTTGTAAGATGCCTGTAATATTGAAGTTTTTGTAAGACATTTTTAAAACATCACTAACATTTAACGTAATTCTTTAAACATCGGTAACATTTTGCAGCAATTGTAAGGCATTTTCAACACAATTCCAAAATCTGGTAATATTTGTGGAGTCTTTGCAACATTTCACAACATTTGTAGAACTTATGTAAAATTTCGCAGACTTTAGAAGATATTTCTAACATTTGACTAAGATATCTTCAACATTTGACGATAATTGCAATATTTGACATTATTAGTAAGACGCTTCCAACATTTTACAACTTTTGTAAGACCTTTTAAAACATTCTTAACATTTGACGTTATTCTTAAGACATGTGTAACATTTCACAGCAATTTTAAGGCATTTTCAAGACAATTCTAACATCTGGTGATATTTGTGGTTCTTTGCAACATTTGTAAGACGTTATGTAATATTTTACAGGGTTTAAGAGATATTTCTAACATTTGACTAAAGTGTCTGCAACATTTAACGATACTTGTAAGATATCTGCAATATTTGTAAGAAGTCTTCAACATTTCACAGCTATTGTAAGACATTCTTAAAACATTACTATCAATTGACGTTATTTTTTAGACATCCGTAACATTTCACAGCAATCGTAAGACATTTTCAACACTTTGGCGATATTTGTAAGATCTTTATAACATTGTACATTTATAAGGCACTTGTGACATTTCACAGGGTTCATTAGATAGTTCTAACTTTGACTAAGATATCTGCGACATTTTACGATATTTGTAAGACGCTTGTAATATTTCACAGCTTTTGTAAGGTATTTTTGAAACATTCTTAACATTGGACGTTATTCTTAAAACATTTGTAATATTTCACAGCAATTGTAAGACATTTTCAAAACAGTTCTAACATCTGGCGATATTTGTAAGATCTTTGTAACATTTTACATTTATAAGACATTTGTAATATTGCACAGGGTTTATAAGATATTTCTAACATCTGACCAAGATGTCTGCAACATTTGACGATATTTGTGAGATATCTGCAACGTTTGACGATTTTTATAAGCCGCTTGTAACGTTTCACAGCAATTGTAAGGCAATTTCTAACAACTGGCGATATTTATAAGTTTTGTGTGACATTTGACAACATTTGTACTATTTCGCAGGGTTTATAAAATAGTTCTAACTTTTGACTAAGATGTCTGTCACATTTGACGATATTTGTAAAATATCTGCAACATTTGATGATTTTACAAGACGCTTGTAACATTTCACAACAATTGTAAGACATTTTCAAGACATTTCTAACAACTGGCGATATTTCTAAGATCTTTGTAACATTTTACAATACTTCTAAGACATTTGTGCTATTTCACAGGGTTTATAAAGTAGCTCTAACTTTTGACTAAGTTGTATGCGACATTTTACGATATTTGTAAGACGCTTGTAATATTTAACAGCTTTTGCAAAGTATTTTTGAAACATTTTTAACATTGGACGTTATTCTTAAAACATTTGTAATATTTCACAGCAATTGTAAGACATTTTCAAAACAGTTATAACATCTGGCGATATTTGTAAGATCTTTGTAACATTTTACATTTATAAGACATTTGTAGTATTTCACAGGGTTTCTAAGATATTTCTAACATTTGACCAAGATGTCTGCGACATTTGACGATATTAAGACATTTGTAATATTTCACAACTTTTGCAAAGTATTTTTAAAACATTCTTAACATTGGACTATATTCTTAATAAATCTGCAACATTTTACAGCAATTGTAAGACACTTTTAAGACAATTCTAACATCTGGCGATATTTGTAAGATCTTTGTAATATTTGACAATATTCGTAAGACATTTGTACTATTTCAAAGGGTTTATAAAATAGTTGTAACTTTTGACTAACATGCCTGCAATATTTGACGATATTTGTAAGATATCTGCAACATTTGACGATTTTTATAAGACGCTTATAACATTTTACAACACTTGTAAGACATTTTCAAGACAATTCTAACAACTAGCGATATTTATAAGATCTTTGTAATATTTTACAACATTTGTAAGACATTTGTACTATTTCACAAGGTTTGTAAAGCAGTTCTAACGTTTTACTAAGATGTCTGCAATATTTGACCATATTTGTAAGATATCTACAACATTTGACGTTTTTGGTAAGACGCTTCTAACATTTCACAGCAATTGTAAGACATTTTCAAGACTATTCTAACAACTGGCGATATTTATAAGATCTTTGTAACATTTTACAACCTTTGTAAGACGTTTGTACTATTTCACAGGGTTTATAAAGTAGTTCTAACTTTTGACTAAGATGTCTGCAACATTTGACCATATTTGTAAGATATCTGCAACATTTGACGATTTTTATAAGCCGCTTGTAACATTTTACAGCAAGTGTAAGACATTTTCAAGACAATTCTAACAAGTGGGGATATTTATAAGATCTTTGTTACATTGTACAAAATCTGTAAGACACTTTCAGGACAATTCTATCAACTGGCGATATTTATAAGATCTTTGTAACATTTTACAACCTTTGTAAAACGTTTGTACTATTTCACAAGGTATATAAAGTACTTTCTAACTTTTGACCAAGATATCTACAACATTTAACGATATTTGTAAGATATCTGCAACATTTGACGATTTTATAAGACGCTTATAACATTTTACAGCAATTGTAAGACATTTTCAAGACAATTCTAACAACTAGCGATATTTATAAGATCTTTGTAATATTTTACAACATTTGTAAGACATTTGTACTATTTCACAAGGTTTGTAAAGCAGTTCTAACGTTTGACTAAGATGTCTGCAATATTTGACCATATTTGTAAGATATCTACAACATTTGACGTTTTTTGTAAGACGCTTCTAACATTTCACAGCAATTGTAAGACATTTTCAAGACTATTCTAACAACTGGCGATATTTATAAGATCTTTATAACATTTTACAGCATTTGTAAGACATTTGTTCTATTTCACTGGGTTGAATAAATAGTTCTAACTTTTACTAAGATGTCTACAACATTTGACGATATTTGTAAGATATCTGCAACATTTGACGATTTTTATAAGACGCTTATAACATTTTACAACACTTGTAAGACATTTTCAAGACAATTCTAACAACTAGCGATATTTATAAGATCTTTGTAATATTTTACAACATTTGTAAGACATTTGTACTATTTCACAAGGTTTGTAAAGCAGTTCTAACGTTTTACTAAGATGTCTGCAATATTTGACCATATTTGTAAGATATCTACAACATTTGACGTTTTTGGTAAGACGCTTCTAACATTTCACAGCAATTGTAAGACATTTTCAAGACTATTCTAACAACTGGCGATATTTATAAGATCTTTGTAACATTTTACAACCTTTGTAAGACGTTTGTACTATTTCACAGGGTTTATAAAGTAGTTCTAACTTTTGACTAAGATGTCTGCAACATTTGACCATATTTGTAAGATATCTGCAACATTTGACGATTTTTATAAGCCGCTTGTAACATTTTACAGCAAGTGTAAGACATTTTCAAGACAATTCTAACAAGTGGGGATATTTATAAGATCTTTGTTACATTGTACAAAATTTGTAAGACACTTTCAGGACAATTCTATCAACTGGCGATATTTATAAGATCTTTGTAACATTTTACAACCTTTGTAAAACGTTTGTACTATTTCACAAGGTATATAAAGTACTTCTAACTTTTGACTAAGATATCTACAACATTTAACGATATTTGTAAGATATCTGCAACATTTGACGATTTTTATAAGACGCTTATAACATTTTACAGCAATTGTAAGACATTTTCAAGACAATTCTAACAACTAGCGATATTTATAAGATCTTTGTAATATTTTACAACATTTGTAAGACATTTGTACTATTTCACAAGGTTTGTAAAGCAGTTCTAACGTTTGACTAAGATGTCTGCAATATTTGACCATATTTGTAAGATATCTACAACATTTGACGTTTTTTGTAAGACGCTTCTAACATTTCACAGCAATTGTAAGACATTTTCAAGACTATTCTAACAACTGGCGATATTTATAAGATCTTTATAACATTTTACAGCATTTGTAAGACATTTGTTCTATTTCACTGGGTTGAATAAATAGTTCTAACTTTTTACTAAGATGTCTACAACATTTGACGATATTTGTAAGATATCTGCAACATTTGACGATTTTTATAAGACGCTTATAACATTTTACAACACTTGTAAGACATTTTCAAGACAATTCTAACAACTAGCGATATTTATAAGATCTTTGTAATATTTTACAACATTTGTAAGACATTTGTACTATTTCACAAGGTTTGTAAAGCAGTTCTAACGTTTTACTAAGATGTCTGCAATATTTGACCATATTTGTAAGATATCTACAACATTTGACGTTTTTGGTAAGACGCTTCTAACATTTCACAGCAATTGTAAGACATTTTCAAGACTATTCTAACAACTGGCGATATTTATAAGATCTTTGTAACATTTTACAACCTTTGTAAGACGTTTGTACTATTTCACAGGGTTTATAAAGTAGTTCTAACTTTTGACTAAGATGTCTGCAACATTTGACCATATTTGTAAGATATCTGCAACATTTGACGATTTTTATAAGCCGCTTGTAACATTTTACAGCAAGTGTAAGACATTTTCAAGACAATTCTAACAAGTGGGGATATTTATAAGATCTTTGTTACATTGTACAAAATCTGTAAGACACTTTCAGGACAATTCTATCAACTGGCGATATTTATAAGATCTTTGTAACATTTTACAACCTTTGTAAAACGTTTGTACTATTTCACAAGGTATATAAAGTACTTCTAACTTTTGACTAAGATATCTACAACATTTAACGATATTTGTAAGATATCTGCAACATTTGACGATTTTTATAAGACGCTTATAACATTTTACAGCAATTGTAAGACATTTTCAAGACAATTCTAACAACTAGCGATATTTATAAGATCTTTGTAATATTTTACAACATTTGTAAGACATTTGTACTATTTCACAAGGTTTGTAAAGCAGTTCTAACGTTTGACTAAGATGTCTGCAATATTTGACCATATTTGTAAGATATCTACAACATTTGACGTTTTTTGTAAGACGCTTCTAACATTTCACAGCAATTGTAAGACATTTTCAAGACTATTCTAACAATTGGCGATATTTATAAGATCTTTATAACATTTTACAGCATTTATAAGACATTTGTTCTATTTCACTGGGTTTAATAAATAGTTCTAACTTTTTACTAAGATGTCTACAACATTTGACGATATTTGTAAGATATCTGCAACATTTGACGATTTTTATAAGACGCTTGTAAGATTTCACAACAATTGTAAGACATTTTCAAATCAAGTCTATAAACTGGCGATATTTGTAAGGGTTTTGTAACATTTGTAAGATATTTGTACTATTTCGCAGAGTTTATAAAGTAGTTCTAACTTTTGACTAAGATGTCTGCAACATTTGACGATTTTTATAAGACGCTTGTAACATTTCACTGCATTTATAAGACATTTTCAAGACAATTCTAACAACTGGCGATACTCATAAGATTTTTAAATCATTCTTAACATTGGACGGTATTCTTACACCATTTGTAATATTTCACAGCAATTGTAAGACATTTTCAAAACAATTATAACATCTGGCGATATTTGTAAGATCTTCGTATCATTTTACGTTTATAAGACATTTGTAATATTTCCCAGGGTTTATAAGATATTTCTCTCGTTTGACCGAGGTGTCTGCGACATTTGACGATATTTGTAAGACGCTTGTAATATTTCACAGCTTTTGTAAAGTATTTTTAAAACATTCTTAGCATTGAACTATATTCTACATAAATCTACAACATTTTACAGCAATTGTAAGACACTTTAAGACAATTCTAACATCTCGCAATATGTATAAGATCTTTGTAATATTTGACAACATTTGTAAGACATTTGTACTATTTCACAGGGTATATAAAGTACTTCTAACTTTTGACTAAGATGTCTGCAACATTTGACGATATTTGTAAGATATCTGCAACACTTGACGACTTTTTAAAGACGCTTGTAACATTTCACAGCAATTGTAAGACATTTTCAAGACAATTCTAACAAGTGGGGATATTTATAAGATCTTTGTAACATTGTACAAAATTTGTAAGACATTTGTTCTATTTCACAAGGTATATAAAGTACTTCTAACTTTTGACTAAGATTACTACAACATTTGACGATATTTGTAAGATATCTGCAACATTTGACGATTTTTATAAGACGCTTATAACATTTTACAGCAATTGTAAGACATTTTCAAGACAATTCTAACAACTAGAGATATTTATAAGGTCTTTGTAATATTTTACAACATTTGTAAGACATTTGTACTATTTCACAAGGTTTGTAAAGCAGTTCTAACGTTTGATTAAGATGTCTGCAATATTTGACCATATTTGTAAGATATCTGCAACATTTGACGATTTTTGTAAGACCCTTCTAACATTTCACAGCAATTGTAAGACATTTTCAAGACTATTCTAACAACTGGCGATATTTATAAGATCTTTATAACATTTTACAGCATTTGTAAGACATTTGTTCTATTTCACTGGGTTCCATAAATAGTTCTAACTTTTTACTAAGATGTCTACAACATTTGACGATATTTGTAAGATATCTGCAACATTTGACGATTTTTATAAGACGCTTGTAAGATTTCACAGCAATTGTAAGACATTATCAAGATAAGTCTAGCATCTGGCGGTATTTGTAAGATATTTGTAATATTTTGCATTTGTAAGACATTTGTAAGTTTATAAGAAATTTCTAACATTTGACTAAAATGTCTGTAACATTTGACGGTATTTGTAAGATACCTGCAATATTTGACAATATTTGTAAGGCATTTTAAACATTTCACAGCTTTTATAAGACATTTTTAAAACATTAATATCAATTGACGTTATTTTTTAGACATCTGTAACATTTTACAGCAGTTGTAAGACATTTTCAAGACATTTCTATTATCTCGTGATATTGGTAATATATTTGTAACATTTCACAGGGTTTATAAAATATTTCTAACTTTTGGCTAAGATGTCTGCAACATTTGACGATATTTGTAAGATATCTCCAACATATAACGATTTTTATAAGACGCTTGTAACATTTCACAGCAATTGTAAGACATTTTCAAGACAATTCTAACAACTGGCGATATTTATAAGATCTTTATATCATTTTACAACAATTGTACTATTGGACTAGGTTTAATAAATAGTTCTAACTTTTGATTAAGATGTCTGCAACATTTGACGATTTTTATAAGACGCTTGTAACATTTCACAGCAATTGTAGGACATTTTTAATACAATTCCAATATCTGGCGATGGTAAGATCTTTGTAACATTTTACATTTACAAGGCATTTGTAACATTTCGCTGGGTTTCAAAGATATTTCTAACATTTGACTAAGATGTCTGCAACATTTGCAGATATTTATAAGATATCTGCAACATTTGATGATTTTTGTAAGACGCTTGTAACATTTCACAGTAATTGTAAGACATTTTCAAGACAATTCTAACAACTGGCGATAGTTATAAGATCTTTGTAACATTGTACGACATTTGTACTATTTCACGGGGTTTATAAAGTAGTTCTAACTTTTGTGTGTAAGATGTCTACAACATTTGACGATATTTGTAAGATACCTGCAACATTTGACGATTTTTGTAAGACGCTAGTAACATTTCACAGCAATTGTAAAACATTTTCAAGACAATTCCAATATCTGGCGATATTTGTAAGATCTTTGTAACATTTGGCCAAGGTATCTGCGACATTTGACGATATTTGTAAGACGTTCGTAATGTTTCACAGCATTTGTAAGCCATTTTTAAAACATTCTTAACATTGGACTATGTTCCTATAAATTTACAACATTTTACAGCAATTGTAAGACACTTTTAAGATAATTGTACCATCTGGCGGTATTTGTAAGATCTTTGTAATATCTGTCAATATTTGTAAGACATTTGTACTATTTTATAAAATTTTTCACCATTTGACATAGGTATCTGCGAAATTTGACAATATTTGTAAGATATTTCTAACGTTTTACTGCTTTTGTATGACATTTTTAAAGCATTCTTAACAACTGAAGATAATCTTAAAATATCTGTAACATTTCACAGTATTTGTAAGATATTTTCAAGACAAACCAAAAATCTGGCGATATTTGTAAGATTTTTGTAACATTTTTGCAATATTTGTAAGACATTTTTGATATTTCACAGATATATTAAAATAGTTCCTATGTTTGACTAAGATATTTGTAACATTTTACGACATTTCCCAGCGTTTGTAAAAGTTCTACGATTTGACGACATTTTTAAGACCTCTACAACATTCTACGACTGCTACAAAGTTGCAACTGTTTGAAGTAAACGTATCTAATGCCATCTCACTTCATCAGGCGGTACCTGGTATTATTTTGCATATCAAGCGAGGTTTTTTGAATTTCAAAGGTTGCTAGATGAATATAAATTTGCAAACGGGTCGTTATTATAATGTTACAGACTTTTTACAATACAACCTTAGATAGACATTGGATTCAACATTCTTCTGAATGGCCTCTTAAAGACAATCGAGTATATCCATCCCACAACCGGTTAAGCAGCTACTGTGTGTTGCTTGCTCGCTTCAAAAATGCGGGCATACCAAAGTTTAATTACCTCAATCTTCTCGCGATGATCGATTCTTTCTTGTAGGCGACCTCTTTTCGAATTGTACAAAGTTCTAGAAAATCGAAATTGTTCGAGGATCGTCGTCTTAATTGGGTTGGAATTCTGCCTACGCCGGACGTCATCTTTGAATAAATATTCTGTGTAATTGTTTGTGACATGGTAAATACACAGCTGTCATTGTCGTCTTCGTATAATTCCATAGATTAACGATTTTTGTGAAGCTGTGGGCTAAGGACGAGGATTACGTAACATAAGTTGCTCATCAGTGAATGTATGCAGAAGGTTACAAAGTTGAGCGATGCAGATTTCCAACGACCTGTACACTTTAGACGTATCTCCACTACACTGGGTCTTTTTTGGGATAATTTGCCATTAGATCTCTAGGTCTGTTACGAATTTAAGACTGTGTGGACTCCTGTGACTTTGGAAAAGGGTCATAGAGTTGGATCTCTACCAAACTGGTCCTTCTTTGCGTCCGTTGCCGGTACTGCTTTTATTTTGTATAACTATGTGGCGTGGAGTTGGTTCTCTGCTTTTTTACGTCTCCTCGAGTTATCTTTCCATAAAATCTTAGGTCTGTTACGAATTTAAGACACCATAACTTACTTCTATTTCGTATAACTATGTGGCTTTGGAAAAGTGCCGAGAACTGTATCTTCACAAATCGAGTCCTTCTTTGAGTCAATTGCGATAAAGCTCTAGGTCTGAATTTTTTAAGACGCGTTTACTTCTAACTATGTGGCTGTGGAGAGCGGGATTTCCGCTGTTTCACGTTTTCTTTGAGTTATTGTTCTATAAAACCTTAGATCTGTTGCAAATTTAAGACTCCATAACTTACTTCTATTTCGTATAACTATGTGGCTTTGGAAAAATGCCGAGAACTGGATCTCCACCAGAGTGTTTCTCGTAGAGAGACGAATTTTCGCTGCTCCACTTTTCTTCTGGTCGTGGGTGACCCGGATCTCCGCTCTTCAACGTTTTCTTTGAGTTATTTTCCTATAAAACCTTAGGCCTGTTAGAAATTCAAGACTCCATTTCACATTTCCATTTTGTATAACTTTGTGACTTTGGATGAGGGCCGTAAAACTTGATCTCTACCAGCTGATCCCTGTTTGAATCAGTAGCCAATAGGATTCTAGGCCTGTAATTTATTTAAGACGCGTTTACTTCCATTTTGCACAACTATGTGGCTGTGGAGAGACGGATCTCCGCTGTTCTACGTTTTCTTTGAGTTATTGTTCTATAAAACCTTAGGTCTGTTACAAATTTAAGACTCCACAACCTATTTCCGGTCCGTATAACTTTGTGGCTTTGGAAAAGGACCGTAGAACTTGATCTCTACCAGCTGATCTTTCTTTGAGTCAGTATCCAATAGGACTTGAGGTCTGTAATTTATCTAAGATGCGTTTATTATTTAAGACTCGTTTACTTCTACTTTGTATAACTATGTGCCTGTGTAGAGCCGGTTCTCTGTTGTTCAATATTTTCTTCGAGTTATCTTTTTATAAAACCTTAGGTCTCTTGCGAATTGTATACTCTATAACTTACTTTGATTTTGTATAACTCCGTGGCTTTGGAAAACAATCATAAAACTGTATCTTCACCAGACTAGTTCTCCGCTGAGTTAGTTGCCTGTTTTTTAAGATGCGTTTACTTTCATTTTGCATAACTATGTGGCTGTGGAGAGACGAATCTCCGCTGTTCCACGTTTTCTTTGAGTTATTGTCCTATAAAACCTTAGGTCTGTTACAAATTCAAGACTCCATAACCCATTTCCATTTTGTATAACTATGTGGCTTGCGAAAAGGACCGTGGAACTTGGCCTCTACCAACTGATCCTTAGAGTCAGTAGCCAATAGGACTTCACGACTGTAATTTATCTAAGATGCGTTTACTTCTATTTTGTATAATTATGTGGCTATGGAAAGACAAATCTCCGCTGATGCACGTTTTCTTTGTGGTCGTGGGAGATCTGGATCTTATCTGTTACACGTTTTCTTTGAGTTATTGTCCTATAAAGTCTTAGGTCTGTTAGAAATTCAAAACCCCATAACCCATTTCCATTTTGTATAACTTTGTGGCTTTGAAAGAGTGCCGTAAAACTTGATCTCAACCAGCTGTTCGTTGTTTGAGTCAATAGCCAATAGGATTCTAGTTCTCTAATTTCTTTAAGACGCGTTTACTTCCATTTTGCACAACTATGTGGCTTTGGAGATACGGATCTTCTCTGTTTCGCGTTTTGAGTTATTGTTCTATAAAACCTTAGGTCTGTTACAAGTTTACGACTCTGTAACCTACTTCCGGTTTGTTTAACTCTGTGGCTTTGGAAGAGAGCCGTAGAGCTTGGTCTCTACCAGCTGATCATTTTTTGAGTGAGTAGCCAATAGTACTTTAGGTCTGTAATTTATCTAAGATGCGTTTACTTCTATTTTGTATAATTATGTGGTTGTAGAGAGACGAATTTCCAATGCTCCACGTTTTTTTTGTGGCCGTGGGAGATACGGATCTCCGCTGTTCCACGTTTTCTTTGAGTTATTGTTCTGTAAAACCTTAGGTCTGTTAGAAATTCAAGACTCCATAACCCATCTCCATTTTGTTTAACTTTGTGGCTTTGGAAAAGGGCCGTAAAACCTAATCTCTACCAGCTGATCCTTCTTTGAGTGAGTAGTCAATAGGACTTTAGGTGTGTAGTTTAATTAAGACGCGTTTACTTCTATTTTGTATAACCATGTGGCCGTGGAGAGCCGGATCTCAACTGTTCAATGTTTTCTTTGAGTTATCTTCCTAAAAAGCCTTGCGTCTCTTGCGAATTTGTCTCTCTAACTTACTTTCATTTCGTATAACTATGTGGCTGTGGAGAGCGGGATCTCCGCTGTTTCACGTTTTCTTTGAGTTATTGTTCTATAAAACTTTAGGTCTGTTACGAATTTAAAACTTCATAACTTACTTCTATTTCGCATTACTATGTGGCTTTGGAAAAGTGCCGAGAACAGGATCTCCACAAGTCGGGTCCTTCTTTGAGTTAGTTGCCGATAAAACTCTAGGTCTGAAATGTTTTAAGACGCGTTTACTTTCATTTTGTTAACTATGTGGCTGTGGAGCGCCGGATCTCCGCCATTCCATGTCTTTTTGAGTCTTTTTCTATAAATCCTTATATCTGTAACGAACTTAAGATTCCGTAACTTACTTCTATTTCGTAATACTCAGTGACTTTGGAAAAGTGCCCTAGAACTGAATCTCCACCAGTATGATCCTTCTTGGAGTTAGCTGCCGATAAAACTGTACGTCTCTAATTTATTTAAGACGCGATTGCTTCTATTTTGTATAACTATGCGGCGAGGAGAGCCGGATCTCGACTTTTCAATGTTCTCTTTGAGTTATCTTCCTATAAGACCTTAGGTCTTTTGCGAATTTATGTCTCTATAACTAACTTTTATTTCGTATAACTCTGTGGCTTTGGAAAAGACCGTAGAACTAGAGCTTTACCTGACTGTATGTGGCTATGTGGCTTTGTAAAAACCAAGAACTGGATCTTCACAAGTCGGGTCCTTCTTTGAGTCACTTTTGAAACTTAGGTCTAAAATTTTTTAAGCGCTTTTCCTTTTATTTTGTACAACTATGTGGCTATGGAGAGCCGGATCTCCATTGTTCAGCGTTTAATTTGAGTTATCTTCCTATAAAGCCTTAGTTCTCTTGCGAATTGTAGACTCTATAATTTACTTTGATTTTGTATAACTACGTGGCTTTGGAAAAGAGCCATAGAACTCTATTTCCATCAGACTGGTTCTCCTTTGAGTCAGTTGCCGATAAAACTCTAAGTTTGAAATTTTTTAAGACGCGTTTACTTTCATTTAGCATAACTATGTGGCTGTTGAGAGCTGGATCGCCGCTCTTCCACGTTTTCTTAGAGTTATTGTCCTATAAAGTCTTAGATCTGTTACAAATTTAAGACTCCATAACCCATTTCCATTTTGTATAACTATGTGGCTTGAAAAAAGGACCGTAGAACTAGGTCTCTACCAGCTGATCCTTCTTTGAGTCAGTAGCCAATAGGACTTTAGGTCTGTAATTTATTTAAGACTTGTTTACTTCTATTTCGTATAACTATGTGGCTTTGGAGAGCCGGTTCTCTACTATTCAATATTTTCTTTGAGTTATCTTCCTATAAAACCTTAGGTCTCTTGCGAATTGTAGACTTAGTTTGATTTTGTATAACTTTGTGACTTTGGAAAAGAGCCATAGAACGGGATCTCCTCTCCTTTGAGTCAGTTGCCGATAAAACTCTAAGTTTAAAATTTTTGAAGACGCGTTTATTTTCATTTTGCATAATTATGTGGCCGTAGAGATCCGGATCTCTGGTGTTGCACGTTTTTTTTTGAGTTATTGTCCTATAAAACCTTAGGTCTGTTAGAAATTTGAAACTTCATAACCCATTTCCATTTTGTATAACTATGTGGCTTGAAAAAAGGACCGTAGAACTAGGTCTCTACCAGCTGATCCTTCTTTGAGTCAGTAGCCATTAGGACTTTGTCTCTAATTTATTTAAGACTTGTTTACTTCTATTTTGTATAACTATGTGGCTTTGGAGAGCCGGTTCTCTACTATTCAATATTTTCTTTGAGTTATCTTCCTATAAAACCTTAGGTCTCTTGCGAATTGTAGACTTAGTTTGATTTTGTATAACTCTGTGACTTTGGAAAAGAGCCATAGAACGGGATCTCCTTTCCTTTGAGTCAGTTGCCGATAAAACTCTAAGTTTAAAATTTTTGAAGACGTGTTTACTTTCATTTTGCATAAGTATGTGGCCGTAGAGATCCGGATCTCTGGTGTTGCACGTTTTTTTTGAGTTATTGTCCTATAAAAGCTTAGGTCTGTTAGAAATTTGAGACTCCATAACCCATTTCCATTTTGTATAACTATGTGGCTTGAAAAAGGACCGTAGAACTAGGTCTCTACCAGCTGATCCTTCTTTGAGTCAGTAGCCATTAGGACTTTAAGTCTCTAATTTATTTAAGACTTGTTTACTTCTATTTTGTACAACTATGTGGTTGTGGGAGCCGGATCTCCCTGTTTCATGTCTTTTTTGAGTTATTTCTCTATAAAATCTTAGGTCTGTTACGAATTGAACACTCCATAACTTACTTCGATTTCGTATGGTTTTGAAAAAGAGTAGCAGAACTGGATCTCTACCAGACTGGTCCGTTCAGTCGTTTGCCGATAAAACTTTAGGTATGTAATTTATATAAGACGCGTTTATTTCTAGTTTGTATAACTATGTGGCTGTTGAGAATCGGATTTCCGCTGTTTCTTGTCTTTCTTGGGTTATCTTCCTGTAAAACCCTAGACCTGTTATGAATTTAAGGCTCCATAATTTTCCTTCTGTCATTTTGCATAACTCTGGATTTGGAAACGGATCGTAGAACTAGATGTCTATTAAGCAGACATTCTTTGAGTCAGTTGCCAATAAAACTCTAGGTCTGAACTTTATTTAAGGCGCATTTACGTCCATTTTGTATAACTATGTGGCCGTGGAGAACCGGATCTTAGCGGTTCAATGTCTTCCTTGAGTTATCTTCTAAGTAAGCCTCAGATTTGTTAAGAATTTAAGACTCGATAACTTACTTCCATTTCGTATAACTTTGTGGCTTTGGAAAATGACCGTACAACCGGATCTCTACCAGACTGTTCCTACTTTGAGTCAGTTGCCAATACTAGGTCTGTAATTTATATGAAGCACATTTACTTCTATTTTGTATAACTATGTGGCTATGGAGAGCCGGATCTCCCAGTTCCATGTTTTCTATGAGTCATTTCTCTATAAAATTTTAGGTCTGTTACGAATTTAAGACTCCATAACTTACTTCTATTTCATATAACTATGTGGCTTTGAAAAAAGAGTCTCCACGAATCTGGTCCTCCTTTGAGTATTTTGCCAATAAAACTTTGGTCTGTAATTTATCTAAGACGCGTTTACTTCTATTTTGTATAACTATGTGGCTGTTGAGAGCCGGATTTCCGCTGTTCCATGTCTTTTTTGAGTTATCTTCTTATAAAACCTTAGATATGTTATAAATTTAAGAATTCATAACTTACGTCTATTTAGTCTAACTTTGTGGCTTTGGAGAAGGCAGTTGGGCCTGATCTGTACTAGGTTGAATCTTTCTTTACTTTAGGTCCATTTAATTTTCTTCTATTTTGTGTAACTCTAACTCTATGGCCGTGGAAGAAGGCAGTTGAGTCAGATCTGCGCGATGACTGGCTTATTTTATCCATAAATCTTTAGATGTGTCATTAATTTAAGACATTTTCAACTTATTTCTATTAGTATAACTTGGTGGCTTTGGAAAAAAACAGTTGAGTCGGATCTTCACCATGTTGAATCTTTCTCTACGTCAATTGCCAAGAAATTTCCTGGCTTACTATTAATTTAAGTGCTTTTAACCTTCTTCTATCTTGTATAACTTTGTGGCCATGCAAACAGACAGTTGAGTCCGAGCTCCATTGCATCGGGTCTTCTTTGAGTCATTATCCAAAAAACGTTAGGCCTGTTATTAATTTCGAACTTTAAATTATTTTTTGAATAACTACGAAAAGACAGTTAAGCCAGATCTCCGCTTGATTGAGTCATTTGTTTTTTATTAAGTCATTTTAACTTATATTTTATCTAAACTTGTTGTCAAAAGACCTTAAATTTATAATAAACCTAGACATTTCCTGACAGTTGACCTAAAAATGGTTCGACATGGTGGAAATCCCGCTCAACGGTACTTTTCATAGCCACAAAGTTACTTAAAAAAGAATTTGGTGTCTTAAATAAATAACAGACCTAACGCTTTATTGAAAAATGACTCAAAGAGAACACCTGGTACAGTGGAGATCTGGATCAAGCGTTTTTTCATGACCACAAAGTTATACGAGATGGAGGAAGGTTTGAAGGTCTTAAATCAATGATAAACATAGACGTTTCTTGGTAAGGTTCAACATGGTGGAGATCCGGCTCAACTGCATTTTTCATAGCCACAGGGTTATTCAAAAAAGAACTTAGAGTCTTAAATAAATAACACACCTAACTACTTATTGGAAAGTGACTCAAGAAGGCTTCAGTGTAGTGGAGCTCTGGCTCAACCGCGATTTTTATAGATACAGAGTTATTCAAAAAGAATTTGGTGTCACAAATTGATAACTGACGTAATATTTTATTGAAAAATGACTCGGAGAAGACTTGGTTTAGTGTAGATCTGACTCACCTGCATTTTTCCACGGCCGCAGAGTTACCCAAAATAAAAGTAAACTAAATGGACATAAAGCATCTAAAGACTTTTTGGCAATTGGCCCAAGAAAAGTTCGATCTAGGAGATCCGCCTCAACTGCATTTTTCGTAGCCACGGAGTATTTCAAAGGAATTTGGAGTCTCAAACTTATAACAGACTTAACGTTTTATCGAGATATGGCTCAGAGGAGACGTGGCATAGTGGAGATTTGACTCAACTGCCTTTTTCAACGGCCAGAGAATTATACAAAAAAAAAGTAAATTAAATGGACTTGAGATTTATGGGCAATTGACTCAAGAAAGCTTCAGTCTAGTGGAGATCTGGCTCAACTGTAATTTTCAGAGCAACAGAGTTATTCAAAAAGAATTTAGAGTCTCAAATTAATAACTGACTTAACATTTTATTGGAAAATGACTCAGAGAAGACTCGGTACAGTGGAGATTTGACTCAACTGCCTTTTTCCACAGCTACGGAGCTACACAAAAAAGAGATAAATTAAATGGACTTAAGATTTATTGGTAATTGACTCATGAAAGGCTGCGTCTAGTGGAAATCTGACTCAACTGCAACTTTTGTAGCTAGAGAGTTATTGAGAAAGAATTATGGGTCTCAATTAATAACTGACGTAACATTTTATTGGAAAATGACTCAGAGAAGACTCGGTACAGTGGAGATTTGACTCAACTGCCTTTTTCCACAGCTACGGAGCTACACAAAAAAGAGATAAATTAAATGGACTTAAGATTTATTGGTAATTGACTCATGAAAGGCTGCGTCTAGTGGAAATCTGACTCAACTGCAACTTTTGTAGCTAGAGAGTTATTGAGAAAGAATTAAGGGTCTCAATTAATAACTGACGTAACATTTTATTGGAAAATGACTCAGAGAAGACTCGGTACAGTGGAGATTTGACTCAACTGCCTTTTTCCACAGCTACGGAGCTACACAAAAAAGAGATAAATTAAATGGACTTAAGATTTATTGGTAATTGACTCATGAAAGGCTGCGTCTAGTGGAAATCTGACTCAACTGCAACTTTTGTAGCTAGAGAGTTATTGAGAAAGAATTAAGGGTCTCAATTAATAACTGACGTAACATTTTATTGGAAAATGACTCAGAGAAGACTCGGTACAGTGGAGATTTGACTCAACTGCCTTTTTCCACGACTACGGAGCTACACAAAAACGAAGTAAATTAAATGGACTTAAGATTTATTTGCAATTGACTCAAGAAAGGTTCAGTTTAGTAGAGATCCGTCTCAACTCCATTTTTCGCAGCCACGGAGTAGTTCAAAAGATTTTGGAGTCTCAAACATATAACAGACATAACGCTTTATTAGGAAGTGGCTCAGAGAAGACGTGGTATAGTGGAGATTTGACTCAACTGCCTTTTTCAATGGCCACATAGTTATACAAGAAAGAAGTAAATTAAATGGACTTAAGATTTATTAGAAAGTGACTCAAGAAGGCTTCAGTGTAGTGGAGATCTGGCTCAACTGAAATTTTTATAGATACAGAGTTATTCAAAAAGAATTTGGAGTCTCAAATTAATAACTGATGTAACATTTTATTGGAAAATGACTCAGAGAAGACTCGGTACCCCTCTGATTTGACTCAGTTGCCTTTTTCCACGGCTACGGAGTTACACAAAAAAAGAAGTAAATTACATGGACTTAAGATTTATTGGCAATTGACTCAAGAAAGGTTCAACCTAGTGGAGATCCACCTCAACTGCATTTTTCGTAGCCATGGGTAATTCAAAGGAATTTGGGTCTCAAACTTATAACAGACCTAACGTTTTATTGAGATATGGCTCAGAGGAGACGTGGTATAGTGGAGATTTGACTCAACTGCCTTTTTCAACGGCCAGAGAATTATACAAGAAAGAAGTAAATTTATGCACAATTGACTCGAGAAAGCTTCAGTCTAGTGGAGATCTGGCTCAACTGTAATTTTCAGAGCAACAGAGTTATTCAAAAAGAATTTAGAGTCTCAAATTAATAACTGGCGTAACCTTTTATTGGAAAATGACTCACAGAAGACTCGGTACAGTGGAGATTTGACTCAACTGCCTTTTTCCACAGCTACGGAGCTACACAAAAAAGAGATAAATTAAATGGACTTAAGATTTATTGGTAATTGACTCATGAAAGGCTGCGTCTAGTGGAAATCTGACTCAACTGCAACTTTTGTAGCTAGAGAGTTATTGAGAAAGAATTAAGGGTCTCAATTAATAACTGACGTAACATTTTATTGGAAAATGACTCAGAGAAGACTCGGTACAGTGGAGATTTGACTCAACTGCCTTTTTCCACGACTACGGAGCTACACAAAAACGAAGTAAATTAAATGGACTTAAGATTTATTTGCAATTGACTCAAGAAAGGTTCAGTTTAGTAGAGATCCGTCTCAACTCCATTTATCGCAGCCACGGAGTAGTTCAAAAGATTTTGGAGTCTCAAACATATAACAGACATAACGCTTTAGTAGGAAGAGGCTCAGAGGAGTCGTGGTTTGGAGATTTGACTCAACTGCCTTATTCAATGGTCACAGAGTTACACAAGAAAGAAGTAAATTAAATGGACTTAAGATTTATTGGAAAGTGACTCAAGAAGGCTTCAGTGTAGTGGAGATCTGGCTCAACTGCGATTTTTATATATACAGAGTTATTCAAAAAGAATTTGGTGTCTTAAATTGATAACTGACGTAATATTTTATTGAAAAATGACTCAGAGAAGACTTGGTTTAGTGTAGATCTGACTCACCTGCAATTTTTCACGGCCGCAGAGTTACCCAAAATAAAAGTAAACTAAATGGACATAAAGCATCTAAAGACTTTTTGGCAATTGACTCAAGAAAAGTTCGATCTAGTGGAGATCCACTTCAACTGCATTTTTCGTAACCACGGAGTATTTCAACGGAATTTGGAGTCTCAAACTTATAACAGACATAACGCTTTATTAGGAAGTGGCTCAGAGGAGATGTGGTGTAGTGGTGATTTGACTCAACTGCCTTTTTCAACGGTCACAGAGTTACACAATAAAAAAGTAAATTAACTGGACTTAAAAATTAGTTGCAATTGACTCAAGAAAGGTCCGGTCTAGCAGAGATCTGGCTTAACTGCAATTTCTGTAGCTAGAGAGTTATTCGAGAAAATTGAAAGTCTCAAATTTATAACTGACGTAACATTTTATTGAAAAATGACTCATAGAAGATTTGGTAAATGGAGACCTGACTCAACTGCATTTTCCTCGGCCACAGAGTTACACAAAATAAAAGCGGATATAAAAGATCTATAGACTCATTGGCATTTGACTCAAGAAAGGTTCAACCTAGTGGAGATTCGTCTCATCTGCATTTTTCGTAGCCACGGAGTTGTTGAAAAGAATTTGGGGTCTCAAATTTATAACAGACCTAATGTTTTATTGGGATATGGCTCAGAGGAGACGTGGAACAGTGCCTTTTTTCACGACCACAAAGTTACACAAAAAATAAGTAAATTAAATGGACTTAAAAATTATTTGCAATTGACTCAACAAAGGTTCAGTCTAGCAGAGATCTCGCTCAACTGAAATTTTCGTAGCTAGAGAGTTATTCGAGAAAATTGTGAGTCTCAAATTAATAACTGACGTAACATTGTATTGGAAAATGACTCAGAGAGGACTTGGTGCAGTGGAGATCTGACTCACCTGCATTTTTCCACGATGGGCATAAAAGTCCTAAAGATTTATTGACAATTGACTCAAGAAGGTTCAACTTAGTAGAGATCCGCCTCAACTGTATTTTTCGTAGCCACCGAGTTATTCAAAAGAATTTGGGGTCTCAAATTTATTGGGAGATGGCTCAGAGGATACATGGTACTGTGAAGATTTGATTCAACTGCCTTTTTTCACGACCACAGGGCTACACAAAAAAGGAAATTAATTGGATTTAAGATTTATTGGCAAGTGACTCAGGAATGGTTCAGTCTAGTAGAGCTCTGTGTCCCGGTGGGTGTCTAGTTTTAGGTGGTGAGCGTGTCGCCCCTTAGTGCCGAGGAAGGTGGCTACTGGTTGAGATGCCATTTGCTTCTATGTATAGTATTCGGAGGTTATTTTGCCTCTAATGGTTGGACTGTCGTACTTGTTCAAAAAGAAGTTTTGAATTTGCTGTAGGTGGGTTGGAACATCGCGTATGCTTCCCACCATGTGGCTGCTAGGCCTCGGAATTGAGCGGTCGTACATCCACATCGCTTCCATCTACTGAAGGAATTCTACGGGATCCTCCAGACGAATGCAGAGAATATTGACTTTTTGCTTCGGTAGTCGCTGTTGTGACGTGGTACTGGTCTTCCACATGCTCCTTGATTGTGGACATTTTGCTGGTTGGTTGTGTTTGTTGAGCGCCACAGGGTTGTCGCAGTCCCAGAACTGTTTGTGGTTGTCTGACCTCTTGAGTTGGAGGCGGCTGGGCGTGTGATGTCGGGCATGTTGATGGTTCTTACAAGCGCGCTGTTTGCAAAATCTTTTGTGAAGACGGCCCAATCACGTTGGGCGCCACTTGTTATCGATCTTTCGTAGCTACAAAGTTATTCAAGAAGCATTGAGTGTTTCAAATTAATAACAGACAACATTTTATTGAAAAATGACTCAGAGAAGACTTGGTACAGTGGGGATCTGAGCCAACTGCATTTTTCCACGGCCACTGAGTTACACAAAGTAAAAGTAAACTAAATGGATATAAAAGACTTATTGGCAATTGACCTAGTGGAGATCCGTCTCACCTGCGTTTTTCGTAGCCACGGAGTTATTCAAGCCATTTGGGGTCTCAAATTAATAACAGACTTAATGCTTTTTTGGGATGTGGCTCAGAGGAGACGTGGTACAGTGGCGATCTGACTCAACTGTCTTTTTCCATGGCCATAACGTTACACAAAATAGAAGAAAGTTAAAAGGTCTTAAATTAATAATAAAATTTAAAACATGGCGACAGCTTTACAATTCCAATCTCGTTAGTAATTCAAGTACGTGGTACGTTCACTCTCCACAGACAACCTTCCGATAAACAAATTTCCACGTGTTATTTAACCGATTATTAATTATTTAAATACTTAAGTAAGGCTAACCAACGATCCAATAACTCAATGGAATTCGTTGGTTATCGCTTGGTAAGCACTTTCTAGGATGTAACGTTATTTTCGTGACTTACCGAGGGACCTCAATATTTTTATATCTATATCGCAGACATTCCGTTCCGTTCGCACAAAGCTGTTAAGTTTCAAACATGAACTTGACCCTGAAGAACAAATAATCATGATTAGGAAGTTGTTATTTTAGTTGTTAGCCTACATTTTCTTAATTTCATTGTTTCGTAGGAAGTGACAATGAACAAAGGAAATTGAAGAAACACGATAATTATAAAAAAATTATCGGTGGAGACGACGAACGAATTTGAAGATTAAGACGTGACGCGTGATGGACGTCTGTATTGTGTCTCCAAATAAATTTGTCCCGTACGAAATGAAGGAGAAAGTCTTCCCGATGAAGACTAATTTTGTATAATTACTTGGTCCTGAAGCCATCATCTTCATTTTGATGCCGAACGCATTGATAAATTGTATTCATGGCTTTCGACAAGTTCCTACAATTTCTTCCATGTCGTTTTTTTCCATTGACCAGGTTCTTAGTTTAGACACTACAGATGTCATCAGCTTCTCCAATTTTTCTCAATTCCTTTCTGGCTTTGAATTTCTGTTATTTTTATTCTTCTTGCAAAGGTTATACTACAACTTTAAGCACAAGCCACTTAGCTTGGTGTCTCTATTTTGCACAAACTTGGCAAGGTTTTTAGTTTGCACACTAGCTTTTTCAATTTTTTTTCCCCATTTTCGTCTCTCTTATTTAACCCAAGGCCTTGAATTTCTTACTCCTTCTACATTTCTTAGAAGGGTTATGCTATAACTTTAATGCCTAACCACCTTGGTAAGCTAGGGTGTCTCTATTTTGTACGAATTTGACCAGGTTCTTAGTCTGCAACCTAATTGAGGTCATTATTTGCTTGTTTGATTTTTTCTCCAGTTCTTTGCACTGCATAAAACCCAAAGCTTTGAGGTTCCTTGCAAATGTTTTACTATAACTTTAAGGCCTAGCAGCCTTGGTAAGGTAGGCGTCTCAATTTTGTACGAATTTGACTAGGGTCTTAGTTTGCACACCAAACGACGCCATTATCAGCTTCTTCAGTTTTTCCCCCACTTCTTTCTCTCGCATTAATCCCAAGGATTTGAATTTCTGGTTATTTTTATCTTCTTTCCAAAGGTTATGCTATTACTTTAATGCCTAGCAGCCTTGGTAAGCTTGGTGCCTCCATTTTGTACGAATTGGACTAGAGTCTTAGTTTGCACACCAAACAACGTCATTACCAGCTTCTTAAATTTCTTCCCCCACTTCTTTCTTTCGCATTAAGTCCAAGTATTTCAATTCCTGGTTATTTATATCTTTCTTACTAAGATTATGCTTTAACTTTAATACCTGACCACCTTGGTAAGCTTGGTGTCTCCATTTTGTACGAATTTGACCAGGTGCTTAGCCTGTAAACCAAATGACATCATTATCAGCTTCTGTAATTTTTTCCCTTCCATTTCTTTGCACTGCATTAAACCCAAGGCTTTGAATTTCGGGTTATTTTTAACTTTCTTGCAAAGGTTATGCTATAACTTTAACGCCTAGCAGCCTTGGTAAGGTAGGCCTCTCCATTTTGTACGAATTTGACCAGGTCCTTAGTCTGCAAACTAAATGATGTTACTAGAAGCTCCTTTAATCCCCCCCAATTTTTTGCAATACATTAAGCTCAAGGCTTTGAATTTCTGGTTATTTTTATCTTCCTTACAAAGGTTATGCTTAAACGTTAACGCCTAGCCACCTTGGTAAGCTTGATGTCCCATTTTGTACGAATTTGACCAGGTTATTAGTCTGCAAATCAAATGAGGTCATTACAAGCTTCTTTAATTCCCCCTCCCATTTCTTTGCACTACATTAAGCCCAAGGCTTTGAATTTCCCGTTATGTTTATCTTCCTTACAAAGGTTATGCTATAACTTTACTGCCTAGGCACCTTGGTAAGCTTGGATGTCTCTATTTTGTACGCATTTGACCAAGTTCTTGGTCTGTACACAAAAACGAAGCCATTATCAGCTTCTTAAATTTTTTCCCCATTTTTTCGTTCGCATTCGCCCAAGGCTTTGAAGTTCCGGTTATTTTTTATCTTCTTTACAAAGGTTAGGCTATAACTTTATTGCCTAGGCACCTTGGAAAGCTTGGGTGTCTCAATTTTGTTCGAATTTGACCAGGTTCTTGGTCTGCAATTTTGAAACTTACTTTTAATTTCAAGTTGGTTTTACTTTCAGTTGCGAACTGAAACATAAGGGGATTATTCTGGAAATCCGAACATTTCCCCTGTAATGCTGTAACTTTCCTCAGAATTCGGAAAATTCACGGATACGCGAAAATTTTTCCTGGAATCCAGGAATTTGGGTGTTTTTTTCAGAGCTCGGGAATTTCACCAAACGATCGGGAATTTTTTCGTAAACTTCGAGAATTTCCCCGGGAACCCGACGTTTCCTCCGTGAAACTCTTCATTATCATTTTTACTTTAAGCTCGATTTTCCATGCAATTTTAAGACTAGCTTTTAATTTTACATTGGTTTCATTTTCGTTGCGAACTGGAAATTACGGGGATTATTCTGGAAATCCGTATATTTCCCCTGTAATGCTGTAACTTTCCTCGGAATCCGGGTAATTCACGGATACGCGGAAGATTTTCGCGGAATCCAAGAATGTGGGTGTTTTTTTGAGAGCTACGGGATTTCATCAAACGATCGGGAATTATTTCATAAACGTCGAGATTTTCCCAAGGAACCCGACATTTCCTCCACGACACTCTTCATTATCAATTATACTTTAAGTTCGATTTTCCATGCATTTTTGAGACTTGCTTTTAATTTCAAGTTGGTTTCAATTATGGGGATTATTCTGGAAATTCGAATATTTCCCCTGTAATGCTGTAACTTTCCTCGGAATCTGGGAAATTCACGGATACGCAGAAAATTTTCGTAGAATCCATGAATTTTGGCGTTTTTTAAGGGCTACGGGATTTCACCAAACGACCGGATGTTTTTTCGTAAACTTCGAGAATTTCCCCGGGAACCCGACGTTTCCTCCGTGAAACTCTTCATTATCATTTTTACTTTAAGATCGATTTTCCATGCAATTTTGAGACTAGCTTTTAATTTCAAGTTGGTTTCACTTTCAGTTACGAACTGGAAATTACTGGGATTATTCTGGAAATTCGAATATTTCCCCTGTAATGCTGTAACTTTCCTCGGAATCCGGAAAATTCACGGATACTCGCAAAATTTTCCTAGAATCCAAGAAGTTGGGTATTTTTAAAGAGCTACGGGATTTCACCAAATGATTGGGAATTTTTTCGTAAACTTCGGGAAATTCCCCGGGAACCAGACGTTTCCTCCTTGAGACTTTTCATTATCATTTTTACTTTAAGCTCGATTTTCCATGCAATTTTGAGACTAGCTTTTAATTTCGAGTTGGTTTCACTTTCAGTTGCGAACTGGAAATTACAGGGATTATTCTGGAAATCCGAATATTTCCCTGTAATGCTGTAACTTTCCTCGGAATCTGGGAAATTTACGGATACGCAGAAAATTTTCCTAGAATCCAGGAATTTGGGTGTTTTTTCAGAGCTCCGGAATTTCACCAAACGATCGGGAATTTTTTCGTAAATTTCGAGAATTTCCCCGGGAACCCGACGTTTTCTCCGTGAAACTCTTCATTATCATTTTTACTTTAAGCTCGATTTTCCATGCAATTTTAAGACTAGCTTTTAATTTTACATTGGTTTCATTTTCGTTGCGAACTGGAAATTGCGGGGATTATTCTGGAAATCCGAATATTTCCCTTGTAATGCTGTAACTTTCCTCGGAATCCGGGATATTCACGGATACGCAGAAATTTTTTGTAGAATCCAGGAATTTTGACGTTTTTTAAGAGCTACGGGATTTCACCAAACGATCGGGAATTTTTCGTAAATTTCGAGAATTTCCCCGGGAACCCGCCGTTTCCTCCGTGAAACTCTTCATTATCATTTTTACTTCAAACTCGAAATTCCATGCAATTTTGAGACATGCTTTTAATTTCAAGTTGGTTTCACTTTCAGTTGCGAACTGGAAATTACGGGGATTATTCTGGAAATCCGTATATTTCCCCTGTAATGCTGTAACTTTTCTCGGAATTCCTAAAATTCACGGGTACACGGAAAATTTTCTAAGAATCCATGAATTTGGGTGTTTTTTAAGAGCTACGGGATTTCACCAAACGACCGGGAATTTTTGCGTAAACTTCGAGAATTTCCTTGGAAACCCGACATTCCCTCTGTGAAACTCTTCATTATCATTTTGACTTAAGCTCGATTTTCCGTGCAATTTTGAGACTTGCCTTTAATTTCAAGTTGGTTTCACTTTCAGTTGCGAACTGGAAATTACGGGGATTATTCTCGAAATCCGTATATTTCCCTTGTAGTGCTGTAACTTTCCTCGCAATCCGGGAAATTCACGGATACGTAGAAAATTTTCCTGGAATCCAGGAATTAGGGTGTTTTTTTAACAGCTACGGGATTTCACCAAACGATCGAGAATTTTTTCGTAAACTTTGAGCATTTCCCCGGGAACCCGACGTTTCCTCCGTAAGACTCTTCATTATCATTTTTTACTTTAAGCTCGATTTTCCATGCAATTTTGAGACTAGCTTTTAATTTCGAGTTGGTTTCACTTTCAGTTGCGAACTGGAAATTACGGGGATTATTCTGGAAATCCGAATATTCCCCTGTAATGCTGTAACTTTCCTCGGGTATCCGGCAAATTCACGTATACGCGGAAAATTTTCCTAGGATCCACGAATTTGGGTGTTTTTTTAAGAGCTGCGGGATTTCACCAAACGATCGGGAATTTTTTCGTACACTTCAAGAATTTCCTCGGGAACACGACGTTTCCCCCGTGAAACTCTACCTTGAGCTTGATTTTTTAATACAATTTTAAAACTAGTTTTTAACTTCAAATTGGTTTCAATTGAGATTGCGAACTGGGAAGAACCTCGGGATTATCCCAGAAACACCAAGATTTCCACGGGAATCTGGTACATTTTTTGGGGAACCCGGGAATTTCACGGATATGTGGAAAATTCTGTGAAATCAGGAACCCGGCTATTTTTGAGAGAGGTACGGGGATTTCACCGAAAAATCGGGGATTTATCCGTGAACGCCCTTCAAACGCGGGTACCAGGGAAGGATTTCTGTTTATAGTTTGAACGAAAATATGACTCGTTTACACTTGATAACTTTCTTCTTTTAATCGAATCTTGTATCTAACATTACTCTGCAATTAGAACTAGAACCAGACAATCTCACTCGTCAGCCTGGATATTCGTAACATACTTTGAGGAATTTGTAAAAAGCCTGCACAGCGACTTTCAAAGCTGAACTTGAACTACTTGTTATGTTAATGGACGTCTTATAACATACCTATAATCAGACCGATAAACGTTGGATATTGCCTGCTGGTTAGTCAGATTTATAATTATTATCTAATAACAATAAAGCAATAACCCGAGAACCGTGTACACATATGGTGATGTCGTTACATAAATAGCATGCAAAAACTGGATACATTCCTGGATCATTTAACGCATCATTCGCTATAAATATGTCGTTGAAACGCCATATGCCGGAGTAATTCTAGATCGTGTGCGGATATTAAATTTCTTACGAACTTCCTCAGCGTCGTGGAGCGATCGAGACGTTTGTGCAAGATTGCTGACGTATGTTTTTTTCACTTTTGATCATGCGAACATGAAGTTCAAGTGGAATTGCCTGACAAAAGTTCAAACACTGGGATGATTCCAAATCACGCGAAAACAAACGTGTAGTGGTTCCAAATAGGTACGCAAGTTTGGAGTGTCTAAAGAACCGCATATTACAAACTGCAGTTTATAATTTGTACCCCATTATCGCTAACGAAGCAACAATTCAAACAAACCACGCGAAAACAAATGTGTAGTGGTTCCAAACAGGTACTCAAGTTTTGAGTGTTTAAATAATTGCACGTTACAGAGTGGGATACACAGCTTATTCGCCTTAATGGGGTACCGAAATAATAATGCAAGCAAACCACGCGATAACAAACGTGTAGTGGTTCCAAACAGGTACCTAAGTATGGAGCTACAAAGTGCAGTTTACATATTGTACCCCATTATCGGCACCGAAGCAGTAATTCACATAAACTGCGAAAAAGCAAAAGTGTAGTGGTTCCAAACAGGTACGCAAGTTTGTAGCGGTTAAAAAATTGCACGCTACAAAGTGTAGTTTACAATTTTTACTTTATTATCGGTAGCGAAGCCATGACTCAAACAAACCACGCGAAAACAAACATCTAGTGGTTCCAAACAGGTACCCTAGTTTAGAGCGTTTAACAAATTGCACGCTACAAAGTACAGTTGAACAGTTTGTACTCCATTATTGGTAAACGAAGCAACAATTTAAACAAACCACGAGAAATTAAACGTGTAGTGGTTCCAAACAGGTACCTTAGTTTGGAGCATTTAAAAAATTGCACGCTACAAGTGCAGTTGAGCAGTTTGAACTCCATTATCGGTAAACGAAGCAACAATCTTAACAAACCACGCGAAAACAAACGTGTAGTGGTTCCAAACAGGTACCCAAGGTTGAAGCGTTTAAAAAATTGCACGCTACAAAGTGCAGTTGAGTAGTTTGTACTCCATTATCGGTAAACGAAGCAACAATCAAACAAACCACGAGAAAATAAACATGTAGTGGTTCCAAACAGGTACCTTAGTTTGTAGCGTTTAAAAAATTGCACGTTACAAAGTGTAGTTTACATTTTGTACCCCCATTTGACTTCAAGAAACAAATGCGATCGATATTCATTCGATAAACTTGATTCGTAGTTGAATTTTGGTCGATGTTGTAGTGAATAAGAAAGTTTCAAGCTAAGAAATAACCTAGGGGAGGGGCGGGGGAGTCTTTATAATCCACCAGTTGTTTTTGTACGAAGGCAACGATTGAGGCTCCCGGAACTAGACCTCCATTAATATGTATTTGATGAGCCTTATTTGCAGATGAATTTGAGCCGACCTTATCTTAAAAAGGAAAGTCTCCAACTAGGAAATAACCTGGGGGGGGTCTTCTTTAACCAACAGTTGTTTTGTAAGGAGGCGAAGATTGAGGCTCCAGGAAGTAGGCTCCAACTGACATTTATTTGATGAAGTTTGTAGATGAATTTAAGCCAATTCTGTCGTAAAAAAGAAAGTCCCAAGCTACGAAATAGCCTGGTGGAGGAGGGGGTACTTATTATCCACCCGTTGTTTTTGTAAGAAGGCAACGATTGAGGCTCTAGGAACTAGACCTCCATTAATATTTATTTGATGAACCTTATTTGCAGATGAATTTGAGCCGACCTTGCCTTAAAAAAGAAAGTCTCCAGCTAGGAAATAACCTGAGGGGGGGGGTCTTCTTTATCCAACAGTTGTTTTGTAAGGAGGCGAAAATTGAGGCTCCAGGAAGTAGGCCCCAACTGACATTTATTTGATGAACTTTGTAGATGAATTTAAGTCGATTCTGCCGTAAAAAAGAAAGTATCAAGCTACGAAATAACCTTGGACGAGGGGTTATTTATTATCCACCAGTCGATCTTGTAAGAAAGAGGCAATGATTGAGGTTCCAGGAACCTCAATTGATATTTATTTTATGAACCTTATTTGCAGATGAATTTAAGCCGACGTTGCCGTAAAAAAAAGGTCTCAAGCCTAGGGAGGTCTTTCTTATTCGCCGGTTATTTTTTGTACGAAGAAGGCAACGATTGAGGCTCCAGGAAGTAGACCCCAACAGACATTTATTTGATGAACTTTGTTTGTAGATGAATTTAAGCCTACATCGCCAAAAAATAAAGTCTCAAGCTATGAAATAACGAAGGAGGGGGAGGCGTATTTTTCGCCAGTTGTTTTTGTACGAAGAAAGCAATGATTGAGGCTTCAGCAAGTAGACCCCAACTGACATTTATTTGATGAACTTTGTAGATGAATTTAAGCCGATGCTGCCATAAAAAAAGTCTCAAGCTAAAAGTAACCTTGTTACGTGCCAAAAATTCGGCACTAGACATTTTTAAATAAGTGCGGGAGTTTCGCGCCATAAATTTGAAAGACTTGTTGCGCGTATTTCGGTCACGACAGAGTGCGTTTGCGCCAGATCGCGCCGACGCGTGTGGGAGAAGAAAAATGGGGAGTTTCTACAAGACGCTGGGACTTGGACTTTGCTTTTGAACATCAAGAAGAGTGGTTGGGTCTGGTATCGTATCTTTATCTTAATTAAGTAAATTCCTTTTTCTCTTGCTTATCTTTGTTTATCGTTCCCTATAAACCCGTTCCCGTCGTTACCTCTACATACAGGAAGAAGATACAAATCTGGAAGCAACCTGGCCTAACAGCAGTCCACGCCCTGAGAACCATGTTTAAATAATCCCGAAGGACGCCCGGCTAGCTGGAGCAACCCTGAAGGAAGCCGTAGCCGCCATCTTTAAATAATTCGGTAGGGAGCTACGAGCAACTCTGAAAGAAATAGTTCTGTGAGACGCTTACATATTTACGTAAGTTCCCCGTGTGTGGGGTTTTTTATAATCTAGTTTATGAATTTTGCATATTTCGTCATTTACGTGTAATAATTTGCAAATTGTGTGACGTCATTGACAGATGGGCGCGCTAATTTCCACATTATAGATTAGCGTTACAGACTGTCTTTTGTGACTCTTATACCTCGCTTACGGTAAAAGGAGGGGGGTCTTTATTAGCCGCTAGTTATTTTTGTAAGAAGAAGGAGGCGACGATTGAGGCTCCAGGAATTAGACCCCAATTGATATTTATTTCATGAACTTTATTTGTAGATAAATTTTAGTTGATGTTGCCGTAAAAAAGAAAGTCTAAAACTAGAAAAAACCTAGTGGAATTCTTTATTCTGCGCTAGTAATTTCCGCAAGCAGAAGATGGCGTCGACTGTGACTCCACGAAGCAGATGCGATCGATATTCATTTGATGACCTTGACTCGTAGTTCAATTTTGGCGATGTTGCCGTGAATAAGAAAGTCTCAAGCTAGGAAATAACCTGGGGGGGGGAGGGTCTTCTTTAACCAACAGTTGTTTTTGTAAGAAGGAGACGACTACTGAGGCTCCAGGAACTAAACCTCAATTGATATTTATTTGAAAAACCTTATTTGCAGATGAATTAAAGCCGATGTTGACATCAACATGAAAGTTTCAAGCTAGGAAATAACGTAGGGAGGTCTTTGTTATTCGCCAGTTATTTTTGTAAAAAAAAGAATGGGACAATTGAGGCTCACCAAGCGAAAATAAAAGTGTAGTGGTTCCAAACAGGTACCCCGGTATGGAATGTTTAAAAAATTGCACGCTACAAAGTGCAGTTTCCAGTTTGTACCTTATTAACAGCACCGAAGCAGTAGTTCATATAAACCGGGAAAGGGCAAACGTGTAGTGGTTCCAAACAGATACATAAGTTTGAAGTGTTTAAAAACCACACGCTACAAAGTGTAACCTACAGTTTGAACCCCATTATCGGTAACCAAGCAACAATTCAAACAAACCACGCAAAAACAAACGTGTAGTGGTTCCAAGCAATTACCTAGGTTTGAGCATTTAAAAAATTGCACGCTACAAAGTGCAGTTTACGCATTGTACCCTATTATCGGGCAACGAAGCAACAATTTAAACAAACCGCTCGACAACAAACGTGTAGTGGTTCCAAACAGGTACGCAAGTTTGGAGTGTTTAAAAGACTGCGCATTACAAACGGTAGTAGACAATTTGTACCCAATTATCGATCACGAACTAACAGTTCAAACAAACCACGCGAAAGCACACGTGTAGTGGTTCCAAACAGGTACCCAAGTTTGTAGTGTTTAAGAAAGGGTACGTTAGAAGGTGCAGTTTACGGATTGTACCCTATTATAGGATAACGAGGCAACAATTCAAACAAACTACGCGAATACAAATGTGTAGTGATTCCAAACCGGTACCCAACTTTGGAGTGTTTAAAAAATTGCACACTACAAAGTGCAGTTTACAGTTTGTACCCCATTTTCAGCACCGAAACAGTAATTTAAATAAACCGTAAAAAGACAAACGTGTAGTGGTTCCAAACAGATACATAAGTTTGAAGTGTTTAAAAACTACACGCTACAAAGTGTAAGCTACAGTTTGTACTCTATTATCGGTAACGAAGCAACAATTCAGACAAACTACGCCAAAAACAAACGTGTAGTGGTTCCAAACACGTACCCAAATTTGGAGTGTTTAAAAAATTGCACGCTACAAAATGCATTTTACAGTTTGTACCCCATAATCGGTAACGAAACAACAATTCAAATAGACTGCTCGACAACAAACGTGTTGTGGTTCCAAACAGGTACGCAAGTTTGGAGTGTTTAAAAGACTGCGCATTACAAACTAGTAGACAATTTGTACCCCATTATCGATCACGAACTAACAGTTCAAACAAACCACGCGAAAGCACACGTGTAGTGGTTCCAAACAGGTACCCAAGTTTCGAGTGTTTAAAAAATTGTACGCTACAAAGTGCAGTTTACGTATTGTACCCCATTATCGGGTAACGAAGCAACAATTCAAACAAACCGCTCCACAACAAACGTGCAGTGGTTCCAAACAGGTACGCAAGTTTGGAGTGTTTAAAAGACTGCGCATTACAAACTGTAGTAGACAATTTGTACCCCATTATCGATAACGAACTAACAATTCAAACAAACCACTCGAAAGCACACGTGTAGTGGTTCCAAACAGGTACCCAAGTTTGGAGTGTTTAAACAATTGCACGCTATAAGTTGCAGTTTACGGATTGTACCCTATTATCGGGTAACAAAGCAACAATTCAAACAAACTAACTCGGAAACAAATGTGTAGTGGTTGCAAACAGGTACTCAAGTTTGGAGTGTTTAAAAAATTGCACGCTACAAAGTGTAGTTTACAGTTTGTACCCCATTTTCAGCACCGAAACAGTAATTCAAATAAACCGGTAAAAGACAAACGTGTAGTGGTTCCAAACAGGTACCTAAGTTTGGAGTGTTTAAAAACTACACGCTACAAAGTATAACCTACAGTTTGTACCCTATTATCGGTAACGAAGCAACAATTCAAACAAACCACGCAAAAACAAACGTGTAATGGTTCCAAGCAGGTACCTAGGTTTGAGCATTTAAAAAATTGCACGCTACAAAGTGCAGTTTACGGATTGTACCCTATTATCGGTTAACGAAGCAACAATTCAAACAAACCAATCAAAAACAAACGTGTAGTGGTTCCAAGCAGGTAACTAGGTTTGAGAATTTAAAAAATTGCACGCTACAAAGTGCAGTTTACGGATTGTACCCTATTATCGGGTAACGAAGCAACAATTCAAGCAAACTACGCGAAAACAAATGTATAATGGTTCCAAACAGGTACCTAAGTTTGGAGTGTTTAAAAAACTACACGCTACAAGGTGTATCTTACAGTTTGTACCCCATTATCGGCAACAAAGCAACAATTCAACATACCACGTGGAAACAAACGTAGTGGTTCTAAATAGGTGCCCAAGTGTGGAGCGTTTAAAAAATTGCACGCTACAAAGTGCAGTTTACAGTTTGCACTCCATCATCAGCACCGAAGCTGTAATTCAAATAAACCGCGAAACTACACGCTACAAATTGTTAACTTACAGTTTGTACCGTATTATCGGTAATGAAGCAAAAATTTGAACAAACCTCGCGAAAACCAACGCGTAGTGGTTCCAAACAGATACATAAGTTTGAAGTGTTTAAAAACTACACGCTACTAAGTGTAACCTACAGTTTGTACCCTATTATCGGTAACGAAGTAACAATTCAAACAAACTACGCCAAAAACAAATGTGTAGTTGTTCCAAACACGTACCCAAATTTGGAGTGTTTAAAAAATTGCACGCTACAAAATGCAGTTTACAGTTTGTACCCCATTATCGGTAACGAAGCAACAATTCATACAAACCACTCTACAACAAACGTGTAGTGGTTCCAAACAGGTACGCAAGTTTGGAGGGTCTAAAAGACTGCGCATTACAAACTAGTAGACAATTTGTACCCCATTATCGATCACGAACTAACAGTTCAAACAAACCATGCGAAAGCACACGTGTAGTGGTTCCAAACAGGTACCCAAGTTTGGAGTGTTTAAGAAACGGTACGTTAGAAGGTGCAGTTTACGGATTGTACCCTATTATCGGGTAACGAAGCAACAAATCAAACAAACTACGCGAAAACAAATGTGTAGTGATTCCAAACCGGTACTCAAGTTTGGAGTGTTTAAAAAATTGCACGCTACAAAGTGTAGTTTACAGTTTGTACCCCATTTTCAGCACCGAAACAGTAATTTAAATAAACCGTAAAAAGACAAACGTGTAGTGGTTCCAAACAGATACATAAGTTTGAAATGTTTAAAAACTATACGCTACAAAGTGTAAGCTACAGTTTGTACTCTATTATCGGTAACGAAGCAACAATTCAGACAAACTACGCCAAAAACAAACGTGCAGTGGTTCCAAACACGTACCCAAATTTGGAGTGTTTAAAAAATTGCACGCTACAAAATGCATTTTACAGTTTGTACCCCATTATCGGTAACGAAGCAACAATTCATACAAACCACTCTACAACAAACGTGTAGTGGTTCCAAACAGGTACGCAAGTTTGGAGGGTCTAAAAGACTGCGCATTACAAACTAGTAGACAATTTGTACCCCATTATCGATCACGAACTAACAGTTCAAACAAACCATGCGAAAGCACACGTGTAGTGGTTCCAAACAGGTACCCAAGTTTGGAGTGTTTAAGAAACGGTACGTTAGAAGGTGCAGTTTACGGATTGTACCCTATTATCGGGTAACGAAGCAACAAATCAAACAAACTACGCGAAAACAAATGTGTAGTGATTCCAAACCGGTACCCAAGTTTGGAGTGTTTAAAAAATTGCACGCTACAAAGTGTAGTTTACAGTTTGTACCCCATTTTCAGCACCGAAACAGTAATTTAAATAAACCGTAAAAAGACAAACGTGTAGTGGTTCCAAACAGATACATAAGTTTGAAGTGTTTAAAAACTATACGCTACAAAGTGTAAGCTACAGTTTGTACTTTATTATCGGTAACGAAGCAACAATTCAGACAAACTACGCCAAAAACAAACGTGTAGTGGTTCCAAACACGTACCCAAATTTGGAGTATTTAAAAAATTGCAAGCTACAAAATGCAGTTTATGGATTGTACCCCATTATCGGGTAACGAAGCAACAATTCAAACAAACCGCTCGACAACAAACGTGTAGTGGTTCCAAACAGGTACGCAAGTTTGGAGTGTTTAAAAGATTGCGCATTACAAACTGTAGTTGACAATTTGTACCCCATTATCGATAACGAAGTAACAGTTCAAACAAACAACGCGAAAACACTTGTGTAGTGGTTCCAAAGTACCCAAGTTTGTAGTGTTTAAGAAACTGTACGCTACAAGGTGCAGTTTACGTATTGTACCCTATTATCGGGTAACGAAGCAACAACGCATTTTAGAAACAGTTGGAGCGCTTCCGGGATTCAGCTCGAGCGGATTTGGGCCCACTTGTAGAACACGCCCATTTTGGGAGTAACTTTTGGGCGACTTGAACTGAATAAGACGCACAATCGATCAGGGTTCTGAGCGTGCCGCTTAAGCATAACCAACCTAGTGACGTAATTAGGGTGTAACTACGCAGTGCTGCCAACTTCACGCGCCTAACCAATCTATAAATTGCAAAACCTTAAGAATGCCACTAGAAAAACAAGTTGTAATAGATAATGAAGCAGAAAAAGCAGCAATAAACGTACCAGAATTTCTCTAAATTCAACTACACACAAGTTTAAACTTGGCATTCAAATTATAGTTGTAATACTAGTTAAGCAGGTAATTTTTTTACATGGGTCAATACGCTCGACTAACTCACACTTATTACATAATAGAATGAGCAACAAACCCACAGACTCGTACAGCTTAAAATGCTACTCTTGAGGAATTTCTTCTGTTTATTTAAGACAGGTAATTTTTAAATAGACCGTCCGGAGGGTATTGTTGGAAGTGTCGGGCCGCTGCAAAGAGAAATTTGCAGGTTAGGGAATGTTTAGAGGGTATCTCGGGACAAAGCCGGTTTGTGGCAGGCTTTTAGAGAAGGCGAAAAGTTCAATGACTAGATTACCCACTGTTTGTGAATTGCAAAGAATGTTGGTAAAGTTTGATGCCTGAGGCAACTTGGAGATGGTATGTTGGGCTTCTCGTGCACAAAAATTCAAAGCATTTTCATCTAATGCCTAAATATCAACAGATTTTGTAATTGCAATTACAAACGTTCTTTAAAAAAATTTTGTGAGGGAAATCAAAAATCCAATCGCTTTATTTAATATAGTTATTTAATATAGTTTAGTATTTAATACTGGAAAATCAAAACACAATTGTTTATTTCATATAAACGACAAATTATTTAGTGTTTAAGTACTAGAAACTTCAAACCCACACTTGTCTATTTCATATATAAAAATTAAAGAAAAGGCAAATTATTTAGTGTTTAAATACTGAAAAACCAAACTCACACTTGTATATTTCATACCTAAAAGAAATTAAAAAAGAGCAAAATTAGTTTAGTGTTTAAATACCGAAACATCCAGTCATAAAAATTAAAGAAAGGATAAATTAATTAGTATTTAAATACAGGAAATTACAAACACACTTGTCTATTTCATATCTAAAAAATTAGAGAAAGGGCAAATTGTTTTAGTATTTAAATACTGGAAAGTCCTAACCCACATATTTGTCATATCTAAAAGAAATTACTGAAAGGGTAAATTATTTAGTGTTTAAGTACTGGAAAATCCAAACCCACACTTGTCTATTTCATATAAAAAAATTAAAGAAAAGGCAAATTATTTAGTGTTTATACTGAAAACCGAACTTGCACTTGCATATTTTATATCTAAAAGGAATCAAAGAAATAGCAAAATTAATTTAGTGTTTAAATAGCGAAAAATACAGTCATAAAAATCAAAGAAAGGATAAATTATTTAGTATTTAAATACAGGAAATTACAAACACACTTTACTATTTCATATTTAAAAAATTAAAGAAAGGGCAAATTGTTTTAGTGTTTAAATCCTGAAAATTTCTAACCCACACTTATCTATTTCATACAAAAAGATTAAAGAAAAGGCAAATTATTTAGTGTTTAAATACTGAAAACCAAACTCACACTTGCATATTTTATATCTAAAAGAAACCAAAAGGAAGCAAAACTAATTTAGTGTTTAAATAGCGAACAATCCATTTATAAAAATTTAAAGATAGGATAAATGATTTAGTATTTAAGTACTGGAAAATTCAAAGCCACACTTGTCTATTTCATATAAAAATTAAAGAAAGGGCAAATTATTTAGTGTTTAAATACTGAAAAACCAAACTCACACTTGCATATTTCATACCTAAAAGAAATTAAAAAAGAGCAAAATTAGTTTAGTGTTTAAATACCAAAAGTCCAGTCATAAAAAACTTAAAGAAAGGATAAATTATTTAGTGTTTAAATACAGGAATTTACAAACACACTTGTCTATTTCATATTTAAAAAATTAGAGAAAGGGCAAATTGTTTTAGTATTTAAATACTGGAAAATCCTAACCCACATATTTGTCGTATCTAAAAGAAATTACTGAAAGGGTAAATTATTTAGTGTTTAAGTACTGGAAAATCCAAACCCACACTTGTCTATTTCATACCTAAAAGAAATTAAAAAGAGCAAAATTAGTTTAGAGTTTAAATACAGAAAAATCCAGTCATAATAAATTAAAGAAAGGATAAATTATTTAGTGTTTAAATATAGGAAATTACAAACACACTTGTCTATTTCATATCTAAAAAATTAAAGAAAAATCAAATTATTTAGAGTTTAAATACTGAAAAACCAAACTCACACTCGTATATTTCATATAAAGAAATTAAAGAAAAGGCAAATTATTTAGTGGGTTAAATACTGAAAACCGAACTCACACTTACATATTTCATATCTAAAAGGAATTAAAGAAAGAGCAAAATTAATTTAGTGTTTAAATAGCGAAAAATCCAGTCATAAAAAATTAAACAAAGGAGAAATTATTTAATGTTTAAGTACAGGAAATTACAAACACACTTGTCTATTTCATATCTAAAAAATTAGAGAAAGGGCAAATTGTTTTAGTGTTTAAATACTGGAAAATCCTAACCCACATGTTTGTCATATCTAAACGAAGTTACTGAAAGGGTAAATTGTTTAGTGTTTAAGTACTGAAAACAAAACTCACACTTGTCATGTTTCATATCTGAAAGAATTCAAAGAAAGAGCAAAATTAATTTAGTGTTTAAATAGCGAAAATTCAGTCATAAAAAATTAAAGAAAGGATAAATGATTTAGTATTTAAGTACTGGAAAATCCAAACCCACACTTCTCTATTTCATATAAATAAATTAAAGAAAAGGCAAATTATTTAGTGTTTAAATACTGAAAAACCAAACGCACACTTGTATATTTCATACCTAAAAGAAATTAAAAAAGAGCAAAATTAGTTTAGTGTTTAAATACCGAAAAATCCGGTCATAAAAATTAAAGAAAGGATAAATTATTTAGTGTTTAAATACAGGAAATTACAAACACACTTGCTATTTCATATCTAAAAACTAAGAGAAAGGGCAAATTGTTTTAGTGTTTAAATACTGGAAAATTCTAATCCACACTTGTCTATTTCATATAAAAATATTAAAGAAAAGGCAAATTATTTAGTGTTTAATTACTGAAAACCGAATTCACACTTACATATATCATATCTAAAAAGAATTAAAGAAAGAGCAAAATTAATTTAGTGTTTAAATAGCGAAAAATCCTGTCATAAAAAATTAAAGAAAGGACTAATGATTTAGTATTTAAGTACTGGAAAATCCAAATCCACACTTCTCTATTTCATATAAATAAATTAAAGAAAAGGCAAATTATTTAGTGTTTAAATACTTAAAACCAAACTCACACTTGTATATTTCATACCTAAAAGAAATTAAAAAAGAGCAAAATTAGTTTAGTGTTTAAATACCGAAAAATCCGGTCATAAAAATTAAAGAAAGGATAAATTATATAGTGTTTAAATACAGGAAATTACAAACACACATGTCTATTTCATATTTAAAAAATTAGAGAAAGGGCAAATTGTTTTAGTGTTTAAATACTGGAAACTTCTAACCCACACTTGTCTATTTCATATAAAAAATTAAAGAAAAGGCAAATTATATAGTGTTTAAATACTGAAAACCAAACTCACACTTGTATATTTCATATCTTACAGAATTTAAAGAAAGAGCAAAATTAATTTAATGTTTAAATGGCGAAAAATAGTTTAGTGTTTAAATACCGGAAAATGCAGTCACACTTGTTTTTTCATATTTTAAAAATTAAAGAAAGGGTAAATTATTTAGTTTCAAATATCGGAAATCCAAACACACTTGATTATTTCGTATCCAAAAGAAAATAAAAAAGACACTATTTCAAATTCGCTTTTAACTAGTTTTTGAAGAGAAAAAGTTAGGAAAGGCACCTTAGACTCTTAACGACCGTCCTTGCGACTAGTTAACGGGCAGATTTTTGTTAATTACCCTATTTCAAATTCACTTCGCACTAGTTCTTGTTGTTTGAGTTAGGAGAGGCGCCTTAGACTTTTAGCAACCGTTTTTGCGGCTAGCTAGCGACCAGATTTTCGTTAATTACACTGTTCCAAATTCGCTTTTAACTAGTTTTCGAAAAGAGAAAGTTAGGAAAGGCACCTTAGACTCTTAGCGACCGTCCTTGCGACTAATTAACGGCCAGATTTCGTTAATTACCCTATTTCAAATTCACTTCTCACTAGTTCTTGTTGTTTGAGTTAGGAAGGGCGCCTTAGACTTATAGCAACCGTTTTTGCGGCTAGCTAGCGACCAGATTTTCGTTAATTACACTGTTCCAAATTCGCTTTTAACTAGTTTTCGAAAAGAGAAAGTTAGGAAAGGCACCTTAGACTCTTAGCGACCGTCCTTGCGACTAATTAACGGCCAGATTTCGTTAATTACCCTATTTCAAATTCACTTCTCACTAGTTCTTATTGTTTGAGTTAGGAAGGGCGCCTTAGACTTTTAGCAACGGTTTTTGCGGCTAGCTAGCGACCAGATTTTCGTTAATTACACTGTTCCAAATTCGCTTTTAACTAGTTTTCGAAAAGAGAAAGTTAGGAAAGGCACCTTAGACTCTTAGCGACCGTCCTTGCGACTAATTAACGGCCAGATTTCGTTAATTACCCTATTTCAAATTCACTTCTCACTAGTTCTTGTTGTTTGAGTTAGGAAGGGCGCCTTAGACTTATAGCAACCGTTTTTGCGGCTAGCTAGCGACCAGATTTTCGTTAATTACACTGTTCCAAATTCGCTTTTAACTAGTTTTCGAAAAGAGAAAGTTAGGAAAGGCACCTTAGACTCTTAGCGACCGTCCTTGCGACTAATTAACGGCCAGATTTCGTTAATTACCCTATTTCAAATTCACTTCTCACTAGTTCTTGTTGTTTGAGTTAGGAAGGGCGCCTTAGACTTATAGCAACCGTTTTTGCGGCTAGCTAGCGACCAGATTTTCGTTAATTACACTGTTCCAAATTCGCTTTTAACTAGTTTTCGAAAAGAGAAAGTTAGGAAAGGCACCTTAGACTCTTAGCGACCGTCCTTGCGACTAATTAACGGCCAGATTTCGTTAATTACCCTATTTCAAATTCACTTCTCACTAGTTCTTGTTGTTTGAGTTAGGAAGGGCGCCTTAGACTTTTAGCAACCGTTTTTGCGGCTAGCTAGCGACCAGATTTTCGTTAATTACACCATTTCAAATTCGCTTTTAACTAGTTTTTGAAGAGAGAAAGTTAGGAAAGGCACCTTAGACTCTTAGCGACCGTCCTTGCGACTAATTAACGGCCAGATTTCGTTAATTACCCTATTTCAAATTCACTTCTCACTAGTTCTTGTTGTTTGAGTTAGGAAGGGCGTCTTAGACTTATAGCAACCGTTTTTGCGGCTAGCTAGCGACCAGATTTTCGTTAATTACACTGTTCCAAATTCGCTTTTAACTAGTTTTCGAAAAGAGAAAGTTAGGAAAGGCACCTTAGACTCTTAGCGACCGTCCTTGCGACTAATTAACGGCCAGATTTCGTTAATTACCCTATTTCAAATTCACTTCTCACTAGTTCTTGTTGTTTGAGTTAGGAAGGGCGCCTTAGACTTTAGCAACCGTTTTTTGCGGCTAGCTAGCGACCAGATTTTCGTTAATTACACTGTTCCAAATTCGCTTTTAACTAGTTTTCGAAAAGAGAAAGTTAGGAAAGGCACCTTAGACTCTTAGCGACCGTCCTTGCGACTAATTAACGGCCAGATTTCGTTAATTACCCTATTTCAAATTCACTTCTCACTAGTTCTTGTTGTTTGAGTTAGGAAGGGCGCCTTAGACTTATAGCAACCGTTTTGCGGCTAGCTAGCGACCAGATTTTCGTTAATTACACTGTTCCAAATTCGCTTTTAACTAGTTTTCGAAAAGAGAAAGTTAGGAAAGGCACCTTAGACTCTTAGCGACCGTCCTTGCGACTAATTAACGGCCAGATTTCGTTAATTACCCTATTTCAAATTCACTTCTCACTAGTTCTTGTTGTTTGAGTTAGGAAGGGCGCCTTAGACTTTAGCAACCGTTTTTGCGGCTAGCTAGCGACCAGATTTTCGTTAATTACACTGTTCCAAATTCGCTTTTAACTAGTTTTCGAAAAGAGAAAGTTAGGAAAGGCACCTTAGACTCTTAGCGACCGTCCTTGCGACTAATTAACGGCCAGATTTCGTTAATTACCCTATTTCAAATTCACTTCTCACTAGTTCTTGTTGTTTGAGTTAGGAAGGGCGCCTTAGACTTATAGCAACCGTTTTGCGGCTAGCTAGCGACCAGATTTTCGTTAATTACACTGTTCCAAATTCGCTTTTAACTAGTTTTCGAAAAAGAAAGTTAGGAAAGGCACCTTAGACTCTTAGCGACCGTCCTTGCGACTAATTAACGGCCAGATTTCGTTAATTACCCTATTTCAAATTCACTTCTCACTAGTTCTTGTTGTTTGAGTTAGGAAGGGCGCCTTAGACTTATAGCAACCGTTTTGCGGCTAGCTAGCGACCAGATTTTCGTTAATTACACTGTTCCAAATTCGCTTTTAACTAGTTTTCGAAAAGAGAAAGTTAGGAAAGGCACCTTAGACTCTTAGCGACCGTCCTTGCGACTAATTAACGGCCAGATTTCGTTAATTACCCTATTTCAAATCTTTCACTAGTTTTGTTTTAGAAGGAAGGGCGCCTAGCTTTAACCATTTTCGGTAATAGCGATCCAAATTTTTTAATTCTGTCAATTCGTTGAACATTTAAAAGAGAAAGTTAGGAAAGGCCCTTATCTTGCGACCTCCTTAGACCATTTCGCAATTTCTTAATTCCCTTTTAAATTAAGGCCTTGTTTGATTCGAAGGGCGCCTAGACTTGCAACCTTTTGGGTAATTGCAATTTCAATTCACCTTTACAAATTCTTTTAAAAAAGTTTTGAAAATTGAAAGCACTTGACATTAGCCTCTTCGTAATTAACGCCATTTCTTAATTACCCTATTTCAATTATTCTACAGTTTGTTGTTTGATTAGGAAGGGGCCTTGACTTATAGCAACCGTTTTCGGTAGTAGCGACCAGATTTTCGTTAATTCACTTTCCAAATGTTTAACAGTTTTCGAAAAGGAAATTAGAAAGGCACCTTGACTCTTACGACCGTCTTGCGTAATTAACGCCATTTCTTAATTACCCTATTTAAATTATCCCTAGTTCTGTTTTTGGTTAGGAAGGGCGCCTAGACTTATACAACCGTTTTCGCATGCACCAGTTTTCGTAATAAGTTCAAATCCCTTTAACTTTTTCGAAAAGAATTGGAAGGACCTTAACCTAGTCTTATTCCTAATTAAGCCATTTCTAATTCCCTTTTAATTAGAAGGGCGCTTGTTATAGAACGTTTTGCGGCTAGCTAACCAATTTCGTTATTCCTGTTCCAAATTCGTTTTAACATTTTCAAAAGAAAGTTGGAAAGGACTTAGTAGGACCCTTGACTATTAACGGCCGATTCGTTATTCCCTATTTAAATCATTTCTATTCTTTTTTATTGAAGGCCCTTAGCTTTGAACGTTTTGGGAGGCGCCAGATTTTCGTTATTCACTGTCCAAATTCGTTTTAACTGTTTTCAAAAGAAAGTTGGAAAGGCACTTAGATTAGGACGCCTTGACTATTAAGGCCGATTCGTTATTCCCTATTTAAATCATTTCTATTCTTTTTTATTGAAGGCCCTTAGTTTGACGTTTTTGGGCGCTAGCACAGATTTCGTTATTCCTGTTCAAATCGTTTTACTATTTTAAAAAAAGTTGAAAGCCCTTACTTAGCGACGCTATAGCTTTATCCTTAATTTTTTTTGAGGCTTTACTTTGCTTTTATTCAATTTTATTTAAAAATGAAGCTTCCTATAGCTTTATCCTTAATTTTTTTTGAGGCTTTACTTTGCTTTTATTCAATTTTATTTAAAGAAAGTTAGGAAAGGCACCTTAGACTCTTAGCGACCGTCCTTGCGACTAATTAACGGCCAGATTTCGTTAATTACCCTATTTCAAATTCACTTCTCACTAGTTCTTGTTGTTTGAGTTAGGAAGGGCGCCTTAGACTTATAGCAACCGTTTTTGCGGCTAGCTAGCGACCAGATTTTCGTTAATTACACTGTTCCAAATTCGCTTTTAACTAGTTTTCGAAAAGAGAAAGTTAGGAAAGGCACCTTAGACTCTTAGCGACCGTCCTTGCGACTAATTAACGGCCAGATTTCGTTAATTACCCTATTTCAAATTCACTTCTCACTAGTTCTTGTTGTTTGAGTTAGGAAGGGCGCCTTAGACTTATAGCAACCGTTTTGCGGCTAGCTAGCGACCAGATTTTCGTTAATTACACTTTCCAAATTCGCTTTTAACTAGTTTTGAAAAGAGAAAGTTAGGAAAGGCACCTTAGACTCTTAGCGACCGTCCTTGCGACTAATTAACGGCCAGATTTCGTTAATTACCCTATTTCAAATTCACTTCTCACTAGTTCTTGTTGTTTGAGTTAGGAAGGGCGCCTTAGACTTATAGCAACCGTTTTGCGGCTAGCTAGCGACCAGATTTTCGTTAATTACACTGTTCCAAATTCGCTTTTAACTAGTTTTCGAAAGAGAAAGTTAGGAAAGGCACCTTAGACTCTTAGCGACCGTCCTTGCGACTAATTAACGGCCAGATTTCGTTAATTACCCTATTTCAAATTCACTTCTCACTAGTTCTTGTTGTTTGAGTTAGGAAGGGCGCCTTAGACTTTTAGCAACCGTTTTTCGGCTAGCTAGCGACCAGATTTTCGTTAATTACACTGTTCCAAATTCGCTTTTAACTAGTTTTCGAAAAGAGAAAGTTAGGAAAGGCACCTTAGACTCTTAGCGACCGTCCTTGCGACTAATTAACGGCCAGATTTCGTTAATTACCCTATTTCAAATTCACTTCTCACTAGTTCTTGTTGTTTGAGTTAGGAAGGGCGCCTTAGACTTTTAGCAACCGTTTTTGCGGCTAGCTAGCGACCAGATTTTCGTTAATTACACCATTTCAAATTCGCTTTTAACTAGTTTTTGAAGAGAGAAAGTTAGGAAAGGCACCTTAGACTCTTAGCGACCGTCCTTGCGACTAATAAATGGCCAGATTTCGTTAATTACCCTATTTCAAATTCACTTCTCACTAGTTCTTGTTGTTTGAGTTAGGAAGGGCGCCTTAGACTTTTAGCAACCGTTTTTGCGGCTAGCTAGCGACCAGATTTTCGTTAATTACACCATTTCAAATTCGCTTTTAACTAGTTTTTGAAAAGAGAAAGTTAGGAAAGGCACCTTAGACTCTTAGCGACCGTCCTTGCGACTAATTAACGGCCAGATTTCGTTAATTACCCTATTTCAAATTCACTTCTCACTAGTTCTTGTTGTTTGAGTTAGGAAGGGCGCCTTAGACTTTAGCAACCGTTTTTGCGGCTAGCTAGCGACCAGATTTTCGTTAATTACACCATTTCAAATTCGCTTTTAACTAGTTTTTTGAAAGAGAAAGTTAGGAAAGGCACCTTAGACTCTTAGCGACCGTCCTTGCGACTAATAAATGGCCAGATTTCGTTAATTACCCTATTTCAAATTCACTTCTCACTAGTTCTTGTTGTTTGAGTTAGGAAGGGCGCCTTAGACTTTTAGCAACCGTTTTTGCGGCTAGCTAGCGACCAGATTTTCGTTAATTACACCATTTCAAATTCGCTTTTAACTAGTTTTTGAAAAGAGAAAGTTAGGAAAGGCACCTTAAACTCTTAGCGACCGTCCTTGCGACTAATTAACGGCCAGATTTTCGTTAATTATTCTATTACAAATTACTTTCACTAGTTCTTTTGTTTGAGTTAGGAAGGGCGCCTTAGACTTTTAGCAACGGTTTTTGCGGCTAGCTAGCGACCAGATTTTCGTTAATTACACTGTTCCAAATTCGCTTTTAACTAGTTTTCGAAAAGAGAAAGTTAGGAAAGGCACCTTAGACTCTTAGCGACCGTCCTTGCGACTAATTAATGGCCAGATTTTCGTTAATTACCTTATTTCAAATTCACTTCTCACTAGTTCGTGTTGTTTGAGTTAGGAAATGCGGCTTAGGCTTTCAGCAACCGTTTTTGCTGCTCACTAACGGGCAGCTTTTCGTTAATTACTTTATTTCAGATTCGCTTTTAACTAGTTCTTAAAATTAGTGTTAGTAAAAGCACCTTAGACTTTTAGTGACCGTCTTTGCTGCTAATTAACGGGCGGATTTCCGTTAATTACCCTATATCAAATTCACTTCTTACTAGTTCTTGTTGTTTCAGTTAGGAAAGGCGACTTAGACTTTTAGCAACCGTTTTTGCGGCTAGCTAGCGGCCAGATTTTCCTTAATTACTCTATTTCAAATTCGCTTTTAACTAGTTCTTGAAGCTAGAGTTATGAAAAGCACGTTAGAGTTTTAGCGACCGTCCTTGCGGCTAATTAACGGGCTGATTTCCGTTAATTATCATATTTCAAATTTACCTTTTACTAGTTTTTGTTGTTTGAGTTACGAAAGGTGTCTTAGACTTTTAGCAACCGCTTTTATGGCTAATTAACGGATTGCTTTATGTTAATTACTCTATTTCAAATTCATTTTTAACTAGTTTTTGTTCGTAGAGATAGGAAAAGCACATTAGATGTTTAGGAACCCTTTTGTGGGTAATTAACGGCATGCTTTTCGTTAAGTACTCTATTTCAAATTCACTTGGTATAATTTTCAAATGTTCCACTCAGGTTTTTGATTTTTTTAAACACCAGGTTAAAGGTTTTTATTACTTGGGGATGTTGCTTTGAGTCGAGGTCTCTGGGGCTAGGATTTTTCAGCTGTTACCTGAAATTTTCCCGTTATCCCTGCTGAGACACTAGTAGTACTAAGCGCGGCCGCTTTTGTAGCAACTAGTCGCTACGACGCGTTCGTTTATTGTTTGTAGAACCCTCGGTGCTATCAGAAAGTGCTGGGTTTCAGTGTTAACGGTGGTAACGTTTGCCGCTAGAAATTAGCTGCAGCTTCACCGTTAACCAGGTCAATAGAAAATCACTAAAAGCAGATCGCAGATCTTCTCTCGGGGCGCCCAAAACGATACAAAGACCACTGACATCCTTTATTTTAGAACCGTTTGTTAGTAAAAACGCCTGCAATAAAATCCAAGGAGTTTTCTCACGTAACAAACATTAACAATAATTTAATTACATAAAATTTCGTTGCAAAACCCATTTAAAACGAGGCAGTTCTATTGTTCGTGGGAAATCATCTCGGTTTTACTTTTTAATAATCGGCCGATCGGCCCACAACTATTCCGTTATATTTTTTCAGGCGTTGCAGGATTAATGACACGAAGACTAAGACTAATTAAAAATGTATACCTAACCTATCATTTCGAGGATATCATCAAGATACCTATACCAGCTCTGTAACTATTCGCCTATTCGCAATGATTATATCCATTCACATAATTGTCCGAATTATATTCTTTTGTCTATTGCCCTACTAAACTAGCTATGGTGATTTTAAACAAAGAATCGATGAATAGATAGATGGATACCGAACCTAATTTTCTTCGTCCGCGTTTTAATGATACAAAAGCAGGTTACGATAATAACGCGAGCGGCCTTTAAAGGTATTTTCTGTAGAGAATGGACTTGGATGTCCTCCGTTAATAATCTATAAAATTTTATTAACGAAAAATCTTAGCGATTTGGTTAAATTAGCTTAACGAGAAACCAAAAATCGTACATATTTCACAAAAGTTTTCCGTTAATTAGCTGTAACTAACTGCCACCAATGGAAATTGAACATATCGTCTCAGGAAGATAAGAGTCGAACACGTCGCCGACAAGCTTGTGCGAATTCAGCACGCAAAATTCAGTAACGCTACTTTCCGTTAATTAACCGTAACTAAACCGATTGTACAAGAAATTTAACAAACAATTAGTGATCTATGAATTTAACGAGAAAATCCAAAAATCACACTCATTTCAGAAACATTCCGTTAATTAGTCGTAGCTAAATTTCGCTAAAACTGAAGTTAGCATGTCATTTCAAGTCGTCCATAACTTTTCGCATGAGAAATAGATACTCATTATACAAACTTTCCGTTAATCGGCCGTTAAAATTAAGCATATCGTTTCAAAAAATTGCCAGTCAATAGCTTATTGGGCCTTGCGTAATCGACAGGTTAAAAACCTAGCTCGTAGTCCACAAGTTTTGCGCAAGATCTAACAACTACATTAACAAATAGGTCGTTCCGTTAATTAGCCGTACTAAACTGCACAAAAAATTTAACGAAGAAGCAGTGATTCACAAACTAAAGCGAAAATCCAAGAGTATACTGAATTTACTAAAACATTTCGTTAAGTAGTCGTAGCTAACTCTCAGCAACGGAAGTCGTCCACAAGCTTTCGCAAAATCTAAATCAATAGAAGCGGATACTTATAACCCAAACTTTCCGTTAGTTAGCCGTAGTAAACTGATTGTAAAAAGGAAATAATGATCAGGAAACGTATCCTCAAATTTTACAAAACTTTCCGTTAATTAGTTTTGCTTAAATTTTGCCGTTAACATTGAGCATATCGTTTCAGAAAATTCTTTAAATAAACCGAAGAATTTTTGAGCTAAAATCACTAGAAGTAGGAAAGGCGCCTTAGCTTTTTGAGCGACGTTCACTAGAAGTAGGTAAAGATGCCTTAGTTTGTTTGGTTTATCTACGGATTTAGCGGCTAATTAACGGTTGATTCTAACAATCATTTTATTTCAAATAAACCAAAAAATTTTTAAGCTAAAATCACTGGAAGTAGCAAAGGCTCTTTACCTTTTTTGAATCACGTTCACTAGAAATAAGAAAAGGTGCCTTAACTTAGTTTAGCTACGAATTTAGCGGCTAATTAACGGTCGAAATAACCGTTCTATTTCAAATAAACTGAAGAATTTTTGAGCTAAAAAACTAGTAGTAGGAAAGACATCTAAGCTTTTTTGAGTCACGCTCACTAGAAGTAAGAAAATGTGTCTTAGCGTGGTTTAGCAACACATTTAGCGGCTAATTAACGGTCGACTATTTAGCAATCATTCTATTTCAAATAAACCGAAGAATTTTCAACTAAAATAACTAGGAGTTTTTTAGCTCTTTTTTGAATCACATTCACTAGAAATAAGAAAAGGTGCCTTAGCTTGGTCTCGCTACGGATTTAGCGGCTAATTAATGGTCGAAACAATCGGTGTATTTCAAAAAAAATAATTTTTTTAGCTAAATTAACTAGGAGTTGAAAAGGCATCTTAACTTTTTTGAGTCGCGTTCACTAGAAGTAAGAAAAGGTGCCTTAGCTTAGCTTGTCAACAGATTTAGCGGCTAATTAACGATCGACTCTTTAACAATCATTTTATTAAAAATAAGCCAAAGAATTTTTGAGCTAAAATCACTAGGAGTTGTAAAGGCGCCTTAGCTTTTTGAGCGACGTTCACTAGAAGTAGGTAAAGATGCCTTAGTTTGTTTGGTTTATCTACGGATTTAGCGGCTAATTAACGGTTGATTCTAACAATCATTTTATTTCAAATAAACCAAAAAATTTTTAAGCTAAAATCACTGGAAGTAGGAAAGGCTCTTTACCTTTTTTGAATCACGTTCACTAGAAATAAGAAAAGGTGCCTTAACTTAGTTTAGCTACGAATTTAGCGGCTAATTAACGGTCGAAATAACCGTTCTATTTCAAATAAACTGAAGAATTTTTGAGCTAAAAAACTAGTAGTAGGAAAGACATCTAAGCTTTTTTGAGTCACGCTCACTAGAAGTAAGAAAATGTGTCTTAGCGTGGTATAGCAACACATTTAGCGGCTAATTAACGGTCGACTATTTAGCAATCATTCTATTTCAAATAAACCGAAGAATTTTCAACTAAAATAACTAGGAGTTTTTTAGCTCTTTTTTGAATCACATTCACTAGAAATAAGAAAAGGTGCCTTAGCTTGGTCTCGCTACGGATTTAGCGGCTAATTAATGGTCGAAACAATCGGTGTATTTCAAAAAAAATAATTTTTTTAGCTAAATTAACTAGGAGTTGAAAAGGCATCTTAACTTTTTTGAGTCGCGTTCACTAGAAGTAAGAAAAGGTGCCTTAGCTTAGCTTGTCAACAGATTTAGCGGCTAATTAACGATCGACTCTTTAACAATCATTTTATTAAAAATAAGCCAAAGAATTTTTGAGCTAAAATCACTAGGAGTTGTAAAGGCGTCTTAGCTTTTTTGAGCGACGTTCACTAGAAGGAAACAAAGGTGCCATAACTTGATTTAGCAACAGATTTAACGGCTATTTAACGGTCGACTCTTTAACTACCATTGTATTTGAAATAAATCGTAGAATTTTTGAGCTAAAATAACCAAGAGTAGCTTTTTTGAGTCACTTTATTAAAGTAAGAATAGTTGCCTTAGCTTCAGTAAGCGACAGATAGCGGCTAATTAACGGTCGACTCTTTAACAATCGTTCTATTTCAAATAAAGCGATACAATTCTTGAACCAAAGTCACTAGGAGTAGAAAAGGAATCTAAGTCTTGTTCTAATCCCGGCGTCGCGCGTTAAGAGCCACTTCTACAGTTGGCAACACGGATACTATCCATGTTCACATTATTGCACAACAAAGATATTACGACATAACTACGTGTCAAATTGTATCACATGCCAAATATGTTTACAGTGATATAAGATGCACCCTAAAAAAGATAAAAAACACTCACCCAAAAATGTGGAACTCTTCACGAGTTCGCAGTCATCCTTGCGCAGGGGCCATGTTGATTTCCATGTATCTCGTTTGGCGTTGTTTGGGGTGGGTTACGTCATGCCCTCGTTGAAACCAGATTTAGCGCCTTCCCTCTTCTTTCATCGTAGGTAGGACGAAGGGAAAACCAGGTAAGGAACGATAAAGCAAGATAAAGAGGAAACCTACCTCCTGAAAGAGAAAAGACAAAAGAACGTTACTGTTCGACGTCTCGTTGACTAATAATCTCATGTCCAATCCAAACCGCGCACTTACCCACTCCTCGTCTGCGCATTCCTTTGCGCCGACGCAACTGTCCGAATTGACGGAAATTTAACAAGTTTATTTGAAATAATGGCGGGAATTTAGTCACATATTTAAAACTGTACATTTCCAAATTTGGAATGTAACAGTCTTCTTGAGTAACGTTCACTATAAGTAAGCAAAGATACCTTAGCTTTGTTAGCAATAGATTTAGCGGCTAACTAACGGTCGACTCTTTAACAATCGTTCTATTTCAAATAAACCAAAGAATTTTTGAGCTAAAATAACTAGAAGTAGGATAAGGTCTATAGCTTTTTTTAATCACGTTCACTAGAAATAAGCAACGGTGCCTCGGCTTCTGTTTAGCTACGGATTTAGTGGCTAAGAAACGATCGAGACACTCGTTCTATGTCAAATAAAACGAAGAATTTTTGAGCTAAAATAACTAGGAGTAGCTTTTTTGGACTACGTTCACTAGAAGTAGGAAAATGTGCCTTAGCTTGGTTTAGCAACAGATTTAGCGGCTAATTAACGGTCGACTCTTTAACAATCGTTCTATTTCAAATAAAACAAAGAATTTTTGAGCTAAAATAACTCGGACTAGGAAAGGTGCCTTTGCTTTTTTGAGTCCCGCTCACTAAAAGTAAGAAAAATTGCCTTAGCTTGGTTTATCAACAGTTTTAACGGTTAATTAACGGTCGACTCTTTAACAATCGTTCTATTTCAAATAAAACAAAGAATTTTTGAGCTAAAATAACTAGGAGCAGAAAAGGTGCCTTAGCTTTTTTAGGGCACGTTCACTAGAAGTAAGAAAATGTGCCTTAGTTTGGTTTAGTTACGAAATTAGCGGCTAATTAACGGTTAGCTCTTTAATAAACCTTCTATTTCAAATATACCTCAGAATTTCTGAACTAAAGTAACTAGGAATAGGAAAGGCATCTCAGCTTTTTTTGATTCTCGATCACTAGAAGTAAGAAAAGGTGCCTTAGCTTCATTTAACAACAGATTTAGCGGGTAATTAACGGTTGACGCTTTCAAATAAAACAAAGAATTTTTTAGCTAAAATAACTAGGAGCAGGAAAGGTGCCTTAGCTTTTTTGGGCTACGTTCACTAGGAGTAGGAAAACGTGTCTTAGTTTGATTTAGTTACGGATTTAGGGGCTAATTAAAGTCGGCTCTTAATAATCGTTGTATTTCAAATAAACCGAAGAATTTTTGAGCTAAAATCAGTAGGAGTAGGAAAGGCGCCTTAGCTTTTTGAGTTACGTTCACTAGAAGCAAGAAAAGGTTTCTTAGTTTGTTTGGTTTGCCTACGGATGTAGCGACTAGTTAACGGTTGACTCTAGTAATCATTTTATTTCAAATAAACAAAAGGCTTTTTGAGCTGAAATAACTAGGAGTAGGAAAAACGCGTTAGCCTTTTCGAGTCGCGATCACTAGAAGTAATAAAAGGCGCCTTAGTTTGGTTTAGCTACGGATTTAGTCTACTCTTAAACTATCGTTCTGTTCCAAATAAACCAAGGAATTTTTGAGCTAAAATCACTAGGGGAAGGAACGGCGCTTTAGCTTTTTTGGGCTAAGTTCACTAAAAGTAAGAAAATGTGCCTTAGTTTGGTTTAGTTACGGATTTAGCGGCTAATTAACGGTCGACTCTTTATCAATCGTGCTATTTAAATGAAACGAAGAATTTTTGAGCTAAAATAACTAGGAGTAGAAAAGGCGTCTTAGCTTCTTTGAGTCACCCTCACCAGAAGTAAGAATAGTTGTCTTAGCTTCGATTAGCAACAGATAGCGGCTAATTAAAGGTCGACTCTTTAGCTTTCGTTCTATTTCAAAGAAAACATAGAATTTTTGAGCTAAAATCGCTAGGAGTAGTAAAGGCGTCTTGGTTTTTTGAGTTACGCTCACTAGAAGTAAACAAAGGTGCCTTAGCTTGGTTTAGCAACGGATTTAGCAACGGATCTGGCGGCTAATTAACGGTCGACTCTTTAACAATCGTTCTATTTCAAATAAAACAGAATTTTTGAGCTAAAATAACTAGCAGTAGGAAAGGCGCCTCTTGGAGTCACGTTCACTAGAAGTAAGGAAAGGCGCATTAGTTTGGTTTAGCTTCGGATTTAGCGGCTAATTAACGGTCGACTCTTTATCAATCGTGCTATTTAAATGAAACGAAGAATTTTTGAGCTAAAATAACTAGGAGTAGAAAAGGCGTCTTAGCTTCTTTGAGTCACCCTCACCAGAAGTAAGAATAGTTGTCTTAGCTTCGGTTAGCAACAGATAGCGGCTAATTAAAGGTCGACTCTTTAGCTTTCGTTCTATTTCAAAGAAAACATAGAATTTTTGAGCTAAAATCGCTAGGAGTAGTAAAGGCGTCTTGGTTTTTTGAGTTACGCTCACTAGAAGTAAACAAAGGTGCCTTAGCTTGGTTTAGCAACGGATTTAGCAACGGATCTGGCGGCTAATTAACGGTCGACTCTTTAACAATCGTTCTATTTCAAATAAAACAGAATTTTTGAGCTAAAATAACTAGGAGTAGAAAAGACGTCTTAGCTTTTTTGAGTGACGCTCCCCAGAAGTAAGAATAGTTGTCTTAGCTTCGGTTAGCAACAGATAGCGGCTAATTAACGGTCGACTCTATAGCTTTCGTTCTATGTCAAATAAAACATAGAATTTTTGAGCTAAAATCGCTAGGAGTAGGAAAGACGTCTTGGTTTTTTGAGTTACGCTCACTAGAAGTAAGCAAAGGTGCCTTAGCTTGGTTTAGCAACGGATTTAGCAACGGATTTAGCGGCTAATTAGCGGTCGACTCTTTAACACTCGTTCTATTTCAAATAAACCGAAGAATTTTTGAGCTAAAATAACTAAGAGTAGGAAAGACGTCTTAGCTTTTTTGAGTGACGCTTCCCAGAAGTAAGAATAGTTGTCTTAGCTTCGGTTAGCAACAGAGCGGCTAATTAACGGTTGACTCTTTAGCTTTCGTTCTATTTCAAAGAAAACAGAATTTTTGAGCTAAAATCGCTAGGATTTTGTAAAGGCGTATTGGTTTTTTGAGTTACGCTCACTAGAAGTAAGCAAATGTGCCTTAGCTTGGTTTAGCAACGGATTTAGCAACGGATCTAGCGGCTAATTAACGGTCGACTCTTTAATAATCGTTCTATTTCAAATTATAACAGAATTTTTGAGCTAAAATAACTAGGAGTAGAAAAGACGTCTTAGCTTTTTTGAGTGACGCTCCCCAGAAGTAAGAATAGTTGTCTCAGCTTCGGTTAGCAACAGATAGCGGCTAATTAACGGTCGACTCTTTAGCTTTCGTTCTATTTCAAAGAAAACATAGAATTTTTGATCTAAAATCGCTAGGAGTAGGATAGGCGTTTTGGTTTTTTGAGTTATGCTCACTAGAAGTAAGCAAAGGTGCCTTAGCTTGGTTTAGCAACGGATTTGGCAACGGATTTAGCGGCTAATTAGCGGTCGACTCTTTAACAATCGTTCTATTTCAAATAAACCGAAGAATTTTTGAGCTAAAATAACTAGGAGTAGAAAAGGCGTCTTAGCTTTTTTGAGTCACTTTCACCAGAAGTAAGAATAGTTGTCTTAGCTTCGGTTAGCAACAGATAGCGGCTAATTAACGGTCGACTCTTTAGCTTTTGTTCTATTTCAAAGAAAACATAGAATTTTTGAGCTAAAATCGCTAGGAGTAGTAAAGGCGTCTTTGTTTTTTGAGTTACGCTCACTAGAAGTAAACAAAGGTGCCTTAGCTTGGTTTAGCAACGGATTTAGCAACGGATCTGGCGGCTAATTAACGGTCGACTCTTTAACAATCGTTCTATTTCAAATAAAACAGAATTTTTGAGCTAAAATAACTAGGAGTAGAAAAGACGTCTTAGCTTTTTTGAGTGACGCTCCCCAGAAGTAAGAATAGTTGTCTTAGCTTCGGTTAGCAACAGATAGCGGCTAATTAACGGTCGACTCTTTAGCTTTCGTTCTATTTCAAAGAAAACAGAATTTTTGAGCTAAAATCGCTAGGAGTAGTAAAGGCGTCTTGGTTTTTTGAGTTACGCTCACTAGAAGTAAACAAAGGTGCCTTAGCTTGGTTTAGCAACGGATTTAGCAACGGATCTGGCGGCTAATTAACGGTCGACTCTTTAACAATCGTTCTATTTCAAATAAAACAGAATTTTTGAGCTAAAATAACTAGGAGTAGAAAAGACGTCTTAGCTTTTTTGAGTGACGCTCCCCAGAAATAAGAATAGTTGTCTTAGCTGCGGTTAGCAACAGATAGCGGCTAATTAACGGTCGACTCTTTAGCTTTCGTTCTATTTCAAAGAAAACAGAATTTTTGAGCTAAAATCGCTAGGAGTAGGAAAGACGCCTTGGTTTTTTTTGAGTTACGCTCACTAGAAGTATAAAAAGGCGCCTTAGCTTGGTTTAGCAACACATTTAGAGGCCAATTAACGGTTGACTCTTTAACAATCGTTCTATTTAAAATAAAACAGAATTTTTAGCTAAAATAACTAGGAGCAGGAAAGGTGACTTGGTTTTTTCTGGTACGTTTACCAGAAGTAAGGACGTGTAGCTTAGTTTTGTTTAGTTACGGATTTAGCGGCTAATTAACGGTTGGCTGCTTAATAATCGTTCTATTTCAAATAAACCGAAGAATTTTTGAGCAATAAGTAGGAGTAGAAAAGGCGCCTCGGCTTTTTTGGGCTTCGTTCAGTAGAAGTAAGAAAATGTGCCTTAGTTTGGTTTAGTTACGGATTTAGCGACTAATTAACGGTTGACTCTTTAACAATCGTTCTATTTCAAAGAAAATAAAATTTTTGAGCTAAAATCGCTAGGAGTAGGAAAGGCGCCTTGGTTTTTTTGAGTTACGCTCACTAGAAGTAAGCCGAGGTGCCATAGCTTGGTTTAGCAACGGATTTAGCGGCTAATTAACGGTTGACTTTTTAACAATCGTTCTATTTCAAAGAAAACATAAAATTTTTGAGCTAAAATCGCTAGGAGTAGCAAAGGCGCCTTGGTTTTTTGAGTTACGCTCACTAGAAGTAAGCAAAGGTGCCTTAACTTGGATTAGCAACGGCTTTAGCGGCTAATTAAGGTTGATTCTTTAACAATCGTTCTATTTCAAAGAAAACATAAAATTTTTGAGCTAAAATCGGTAGGAGTAGGAAAGGCGCCTTGGTTTTTTTGAGTTACGCTCACTAGAAGTAAGCAGAGGTGCCATAGCTTGGTTTAGCAACGGTTTTAGCGGCTAATTAACGGTTGACTTTTTAACAATCGTTCTATTTCAAAGAAAACAAAATTTTTGAGCAAAAATCGCTAGAAGTAGGAAAGGCGCCTTGGTTATTTTGAGTTGCGCTCACTAGAAGTAAGCAGAGGTGTCTTAGCTTGGTTTAGCAACGGATTTAGCGGCTAATTAACGGTTGACTCTTTAACAATCGTTCTATTTCAAAGAAAACATAAAATTTTTGAGCTAAAATCGCTAGGAGTACGAAAGGCGCCTTGGTTTTTTTGAGTTACGCTCACTAGAAGTAAGCAGAGGTGCCATAGCTTGGTTTAGCAACGGATTTAGCGGCTAATTAACGGTTGACTTTTTAACAATTGTTCTATTTCAAAGAAAATAAAATTTTTGAGCAAAAATCGCTAGTAGTAGGAAAGGCGCCTTGGTTTTTTTGAGTTACGCTCACTAGAAGTAAGCAGAGGTGCCTTAGCTTGGTTTAGCAACGGATTTAGCGGCTAATTAACGGTTGACTCTTTAACAATCGTTCTATTTCAAAGAAAACATAAATTTTTGAGCTAAAATCGCTAGGAGTAGGAAAGGCGCCTTGGTTTTCTGAGTTACGCTCACTAGAAGTAAGCAGAGGTGCCTTAGCTTGGTTTAGCAACGGATTTAGCGGCGAATTAACGGTTGACTTTTTAACAATTGTTCTATTTCAAAGAAAATAAAATTTTTGAGCAAAAATCGCTAGTAGTAGGAAAGGCGCCTTGGTTTTTTTGAGTTACGCTCACTAGAAGTAAGCAGAGGTGTCTTAGCTTGGTTTAGCAACGGATTTAGCGGCTAATTAACGGTTGACTCTTTAACAATCGTTCTATTTCAAAGAAAACATAAAATTTTTGAGCTAAAATCGCTAGGAGTACGAAAGGCGCCTTGGTTTTTCTGAGTTACGCTCACTAGAAGTAAGCAGAGGTGCCATAGCTTGGTTTAGCAACGGATTTAGCGGCTAATTAACGGTTGACTTTTTAACAATCGTTCTATTTCAAAGAAAATAAAATTTTTGAGCAAAAATCGCTAGTAGTAGGAAAGGCGCCTTGGTTTTTTTGAGTTACGCTCACTAGAAGTAAGCAGAGGTGTCTTAGCTTGGTTTAGCAACGGATTTAGCGGCTAATTAACGGTCGACTCTTTAACAATCGTTCTGTTCCAAATAAACCGAGGAATTTTTGAACTAGATCAATAGGGGTAGGGACGGCGCCTTAGCTTTTTTGAGCTACGTTCACCAGAAGGTTCTTGTCTTTACTGAGCAACAGATTTAGCGGCTTATTAACGGTTTGCTATTTGATATCGTATTCCGAATTTGCTTTAAGCTATTTTTAGTTAGCTGTTATTTTAAGGCCAATATTTCCTAGAAAGATCGTAAGCGGTTCGTATCCGTTACCCTTGAAGAAGCATAGCATCGCTTCTTTTGTCTTAGAAAAAAATTCTTTATATATCTCTTGGAAAAACCGCTGACACTAAAACCCAGTTCAACAAATTCATCCTATCATTTTAAATCAATTAATTAGAATAAAACAGGCTTGTACAAGACCTGTCATTCAAAACATGTCTATTACAAACCACAATCTTTTGATACACGTTCCGATCACCAGCCGATAAGGAAGAGTCCATCAAACTCCGTCTGTTTTATTTTTACCATTTGACGATCTTTATACCATCAACTATGTACAAGAATACAATGGGAAACGACCAAGACAACTTACTCCTTTTTCCAGATGACTCTTGGCCAGTTTTTGCTGTTTTATTGTGAACTGGCTGGCATGCGGGCATGCGGTTCTTGTCGTGACCTTGCCATGACAAGAAATAGCACCAACATTAACAAAGAAGTGCTCGAGGCAGCGCAGCGTTGGGGAAGATGATAGAATTATTATATTGCAAATTATCATTAATGGATCCGATACGTTTAAGTTATTGTGAACGTTAAGTACCTTTTGTTAGGTTATTGTTCCATTGTATTAAATGGAAGAGGCTTTTTATTTGTAGAATTTTATTGGTGCACATTGTGGGCAGTTGTTTGCCTTCTGGGTTTGCACAAGCAGTTCGAAATATGCACTTTAAATAGATAAGCCTGTCTCCTTTGTGCATATTGCAAGATAGAAGGTTATTTTAGCACTTAACCTAGATTTTTAATCTACGACCTGAAGCAGCTGAACGCGTGGCACGCAGAAATAAAATATTGTAACAAAAGCGTTCTATCCATTGTGTTCCATCTATCCTACTCTTACCCTTGGACATTTCCGGTGTTTGAACAATTCCAGATTTCCACGAATATTATCCAAATCTTAAGACTCACGTCCTAAAACTATAGGATGCTTTAAAAATAAAAGATCATTTCTACGGTCGTCATTTACTCATCTCACAAATCACATACTACTTCAGAAATATTTTTTCGGTTGTCATCTCAGATTCGCTCATCTCACAAATCACATACCTTTGCAGGAATATTTCCAGATAACTGTCGGCGTTCAATTCGTAAAATGTTCGTATTTAAAAAGTTACTAATTGTAACACAACGAGAATATTCTGTGGGGAATACCAGAAAAACTTCACTCATTTTGTGAATTTCTCAACTCGAACAGCTAAAACCAAGCGACAGTTGTCATACAATCGCACAGTATCTGCGTAGTCACAGTGTTTACAAAAGATGATGAAAAGTGAATTCTGCGCTTGAAGTTTCAACTTGCACCACTTTTTCTGTTAGCCATAGAATCGAATACCGGCGACGTAGCCTTAGATACTGTTACGTTTACAAAAGACGAAGGAAGATGAGTTGTGCGCTTGAAGCTTAAACTTACATCTTTTTAGTTGGTCATTTTTCGACCTCAAATAGTCGCCACAAAGCAAAAGTTGCCATAGAATCGAACACCGGCTACATCGTTTTTAATATTGCCTGCCTGTGTTCATTAAAGATTATGGAAAATGAGCTGTGTGCTTGAAGTTTCACGTTACAGTTCCTTTTCGGTTGGCTATAACTCGGCTGGAACTGTCAAAAAATGCGAAAGTTGCCATAGAATCGAACACCGACTACATCGTTTTTAACACTGCCTGTGTTCATTAAAAATTATGGAAAATGAGCTGTGTGCTTGAAGTTTCACGTTACAGTTTCTTTTCGGTTGGCTATAACTCGGCTGGAACTGTCAAAAAATGCGAAAGTTGCCATAGAAGCGAACACCAGCTGCGTAGCCTTAAGTATGCCAATGTTCACGACGGATGAAAGAAAATGAGTCGTACGCTAGAAGTGTCACGTTACAGCGTCTTTTCGGTTGGCTATTGCTCTTCTGGAACTGTCAAAAGAATGCGAAAGTTGCCATAGAATCGAACACCAGTTGCGTAGCCCTAAATACACTAAGATTCACAAAAGATTGCGCTTAAAGTTTTAAGTTACAGCATCTTTTTCGATGTCTATTTCACGAGCTCGAACAGCCAAAAGAAAGCGAAAGTTACTATCTACCAAGTTACCAGCTACGCCAATGTTCACACAAGATGAAAGAAAATGAGTTGTGTGCTTAAAGCCTCACGTTACGTCTTTTCGGCTGGCTATTACTCGGCTGAAACTGTAAAACAATATGAAAGTTGCTATAGAATCGAACACCAGCTGCGTAGCCTTAAACGCGCCTAGGTTTGCAAAGGATGAAACAAAATAAGTTGTGTGCTTGAAAGTTCATGTTACAGTGTCTTTTCGGCTGGCTATTACTCGACTGGAACCGTCAAAAGAATGCGAAAGTTGCCATAGAATCGGACACCAGCTGCGTAGCCCAAAATACGCCAAGGTTCACACAGGATGAAAGAAAACGAGTTGTATGCTTGAAGTTTCACGTTAAAGAGTCTTTTCGGCTGGCTATTACTTAGCTGGAACTGTCAAAAGAAAGCGAAAGTTGCCATAGAATCTAACACCAGTTGCGTAGTCTTACATATGCCAAAGTTCGCAAAGGATGAACGAAAATGAGTTGTGTGCTTGAAGTTCCACGCTACAGTGTCTTTTCGGCTGGCTATTACTCGGCTAGAACTGTCAAAAGAATGCGAAAGTTGCCATAGAATCGAACACCAGGTGCGTAGCCCTAAATACGCCAATCTTTACGAAGGATGAAAGAAAATGAGTTGTATGCTTGAAGTTTCGCCTTGCAGCATCTTTTGGGTTGGTTATTACTCACTGGAGCTGTCAAAAGAATGCGAAAGTTGCCATAGAATCGAACACCAGCTGCGTAGCCCTAAACGCGCCTAGGTTCGTAAAGGATGAAAGAAAATAAGTTGTGTGCTTGAAAGTACACGTTACAGTGTCTTTTCGGCTGGCTATTACTCGGCTGGAACTGCCAAAAGAATACGAAAGTTGCCATAGAATCCAACACCAGTTACGTAGCTCTAAATACGCTAATGTTAACAAAGGATGAAAGAAAAAGGGTTGTGTGCTTGAGTTTCAGCTTGCAGCGTATTTTCGGTTGGTTATTACTTGGCTGGAACTGTCAAATGAATGTGAAAGTTGCCATAGAATCTAACACCAGCTGCGTAGCCTTACATATGCCAAAGTTCGCAAAGGATTAACGAAAATGAGTTGTGTTTGAAGTTTCACGCTACAGCGACTTTTCGGTTGGCTATTACTCGGCTGGAATTGTTAAAAGAACGTGAAAGTTGCCATAGAATCGAACACCAGCTGCGTAGCCCTAAACACTCCAAGGTTCGCAAAGAATGAAGGAAAATGAGTTGTGTGCTTGAAGTTTCACGTTACAGCGTCTTTTTTGGCTGGCTATTATTCGGCTGTAACTGTCAAAAGAATGCGAAAGTTGCCATAGAATCGAACACCAGCTACGTAGCCCTAAATACGCTAATGTTAACAAAGGATGAAAGAAAAGGAGTTGTGTGCTTGGAGTTTCAGCTGGCAGCGTCTTTTGGTTTGTTATTACTCGGCTGGAACTGTCAAATGAATGTGAAAGTTGCCACAGAATCAAACACCAGCTGTGTAGCTCTAAATACGCTAAGGTTCACAAAGGATGAAAGAAAATGAGTTGTGTGCTTGAAGTTTCACGTTACAGCGTCTTTTCGACTGACTATTACTCGACTGGAGCTGTTAAAAAAATGTAAAAGTTACCATAGAATTGAACATCAGCTGCGTAGCCCTAAATACGCCAATGTTCACAAAGTATGAAAAAAGATGAGATATGTGCTTGAAGTTTCACCTTGCAGCGTCTTTTGGGTTGGTTGTTACTCGACTGCAACTGTCAAAAGAACGCAGAAGTTGCCATAGAATGGAAAACCAGCTGCGTAGCCGTAAATACTCCAATATTAAGAAAAAATGAGAGGAAATAAGTTGTGCGCTTAAAGTTTCAAGTTACTGCATCGTTTTGGATGTTCATTTCTCGAGCTCGAACTATCAAAAGAAAGCGAAAGTAGCCATAGAATTGAACACCGGCTGCGTAGCCTTAAATATTATCAGTGTTCTCTAGATGTGATGGAAAATGCATCGTGCGCTTGAAGTTTTAACATGCAGCACTTGTTCGGATGGAAATTTTTCGAGCTCGATCAGTCAAAAGAAATCGGAAGCTGCCATAGAATTGATCACCATCTGCATAGCCCTAAATACGCCAATGTTCACAAAAGATAAAAGAAGGGTAGTTGTGAGCCTGATATTTCAACTTGCAGCGTTTTTGCGGTTCACCATTTCTGGCGCTCGAATAGTGAGAGGAAAGCGAGAGTTGACATAGAATCTAACACGGGCCACGTAGCCTTAAATACTTCCAATGTTCTCTAGGGGTGATAGAAAATCTATCGTGCACTTGAAGTTTTAACGTGCAGCACTTTTGCAGATGGGCATTTTTCGAGCTCGAACAGTTTAAGGAAGTGTAAGTTGCCATAGAATCGAACAACGGCTATGTAGCTTTAAATACTGTCAGTGTCCACTAATGGCTATGGAAAATGTGTTGTTTGCCTGAAACATTGTTTCGGCTGGTTGTTTCTCGATCTCGGACAGTCAAAAGAAAGCGAAAGTTTCCATAGAATCGAACACCAGCTTCGTAGCCCTGAATATGCCAATGTTACAAAAGGTGAAAGAAAATAGGTTGTGCGTTTGAAGTTTCAAATTGCAGTTTCGATTGGCTATATCTGGAGCTCGAGCTGTTCAGAGAAAAGCAAAAGTTGCCATACATTCGCACACCGGCTACGTAATCTTAAATAATGTCAGTGTTTACTAGAGATGATAGAAAGTGAGTTGTGCGCATGAAGTTTCAACACGCAGTACCTTCTCGGTTGGCCATTACGTGCCTTGATCAGCCAAGATAAAACGAAATTTGTCATAGAATCGAACTCAGGTTTTGTAGCTTCAAATATTGCTAGTGTTCACTAAAGACAATGAGAAATGTGTTGTTTGCCTAAAGTTTTACCGTGAAGCATCTTTTCAGCTGACCATTTTTCGAGCTCGAACAGTCAAAAGAAAGCAAAAATTGCCATAGAATCGAACACCAGCTTTGTAACCCCAAATACGCCAATGTTCACAAAGGATGAAACAAAATTTATTGTGTGCTTGAAGTTTCACCTTGTAACGACGTTTCGGTGGGTTATTACTCACTGGAACTGTCAAAAGAATGCGAAAATTGCCATAGAGTGGAACACCAGCTGCGTACCCCAAAATACGCCAATATTCACAAAAGATGAGAGGAAATAAATTGTGCGCCTAAATTTTTTATTTACAGCGCCTATTTCTGGAGCTCGAACAGTCAGACGAAAGCGAAAGTTGCCATAGAACGAACACGGGCTACGTAGCTTTACAGAATGCTAGCGTTCACAAAAGATGATGAAAACTGAATTCCGTGCTTAAAGTTTCAACTTAAACATCTTTGCGGATAGTAATTTCTCAAACTTCAACATTTAACAAACGCGAAAGTTGCCATAGAATCGAACATCGGATATGTAGCCTTAAATACTGCCAATGTTCAGAAAAGATGATGGATAATGTTTCAAGTGTCGGTAGTTTCAGCTTGCAGCATCTTTCCGGATGGCCATTTCTCGAACTCGAACAGTTAAAAGAAAGCGAAAGTTGCCATAGATTTGAACACCAACTGCGTAGTCTTAAGTACGGCAATGTTCCACAAAGGATGAAAGAAAATGAGTTGTGTGCTTGAAATTTTACTTTACAGCTTCTTTTCGGTTGGCTATTACTCGGCTCGAACTGTCAAACGGATTCGAAAGTTGCCATAGATTCGAACACCAGCTGCGTAGCCCTAAATATGCCAATGTTCACAAAAGATGAAAGAAAATGAGTTGTGTACTTGAAGTTTTACCTTGCAGCGTCTTTTCAGTTGGTTATTACTCGGTTGGAGCTGACAAAAGAATGCGAAAGTTGCCATAGAATCGAACACCAGCTGCGTAGCTCTAAATACCCCAAGGTTCACCAAGGATGAAAGAAAATGAGTTGTGTGTTTGAAGTTTCACGTTATAGCGTCTTTCGGCTGACTATTACTCGGTTAGAACTGTCTAAAGAATGCGAAAGTTGCCAAAATGTAAGTTGCCATAGAATCGAACACCAGCTACGTAGCCTTAAATACTGCCAGTGGTCTCTAGAGGTGATGGAAAATGTATCGTGCGCTTGAAATTTTAACGTGCAGCATCTCTTCGGGTGGCCATTTCTCGATCTCAAACAGCCAAAAGAAAGCGAAAGTTGACATAGAATTGAACACCAACTGTGTAGCCCTAAAAACGCCAATATTCATAAAAAATGGAAAAAAATTAGTACTGAGCCTGAAATTTTAACTTGCAACGTTTTTTCGGTTGACCATTTCTGGAGCTCGAACAGTCAGAGGAAAACGAAGATTGCCATAAAATCGAATACCGGCTACGTAGCCTTAATTACTGCCAGTGTTCTCTAGAGATGATGGTAAATGTAGCGCGCGCTTGAAGTTTTAACGTGGATACACATTTTTCGAGCTCGAAGAGTCCAAACAAAGCCTAGGTTCTCATAGAATCGGACACCGGTTACGTAGGATTAAATATTGCCAGTGTTCTCTAGAGGTTATGGAAAACGAGTTGTGCACTTAAAACTTCAACTTGCGGCATCTTTGCGGGTGCCCATTCCTCGAGCTCGAACAGTCAAAAGAAAGCGAAAGTTGCCATAGAATTTAACACCAGCTGAGTAGCCTTAAATACGGCAGTGTACTCTGGAGGTGATGGAAAATGCATCGTGCGCTAGAAGTTTTGACGTGTAGCACGTTTTCGGATGGACATTTTTCGAGCTCGAACAGTCAAAAGAAAGCGAATGTTGTCATAGAATAGAACACCAGCTACGTAGCCCTAAATACGCCAATGTTCACAAGGAATGAAAGAGAATGAGTTGTATGCTTGAAGTTTCGCCTTGCAGTGTTTTTTCAGTTGGTTATTACTTGGCTGGAACTGTCAAAAGAATGTCAAAGTTGCCACAGAATCGAACACCAGCTGCGTAGCCTTAAATACGCCATTGTTTACAAAGGATGAAAAAAGTGAGTTTTGTGCTTGACGTTTCATCTTGCAGCGTCTTTTCGGTTGGTTATTCCTCACTGAAACTGTCAAAAGAAAGCGAAAGTTGCCATAGAACCGAACACCAGCTTTGTAGCCTTAAATACATCTATATTTTCAAAAGATGACAGGGAATAAGTTGTACGCTTATAGTTTCAACATGCAACATCTTTTTGGATGTGCATTTCTCGAACTCGAACATTTAAATGAACTAGAAAGTTGCCATAGAATCGAACACCGGCTACATAGTTTTTAATACTGCCGGTGTTCACAGAAGATTGTGGAAAATGAGTTGTGTGCTTGAAGTTTCACGTTACCGCTTCTTTTCGGTTGGCTATAACTCAGCTGGAACTGTCAAAAAATGCGAAAGTTGCCATAGAATCGAACACCAGCTGCGTAGCCCTAAATACGCCAATATTCACAAAAGATGACAGGAAATAAGTTGTGCGCTTAATGTTTCAACCTGCGGCTTCTTTTTGGATGAGCATTTCTCGAGCTCGAACGGTTAAAAGAAAGTGAAAGCTGCCATAGAATTGAACACCAGCTCTGTAGCCTTAAATACTCCAAGGTTCGCAAAGAATGAAAGAAAATGAGTTGTGTGCTTGAAGTTTTACGTTACAGCGTCTTTTCGGCTGGCTATAACTCGGCTGGAACTGTCAAACGAATGTGAAAGTTGCCATAAAATCGAACACCAGCTGAGTAGCTCTAAATACGCCAATGTCCACAAAGGATGAAAGAAAATGAGTTGTGTGCTTGAAGTTTCACGTTACAGTGTCTTTTCGGCTGGCTATTACTCGGCTGAAGCTGCCAAAAGAATGCGAAAGTTGCCATAGAATCGAACACCTGCTGCGTAGCCCTAAGTACGCCAACGTTCACGAAGGATGAATGAAAATGAGTTGTGTGCTTGAAGTTTCACGTTACAGTGTCTTTTCGGCGGGCTATTACTCGGCCGGAGCTGCCAAAAGAATGCGAAAGTTGCCATAGAATCGAACACCAGCTGCGTAGCCCTAAATACGTCAAAGTTCTCAAAGGATGAAAGAAAATGAGTTGTGTGCTTGAAGTTTCACGCTACAGCGTCTTTTCGGCTGGCTATTACTCGGCTGGAATTGTCAAATGAATGCAAAAGTTGCCATAGAATCGAACACCGGCTGTGTAGCCTTAAGTACGCCAACGTTCACGAAGGAAGAATGAAAATGAGTTGTGTGCTTGAATTTTCACGCTACAGTGTCTTTTCGGCTGGCTATTACTCGGCTGAAGCTGCCAAAACAATGCGAAAGTTGCCATAGAATCGAGCACCAGCTGCGTAGCCCGAAATACGCCAATATTCACAAAAGATGACAGGAAATAAGTTGTGCGCTTAATGTTTCAACCTGCGGCATCTTTTTGGATGAGCATTTCTCGAGCTCGAACGGTTAAAAGAAAGCGAAAGTTGCCATAGAATCGAACACCAGCTGCGTAGCCCTAAATACGTCAATGTTCAAATAGCATGAAAGAAAATGAGGTGTGCTTAAAATTTGAACGGTCAAAAGAATTCGAAAGTTGCCATAGAATCTAACACCAGCTGCGTAGCCTTAAAGACGCTAAGCTTCACAAAAGATGTAAGGAAATGAGCTTAAAGTTTCAAGTTACAGCATCTTTTTGGATGTGCATTTCTCATGCTCGAACAATCAAAAGAAAGCGAAAGTTGTCATGGTGTCGAACACCAGCTGTGTAGCTCTAAATTCGGTAAGGTTCACAAAGGATGAAGGAAAATGAGTTGTGTGCTTGAATCTTCACGTTACGGCGTCTTTTCGGTTGGCTATTACTCGGCTGGAACAGTCAAAAGAACGCGAAAGTTGCCATAGAATCGAACACCAGCTGCTTAGCACTAAATATCCCAATGTTTACAAAAGATGACAAAAATGTTGTGAACCTGAAATTTCAACTTGTAGCGTTTTTTCGGTTGACCATTTCTGAAACTCGAACAATTAGAGGAAATCAAAGTTTGCCATAAAATTGAACACCGGCTACGTAGCCTTTAAATACTGCCAGTGTTTTCTACTGGTGATGGAAAATGTATCGTGCACTTGAGTTTTAACGTGCAGCACATTTTCCGATGGACTTTATCGAGCTCGAACAGTTCAAAGAAAGTGTAAGTTGCCATAGAATCGAACACCAGCTACGTAGCCTTACAACTGCCAGTGTTCTCTAGGGGCGATGGAAGATGTATCGTGCTTTTGAAGTTTTAACGTACAGAACTTTTGGATGGACATTTTTCGAGCTCGAACAGTTCAAAGAAAATGTAAGTAGCCATAGAATAGAACATCGGTTACGTAGCCTTAAATACTGCCAATGTTTTTTAGCGGTGATGGTAAATGAATCGCGGGCTTGAAGTTTTAACGCGCAGCTCTTTTTCGGATGGACAAGTGTGTGCCTTACAGACCAATCTTAGAGCAGATGTTTCGAACGTTTTCTAGATTTTCGAATACGCAAAGTTAGTGCTGTGAAAACAGCACGCACGCGTATGGCAGGCACATTGCATATGGTGAAACCACGCTGTGCGTATGTGCGTATGAACGCGTGTGCGAGCGTGATCGAACGTGAGCGTTCGCACGTGTGCATTATATATCTAGTTTTAAGGGGATGTTTGGAACGTATTCTAGATTTTCGATTACGCAAAGCTCGTTCTATGAAAAATGCGCGCACGCGCATGTGAAGCACATTGCGAAATGTGCGACCATGCTGTGCGCATGTGCGTGAGTGCATTTTACCGGGATTTGACTATCGACATTAGAAAAGTACAGATATTTTCGACGATCTATAATATTCTAAAACAAAACACATTTTGGATAGTTGAGAATTTTGAAATAAATAACACAATGTGCGTGGGCGTGTGCGTGATTGCGCATGATCATGCGCATGTGTGTGCGCTTTATAGATCAGATTATAGAGCAGATTTTTGTAACGCATTCTAGATTTTCGATTACGCAAAGCTTGTTCTATGAAAACTGTGCGCGCGCATGTCAAGCACATTGCGAAATGTGCGAGCACGCTGTACGCATGTGTGTGAGTATATTTCATCGGGATTTTACCATCAACATTAGAAAAGTACAAATAGTTTCCATTGTTTATAATATTCTCAAATAAATTATAGTTTGGATAACTAACAATTTTGAAACGAAGATCACAATGTGCGCTAGTGTGCGAACCTCTGTGTGTATGTGTGTGTGTTGTGTTTGTAATTGTACGTAAGCATGCGCACAAGTGTATCTCTTACAGACCAATTTTTGAGGAGATTTTTCGAACGTTTCTACATTTTCGAAAACACAAAGCTAGTTCTGTAAAAACAGCACGCACGTGCATGTTTAGAAAAGTACAAATATTTTCAATAAATTTAGGTAACTGTGAATTTTGAAACGAAGATCACAATGTGCATGGCTGTGTGAACGCGTGTGCGAGCGTGATCGAACGTGAGCGTGTGTTTTAGAGATCTAGTTTTGAGCGGATGTTTGGAACGTATTCTAGATTTTTGCTTACGCAAAGGTAGTTCTGTGGGAACTGCGCGCACGCGCATGTCAAGTACATAGCGAAATGTGCGACCATGCTATGCGCATGTGCGTGAGTGTGTTTTATCGGGATTTTACTATCAACATTAGATAAGTACAATTATTTTTCATTATTTATAATATTCTAAAATAAATTACAGTTTAGGTAACTGAGAATTTTGAAACGAAGATCACAATGTGCATGCCGTGTGAACGCTCGCGCGCGCGCGTGTGATTGAGCGTGAGCGTTTGCACGTGTGTACCGTATAGATAGCTTCGAGCGGATTTTCGAACGTATGGTAGATTTTCAATTACGCAAAGGTATTTGTGAGGAAAAAGTGCGCGCGCGCATGTCAGATACGGTGTAAATTGCGAGACCACGGTATGCGTGTGTGCGTGAGTGTTTTATCGAGATTTGTCTATTGTGTGCGAGTGTGCGTACCTGTGTGTGTGTTGTGTGGGCGGGTGTGTGATTGCGCGTAAGCATGCGCACGAGTGTGTGTCTTACAGATCAAACTTTAAGAAGATTTTTCGAACTTTTTCTACATTTTAGAAAACGCAAAGCTAGTTTTGTGAAAACCACGCACGCGCATGTCAGGCACATTGTATATGGTGCGAACATGGTATGCGCATGTGCGTGAGTGTGTTTTAATCGAAATTTGACTATTACAGTTACAAAAGTAGAAGTATTTTTGATAAATTTAGGTAACTGAGGATTTTGAAACAAAAATCACAATGTGCGTCAGGCACATTGTATATGGTGTGAACACGGTGTGTGTATGTGCGTGAGTGTGTTTTATCGGCATTAAAAAAGTACAAATATATTTTGTTATTTATGATATTCTAAAATAAATTACAATTTAGGTAATAGAGAATTTAACGAAGATCACAATGTGCGTGGGTGTGAGCGTGTTCGCGTTAGCGTGCGTCAGGCACATTGTAAATGGGGTGACCACTCATGTGCGTGAGTGTATTATCGGCGTATGACTATCGACATTAGAAAAGTACAGATATTTTCGACGCTCTATAATATTTTAAAATAAATCACATTTTAGATAGCTGAGAATTTTGAAACGAAGATCACAATGTGCGTGGCTGTGTGATCGCGTGTGCGTGCGTGATTGAAAGTGAGCATTTGCACGTGTGTGCTTTATAGATCTAGCCTTGAGTGGATTTTTGGAACGTATTCTAGATTTTCGATTACGCAAAGGTGTTCTGTGGAAACAGCGCGCACGCGCATATCAAGCACATTGTAAATTGTGCGACTACGCTGTGCGCATGTGCGTGAGTGTGCTTTATCGGGATTTTACTATCAACATTAGAAAAGTACAAACAGTTTTTGTTATTTATGATTACGATTACGATTACGCAAAGGTAGTTCTGTGGGAACAGCGCACGCGCATGTCAAGCACATTGTGAAATGTGCGACCATGCTGTGCGCATGTGCGTGAGTGTGTTTAATCGGGATTGACTATCGACATTAGAAACGTAGAGTTATTTTCGACGCTCTATAATATTTTAAAATAAATCACATTTTAGATAGCTGAGAATTTTGAAACGAAGATCGCAATGTGCGTGGCTATGTGATCGCGTGCGCGTGCGTGATTGAAGATGAGCGTTCGCACGTATGTGCCATATAGATCTAAGCTTGAGTGGATTTTTGGAACGTATTCTAGATTTTTGCAAAGGTGTTCTGTCGAAACAGCGCGCACGCGCATATCAAGCACATTGTAAATTGTGCGCCTACGCTGTGCGCATGTGCGTGAGTGTGCTTTATCGGGATTTTACTATCAACATTAGAAAAGTACAAACAGTTTTTGTTATTTATGATTACGATTACGATTACGCAAAGGTAGTTCTGTGGGAACAGCGCACACGCATGTCAAGCACATTGTGAAATGTACGACCATGCTGTGCGCATGTGCGTGAGCGTGTTTAATCGGGATTGACTATCGACATTAGAAAAGTAGAGTTATTTTTGACGCTCTATAATACTCTAAAAAAAATCACATTTTAGATAGCTGAGAATTTTCAAACGAAGCTCACAATGTGCGTGGCCGCGTGAACGCGTGTGCGTGCGTGATTGAACATGAGCGTTCGCACGTATGTGCCTTATAGATCTAATCTTGAGTGGATTTTTGGAACGTATTCTAGATTTTCGATTACGCAAAGGTGTTCTGTGGAAACAGCGCGCACGCGCATATCAAGCACATTGTAAATTTTGAGACTACGCTGTGCGTGAGTGTGATTTATCGGCTTTTTACTATCAACATTAGAAAAGTACAAATAGTTTTTGTTATTTATGATTACGATTACGATTATGCAAAGGTAGTTCTGTGGGAACAGCGCACGCGCATGTCAAGCACATTGTGAAATGTACGACCATGCTGTGCGAATGTGCGTGAGCGTGTTTAATCGGGATTGACTATCGACATTAGAAAAGTAGAGTTATTTTGACGCTCTATAATACTCTAAAAAAATCACATTTTAGATAGCTGAGAATTTTCAAACGAAGCTCGCAATGTGCGTGGCCGTGAACGCGTGTGCGTGCGTGATTGAAGATGAGCGTTCGCACGTATGTGCCTATAGATCTAATCTTGAGTGGATTTTGGAACGTATTCTAGATTTTCGATTACGCAAAGGTGTTCTGTGGAAACAGCGCGCACGCGCATATCAAGCACATTGTAAATTTTGAGACTACGCTGTGCGTGAGTGTGATTTATCGGCTTTTTACTATCAACATTAGAAAAGTACAAATAGTTTTTGTTATTTATGATTACGATTACGATTATGCAAAGGTAGTTCTGTGGGAACAGCGCACGCGCATGTCAAGCACATTGTGAAATGTACGACCATGCTGTGCGAATGTGCGTGAGCGTGTTTAATCGGGATTGACTATCGACATTAGAAAAGTAGAGTTATTTTTGACGCTCTATAATACTCTAAAAAAAATCACATTTTAGATAGCTGAGAATTTTCAAACGAAGCTCACAATGTGCGTGGCCGCGTGAACGCGTGTGCGTGCGTGATTGAACATGAGCGTTCGCACGTATGTGCCTTATAGATCTAATCTTGAGTGGATTTTTGGAACGTATTCTAAATTTTCGATTGCGCAAAAGTGTTCTATGGAAGCTGCGCGCACGCGCATATGAAGCACATTGTAAATTTTGCGACTACGCTGTGCATGTGCGTGAGTGTGCTTTATCGGATTTTACTATCAACATTAGAAAAGTACAAATAGTTTTTGTTATTTATGATTACGATTACGATTATGCAAAGGTAGTTCTATGGAAACAGCGCACGCGCATGTCAAACACATTGCGAAATGTGCGGCCATGCTGTGCGCATGTGCGTGAGTGTGTTTAATCGGGATTGACTATCGACATTAGAGAAGTAGAGTTATTTTTGACGCTCTATAATACTCTAAAATAAATCACATTTTAGATAGCTGAGAATTTTCAAACGAAGCTCACAATGTGCGTGGCCGCGTGAACGCGTGTGCGTGCGTGATTGAACATGAGCGTTCGCACGTATGTGCCTTATAGATCTAATCTTGAGTGGATTTTTGGAACGTATTCTAAATTTTCGATTGCGCAAAAGTGTTCTATGGAAGCTGCGCGCACGCGCATATGAAGCACATTGTAAATTGTGCGACTACGCTGTGCGCATGTGCGTGAGTGTGCTTTATCGGGATTTTACTATCAACATTAGAAAAGTACAAATAGTTTTTGTTATTTATGATTACGATTATGATTACGCAAAGGTAGTTCTGTGGGAACAGCGCACGCGCATGTCAAGCACATTGTGAAATGCGCGACCATGCTGGGCGCATGTGCGTGAGTGTGTTTAATCGGGATTGAATATCGACATTAGAAAAGTAGAGATATTTTTGACGCTCTATAATACTCTAAAATAAATCACATTTTAGATAGCTGAAAATTTTGAAACAAAGATCACAATGTGCGTGGCTATGTGATAGCGTGCGCGTGCGTGATTGAAGATGAGCGTTCGCACGTATGTGCCTTATAGATCTAAGCTTGAGTGGATTTTTGGAACGTATTCTAGATTTTTGCAAAGGTGTTCTGTCGAAACAGCGCGCACGCGCACATCAAGCACATTGTAAATTGTGCGACTACGCTGTGCGCATGTGCGTGAGTGTGCTTTTTCGGGATTTTACTATCAACATTAGAAAAGTACAAACAGTTTTTGTTATTTATGATTACGATGATTACGCAAAGGTAGTTCTGTGGGAACAGCGCACACGCATGTCAAGCACATTGTGAAATGTGCGACCATGCTGTGCGCATGTGCGTGAGCGTATTTTATCGGGATTTGACTATCGACATTAGAAAAGTGCAGATATTTTTGGCGATCTATAATATTCTAAAATAAATCACATTTTAGATAGCTGAGAATTTTGAAATGAAGATCACAACGTGCGTGCTATGTGAACGCGCGCACGCGCATGTGTGCATGATTGAGCTTAAGCGTGCGCACGTGTGTACCTTATAGATCTAGTTTTGTGCGGATTTTTCGAATGTAGGGCAGATTTTCGATTACACAAAGGCAGTTGTTTGGAAACAGCGTTCATGCGCATCTCAGGCACATTGTAAATTGTGCGACTACGCTGTGCGCAGGTGCGTGAGTGTATTTTATCGGGATTTGACTATCACAATTAGAAAAGTATAGCTATTTTCGATAGGTTTAGGTAACTGAGAATTTTGAAACGATCACAATGTGCGTGTGCGCGAGCGCGATTGCGCGCGCACGAGCGTGCGCACGAGCGTGCGCACGAGCGTGCGCGCGAGCGTGCGCATGAGTGAGCTTTATAGATCTATTTTTGAACAGATTTTTGGAACCGTGTTATAGATTTTCGATTACGTAAAGCTAGTCGTATCGGGCACATTGTACGTGAGTGCGTGCACTTACGGTGTGCGTGGATGTTTGACTCACAATATGAGAAAAATATAAATATAGTCGATATTTTAGCATTCTAAACTAAATTTTCTGCAGATATTGAAAGATGTTGTTTTGTTATCGGCTAAAAAGCCGTTTGCTTCACGTTTGTTCGAATATATCGCAGGATAATTTACTGATACGGTGGATTAGGAAGTAAGTGATCAACCTTGAATTCAAAACTTATAATTTTAAATATTTCCTTATAGAAAATCAAATGACCTTTGTCTACGAAGTGGGAGGGAACCAGAGAAGGTTATTTATTTTTATCGAAGTTCTGTTTGTTCAAGTCCAGGCTCATCTATTAACGTTAGGGTTGTTGATTCTTCCCACGGATCCCACGGCGCCGCCGCTTAACGTAAAATAATACAAGAATTTATAACACGCCACAACCTTCGACTCAACCCAAGATAGCGAAGATCTCTGTGATGTAAGAAGTTCACTGACTCTTCTTATTAAATGGGCGTGAAGTAATTTATGAAATAATTCCAGTAGCCACCGCAATATATTGAATTTTGTTCGTTTGTTTTTGCCTAATTATTTCTGCTATGTTTGTCCGATATAAGTTGTGTTACAATTATAGCACGACGATGGCCTTGAAGATGATTTGCAACATTTGAAAGTTCACGTTAATTACGAGTATGTGTGGAAAAATAACCGTTACATGGTGTGCGTTGTTTATATTTGAGGTTAGATTCGTCAAACCGTGTTATAATTTAGCGTTTTCTGTCCTTGTCTATGAAGGAGATGAGTTCAAGGTTGCGGTTGCGTCCTTAGAATATTTTACGTTTGAATGGTGGCGCTGATTATTGTGCGCTTGCGCTTACTTACTAAATACAACCGAGCAACAGCGGGTTTCTTAGGTTCTCACGTTCAAGTTAACAAATGGTCGAAGTGTTGGAATCTGGGACGGTGGAAGCCTAAAATCGTTCGTCAGATACGCAAACTAGCATTGCGAATCAAATTCCGCGCCCGATGAAATTAGCTGACGTCTAAAATCAATTTAAAAAAAAATCACTGTTAATTAACTGCAACATCTGCTACAAAAAACCCCAAACGCATTTTTTGCTCGACTTGGATTTCCAAATTTCGATTTTCTCTAAGAAACTGTGCGCAAATTAGCTTGGAAACTGCCGTAAGTCGAAGTGAATTCGTTGAACGGCTAATTATCAGCGATGTCGCCATTGATTAGCCGCAAAGTCATCGGATGAAAATCTAAAATAGTTTTCCTAGCTTTAATAATAGATACGTTTTGCGCAAATTAGCTTTCAAACTGCTTCAAATAGAAATCACAACCTTGCGCCAATTAGCTTCTGCAGTAAAAATCTACAGGTAGTATATATAGTTAACTAATTGCCGCTAAGTCAACCGGCTAAAAAATCAGCGAGGTTGCAGTTAGTTAGCCGCAAAATTAAGTGGTAAAAATAGAACAACTGTCTTAACTTGAACTACAAAAACATGGTGCGCAAATGAGCTTGCAAACACCTCAACTTAAAATTACAATCTTGAAGACTTGTGAAAATTGACATTTGCAGTATAAACTACAGTTCTAACTGCCGCTGAAATGAATTTGTTGAACGGCTAATTATCAGCGAGGTCGCCATTAATTAGCCGCAAAGTCATCGGATATAAATCTAAAGTAATGTTTTCTAGCTTCAACAATAAATACGTTTTGCGCAAATTAGCCATCAAATTGCTTCAAATGATATCACAACCTTGCGCTAATTAGCTGCAGCCGTATATTTCTAAGGCAACTTAATGATAGCATATTTGGACATCTAATTGCCGCTAAGTCAAACGGCTAATAATCAGTGAGATTGCAGTTAGTTAGCCGCGAAATCATCTTGTAAAAATCGAACGTACTTGCCTTAACTTGAACAACAAAGACATGGTGCGCAAATTAGCTTGCAAACACCTCAACTTGAAATTACAATCTTGGAGATTTGCGCAAATTGACATCTGCAGTATAAACTACAGTTCTAACTGCCGCTGAAATGAATTTGTTAAACGGCTAATTATCAGCGAGGTCGCCATTAATTAGCCGCAAAGTCATAGGATCTAAATCTAAAGTAATGTTTTCTAGCTTCAACAATAAATACGTTTTGCGCAAATTAGCCATCAAACTGCTTCAAATAGATATCACAACCTTGCGCTAATTAGCTGCTGCCGTAAAATTCTACATGCAAGTTAATGATAGCATATTTGATCATCTAATTGCCGATAAGTCAAACGGCTAATTATCAGTTTGATTGTAGTTAGTTAGCCGCGAAATCATCTTGTAAAAATCGAACGTTCTTGCCTTAACTTGAACAACAAAGACATGGTGCGCAAATTAGCTTGCAAATACCTCAACTTAAAATTTCAATCTTGAAGACTTGCGCAAATCGACATCTGCAGTATAAACTACAGTTCTAGCTGCTGCTGAAATGAATTTGTTGAACGGCTAATTATCAGCGAGGTCGCCATTAATTAGCCGCAAAGTCATCGGATATAAATCTAAAGTAATGTTTTCTAGCTTCAACAATAAATACGTTTTGCGCAAATTAGCCATCAAATTGCTTCAAATGATATCACAACCTTGCGCTAATTAGCTGCAGCCGTATATTTCTAAGGCAACTTAATGATAGCATATTTGGACATCTAATTGCCGCTAAGTCAAACGGCTAATAATCAGTGAGATTGCAGTTAGTTAGCCGCGAAATCATCTTGTAAAAATCGAACGTACTTGCCTTAACTTGAACAACAAAGACATGGTGCGCAAATTAGCTTGCAAACACCTCAACTTGAAATTACAATCTTGGAGATTTGCGCAAATTGACATCTGCAGTATAAACTACAGTTCTAACTGCTGCTGAAATGAATTTGTTAAACGGCTAATTATCAGCGAGGTCGCCATTAATTAGCCGCAAAGTCATCGGATATAAATCTAAAGTAATGTTTTCTAGCTTCAACAATAAATACGTTTTGCGCAAATTAGCCATCAAACTGCTTCAAATAGATATCACAACCTTGCGCTAATTAGCTGCTGCCGTAAAATTCTACATGCAAGTTAATGATAGCATATTTGGTCATCTAATTGCCGCTAAGTCAAACGGCTAATTATCAGTGAGATTGCAGTTAGTTAGCCGCGAAACCATCTTGTAAAAATCGAACGTACTTGCCTTAACTTGAACAACAAAGACATGGTGCGCAAATTAGCTTGCAAAACCTCAACTAAATTCAATCTTGAGATTTGCGCAAATTGACATCTGCAGTATAAACTACAGTCCTAACTGCTGCTGAAATGAATTTGTTAAACGGCTAATTATCAGCGAGGTCGCCATTAATTAGCCGCAAAGTCATCGGATATAAATCTAAAGTAATGTTTTCTAGCTTCAACAATAAATACGTTTTGCGCAAATTAGCCATCAAATGCTTCAAATGATATCACAACCTTGCGCTAATTAGCTGCGCCGTAAATTCTAAGGCAATTAATGATAGCATATTTGGCATCTAATTGCCGCTAAGTCAAACGGCTAATAATCAGTGAGATTGCAGTTAGTTAGCCGCGAAACATCTTGTAAAAATCGAACGTACTTGCCTTAACTTGAACAACAAAGACATGGTGCGCAAATTAGCTTGCAAACACCTCAACTTGAAATTACAATCTTGAGATTTGCGCAAATTGACATCTGCAGTATAAACTACAGTTCTAACTGCGCTGAAATGAATTTGTTAAACGGCTAATTATCAGCGAGGTCGCCATTAATTAGCCGCAAAGTCATCGGATAAAATCTAAAGTAATTTTTCTAGCTTAACAATAAATACGTTTTGCGCAAATTAGCCTCAAACTGTTCAAATAGAATCACAACCTTGCGCAATTAGCTCTGCCGTAAAATTCTACAGCAATTAATGATAGATATTTAATCTAATTCTAGCAACGGCTAATTATCAGGTTGTGTTAGTTAGCCGCAAATCATCTTGTAAAAATCGAACGTTTCCTTAACTTGAACAACAAGACAGTGCGCAAATTAGCTTGCAAATACCTCAACTATAAATTTCAATCTTGAAGACTTGCGCAAATCATCGATAAAACTAAGTTCCTAGCTCCTAAATGATTTGTTAACGGCTAATTTCACAGGTCGCCATTAATTGCCGAAATCACGGATATAAACTAAAGTAATTTTTCGCTTCAACAATAAATCGTTTTCGCAAATTACCATAAATTGTTCAAATGAATAAACCTGCGCAATTAGCTGCACCTATAATTCTAATGCAACTTAATGATAGCATATTTGGACATCTAATTGCCGCTAAGTCAAACGGCTAATTATCAGTGAGATTGCAGTTAGTTAGCCGCGAAATCATCTTGTAAAAATCGAACGTACTTGCCTTAACTTGAACAACAAAGACATGGTGCGCAAATTAGCTTGCAAACACCTCAACATGAAATTACAATCTTGGAGATTTGCGCAAATTGACATCTGCAGTATAAACTACAGTCCTAACTGCTGCTGAAATGAATTTGTTGAACGGCTAATTACCAGCGAGGTCGCCATTAACTAGCCGCTAAGTCATCGGATAAAAATCTAAAGTAATTTTTTTCTAGCTTTAACAATAAATACGTTTTGCGCAAATTAGCCTTCAAACTGTTTCGAATAGAAATCACAACTTTGCGCCAATTAGCTTCTGCAGCTAAAAATCTACAGGCAATTTAATGATAGAATATATAAAGATCTAATTGCCGCTAATTATCAGCGAGGCTGTCGTTAGCTAGCCGCAAAATTATCTGATAAAAATCGAACGTAGTTTTCTTAACTTGAACGATTACGACAATGCGCAAATTAGCTTGCAAACTACCTCAACTAGAAATCGCAATTTCGTAACTGCCGCTAAAGTGAACTCGACGTTAATTAGCCGCAAAATCATCGAATAAAAATCTAAAGTAGTTTTTCCTAGCTTCCACAATAAATACGTTTTTTGCAAATTAACCTGCAGATCACTTTAAATAGATTTCACAAGCTTGCGCCAATTAGTTTCTGCCGTAAAATTCTACAGGCAACTTAATGATAACATATATAGTCATCTAATTGCCGCTGTCAAACGGCTAATTATCAGCGAGGTTGCAGTTAGTTAACCGCAAAATCATCTTATAAAAATCGAATGTGGTGGTCTTAACTTGAACAATAAAGACACAGAGCGCAAATCAGCTTGCACACTACCTCAACTAAAAATTACAATCTTGGAAATTTGCGCAAATTGACATCTGCAATAAAAATCCACAGTTCTAACTGTCCCTGAAGTGATTTTGTTAAACGGCTAATTATCAGCGAGGTCACCATTAATTTGCCGCAAAGTTATCTGATGAAAATCTAATGCAGTCTACCTAACTTTAACAATCAAGAATATTTGCGCAAATTAGCCTGAAAATTACTTGAAATAGAAATCACTACCTAGGAAATTTGCGCAAATTATAAGCAGTATACCCTCCGCAAGTTTATCAAAATTTGGGCATTTCCATTTAACCATTTCTAAGTGCGGTTTTAACCGAACATGCCGCTAATTAGCCTTAAGCCTGTATAGAGTTCATGCGCAAATTATCCTTAAAATTAACATGCTCTTCAAATTTATCACAATTAGCGAACTGTCGCTTAAAAATTATCCAAGCACGTTTGCTATTTAGTTGATTATCGACGAGCGCACCGCTAATTAGCCTTAAGCCTGTATTGAGTTCATGCGCAAATTATCTTCAAAATGAATATTCTCGCAAATTTATCAGAATTAGTGAACTTCTGCTTAAAAATTATCTAAGCACGTTTACTAAATGGTTAAACATCAGCGAGAACACCAATTAACCTTAAACCTTCATTGAGTTCATGCGCAAATTATCCTCAAAATTAACATGCTCTTTAAATTTATCAGAATTGGCGAACTCCAGCTTACAAATTATCAAAGCTCGTTTGCTAATTGGTTGATTATCGACGAGCGCACCGCTAATTAGCCTTAAGCCTGTATTGAGTTCATGCGCAAATTATCTTCAAAACGAATATTCTCGCAAATTTATCAGAATTAGCGAACTACAGCTTAAAAATTATCCAAGCACGTTTACTAAATAGTTAATTATCAACGAGAACACCAATTAACCTTAAACCTTCATTGAGTTCATGCGCAAATTATCCTCAAAATTAACATGCTCTTTAAATTATCAGAATTAGCGAACTCCAGCTTAAAAATTATTCAAGCATGCTTGTTAATTGGTTGATTATCAACGAGCGCACTGCTAATTAGCCTTAAGCCTGTATTGAGTTCATGCGCAAATTATCTTCAAAATGAATATTCTCGCAAATTTATCGGAATTAGCGAACTGCTGCTTAAAAATTATCCAAGTACGTTTGCTAAATGGTAAATTATCAACAAGCAACCGTTATTTACGCTTAAGCCTGTATTGAGTTAATGCGCAAATTATCTTCAAAATGCTCTTCAAATTTATTAGAATTAGCGAACTCCCGCTTAAAAATTATCCAAGCTCGTTTGCTAAATGGTTAATTATCGACGAGAACACCGCTAATTAGCCTTAAATTTGCATTGAGTTCATGCGCAAATTATCTTCAAAATGAACATGCTCTTCAAGTTTATCAGAATTAGCGACCCACCGCTTAAATATATCGAAGTTTGTTTACTAAACGGCTAATTATCGATGAGCTCACCGCTAAATAACCCTAAGCTTGTGCGTAGTTCATGAGCAAATTATCATCGAAATGAACATTTTCCGCAAATTTATCAAAATCCGGGAATCACGGTCAAAAGTCATACCAAATTGTGTTTGCTAAATGAACACACCGCCAGTATGAAACTTGAGCTCAGTCCTTACGCAAATTATCTTCAAAATGAACATGCTTTGTAAATTTATCAGAATTAGCGCATATTCTTAAAGACACATTCAAGTGTATTTGCTAAACGGCTAATTATCAACGAACACACCGCTAATTAGTCTCAAACTTGTATTGAGTGCATCCACAAATTATCCTCAAAATGAGCATGCTCTGCAAATTTATCACAATTAGCGAACCACTGCTTAAAAATCAAATCCAAGTTCGTTTGCTAAACGGCTAATTATTAATGAGCACATCGATAATTAGCCTCAAACCTGTGCTCAGTTCGTGCGCAAATTATCCTCAAAATGAACATGTTCTGTAAATTTATCACAATTAGCGAACTACCGCTTGAAAACAATATCCAAGTGTGTTTGCTAAACGGCTAATTATTAACGAGCACATCGCTAATTAGCCTCAAACTCGTGTTGAGTTCTTCTCCAAATTATCCTCGAACTTATTCGTCACTTATTAATTTACCGATAATTATAAATATAATTAGGAAACCACCACTTAGAGATCAGTTTTAAATGCATTTGATGTACGAGCACACCGCTAATTAGCTTTAATAGTGCTGAGCTCATGCGCAAATTAGCCTCAAAACGAACACGTTCTCAAAATGCACATGATTTACAAATTTATCACAATTAGTGAACTGCCGCTTAAAAATCATATCCAGATGTGTTTGCTAAACGGCTAATTATTAACGAGCACAGCGCTAATTAGCTTCAAACTCGTATGGCATTCTTGCGCAAATTATCTTTGAATTTAACCGTCATTTATTAATTTACCACTTAGTAACCTCGCCGATAATTATAATTATAATTAGGAAACCATCACTGAAAGATCAGTTCTAAGTGCATTTGATGTACGAGCACACCGCTAATTAGCTTCAATTGCGCTGAGCTAATGCGCAAATTATCCTCAAAATGAATAACTCTCAAACTGCACATGCTTGGCAAATTTATCTAATTAGCGAACTATCGCTTAAAAATCATATCGAGGTGTGTTTGCTAAACGGCTAATTATAAACGAGCACACCGCTAATTAGCCTCAAACTCGTATTGCGTTCTTGCGCAAATTATCCTCGAATTTAACCGCTATTTATTAATTTACCGCTGAGTAACCTTACCGCTAATTATAATTATAATTAGGAAACTACCACTTAAAGATCAGTTCTAAATGCATTTGATGTACGAGCACACCGCTAATTAGCTTCAATTGTGCTGAGCTAATGCGCAAATTTTCATCAAAATAAATACGCTCTCAAAATGCACATGCTTTGCAAATTTATCACAATTAGCGAACTATCGCTTGAAAGTCATATCCAAGTGTGTTTGATAAACGGATAATTATCAACGAGCACACCGCTAGTTAGCCTAAAACTCGTATTGCGTTCTTGCGCAAATTATCCTCGAATTTAACCGCTATTTATTAATTTACCGCTGAGTAACCTTACCGCTAATTATAATTATAATTAGGAAACTACCACTTAAAGATCAGTTCTAAATGCATTTGATGTACGAGCACACCGCTAATTAGCTACAATTGTCCTGAGCTAATGCGCAAACTATCCTCAAAATGAATACGCTCTCAAAATGCACATGCTTGGCAAATTTATCAAATTAGCGAACTATCGCTTAAAAATCATATCGAGGAGTGTTTGTTAAACGGCTAATTATCAACGAGCACACCGCTAATTAGACTAAAACTCGTATTGCGTTCTTGCGCAAATTATCCTCGAATTTAACCGTTATTTATTAATTTACCGTTGAGTAACCTCGCCGATAATTTTAATTATAATTAGAAAACCACGACTTAAAGATCAGTTCTAAGTGAATTTGATGTACGAGCACACCGCTAATTAGCTACAATTGCCCTGAGCTAATGCGCAAACTATCCTCAAAATGAATACGCTCTCAAGATGCACATGCTTGGCAAATTTATCTAATTAGCGAACTATCGCTTAAAAATCATATCGAGGAGCGTTTGCTGAACGGCTAATTATCAACGAGCACACCGCTAATTAGCCTCAAACTCGTGTTGAGTTCTTGCGCAAATTATCCTCGATTTTAACCGTCATTTATTAATTTACCGCTAAGTAACCTCACCGATAATTATAATTAGGAAACCTCCACTTAAAGATCAAGTTTAAGTGCATTTGATGTACGAGCACACCGCTAATTAGCTACAATTGTCCTGAGCTAATGCGCAAACTATCCTCAAAATAAATACGCTCTCAAATTGCACATGCTTGGCAAATTTATCTAATTAGCGAACTATCGCTTAAAAATCATATCGAGGAGTGTTTGTTAAACGGCTAATTATCAACGAGTCCACCGCTAATTAGCCTCAAACTCGTGTTGAGTTCTTGCGCAAATTATCCTCGAATTTAACCGTCATTTATTAACCTACCGCTGAGTATCCTCGCCGATAATTATAACTATAATTAGGAAACCACTACTTAAAGATCAGTTCTAAGTGCATTTGAAGTACGAGCTCACCGCTAATTAGCTTCAATTGTGCTGAGCTAATGCGCAAATTATCCTCATTGTGAATAAGTTTCCAAAATGCACATGCTTTGCAAATGTATCACAATTAGTGAACTATCGCTTAAAAATCATATCCAAGTGTGTTTGCTAAACGGCTAATTATCAACGAGCACATCGCTAATTAGTCTCAAACTTGTATAGGGTCCTTCCGCAAATTATCATCGATTTAATCGTCATTTATTAATTTACTGCAGAGTAACCTCACCGATAATTATAATTAAGATTAGGAAACCACCACTTAACGATCAGTTTTAAGTGCACTTCATGTACGAGCACACCGCTAATTAGCTTCAATTGTACTGAGCTAATGCGCAAGTTATCCTCAAAATGAACACGTTCTCAAGATGCACATGCTTTGCAAGTTTATCATAATTTGCAAACTATCACTTGAAAATCACATTCAAGTGTGTTTTGCTAAACGGCTAATTATCAACTAGCATACCGCTAATTAGCCTCAAACTCGTTTTGAGTTCTTGCGCAAATTATCCTCGATTTTAACCGTCATTTATTATTTTATCGCTGAGTAACCTCATCGATACTTATAATTATAATTAGAAAACTACCACTTATAGATCAGTTCTAAGTGCATTTTATGTAACTAACTTCAATTGTGCTTAGCTCATGCGCAAATTATCATCAAAATGAATATGCTCTCAAAATACACATGCTTTGCAAATTCATCACAATTAGCGAACTATCGCTTGAAAATCACATCCAAGTGTGTATTTGTTAAATGGCTAATTATCAACCAGCACACCGCTAATTAGCCTCAAACTCGTGCGTTCTTGCGCAAATTATTCTCGAATCTAACCGTCATTTATTAATTTACTGCCGAGTAACCTCACCTATAATTATAATTATAATTAGGAGACCACTACTTAAAGATCAGTTCTAAGTGCATTTGATGTACGAGCACACCGCTAATTAGCTTCAATTGTGCTGAGCTAATGCGCAAATAATCCTCAAAATGAACACGTTCTCAAGATGCACATGCTTTGCAAGTTTATCATAATTAGCGAACTATCACTTAAAAATCATATGCAAGTGTGTTTGCTAAACGGCTAATTATCAACGAGCACACCGCTAATTAGCCTCAAACTCGCATTGAGTCCTTCCGCAAATTATCCTCGAATTTAGCCGTCATTTATTAATTTACCGCTGAGTAACCTCACCGATAATTATAGTTATAATTAGGAGACCACCACTTAAATATCAGTTTTAAGTGCATTTGATGTACTAGCACACCGCTAATTAGCTTCAATTGTGCTGAGCTAATGCGCAAATTATCCTCCAAGTGAACACGTTCCCAAAATGCACATGCTTTGCAAGTTTATCATAATTAGCGAACTACCACTTAAAAATCATATGCAAATGTGTTTGCTGAACGGCTAATTATCAACGAGCACACCGTTAATTAGCCTCAAACTCGCGCGTCCTTGCGCAAATTATCCTCGAATTTAACCGTCATTTATTAATTTACCGTTGAGTAACCACACCGCTAATTAGTCACAAAATGCGGAAGAATTTTTCTATTTTACAATTTTTAAATTAGGATATTTTCTCAAGGCTTTTGCGCAGAGTAAACGTTTGCGGACTTAGCTTAACGAAGTGAATTTGATAAGCCGTTAATAATCATTGGTTACCGCTAATTATCCGGAAAATGGTACCCAAAAATCGATGTATCTTGTTACCTTTACGAGGCATAATTACCCGCCATTTTGTAACATATACCGACCACGTTTTACCGGGTGATTCAATCGCTATCTAAATCAAATTTATATGCACGATTTAAGTAAAATCAAATTACTCGCGTGATGGGTATCTCGGAACTTAATCTCAGGATCCAGCGGTGGTTAAGTTGGGTTAATTACGCCATGTTAATCACCAAATTGTTATCCGTTCTAAACCTCTACTGCACTCGCAGGGATGAAGGAAAGAAGGTACCAGGAACGATAAAGGCAAAGGTACAGACAACCTACATTCCTGTTTCTAAAGAAAACACACACACACACACCGCTTAGATAGTTGTTTCCTGGTCCAGGTATTGTGGCTTAATCCCCGCTTTCGATACTCGCGCACATCCGCATTCCCTTTGCGCAGACGCGACTGTCAGCGGCGACGGAAGTTGGCGTTATTAATTCAAAAAATACGCGCCGATTAACTTATAAATTATATCTAAATCTAAAACATGATACATTGCTATTTTGGCATGTAACAATCTAACTGTTCAAGCAGGAATTTTTGTTTTTAAATTAGTCTGGAAGTAAATTGCGAATCATCAGTGAACACATCGTTAATTAGAAAAGTGATAGTAATCGATAATTAACAGAATTAACGAACTGTCAATTGTCGTAATTATCGATTTTTGATTGTTCGATATATCGAACAGCAGCGACCTTTTCGTCCAATTATTAAAAGATTTTTTGTTTCAGGTATTTGGAATTTCATGGGAATCCAGAGAATCTAGGAATCCAGATTGCAATCTGTAGAAGACGTGGGAACCCAGGTAAATAACACACGCAATCTCCATACATTCACAGACTCGTTGGTGCTTCTCGATAAAATTTATCGTCTTCTAGGTTAGCATCTGTCGATACAATAGGATTCTGTATTTACCGTTAAGTTACATAAGTAAAATTAGCATTCTTCTATATCTGGAGTGAGTTCATCAAGCTATATATGGAATCTCATTATAATTTTACAACTAATTACCCTTCAAAAATGGAATTCTGTCAGGTATCTTAGATCTACACGGAACAAAAGTAAAATGTAGACTTTGTTTGGTTTGTTACAGTGACTGATATACGATAATAACGTCGGACAATTTCGGAACGTACTATTAATTACAGCATTGTTCGAAAGGTGGCGTGGGGTGGCGTCTAAACGGTACTAGAATCGTCGTTTTTTTTCCTGGTAACTGTGAATATTTAACGAATATTAATGGAAGGATGTTTAGGTTTTTGAAATCATTAATAACGTCACCGTAGACATTTTACTAACGAGCGTGATTTACGAAACGCTCAAGCACGATTCAACTGTAGTTCGGTATTGAGATGATTTCGGGGAACAAAAACCCTAAATTAATGTAAGAGAAGTGACGTTGCTTAACTTTCAAACGTGATCGTGATTGTCAAATCAACGACCTCGTGAACCTTGAAAAGTAATCGTACAGAAGTTGGAAGAGCCAAGAAAACATCTACATGAGTACAAGGCGACACAAGATATCACCGAAAGGTGAGACGTAAATTGTTTGGAAGTTCTTAGGGTTTAATAGGTACTCCGAAAGGTACTCCACAGGGTTTGTTATAGGGCCCTCGCCTGTTCTTATTTGCAATTTAAAACGCCAGACTTCAGTGGTATCCGAAAGCTCAGTACTTTGAATGTTAATCCGAATAGTAGCGTTTCTGCAGGTTTTGTTTGAGTACATGCTCTGCAAACCACGGAAAACCGTCATTTTTCTAAATTTCTGCAGGTTTCTTCTGAGAAGAAACTATTCTGTTACTCGTAGAAAACAAATTTTCTTAATTCCTGCACTTTAGGATTCTGTAGAAGCTCTATAAGTCGTACCAAACTATTTTGCTAAATTTCTGCAGGTTTCGTTTGCGTAGAAGCTCTGCAAGTTGTGCAAAACCATTTTTCTAAATATCTACAGACTTTTCTTTTGAGTGGACCTACTCTGTATAAAACAAATTTTCTAAATTTCTGCACTTTAGGATGCACAGAAGCTCTGCAAGTAATGCAGAACTATTTTTTTTACTTTCTGCAGGTTTTTTTGAGTAGAAACTGCTCTGAATGTCGTATAAAATAAATTTTCTAAATTTCTACGCCTTTGGATTGCGTAGAAGCTCTGTAAGTCGTGTTAAACTATTTTTGTAAATTTCTGCCGGTTTCTGTTGCGTAGAAGCTCTGTAAGTCGTGCTAAACTATTTTTCTAAATTTCTGCAGGTTTCGTTTTAGTAGAAACTACTTTGTAATGCGTATAAAATTGCTTTTCTAAATTTTTGCACGTTTTGTTTGCGTAGAAGCTTTGTAAGTCGTGTTAAACTATTTTTCTTAATTTATGCCGGTTTCCTTTGCGTAGAAACTCTGTAGGTCCTGCAAAACTATTTTTCTCAATTTCTACACCTTTGGATTGCGTAGAAGCTCAGTAAGTCGTGTTAAACTGTTTTTCTAAATGTCTGCAGGTTTTGTTTTAGAAGAAACTACTTTGCAATGCGCATGAAACTATTTTTTTTAATTTCTGCACGTTTTGCTTGCGTAGAAGCTATGTAAGGACTACAAAACTAATTTTCTTAATTTCTGCACATTTCGTTTGCGTAGAAGCTCTGCAAGTCATGCAAAACTATTTTTCTAAATTTCTGCTCTTTTGGATTGCGCAGAAGCTCTGTATGGCATGTCAAACCATTTTTCTACTCTTTAAGTCCTATAAAACTATTTTTCTAAATTTCTACAAGTTTTTTTTGAGTGAAACTGCCCTGTAAATCGTATAAAACTATTTTTCTACATTTCTGAACCTTTGGATTGCGTAGAAGCGCTATAAATCGTGTCAAACTATTTTTCGAATTTCTGCCGGTTTCGTTTGAGTAGAAACCACTCTGTAAGCTTTCTAAAACTGTTTTTTTGAAATTTTTGCACTTTTGGATTGCGTAGAAGCTCTGTAAGTTGTGTCAAACTATTTTTCTAAATTTCTTTACGTTTTGTTTGCACAGAAGCTTTGCAAGTCATGCAAAAGTATTTTTCTAAATTTCTGCAGGTTTCTTTTGAGTTAAAACTGCTCTGCAAATCGCAGAAAACGATTTTTTTAATTTCTGCCCTTTTGGATTTCTTAGAAGCTGTGTAAGTCGTGTTTAAACTATTTTTCTGCAGGTTTGGTTTAGTAGAAACCACTTTGCAATGCGCATAAACTATTTATTTTTATTTCTGCACATGTTGTTTGCGTAGAAGCTATGTAAAATCTAAAAACTATTTTTCTCAATTTCTGCACATTTCGTTTGCGTACAAGCTCTGCAAGTCATGCAAAACTCTCTAAATTTTTGCCCTTTTGGATTGCGTAGGGGTTCTGTAAGTTGTGTCAAACTATTTTTCTAAATTTCTACCGGTTTCGTTTGCGTAGAAGCTCTGTAAGTACTGCAAAACTATTTTTCTAAATTTTTGTTGGTTTCTTTTGAGTTGAAACTGCACTGTAAATAGTATAAACCTATTTTTCTAAATTTCTGCACCTTTGGATTGCGTGGAAGGTCTGTGATTCGTGTCAAACTATTTTTCTAAATTTCTGCAGTTTTCTTTTCAGTAGAGACTGCCCTGCATGTCGTATAAAACAAATTTTCTAAATTTCTGCACCATTGGATAGCTCTGCAAGTTGTGTTAAACTATTTTTCTAAATTTCTGCAGGTTTCGTTTTAGTAGAAACTACTTTGCAGTCCGTCTATTTTTTCAATTTCTGCACGTTTTGTTTACGTAGAAGCTCTGTACGTCCTGCATAACTATTTTTCTGCAGGTTTCTTTTTAGTAGAAACTGCTCTGTAAGTCCTATAAAACCATTTTTCTAAATTTCTGCACTTTTGGATCGCGTAGAAGCCTGTAAGGGGTGTCAAAAATCTTTTTCTAAATTTCTGTTTGCGTAGAAGATATGTAAGGCCTAAAAAACTATTTTTCTCAATTTCTGCACGTTTAATTTGCGTGGAAGCCCTGAAAGTCGTGCAGAATTATTTTTCTAAATTTTTGCAGCTTTCTTTTGAGGTGAGAAACTACACTGTAAATCATATAAAACTATTTTGCTAATTTCTGCCCTTTTGGATTGCGCAGAAGCTATGTAAGTCGTGTCAAACTATTTTTCTAAATTTCTGCCAGTTTTGTTTGCGTAGAAGCTGTGTAAGGTCTGATAAACTATTTTTCACAATTTCTGCACGTTTCGTTTGCGTACAAGCTCTGTAAGTCATCCAAAGCTATTTTTCTAAGTTTCTGCACGTTTCGTTTTAGTAGAAACTACTTTGCAGTCCGTCTATTTTTTTCAATTTCTGCACGTTTTGTTTACGTAGAAGCTCTGTACGTCCTGCAGAACTATTTTTCTGCAGGTTTCTTTTTAGTAGAAACTGCTCTGTAAGTCATATAAAACCATTTTTCTAAATTTCTGCACTTTTGGATCGCGTAGAAGCCTGTAAGGGGTGTCAAACTATTTTTCTAAATTTCTGGACGTTTCTTTTGAGTAGAAACTGCCCTGTATGTCATATAAAACAAATTTTCTAAAATTCTTCACCTTTGGATTGCGTAGAAGCTCTGTAAGTCGATTTAAACTATTTTTCTAAATTTCTACAGGTTTCATTTGCGTGGAAGCTCTGAAAGTCGTGCAGTTTGCGTAGAAGCTGTATAAGGCCTGAAAAACTATTTTTCGCAATTTCTGCACGTTTCGTTTGCGTACAAGCTCTGCAAGTCATGCATAGCTATTTTTCTAAGTTTCTGCACGTTTCTTTTCAGTGGAAACTACTGTGTAAATCCCATAAAATAATTTTTCTAAATTTCTGCACCTTTAGATTGCGTAGAAGCTCTGTAAGTCGTGTCAAACTATTTTTCTAAATTTGAGCCGGTTTCGTTTGCGTAGAAGCTCTGTAAGTCATGCAAAACTATGTTTCTATATTTCTGCACGTTTTGTTTGCGTAGAAGCTATGTAAATCCTGCAGAATTATTTTTCTGCATGTTTCTTTTGATTCGAAACTGCTTTGTGTGTCGTTTGGAACTATTTTTCTAAATTTGTGAACCTTTGGATTGCGTAGAAACGCTATAAATCGTGTTTAACAATTTTTCTAAATTTCTGCTCGTTTCGTTTGAGTAGAAACTACTCTGTAAATCGTATAAAACTGTTTTTCTAAATTTCTGCCCTTTTGGATTGCGTAGAAGTTCTGCAAGTCGTGTCAAACTATTTTTTTTAAATTTCTGACACTTTCTTGTGCGCAGAATCTCAGTAAGTCCTGCAAAACTTTTTCTAAATTTCTGCAGGTTTCTTTTGAGTAGAAACTCCTTTGTATGTCGTATAAAGCTATTTTTCTAAATTTCTGCACCTTTGATTTGCGTAGAAGTGTTGCATGTCATGCAAATCTATTTCTCTAAATTTCTGCAGGTTTCTCTTGAGATGAAACTGCTTTGTAAATCGTGTTAAACCTTCGTTTTTAAATCTCTGCCCTTTTGGATTGCGTAGAAGCTCTGTAAGTTGTGTCACTCTGTTTTTCTAAATTTCTGCCAGTTTCGTTTACGTAGAAGCTCTGTAAGTCCTGCAGAATTATTTTTCTGCATGTTTCTTTTGAGTCGAAACTGCGTTGTGTGTCGTTTAATACTATTTTTCGAAATTTCTTAACCTTGGGTTTGCGTAGAAGCGCTATAAATCGTGTTAAACCATTTTTCTTAAATTTCTGCTGGTTTCGTTTGAGTAAAAACTACTCTGTTAATCGTATAAAGCTATTTTTCTAAATTTGTGTACCTTTGATTTGCGTAGAAGTGTTGCATGTCATGTAAAACTATTTCTCTAAATTTTTGCAGGTTTCTCTTAGGTGAAACTGCTCTGTAAATTGTGTTAAATCTTTGTTTTTAAATCTCTGCCCTTTTGGATTGCGTAGAAGCTCTGTAAGTTGGGTCACACTATTTTTCTGAATTTCTGCACGTTTCGTTTGTGTAGAAGCTATGTTAGTCCGTCAAAACTATTTTTCTAAATTTCTGCAGGTTTCTTTTGAGTTGAAGCTGCTCTGCAAATCGTATAAAACTATTTTTCTAAACTTGTGCTCTTTTGGATTGCGTAGAAGCTCTGTAATTCATGTCAAAGTATTTTTGTTATTTGAGTAGAAGTTCTGTAGGTCCTGCAAAACTAATTTTCTAGATTTCTGCAGATTTCTTTTGAGTAGAAACTACTCTATAAATCCTATCAAATTATTTTTCTAAATTTCTGCACTTTTGGATTGCGTTGAAGCTCTACAAGTGGTGTCAAACCATTTTGCTAAATTTCTTTTGATTAGAAACTGCACTGTATGTAAAAAACTGCTATTTTTCCAAATTTCCTGATGCATCGTTTGAGTAGAATCTCTGGAAATTTACATAACCATTTTCCAAAATTTCTTCAGGTTTCGTTTGACTAGTAGCTCTGAAAATCGTGTAAAACGTTTGAACTGAAGCTTTGCGAATTGTAAAAACTGCTGTTTTCCCAAATTTCCGGGTGCATCGTTTGAGTATAAGCTCTGAAAATTTTACAAAACCATTTTCCAAAATTTCTTCAGGTTTCGTTTGAGTATTTGCTCTGAAAATCATGTAAAAACGTTTGAACTGAAGCTTTGCGAATCGTAAAAAACTGCTATTTTCCCAAATTTCCTGATGCATCGTTTGAGTAGAATCTCTGGAAATTTACATAACCATTTTCCAAAATTTCTTCAGGTTTCGTTTGACTAGTAGCTCTGAAAATCGTGTAAAAACGTTTGAACTGAAGCTTTGCGAATCGTAAAAAACTGCTATTTTCCCAAATTTCCGGGCGCATCGTTTGAGTTAAGCTCTGAAAATTTTACAAAATCATTTTCTAAAATTTCTTCAGTTTCGTTTGAGTAGTAGCTCTGAAAATCGTGTAAAAACGTTTGAACTGAAGCTTTGCGAATCGTAAAAACTGCTGTTTTCCCAAATTTCCGGGTGCATCGTTTGAGTATAAGCTCTGAAAATTTTACAAAACCATTTTCCAAAATTTCTTCAGGTTTCGTTTGAGTATTAGCTCTGAAAATCATGTAAAAACGTTTGAACTGAAGCTTTGCGAATCGTAAAAAACTGCTATTTTTCCAAATTTCCTGATGCATCGTTTGAGTAGAATCTCTGGAAATTTACATAACCATTTTCCAAAATTTCTTCGGGTTTCGTTTGAGTAGTAGCTCTGAAAATCGTGTAAAAACGTTTGAACTGAAGCTTTGCGAATCGTAAAAACTGCTATTTTCCCAAATTTCCGGGTGCATCGTTTGAGTTAAGCTCTGAAAATTTTACAAAATCATTTTCTAAAATTTCTTCAGGTTTCGTTTGAGTAGTAGCTCTGAAAATCGTGTAAAAACGTTTGAACTGAAGCTTTGCGAATCGTAAAAACTGCTATTTTCCCAAATTTCCGGGTGCATCGTTTGAGTATAAGCTCTGAAAATTTTACAAAACCATTTTCCAAAATTTCTTCAGGTTTCGTTTGAGTATTAGCTCTGAAAATCATGTAAAAACGTTTGAACTGAAGCTTTGCGAATCGTAAAAAACTGCTATTTTTCCAAATTTCCTGATGCATCGTTTGAGTAGAATCTCTGAAATTTACAAAACCATTTTCAAAATTTCTTCAGGTTTCGTTTGAGTAGTAGCTCTGAAAATCATGTAAAAACGTTTGAACTGAAGCTTTGCGAATCGTAAAAACTGCTATTTTCCAAATTTCCTGATGCATCGTTTGAGTAGAATCTCTGGAAATTTACATAACCATTTTCCAAAATTTCTTCAGGTTTCGTTTGACTAGTAGCTCTGAAAATCGTGTAAAAACGTTTGAACTGAAGTTTTGCGAATCGTAGAAAACTGCTATTTTCCCAAATTTCCGGGCGCATCGTTTGAGTTAAGCTCTGAAAATTTTACAAAACCATTTTCTAAAATTTCTTCAGGTTTCGTTTGAGTAGTAGCTCTGAAAATCGTGTAAAAACGTTTGAACTGAAGCTTTGCGAATCGTAAAAACTGCTATTTTCCCAAATTTCCGGGTGCATCGTTTGAGTATAAGCTCTGAAAATTTTACAAAACCATTTTCCAAAATTTCTTCAGGTTTCGTTTGAGTATTAGCTCTGAAAATCATGTAAAAACGTTTGAACTGAAGCTTTGCGAATCGTAAAAACTGCTATTTTCCAAATTTCTCGGCGCATCGTTTGAGTAAAAGCTCTGAAAATTTTACAAAACCATTTTCATAAATTTCTTCAGGTTTCGTTTGAGTAGTAGCTCTGAAAATCGTGTAAAAACGTTTGAACTGAAGCTTTACTAATCGTAAAAAACAGCTATTTTTCCAAATTTCCGGGTGCATCGTTTGAGTAGAATCTCTGGAAATTTACAAAACCATTTTCAAAATTTCTTCGGGTTGCGTTTGAGTAGTAGCTCTGAAAATCGTGTAAAAACGTTAGCACTGAAGCTTTGCGAATCGTAAAAACAGCTATTTTTCCAAGTTTCCAGGTGCATCGGTTGAGTAGAACCTCTGGAAATTTACAAAACCTTTTTCCAAAATTTCTTCGGGTTTCGTTTGAGTAGTAGCTCTGAAAATCATGTAAAAACGTTTGAACTGAAGCTTTGCGAATCGTAAAAAACTGCTATTTTTCCAAATTTCCCGGCGCATCGTTTGAGTAAAAGCTCTGAAAATTTTACAAAACCATTTTCATAAATTTCTTCAGGTTTCGTTTGAGTAGTAGCTCTGAAAATCGTATAAAAACGTTTGAACTGAAGCTTTGCGAATTGTAAAAAACAGCTATTTTTCCAAATTTCCGGGTGCATCGTTTGAGTTAAAGCTCTGAAAATTTTACAAAATCATTTTCTAAAATTTTTTTAGGTTTCGTTTGAGTAGTAGCTCTGAAAATCGTGTAAAATCGTTTGAATTGAAGCTTTGCGAATCGTAAAAAACTGCTATTTTTCCAAATTTCCGGGTACATCGTTTGAGTGGAATCTATGGAAATTTACAAAAACATTTTCCAAAATTTCTTTAGGTTTCGTTTGAGTAGTAGCTCTGAAAATCGTGTAAAAACGTTTGAACTGAAGCTTTGCTAATAGTAAAACTGCTATTTTTCCAAATTTCCGGGTGCATCGTTTGAGTATAAGCTCTGAAAATTTTACAAAACCATTTTCCAAAATTTCTTCAGGTTTCGTTTGAGTATTAGCTCTGAAAATCATGTAAAAACGTTTGAACTGAAGCTTTGCGAATCGTAAAAAACTGCTATTTTTCCAAATTTCCCGGCGCATCGTTTGAGTAAAAGCTCTGAAAATTTTACAAAACCATTTTCATAAATTTCTTCAGGTTTCGTTTGAGTAGTAGCTCTGAAAATCATGTGAAAACATTTGAACTGAAGCTTTGCGAATCGTAAAAAACAGCTATTTTTCCAAATTTCTGGGCGCATCGTTTGAGTTAAAGCTCTGAAAATTTTACAAAATCATTTTCTAAAATTTCTTCAGGTTTCGTTTGAGTAGTAGCTCTGAAAATCGTGCAAAAACGTTTGAACTGAAGCTTTGCGAATCGTAAAAAACTGCTATTTTCCCAAATTTCCTGATGCATCGTTTGAGTAGAATCTCTGGAAATTTACATAACCATTTTCCAAAATTTCTTCAGGTTTCGTTTGACTAGTAGCTCTGAAAATCGTGTAAAAACGTTTGAACTGAAGTTTTGCGAATCGTAGAAAACTGCTATTTTCCCAAATTTCCGGGCGCATCGTTTGAGTTAAGCTCTGAAAATTTTACAAAATCATTTTCTAAAATTTCTTCATGTTTCGTTTGAGTAGTAGCTCTGAAAATCGTGTAAAAACGTTTGAACTGAAGCTTTGCGAATCGTAAAACTGCTATTTTCCAAATTTCCGGGTGCATCGTTTGAGTTAAGCTCTGAAAATTTTACAAAATCATTTTCTAAAATTTCTTCAGGTTTCGTTTGAGTAGTAGCTCTGAAAATCGTGTAAAAACGTTTGAACTGAAGCTTTGCGAATCGTAAAAACTGCTATTTTCCCAAATTTCCGGGTGCATCGTTTGAGTTAAGCTCTGAAAATTTTACAAAACCATTTTCCAAAATTTCTTCAGGTTTCGTTTGAGTATTAGCTCTGAAAATCATGTAAAAACGTTTGAACTGAAGCTTTGCGAATCGTAAAAAACTGCTATTTTTCCAAATTTCCCGGCGCATCGTTTGAGTAAAAGCTCTGAAAATTTTACAAAACCATTTTCATAAATTTCTTCAGGTTTCGTTTGAGTAGTAGCTCTGAAAATCGTGTAAAAACGTTTGAACTGAAGCTTTACTAATCGTAAAAAACAGCTATTTTTCCAAATTTCCGGGTGCATCGTTTGAGTAGAATCTCTGGAAATTTACAAAACCATTTTTCAAAATTTATTCGGGTTGGGTTTGAGTAGTAGCTCTGAAAATCGTGTAAAAACGTTAGCACTGAAGCTTTGCGAATCGTAAAAACAGCTATTTTTCCAAGTTTCCAGGTGCATCGGTTGAGTAGAACCTCTGGAAATTTACAAAACCTTTTTCCAAAATTTCTTCGGGTTTCGTTTGAGTAGTAGCTCTGAAAATCGTGTAAAAACGTTTGAACTGAAGCTTTGCGAATCGTAAAAACTGCTATTTTCCAAATTTCCGGGTGCATCGTTTGAGTAAAAGCTCTGAAAATTTTACAAAACCATTTTCATAAATTTCTTCAGGTTTCGTTTGAGTAGTAGCTCTGAAAATCGTATAAAAACGTTTGAACTGAAGCTTTGCGAATTGTAAAAAACAGCTATTTTTCCAAATTTCCGGGTGCATCGTTTGAGTTAAGCTCTGAAAATTTTACAAAATCATTTTCTAAAATTTCTTCAGGTTTCGTTTGAGTAGTAGCTCTGAAAATCGTGTAAAAACGTTTGAACTGAAGCTTTGCGAATCGTAAAAAACTGCTATTTTTCCAAATTTCCGGGTACATCGTTTGAGTGGAATCTATGGAAATTTACAAAAACATTTTCCAAAATTTCTTTAGGTTTCGTTTGAGTAGTAGCTCTGAAAATCGTGTAAAAACGTTTGAACTGAAGCTTTGCTAATAGTAAAAACTGCTATTTTCCAAATTTCCGGGTGCATCGTTTGAGTAGAATCTCTGGAAATTTACAAAACCATTTTCCAAAATTTCTTCGGGTTTGGTTTGAGTAGTAGCTCTGAAAATCGTGTAAAAACGTTTGAACTGAAACTTTACGAATCGTGAAAAACTGTTTTTTTCAAATTTCCGGGTGCTTCGTTTGAGTAGAGGCTCTGAAAATTTTACAAAACCATTTTCCAAAATTTCTTCGGGTTTCGTTTGAGTAGTAGCTCTGAAAATCGTGTAAAATCGTTTGAATTGAAGCTTTGCGAGTCGTAAAAAACTGCTATTTTCCAAATTTCCGGGTACATCGTTTGAGTGGAACTCTGAAATTTACAAAACCATTTTCCAAAATTTGTTCAGGTTTCGTTTGAGTAGTAGCTCTGAAAATCGTGTAAAAACGTTTAAACTGAAACTTTACGAATCGCGAAAAACCGTTTTTTTTTCAAATTTCCGGGTGCATCGTTTGAGTAGAATCTCTGGAAATCTACAAAACCATTTTCCAAAATTTCTTCGGGTTTGGTTTGAATAGTAGCTCTGAAAATCGTGTAAAAACGTTTGAACTGAAGCTTTGCGGATCCTAAAAAACAGATCTTTTTCAAATTTCCGGGAGCATCGTTTGTGTAGAAGCTCTGAAAATTGTACAAAACTATTTTCCATAATTTCTTCAGGTTTCGTTTGAGTAGTAGCTCTGAAAATCGTATAAAAACGTTTGAACTGAAGCTTTGCGAATTGTAAAAAACAGCTATTTTTCCAAATTTCCGGGTGCATCGTTTGAGTTAAAGCTCTGAAAATTTTACAAAATCATTTTCTAAAATTTCTTTTAGGTTTCGTTTGAGTAGTAGCTCTGAAAATCGTGTAAAAACGTTTGAACTGAAGCTTTGCTAATAGTAAAAAGCAGCTATTTTTCCAAATTTCCGGGTGCATCGTTTGAGTAGAATCTCTGGAAATTTACAAAACCATTTTCCAAAATTTCTTCGGGTTTGGTTTGAGTAGTAGCTCTGAAAATCGTGCAAAAACGTTTGAACTGAAACTTTACGAATCGTGAAAACTGTATTTTCAAATTTCCGGGTGCTTCGTTTGAGTAGAGGCTCTGAAAATTTTACAAAACCATTTTCCAAAATTTCTTCGGGTTTCGTTTGAGTAGTAGCTCTGAAAATCGTGTAAAATCGTTTGAATTGAAGCTTTGCGAGTCGTAAAAAACTGCTATTTTTCCAAATTTCCGGGTACATCGTTTGAGTGGAATCTATGGAAATTTACAAAACCATTTTCCAAAATTTGTTCAGGTTTCGTTTGAGTAGTAGCTCTGAAAATCGTGTAAAAACGTTTAAACTGAAACTTTACGAATCGCGAAAAACCGTTTTTTTTTCAAATTTCCGGGTGCATCGTTTGAGTAGAATCTCTGGAAATCTACAAAACCATTTTCCAAAATTTCTTCGGGTTTGGTTTGAATAGTAGCTCTGAAAATCGTGTAAAAACGTTTGAACTGAAGCTTTGCGAATCCTAAAAAACAGATCTTTTTCAAATTTCCGGGAGCATCGTTTGTGTAGAAGCTCTGAAAATTGTACAAAACTATTTTCCATAATTTCTTCAGGTTTCGTTTGAGTAGTAGCTCTGAAAATCGTGTAAAAACGTTTGAACTGAAGCTTTGCGAATTGTAAAAAACAGCTATTTTTCTAAATTTCCGGGTGCATCGTTTGAGTAGAAGCTCTGAAAATTTTTCATAACAATTCTCTAACATTTTTTCAGGTTTCGTTTGAGTAGAAGCTCTGAAACTCGTGTTAAAATATTTTTTCCAATTTCTGCAGGTCTCACTTGAATTGAATCGTGTAAAACCGTTTGTATAGCAACTCTTTCTGAAAATTCTGTATAATTGTTTCTAAATTTGGTTCCATGGAATGGAAGCTCTGAAAATCGTATAAAACCATTTTTCTAAATTTCTTCAGGTTTTGTGGGAGTAGTAGCTCTGAAAGCCGCGTAAAATATTTTTTTCTAAGTTGTTGCAGATTTCGCTTGAGTTTAGGCTCTGCAGATCATACAAAACAACTATTTTTCAAATTGCTGCACCTTTCATTTGAGTAGAAGCTCTGAAAATTTTACAAAACCATTTTCCAAAATTTATTCAGGTTTTGCTTAAGTACTAGCTCTGAAAATCGTGTAAAATAACTATTCCAAAATTTATGCGTGTTTCGTTTGAATAGAGGTACTGAAAATCGTACATCGTTTGAGTAGAAGCTCTTCAAACTGTGAAGAACAATTAAAAAACAGTTTTGTATCTAGTTCTAACCTCAAGTAGTTCAAGCATCACGATCATCCATCAACACACCCAAATGCAGTTATTTTAAAAAAGGAATGATTCGATCATTGGCTTTAATCGTGTGCAGATGTTCTCGACTTAATGAATTCCGCAAAATAATTTACAGAACATGCAAATCCTTTTTAATACTCGTTTATATTTTGGCGTGCATAATTAAAGAAACAATTTACGAGCGTGTTGGATGCATTGGAATTTCCTTATTTTGCATTTAAAAGTGCAAGATCAACACCCGTGTGGTATTGTTGATCTGATTGATTTACGGCGTCGTTAAGAAACGTTTCCTTATTTCTGCTCTTACTGGCTTTATTGTTGAATCTTGGCCTATCTGGTTGACGATGACGATGACGATGGCTATCGATGAGAGAGAGCATATCAATAAAACGGACGGAAATTGTTTTTTAAGACCATGGTTATACAGGTTTACATTAGCATGTTTGTAATAGTTGAATTTATGGCTCTAGTTAAGCTACAGCTGTACTTTTGTAACGTACGAGATGTTTTTCTTGATATGCAGTACAATATTAAAGAAGGTTGTAATTATACATACGAATAGGAAAACTACTTTAGGTGTCAAGAGATAACGTAACTCATGAGCAGATTAAACAAAGCAATGAAGCAAAAATCTTCACTCTTAAACACTAATTCCAAATACAAAAACAAAATGCTCGACGGCTCACAAAAATATCCTTTTGCGTAGTCCAAAGTTTTCAGCGTAGAAATAGTTTATAAAATTCTATAATGAGTAGCGCGTTTCTTTCTCCTTTGTTCAGAGCGAGCCTCTCAGTTCACACAAACCCACTTATATAATTGTAGGCTTTAATCGCATTCAGCTTGAAGGTGGCTGAAGAATGGGGCATTCTGTAATGAGTATAAGGATTTCTTCCTCACAATCAAAAACGAATGGCTCTGTGCTTTCCTTAGACCAGCTCACATCCTTCCCTTTGATTTCTAAAATCCTATGAGAAAGAGGAGCCACTGGCTCATGAAGCGACGAGAAACGGGTCTAAATGTATTCAGAAAACCATAGACTGGGCTTAACTGAAGAAAACACTACTGTAGCACATCATTTTTTCTCTCTTGAAGGATTTCAAGGTATCGCCAGGGGAAGTGGAACATCTCAGTTCATACAAACTGTAATGAGTAGAAGCGTTTCTTCCTCCTTTGGAAAAGTTTAAGTACCAGTCGAAAGCGTGAAGGGCGTTTACGCTCTCATTTTTAAAATTTCCTATCCTATGAGCGCGAGGAAAAGTTGCTCATGAAAAGTGCGAAAGACGTGCCAAAAAATAACCAAAAACCCTATAGACTTGAAGGCAATTCTAGATTTAAATGCCATGCCTTGTGTTGTGTTAACTGAAGAATTCACTATTCTGTTATGATCCGCGCGTCCCTTCCTCCTCATCAAGCAACAACCAGGTAGAGTCTTTCGGTTCACGCGTTTTGCTTCAGTTTCTATAATTTCATATTCTATGAGCAAGAGGAGAAATGACTCATGACAAGTACGAAGGGCGTGCCAAAAATGTTCTAAAACCTTATAGACTTGTCGGGTTAACCACAGAGTGGAGCCGCGTGTTTCATCCTTCTGAAGTACTCATCAAGTAAACCAGCAAGGTTCACACGTTTTGTTTTATTTTCTACAATTTCCTATTCTATGCGCAAGAGGAGAAGTAACTCATGAAAAGTACGAAGGATGTGCCAAAAAGTATTCTAAAACCCGTACAGACTTGTCGGGTTAACCAAAGAATGCACTATTCTGTAATGAGCCCCGTTTTTTTCTCCTATGAAGGACCTTTCAAGTAAGAGCCAGTGAGAGTAGAGACTTTTGATTCACACGTTTTGATTTAATTTCTGCAATTTCGTATCCTATGAGCAAGGGGAGAAGTAACTCATGAACAGTACGAAGGATGTGCCAAAAAGTATTCTAAAAACCGTACAGACTTGTCGGGTTAACCAAAGAATGCACTATTCTGTAATGAGCCGCGTGTTTCTTCCTCCTTTAAGAGATTTTGCACGTAACAGCTAGCGAGGATACAGATTTTTGGTTTACACATTTTGCTTTGGTTTCTATAATTTTCTATCCCTTGAGCAAGAGGAAAAGTAACTCATGAAAAGTACGAAGGACGTGCCAAAAAATATTTTAATACCCTACAGAGTTGAAGGTAATTCTAGATTTAAATGCCATGGCTTGTCGGGTTAACTGAAGAATGCACTATTCTGTAATGAGCCCCGTGTTTCTTCCTTCTATGAAGGATTTTGAAGTAAGAACCAGTGAGAGTAGAGACTTTTGATTCACACGTTTTGATTTAATTTCTGCAATTTCGTATCCTATGAGCAAGGGGAGAAGTATCTCATGAACAGTACGAAGGACGTGCCAAAAAGTATTCTAAAAACCGTACAGACTTGTCGGGTTAACCAAGGAATGCACTATTCTGTAATGAGTTCCGTTTCTTTCTCCTCTGAAGGATCTTTCAAGTAAGAGCCAGTGAGGGTAGAGACTTTTGATTCACACGTTTTGATTTAATTTCTGCAATTTCGTATCCTATGAGCAAGGGGAGAAGTAACTCATAAACAGTACGAAGGACGTGCCAAAAAGTATTCTAAAAACCGTACAGACTTGTCGGGTTAACCAAAGAATGCACTATTCTGTAATGAGCCCCGTGTTTCTTTCTCCTATGAAGGATTTTGAAGTAAGAGCCAGTGAGAGTAGAGACTTTTGATTTACACGTTTTGATTTAATTTCTGCAATTTCGTATCCTATGAGCTAGGGGAGAAGTAACTCATGAACAGTACGAAGGACGTGCCAAAAAGTATTCTAAGAACCGTAGAAACTTGTCGGGTTAACCAAAGAATGCACTATTCTGTAATGAGCCCCGTGTTTCTTCCTCCTATGAAGGATTTTGAAGTAAGAGCCAGTGAGGTGAGACTTTTGATTCACACGTTTTGATTTAATTTCTGCAATTTCAATTCCTATGAGCAAGGAGAAGTAACTCATGAACAGTACGAAGGATGTGCCAAAAGTATTCTAAAACCGTACAGACTTGTCGGGTTAACCAAGAATGCACTATTCTGTAATGAGTTCCGTTTCTTTCTCCTCTGAAGGATCTTTCAAGTAAGAGCCAGTGAGGTAGAGACTTTTGATTCACACGTTTTGATTTAATTTCTGCAATTTCGTATCCTATGAGCAAGGGAGAAGTAACTCATAAACAGTACGAAGGACGTGCCAAAAGTATTCTAAGAACCGTACAAACTTGTCGGGCTAACCAAAGAATGCACTATTCTGTAATGAGCCCGTGTTTCTTCTTCCTATGAAGGATTTTGAAGTAAGAGCCAGTGAGAGTAGAGACTTTTGATTCACACGTTTTGATTTAATTTCTGCAATTTCAATTCCTATGAGCAAGGGGAGAAGTAACTCATGAACAGTACGAAGGATGTGCCAAAAGTATTCTAAAACCGTACAGACTTGTCGGGTTAACCAAGGAATGCACTATTCTGTAATGAGTTCCGTTTCTTTCTCCTCTGAAGGATCTTTCAAGTAAGAGCCAGTGAGGGTAGAGACTTTTGATTCACACGTTTTGATTTAATTTCTGCAATTTCGTATCCTATGAGCAAGGGGAGAAGTAACTCATAAACAGTACGAAGGACGTGCCAAAAGTATTCTAAGAACCGTACAAACTTGTCGGGCTAACCAAAGAATGCACTATTCTGTAATGAGCCCCGTGTTTCTTCTTCCTATGAAGGATTTTGAAGTAAGAACCAGTGAGAGTAGAGACTTTTGATTCACACGTTTTGATTTAATTTCTGCAATTTCGTATCCTATGAGCAAGGGAGAAGTAACTCATGAACAGTACGAAGGATGTGCCAAAAGTATTCTAAAACCGTACAGACTTGTCGGGTTAACCAAAGAATGCACTATTCTGTAATGAGTCCGTGTTTCTTCCTCCTTGAAGGATTTTGCAAGTAAGAGCCAGTGAGGATAGAGACTTTTGATTTACACGTTTTGATTTAATTTCTGCAATTTCTATCCTATGAGCAAGGGAGAAGTAACTCATGAAACAGTACGAAGGACGTGCCAAAAAGTATTCTAAGAACCGTACAAAAGACTTGTCGGGTTAACCAAAGAATGCACTATTCTGTAATGAGCCCGTGTTTCTTCCTTCTATGAAGGATTTTGAAGTAAGAAGCCAGTGAGAGTAGAGACTTTTGATTCACACGTTTTGATTTAATTTCTGCAATTTCGTATCCTATGAGCAAGGGAGAAGTAACTCATGAACAGTACGAAGGACGTGCCAAAAGTATTCTAAAACCGTACAGACTTGTCGGGTTAACCAAAGAATGCACTATTCTGTAATGAGTTCCGTTTCTTTCTCCTCTGAAGGATCTTTCAAGTAAGAGCCAGTGAGGTAGAGACTTTTGATTCACACGTTTTGATTTAATTTCTGCAATTTCGTATCCTATGAGCAAGGGGAGAAGTAACTCATAAACAGTACGAAGGACGTGCCAAAAAGTATTCTAAAAACCGTACAGACTTGTCGGGTTAACCAAAGAATGCACTATTCTGTAATGAGCCCCGTGTTTCTTTCTCCTATGAAGGATTTTGAAGTAAGAGCCAGTGAGAGTAGAGACTTTTGATTTACACGTTTTGATTTAATTTCTGCAATTTCGTATCCTATGAGCTAGGGGAGAAGTAACTCATGAACAGTACGAAGGACGTGCCAAAAAGTATTCTAAGAACCGTAGAAACTTGTCGGGTTAACCAAAGAATGCACTATTCTGTAATGAGCCCCGTGTTTCTTCCTCCTATGAAGGATTTTGAAGTAAGAGCCAGTGAGAGTGGAAACTTTTTTTCACACGTTTTGATTTAATTTCTGCAATTTCAATTCCTATGAGCAAGGGGAGAAGTAACTCATGAACAGTACGAAGGATGTGCCAAAAAGTATTCTAAAAACCGTACAGACTTGTCGGGTTAACCAAGGAATGCACTATTCTGTAATGAGTTCCGTTTCTTTCTCCTCTGAAGGATCTTTCAAGTAAGAGCCAGTGAGGGTAGAGACTTTTGATTCACACGTTTTGATTTAATTTCTGCAATTTCGTATCCTATGAGCAAGGGGAGAAGTAACTCATAAACAGTACGAAGGACGTGCCAAAAAGTATTCTAAGAACCGTACAAACTTGTCGGGCTAACCAAAGAATGCACTATTCTGTAATGAGCCCCGTGTTTCTTCTTCCTATGAAGGATTTTGAAGTAAGAGCCAGTGAGAGTAGAGACTTTTGATTCACACGTTTTGATTTAATTTCTGCAATTTCAATTCCTATGAGCAAGGGGAGAAGTAACTCATGAACAGTACGAAGGATGTGCCAAAAAGTATTCTAAAAACCGTACAGACTTGTCGGGTTAACCAAAGAATGCACTATTCTGTAATGAGTTCCGTTTCTTTCTCCTCTGAAGGATCTTTCAAGTAAGAGCCAGTGAGGGTAGAGACTTTTGATTCACACGTTTTGATTTAATTTCTGCAATTTCGTATCCTATGAGCAAGGGGAGAAGTAACTCATAAACAGTACGAAGGACGTGCCAAAAAGTATTCTAAGAACCGTACAAACTTGTCGGGCTAACCAAAGAATGCACTATTCTGTAATGAGCCCCGTGTTTCTTCTTCCTATGAAGGATTTTGAAGTAAGAGCCAGTGAGAGTAGAGACTTTTGATTCACACGTTTTGATTTAATTTCTGCAATTTCAATTCCTATGAGCAAGGGGAGAAGTAACTCATGAACAGTACGAAGGATGTGCCAAAAAGTATTCTAAAAACCGTACAGACTTGTCGGGTTAACCAAGGAATGCACTATTCTGTAATGAGTTCCGTTTCTTTCTCCTCTGAAGGATCTTTCAAGTAAGAGCCAGTGAGGGTAGAGACTTTTGATTCACACGTTTTGATTTAATTTCTGCAATTTCGTATCCTATGAGCAAGGGGAGAAGTAACTCATAAACAGTACGAAGGACGTGCCAAAAAGTATTCTAAGAACCGTACAAACTTGTCGGGCTAACCAAAGAATGCACTATTCTGTAATGAGCCCGTGTTTCTTCTTCCTATGAAGGATTTTGAAGTAAGAACCAGTGAGAGTAGAGACTTTTGATTCACACGTTTTGATTTAATTTCTGCAATTTCAATTCCTATGAGCAAGGGGAGAAGTAACTCATGAACAGTACGAAGGATGTGCCAAAAAGTATTCTAAAAACCGTACAGACTTGTCGGGTTAACCAAAGAATGCACTATTCTGTAATGAGTTCCGTTTCTTTCTCCTCTGAAGGATCTTTCAAGTAAGAGCCAGTGAGGGTAGAGACTTTTGATTCACACGTTTTGATTTAATTTCTGCAATTTCGTATCCTATGAGCAAGGGGAGAAGTAACTCATAAACAGTACGAAGGACGTGCCAAAAAGTATTCTAAGAACCGTACAAACTTGTCGGGCTAACCAAAGAATGCACTATTCTGTAATGAGCCCCGTGTTTCTTCTTCCTATGAAGGATTTTGAAGTAAGAGCCAGTGAGAGTAGAGACTTTTGATTCACACGTTTTGATTTAATTTCTGCAATTTCAATTCCTATGAGCAAGGAGAAGTAACTCATGAACAGTACGAAGGATGTGCCAAAAAGTATTCTAAAAACCGTACAGACTTGTCGGGTTAACCAAGGAATGCACTATTCTGTAATGAGTTCCGTTTCTTTCTCCTCTGAAGGATCTTTCAAGTAAGAGCCAGTGAGGGTAGAGACTTTTGATTCACACGTTTTGATTTAATTTCTGCAATTTCGTATCCTATGAGCAAGGGGAGAAGTAACTCATAAACAGTACGAAGGACGTGCCAAAAGTATTCTAAGAACCGTACAAACTTGTCGGGTTAACCAAAGAATGCACTATTCTGTAATGAGCCCGTGTTTCTTCTTCCTATGAAGGATTTTGAAGTAAGAACCAGTGAGAGTAGAGACTTTTGATTCACACGTTTTGATTTAATTTCTGCAATTTCAATTCCTATGAGCAAGGGAGAAGTAACTCATGAACAGTACGAAGGATGTGCCAAAAGTATTCTAAAACCGTACAGACTTGTCAGGTTAACCAAAGAATGCACTATTCTGTAATGAGTTCCGTTTCTTTCTCCTCTGAAGGATCTTTCAAGTAAGAGCCAGTGAGGTAGAGACTTTGATTCACACGTTTTGATTTAATTTCTGCAATTTCGTATCCTATGAGCAAGGGAGAAGTAACTCATAAACAGTACGAAGGACGTGCCAAAAGTATTCTAAGAACCGTACAAACTTGTCGGGTTAACCAAAGAATGCACTATTCTGTAATGAGCCCGTGTTTCTTCTTCCTATGAAGGATTTTGAAGTAAGAGCCAGTGAGGTGAGACTTTTTTCACACGTTTTGATTTAATTTCTGCAATTTCAATTCCTATGAGCAAGGGAGAAGTAACTCATGAACAGTACGAAGGATGTGCCAAAAAGTATTCTAAAAACCGTACAGACTTGTCGGGTTAACCAAAGAATGCACTATTCTGTAATGAGCCCCGTGTTTCTTTCTCCTATGAAGGATTTTGAAGTAAGAGCCAGTGAGAGTAGAGACTTTTGATTTACACGTTTTGATTTAATTTCTGCAATTTCGTATCCTATGAGCTAGGGGAGAAGTAACTCATGAACAGTACGAAGGACGTGCCAAAAAGTATTCTAAAAACCGTACAGACTTGTCGGGTTAACCAAAGAATGCACTATTCTGTAATGAGTTCCGTTTCTTTCTCCTCTGAAGGATCTTTCAAGTAAGAGCCAGTGAGGGTAGAGACTTTTGATTCACACGTTTTGATTTAATTTCTGCAATTTCGTATCCTATGAGCAAGGGGAGAAGTAACTCATAAACAGTACGAAGGACGTGCCAAAAAGTATTCTAAGAACCGTACAAACTTGTCGGGCTAACCAAAGAATGCACTATTCTGTAATGAGCCCCGTGTTTCTTCTTCCTATGAAGGATTTTGAAGTAAGAGCCAGTGAGGTAGAGACTTTTTTCACACGTTTTGATTTAGTTTCTGCAATTTCAATTCCTATGAGCAAGGGGAGAAGTAACTCATGAACAGTACGAAGGATGTGCCAAAAAGTATTCTAAAAACCGTACAGACTTGTCGGGTTAACCAAAGAATGCACTATTCTGTAATGAGCCCCGTGTTTCTTTCTCCTATGAAGGATTTTGAAGTAAGAGCCAGTGAGGTAGAGACTTTTGATTCACACGTTTTGATTTAATTTCTGCAATTTCGTATCCTATGAGCAAGGGAGAAGTAACTCATAAACAGTACGAAGGACGTGCCAAAAGTATTCTAAAAACCGTACAGACTTGTCGGGTTAACCAAAGAATGCACTATTCTGTAATGAGCCCCGTGTTTCTTTCTCCTATGAAGGATTTTGAAGTAAGAGCCAGTGAGAGTAGAGACTTTTGATTTACACGTTTTGATTTAATTTCTGCAATTTCGTATCCTATGAGCTAGGGGAGAAGTAACTCATGAACAGTACGAAGGACGTGCCAAAAGTATTCTAAGAACCGTAAACTTGTCGGGTTAACCAAAGAATGCACTATTCTGTAATGAGCCCGTGTTTCTTCCTCCTATGAAGGATTTTGAAGTAAGAGCCAGTGAGGTGAGACTTTTGATTCACACGTTTTGATTTAATTTCTGCAATTTCAATTCCTATGAGCAAGGGAGAAGTAACTCATGAACAGTACGAAGGATGTGCCAAAAGTATTCTAAAACCGTACAGACTTGTCGGGTTAACCAAAGAATGCACTATTCTGTAATGAGTTCCGTTTCTTTCTCCTCTGAAGGATCTTTCAAGTAAGAGCCAGTGAGGTAGAGACTTTTGATTCACACGTTTTGATTTAATTTCTGCAATTTCGTATCCTATGAGCAAGGGAGAAGTAACTCATAAACAGTACGAAGGACGTGCCAAAAGTATTCTAAGAACCGTACAAACTTGTCGGGCTAACCAAAGAATGCACTATTCTGTAATGAGCCCGTGTTTCTTCTTCCTATGAAGGATTTTGAAGTAAGAGCCAGTGAGAGTAGAGACTTTTGATTCACACGTTTTGATTTAATTTCTGCAATTTCAATTCCTATGAGCAAGGGAGAAGTAACTCATGAACAGTACGAAGGATGTGCCAAAAGTATTCTAAAACCGTACAGACTTGTCGGGTTAACCAAAGAATGCACTATTCTGTAATGAGTTCCGTTTCTTTCTCCTCTGAAGGATCTTTCAAGTAAGAGCCAGTGAGGTAGAGACTTTTGATTCACACGTTTTGATTTAATTTCTGCAATTTCGTATCCTATGAGCAAGGGAGAAGTAACTCATAAACAGTACGAAGGACGTGCCAAAAGTATTCTAAGAACCGTACAAACTTGTCGGGCTAACCAAAGAATGCACTATTCTGTAATGAGCCCCGTGTTTCTTCTTCCTATGAAGGATTTTGAAGTAAGAGCCAGTGAGAGTAGAGACTTTTGATTCACACGTTTTGATTTAATTTCTGCAATTTCAATTCCTATGAGCAAGGGAGAAGTAACTCATGAACAGTACGAAGGATGTGCCAAAAGTATTCTAAAACCGTACAGACTTGTCGGGTTAACCAAAGAATGCACTATTCTGTAATGAGTTCCGTTTCTTTCTCCTCTGAAGGATCTTTCAAGTAAGAGCCAGTGAGGTAGAGACTTTTGATTCACACGTTTTGATTTAATTTCTGCAATTTCGTATCCTATGAGCAAGGGAGAAGTAACTCATAAACAGTACGAAGGACGTGCCAAAAGTATTCTAAGAACCGTACAAACTTGTCGGGCTAACCAAAGAATGCACTATTCTGTAATGAGCCCGTGTTTCTTCTTCCTATGAAGGATTTTGAAGTAAGAACCAGTGAGAGTAGAGACTTTTGATTCACACGTTTTGATTTAATTTCTGCAATTTCAATTCCTATGAGCAAGGGAGAAGTAACTCATGAACAGTACGAAGGATGTGCCAAAAGTATTCTAAAACCGTACAGACTTGTCGGGTTAACCAAAGAATGCACTATTCTGTAATGAGTTCCGTTTCTTTCTCCTCTGAAGGATCTTTCAAGTAAGAGCCAGTGAGGGTAGAGACTTTTGATTCACACGTTTTGATTTAATTTCTGCAATTTCGTATCCTATGAGCAAGGGAGAAGTAACTCATAAACAGTACGAAGGACGTGCCAAAAGTATTCTAAGAACCGTACAAACTTGTCGGGCTAACCAAAGAATGCACTATTCTGTAATGAGCCCGTGTTTCTTCTTCCTATGAAGGATTTTGAAGTAAGAGCCAGTGAGGTAGAGACTTTTGATTCACACGTTTTGATTTAATTTCTGCAATTTCAATTCCTATGAGCAAGGGAGAAGTAACTCATGAACAGTACGAAGGATGTGCCAAAAGTATTCTAAAACCGTACAGACTTGTCGGGTTAACCAAAGAATGCACTATTCTGTAATGAGTTCCGTTTCTTTCTCCTCTGAAGGATCTTTCAAGTAAGAGCCAGTGAGGGTAGAGACTTTTGATTCACACGTTTTGATTTAATTTCTGCAATTTCGTATCCTATGAGCAAGGGAGAAGTAACTCATAAACAGTACGAAGGACGTGCCAAAAGTATTCTAAGAACCGTACAAACTTGTCGGGTTAACCAAAGAATGCACTATTCTGTAATGAGCCCCGTGTTTCTTCTTCCTATGAAGGATTTTGAAGTAAGAGCCAGTGAGAGTAGAGACTTTTGATTCACACGTTTTGATTTAATTTCTGCAATTTCAATTCCTATGAGCAAGGGGAGAAGTAACTCATGAACAGTACGAAGGAGGTGCCAAAAAGTATTCTAAATAACCGTACAGACTTGTCGGGTTAACCAAGGAATGCACTATTCTGTAATGAGTTCCGTTTCTTTCTCCTCTGAAGGATCTTTCAAGTAAGAGCCAGTGAGGGTAGAGACTTTTGATTCACACGTTTTGATTTAATTTCTGCAATTTCAATTCCTATGAGCAAGGGGAGAAGTAACTCATAAACAGTACGAAGGACGTGCCAAAAAGTATTCTAAGAACCGTACAAACTTGTCGGGCTAACCAAAGAATGCACTATTCTGTAATGAGCCCCGTGTTTCTTCTTCCTATGAAGGATTTTGAAGTAAGAGCCAGTGAGAGTAGAGACTTTTGATTCACACGTTTTGATTTAATTTCTGCAATTTCAATTCCTATGAGCAAGGGGAGAAGTAACTCATGAACAGTACGAAGGATGTGCCAAAAGTATTCTAAAACCGTACAGACTTGTCGGGTTAACCAAAGAATGCACTATTCTGTAATGAGTTCCGTTTCTTTCTCCTCTGAAGGATCTTTCAAGTAAGAGCCAGTGAGGTAGAGACTTTTGATTCACACGTTTTGATTTAATTTCTGCAATTTCGTATCCTATGAGCAAGGGAGAAGTAACTCATAAACAGTACGAAGGACGTGCCAAAAGTATTCTAAGAACCGTACAAACTTGTCGGGTTAACCAAAGAATGCACTATTCTGTAATGAGCCCCGTGTTTCTTCTTCCTATGAAGGATTTTGAAGTAAGAACCAGTGAGAGTAGAGACTTTTGATTCACACGTTTTGATTTAATTTCTGCAATTTCAATTCCTATGAGCAAGGGAGAAGTAACTCATGAACAGTACGAAGGATGTGCCAAAAGTATTCTAAAACCGTACAGACTTGTCGGGTTAACCAAAGAATGCACTATTCTGTAATGAGTTCCGTTTCTTTCTCCTCTGAAGGATCTTTCAAGTAAGAGCCAGTGAGGTAGAGACTTTTGATTCACACGTTTTGATTTAATTTCTGCAATTTCGTATCCTATGAGCAAGGGAGAAGTAACTCATAAACAGTACGAAGGATGTGCCAAAAGTATTCTAAAACCGTACAGACTTGTCGGGTTAACCAAAGAATGCACTATTCTGTAATGAGCCCGTGTTTCTTCTTCCTATGAAGGATCTTTGAAGTAAGAGCCAGTGAGGTGAGACTTTTGATTCACACGTTTTGATTTAATTTCTGCAATTTCAATTCCTATGAGCAAGGGAGAAGTAACTCATGAACAGTACGAAGGATGTGCCAAAAGTATTCTAAAACCGTACAGACTTGTCGGGTTAACCAAAGAATGCACTATTCTGTAATGAGTTCCGTTTCTTTCTCCTCTGAAGGATCTTTCAAGTAAGAGCCAGTGAGGTAGAGACTTTTGATTCACACGTTTTGATTTAATTTCTGCAATTTCGTATCCTATGAGCAAGGGGAGAAGTAACTCATGAACAGTACGAAGGATGTGCCAAAAAGTATTCTAAAAACCGTACAGACTTGTCGGGTTAACCAAAGAATGCACTATTCTGTAATGAGTTCCGTTTCTTTCTCCTCTGAAGGATCTTTCAAGTAAGAGCCAGTGAGGGTAGAGACTTTTGATTCACACGTTTTGATTTAATTTCTGCAATTTCAATTCCTATGAGCAAGGGGAGAAGTAACTCATAAACAGTACGAAGGACGTGCCAAAAAGTATTCTAAGAACCGTACAAACTTGTCGGGCTAACCAAAGAATGCACTATTCTGTAATGAGCCCCGTGTTTCTTCTTCCTATGAAGGATTTTGAAGTAAGAGCCAGTGAGAGTAGAGACTTTTGATTCACACGTTTTGATTTAATTTCTGCAATTTCAATTCCTATGAGCAAGGGGAGAAGTAACTCATGAACAGTACGAAGGATGTGCCAAAAGTATTCTAAAACCGTACAGACTTGTCGGGTTAACCAAGAATGCACTATTCTGTAATGAGTTCCGTTTCTTTCTCCTCTGAAGGATCTTTCAAGTAAGAGCCAGTGAGGGTAGAGACTTTTGATTCACACGTTTTGATTTAATTTCTGCAATTTCGTATCCTATGAGCAAGGGGAGAAGTAACTCATAAACAGTACGAAGGACGTGCCAAAAGTATTCTAAGAACCGTACAAACTTGTCGGGCTAACCAAAGAATGCACTATTCTGTAATGAGCCCGTGTTTCTTCTTCCTATGAAGGATTTTGAAGTAAGAACCAGTGAGAGTAGAGACTTTTGATTCACACGTTTTGATTTAATTTCTGCAATTTCAATTCCTATGAGCAAGGGGAGAAGTAACTCATGAACAGTACGAAGGATGTGCCAAAAAGTATTCTAAAAACCGTACAGACTTGTCGGGTTAACCAAAGAATGCACTATTCTGTAATGAGTTCCGTTTCTTTCTCCTCTGAAGGATCTTTCAAGTAAGAGCCAGTGAGGGTAGAGACTTTTGATTCACACGTTTTGATTTAATTTCTGCAATTTCGTATCCTATGAGCAAGGGGAGAAGTAACTCATAAACAGTACGAAGGACGTGCCAAAAAGTATTCTAAGAACCGTACAAACTTGTCGGGCTAACCAAAGAATGCACTATTCTGTAATGAGCCCCGTGTTTCTTCTTCCTATGAAGGATTTTGAAGTAAGAGCCAGTGAGAGTGGAGACTTTTTTTCACACGTTTTGATTTAGTTTCTGCAATTTCAATTCCTATGAGCAAGGGGAGAAGTAACTCATGAACAGTACGAAGGATGTGCCAAAAAGTATTCTAAAAACCGTACAGACTTGTCGGGTTAACCAAAGAATGCACTATTCTGTAATGAGTTCCGTTTCTTTCTCCTCTGAAGGATCTTTCAAGTAAGAGCCAGTGAGGGTAGAGACTTTTGATTCACACGTTTTGATTTAATTTCTGCAATTTCGTATCCTATGAGCAAGGGGAGAAGTAACTCATGAACAGTACGAAGGATGTGCCAAAAAGTATTCTAAAAACCGTACAGACTTGTCGGGTTAACCAAAGAATGCACTATTCTGTAATGAGCCCCGTGTTTCTTCCTCCTATGAAGGATTTTGAAGTAAGAGCCAGTTAGAGTAGAGACTTTTTTTCACACGTTTTGATTTAATTTCTGCAATTTCGTATCCTATGAGCAAGGGGAGAAGTATCTCATGAACAGTACGAAGGACGTGCCAAAAAGTATTCTAAAAACCGTACAGACTTGTCGGGTTAACCAAAGAATGCACTATTCTGTAATGAGCCCCGTGTTTCTTTCTCCTATGAAGGATTTTGAAGTAAGAGCCAGTGAGAGTAGAGACCTTTGATTTACACGTTTTGATTTAATTTCTGCAATTTCGTATCCTATGAGCAAGGGGAGAAGTAACTCATGAACAGTACGAAGGACGTGCCAAAAAGTATTCTAAGAACCGTACAAACTTGTCGGGTTAACCAAAGAATGCACTATTCTGTAATGAGCCCCGTGTTTCTTCCTCCTATGAAGGATTTTGAAGTAAGAGCCAGTGAGAGTGGAGACTTTTTTTCACACGTTTTGATTTAATTTCTGCAATTTCGTATCCTATGAGCAAGGGGAGAAGTAACTCATGAACAGTACGAAGGATGTGCCAAAAAGTATTCTAAAAACCGTACAGACTTGTCGGGTTAACCAAAGAATGCACTATTCTGTAATGAGTTCCGTTTCTTTCTCCTCTGAAGGATCTTTCAAGTAAGAGCCAGTGAGGGTAGAGACTTTTGATTCACACGTTTTGATTTAATTTCTGCAATTTCGTATCCTATGAGCAAGGGGAGAAGTAACTCATAAACAGTACGAAGGACGTGCCAAAAAGTATTCTAAGAACCGTACAAACTTGTCGGGCTAACCAAAGAATGCACTATTCTGTAATGAGCCCCGTGTTTCTTCTTCCTATGAAGGATTTTGAAGTAAGAGCCAGTGAGAGTAGAGACTTTTGATTCACACGTTTTGATTTAATTTCTGCAATTTCAATTCCTATGAGCAAGGGGAGAAGTAACTCATGAACAGTACGAAGGATGTGCTAAAAAGTATTCTAAAAACCGTACAGACTTGTCGGGTTAACTAAAGAATGCACTATTCTGTAATGAGCCCCGTGTTTCTTTCTCCTATGAAGGATTTTGAAGTAAGAGCCAGTGAGAGTAGAGACTTTTGATTCACACGTTTTGCTTTAATTTCTACAATTTCCTATCCTATGAGCAAAAGGAGAAGTAACTCATGAAAAGTACGGAGTGCCAAAAAATAGTTTAGAAACCTTACAGACTTGTCGGGTTAAGCAAAGAGTGCACTATTCTGTAATGAGCCGCGTGTTTCATCCTCCTCTGAAGTATTCATCAAGCAACATCCAGCAAGGGTAGGCTTTCGGTTTACACGTTTTGCTTTATTTTCTATAATTTCCTATCCTATGAGCAAAAGGAGAAGCAACTCATGAAAAGTACGAAGGTCGTGCCAAAAAATATACTAAAACCTTACGGACTTGTCTGGTTAACCGAAAAATGCACTATTCTGTAATGAGTCGCGTGTCTCATCCTCCTGAAGTATTCATCAAGTTAACTAGCAAGGGTCCGGTCTTTCGGTTGTCACGTTTTGCTTTAGTTTCTATAATTTCCTATCCTTTGAGTAAGAGGAGAAGCAACTCATGAAAAGTACGAAAGACGTGCCAAAAACTATTCAAAAACCTTACAGACTTGAAGATAATTCTAGATTTATAGCCATGGTTTGCCGAGTTAATTGAAGAATGCATTATTCTGTAATGAGCTGCGTGTTTCTTCCTCCTCCGAGGTACTCGTCAAGTAACAGTCAGCAAGAGTAGAGTTTTTCGGTTCACACGTTTCTATAATTTCCTATCTTGTGAGCAAGGGAAGAAGTCACTCATGAAACGTACGAAAGATGTGCCAAAGAATATTCAAAAACCTTATAGACTTGAAGATAATTCTAGATTTATATTCATGGCTTGTCGGGTTAACTGAAGAATGTACTATTCTGTAATGAGCCGCGTGTTTCTTCCTCCACTAAAGGATTCTTCAAGTAACAGCCAGCGTGGGTAGAGACTGTTGCACAAAGACGTGCTTTAGTTTTTATAATTTTCTATCCTATGAGCAAAAGGAGAAGTAACTCATGAAAAGCAAGAAAGACGTGCCAAAAAATATTCAAAAAACTTATAGACTAGAAGATAATTCTAGATTTATAGCCATGGTTTGTAGGGTTAATTGAAGAATGCATTATTCTGTAATGAGCAACGTGTTTCTTTCTTCCTCTGAAGTGCTCCTCGAGTAACAGCCAGCAAAGGTAAAGTTTTTCGGTTCACACGTTTCGCATTAATTTTTATAAATTCCCATCCTATGAGCTAGAGGAGAAGTGACTCATGAGAAGTATGAAGGGCGTGCCAAAAAATGTTCTAAAAACCTTACAGACTTGTCCGGTTAACGAAAAAATGCACTATTCTGTAATGAGCCCCGGGTTTCTTCCTCCTCTGAAGGATTTTTCAAGTAAGGGCTAGTGAGGGTAGAGACTTTTGATTCACACGTTTTGCTTTAGTTTGTACAATTTTCTATCCTATGAGCAAAAGGAGAAGTAACTCATGAAAAGTACAAAGGAGTGCCAAAAAATATTTTAAAAACCTTATAGACTTGTCGGGTTAACCGAAGAATGTACTATTCTGTAATGAGCCGCGTGTTTCACGTTCCTGAAGTACTCATCAAGTAAACCAGCAAGGGTAGAGCCTTTCGGTTTACACGTTTTGCTTTATTTTCTACAATTTCCTATCCGATGGGCAAGAGGAGAAGTAACTCATGAAATGTGAAGGATGTGCCAAAAAATATTCTAAAAACCTTAAAGACTTGTCGGGTTAACTTTTAGAGTTCATTTCTGCTGCTTGCAGAACAGTCCTGATTTTTGTCTTGTTCTTCTATACATCCACACAAACGTCTTCTATGATATTCAGAGTTAGTTTTCATCTCGTTCGTACTCCTTCTTGCGTATTAGCTTTTATAGGCTCCACTTCTGCTGATTGGAGAACAGTCTTGGTTTCTGCCTTGTTCTTTCATACATGGACACGAACCTTTCTATCTTCTTCAAACTTAGTTTTTGCTCACGTTTGTCCTTGCGTATTAGCTTTCAGAGTTTATTTCTGCTCCTTGCTGAACAGTCTCGTTTTCTGCCTTATTCTTCCATATATCGACATGGACCTCTTCTATCTTCTTCATACTTAGTTTTTATCAAGTTCGTCCTCCGTGTTGTGTATTAGTTTTTAGAGTTCATTTCTGCTGTTTGCAGGACAGTCCTAATTTCTGCTTCGTCCTTCGAACCTCTTCTATCTTCTTCATATTTAGTTTTTACGACGTTCGTCTTCCTTGAGTATTGGCTTTTAGAGGCTTCAATTCTGCTGGTTGCATAAGTTCTGATTTCTGTTTCGTTCTGCTTCTTTCAGACTTAGTTTTCATCAAGTTGGTCTTCCTTGCGTATGAGCTTCCAGATGTTTCATGTCTGCTGCTTGTTTCAGTCTCGTTCTATACGTCGACACAAACCTTGTCTATCTTCTTCAGACTTAGTTTTCATCAGTTTGGCCCTCTTTCTCGCAGACAATTATCTTTCCTTAAATCGTGTACAAAAATCTCTACCATTTTCTTAAGATTGTCTTTAGCTTTCATAGGGCTTGTCTCGAGTGTTTTCAAAACAGTTCCGCTTTCTGTCTCGTTTTGCTATTTTCTTTAAACTTATTTTCTATCACGTTCGTCCTGCTTGCGAAAAATCTCTTTCTGTAATAGGTTCAACGAATTTCTTCTATTTTCTTGAGGCGGGCACTAGTTTTCATAGGGTTCATTACTGCTGCTTACAGAACAGTTTCGCTTTCTGCCTGGTTATTCTTTACCTCGACACGAGTCTACATTCTTCAGGCTAGGTTTTCATCAGCCTGGTCCTCTTTTTCGCATACAATTTTCTTTCCTTAAAATTGTCTTTATTTTTCATAGGACTTGTCTCTAGTGTTTGCAGAACAGTTTCGCTTTCTGCCTCCTTTTGCTATCTTCTTTAAACGTAGTTCATATCACGTTCGTCCTGCTTGCGAAAAAACTCTTTCTGTAATAGGTTCAACGAATTTCTTCTATTTTCTTGAGGCGGACACTAGTTTTCATAGGGTTCATTACTGCTGTTTACAGAACAGTTTCGCTTTCTGCCTGGTTATTCTTTACCTCGACACGAGTCTACATTCTTCAGGCTAGGTTTTCATCAGCTTGGTCCTCTTTTTCGCATACAATTTTCTTTCCTTAAAATTGTCTTTATTTTTCATAGGACTTGTCTCTAGTGTTTGCAGAACAGTTTCGCTTTCTGCCTCCTTTTGCTATCTTCTTTAAACGTAGTTCCTATCACGTTCGTCCTGCTTGCGAAAAAACTCTTTCTGTAATAGGTTCAACGAATTTCTTCTATTTTCTTGAGGCGGACACTAGTTTTCATAGGGTTCATTACTGCTGTTTACAGAACAGTTTCGCTTTCTGCCTGGTTATTCTTTACCTCGACACGAGTCTACATTCTTCAGGCTAGGTTTTCATCAGCTTGGTCCTCTTTTTCGCATACAATTTTCTTTCCTTAAAATTGTCTTTATTTTTCATAGGACTTGTCTCTAGTGTTTGCAGAACAGTTTCGCTTTCTGCCTCCTTTTGCTATCTTCTTTAAACGTAGTTCCTATCACGTTCGTCCTGCTTGCGAAAAACTCTTTCTGTAATAGGTTCAACGAATTTCTTCTATTTTCTTGAGGCGGACACTAGTTTTCATAGGGTTCATTACTGCTGCTTACAGAACAGTTTCGCTTTCTGCCTGGTTATTCTTTACCTCGACACGAGTCTACATTCTTCAGGCTAGGTTTTCATCAGCCTGGTCCTCTTTTCGCATACAATTTTCTTTCCTTAAAATTGTCTTTATTTTCATAGGACTTGTCTCTAGTGTTTGCAGAACAGTTTCGCTTTCTGCCTCCTTTTGCTATCTTCTTTAAACGTAGTTCATATCACGTTCGTCCTGCTTGCGAAAAACTCTTTCTGTAATAGGTTCAACGAATTTCTTCTATTTTCTTGAGGCGGACACTAGTTTTCATAGGGTTCATTACTGCTGTTTACAGAACAGTTTCGCTTTCTGCCTGGTTATTCTTTACCTCGACACGAGTCTACATTCTTCAGGCTAGGTTTTCATCAGCTTGGTCCTCTTTTTCGCATACAATTTTCTTTCCTTAAAATTGTCTTTATTTTTCATAGGACTTGTCTCTAGTGTTTGCAGAACAGTTTCGCTTTCTGCCTCCTTTTGCTATCTTCTTTAAACGTAGTTCATATCACGTTCGTCCTGCTTGCGAAAAACTCTTTCTGTAATAGGTTCAACGAATTTCTTCTATTTTCTTGAGGCGGGCACTAGTTTTCATAGGGTTCATTACTGCTGCTTACAGAACAGTTTCGCTTTCTGCCTGGTTATTCTTTACCTCGACACGAGTCTACATTCTTCAGGCTAGGTTTTCATCAGCCTGGTCCTCTTTTCGCATACAATTTTCTTTCCTTAAAATTGTCTTTATTTTTCATAGGACTTGTCTCTAGTGTTTGCAGAACAGTTTCGCTTTCTGCCTCCTTTTGCTATCTTCTTTAAACGTAGTTCATATCACGTTCGTCCTGCTTGCGAAAAAACTCTTTCTGTAATAGGTTCAACGAATTTCTTCTATTTTCTTGAGGCGGACACTAGTTTTCATAGGGTTCATTACTGCTGTTTACAGAACAGTTTCGCTTTCTGCCTGGTTATTCTTTACCTCGACACGAGTCTACATTCTTCAGGCTAGGTTTTCATCAGCTTGGTCCTCTTTTCGCATACAATTTTCTTTCCTTAAAATTGTCTTTATTTTCATAGGACTTGTCTCTAGTGTTTGCAGAACAGTTTCGCTTTCTGCTCCTTTGCTATCTTCTTTAAACGTAGTTCATATCACGTTCGTCCTGCTTGCGAAAAAACTCTTTCTGTAATAGGTTCAACGAATTTCTTCTATTTTCTTGAGGCGGACACTAGTTTTCATAGGGTTCATTACTGCTGTTTACAGAACAGTTTCGCTTTCTGCCTGGTTATTCTTTACCTCGACACGAGTCTACATTCTTCAGGCTAGGTTTTCATCAGCTTGGTCCTCTTTTCGCATACAATTTTCTTTCCTTAAAATTGTCTTTATTTTCATAGGACTTGTCTCTAGTGTTTGCAGAACAGTTTCGCTTTCTGCCTCCTTTTGCTATCTTTAATTTCTAAAACCTTATGTAATTTCATTTTGGAATTTAGGTATACCTGTTAAATTTTCTGTTTTCACATACATCTCGAGTTTTTGCTTTATTTTTCTAAATTTTTTGTTTATTTTCCTTTTTAATCTCTAAAATTAGTAATTTTTTTGGTTTGGTTTATTTTCGTTTTCTTGGTTTCGCTTTTATTTTTCTAAATTTTTTGTTTATTTTCCTTTTTTAATTCTAAAATTAGTAATTTTTTTGGTTTGGTTTTATTTTCGTTTTCTTGGTTTTGCTTTATTTTTCTAAATTTTTTGTTTATTTTCCTTTTTTAATCTCTAAAATTAGTAATTTTTTTGGTTTTGGTTTATTTTCGTTTTCTTGTGTTTCTGCTCTTTAATTTTTCTAAATTTTTTTAGTTTTATTTTCTCTTGTCTTTTAAAGAGTCTATCACTTCTCCTGCTTGCGAAAACTCTTTCTATGGTCACAATTTTTCTATTTTCTGAGCGAACAGTTTTCATAGGTTCTTATCTTTACAGAAAGTTCCTTTCTGTTATCTTTACCTCGAAGAGTTTCGCGTTTTGCTTTATTTTTCTAAATTTTTTGTTTATTCGCTTTCTGCTCTTATCTTCTTTAAACGTAGTTCTATCACGTTCGTCCTGCTTGAAAACTCTTTCTGTAATAGGTTCAAGATTCTTCTATTTTCTTGAGGCGGCATATTTCATGGTTCTTACTGCTGTCAGAACAGTTCGCTTTCTGCTGGTTATTTTTCTCGACACGAGTCTAATTCTCAGGCTAGTTTTCACAGCTGCCTCTTTCGCAACAATTTCTTCTTAAAATGTCTTTATTTATAGGTTTCTCTATGTTTGCAGAACAGTTTGCTTTCCTCTTGTATCTTCTTTAAACGTAGTTCCTATCACGTTCGTCCTGCTTGCGAAAAACTCTTTCTGTAATAGGTTCAACGAATTTCTTCTATTTTCTTGAGGCGGACACTAGTTTTCATAGGGTTCATTACTGCTGTTTACAGAACAGTTTCGCTTTCTGCCTGGTTATTCTTTACCTCGACACGAGTCTACATTCTTCAGGCTAGGTTTTCATCAGCTTGGTCCTCTTTTTCGCATACAATTTTCTTTCCTTAAAATTGTCTTTATTTTCATAGGACTTGTCTCTAGTGTTTGCAGAACAGTTTCGCTTTCTGCCTCCTTTGCTATCTTCTTTAAACGTAGTTCCTATCACGTTCGTCCTGCTTGCGAAAAAACTCTTTCTGTAATAGGTTCAACGAATTTCTTCTATTTTCTTGAGGCGGACACTAGTTTTCATAGGGTTCATTACTGCTGCTTACAGAACAGTTTCGCTTTCTGCCTGGTTATTCTTTACCTCGACACGAGTCTACATTCTTCAGGCTAGGTTTTCATCAGCTTGGTCCTCTTTTTCGCATACAATTTTCTTTCCTTAAAACTGTCTTTATCTTTCATAGGACTTGTCTCTAGTGTTTGCAGAACAGTTCCGCTTTCTGTCTCGTTTTGCGATCTTCTTTAAACGTAGTTCCTATCACGTTCGTCCTGCTTGCGAAAAATCTCTTTCTGTAATAGGTTCAAGGGAGTTCTTCTATTTTCTTGAGGCGGGCATTAATTTTCATGGGGTTCGTTACTGCTGCTTGCAGAACAGTCTCGCTTTCTGCATGGTTATTTTTTCGTCGACACGAGTCTATATTCGTCAGGCTTAGTTTTCAACAGCTTCGCCTTCCTGCTCGCAGAACAATCTTCGTTTTTTAAAACGTGCATCTTGCTGATGTTTTAGTTTTAACCGGTTTCATCTTTACTGTTTGCAGAACAGTTGTGCTTTCGTTTTCGTTGTTTAGGGGTATCTTCCAAATGAGATCTTCAGTTTTCATCATCTTCATCTTCATGCTTGCAGAACAGTACAGACCTCCGCCTTTCTATTCCGCGTTTCTCAAATCAATTTTTCCTGAATCGCTTTGCTTTTGTTATTCAAAAACGCAGATCTACTTCTACTAAGCCAGTCTCTTCAATCTTTTTCAACCTAGCCGTTTAGAAGTCATCTCTTAATTAATAAAATAATTAAATTTGCATTCGCAGATAAGACGCGTTGTTGGTCCGAAGAGTTCGACGACCCGCGAACCACGAAGATTTGAACCAAGTCCCAATATCCCAAACAAAACGGGTTCTTCTTTAAGTGAACCAGTTATCTATCAAACCTTTTAGTGCTATAACCTAAGGAAAAATGGCGATTAATCGTCATTTTAATTTTAAATTTGTTCCAGATATCGGTAAAAGCGTTGTGGTACTGGTCCTATTACGTAAATCCACTCTTCGGCTAACGGATGCACATTCTTTATATTTTGGCGTTGATGTAGATGTTAGATAAGTGGATTTAAGTGCACGGCGGTATTGGAAGAGTCAGCCCATTAATAATTCGTAGCCTAAGAGGAGTTTGTGCTTGATTGTAATTGTGCGCGGGAATATTTAGGGCAAACACACCACGCGCAACCAAACCTGATTGTCTTCTAAAACGTTCTGGAAGTCAACTAACCTCCTTGAGATTTGAAGGCGTTGTCATATATCCACGGTCGTATATTGCATAAATCCCTTGAGAAGAATTAGAAATTGTAGTAATTCAATTCCGTGATCGTATTCAACTGTTTTTAAAACGTAAACGACGTTCTACATTCCACCAAGTTTACATCAAAATTCAGAACTATTAAATCAGGCGACCATGCTGGCCATTTTTACATTTAAATGTAAATTAAGGAAGCCCACGATCTGAGTGAGAGATTTACTATGTAGTAAGATACTAAAACAGCAGGCAGTAAAATACTCCATTATTTATTTAACCTGGTCCCGTAATGCGAGAACGGTAGCAAAAAAAAAGGTTAGGGTGTTGGATATCATCCACCATGTTTGAAATTGTATACGACGGGCGTTTTGTTTATTAATTACTTATTAAACGTTGTCATTGTTGTTTTAATAAGCAAAGAGAATCATGAGTGAAATTTGCATTACAAATTCAGATGGAGTCGTTAACCGGTAACCGCAAGGTTATGTCGTCATCTGATCGAATCGGTACTGTAAATTATAGCAGGATGGAGACGCCTACGCGTTTAATGAAAATAACCAGAGTTTGTTTTAAATTTGTGAATTCAACAATTTAAAAATCGTGCAATTTAATAATTTTGAAATTCCTAAATTTAAAACCAAACTTTCCAAAATTCAGCATGTTAAAAATTCTAAAATTAAAGATTGCTGCCTGAAAAAATTACCGGGTAAAGAATTTAACAATTGCAGAATTCCAGAAATTTTTTTTGATAGTTATCCGAACCCGGTGGAGTGGAAAGCTTTTATAAAGTGTGGGACTCTCCTGTCGGCATACCCACTAAAACCATTCCCCCTGGCGGGTGCGTCTGCCAAACGGCTCTGCCGCACTGCAGCCTAAAAGGCTTATTGTGCTGACCCTGGTTAACTATTATACCCAATCTGCAAAGTCGGCACCCCGAATTATAGAGTACAGGTCCCTTGATGAAGGTGCGTGAAGTTAGCCGCAACATTTTTGAATTTTTTAAAAATATTTATGTCATAATTAGGCGCCAATTAGGCGCCATTTTGCGCCGTTAAAACTAAATTTTGCGCCGTCTTGGCAAACAAGTTATTGATAAAATAAGATTTTTTGGCCAAGTTCACGAAGCCGCACTTTTTTTCAATTTTCAGAAAATCTTTATTCCATAATTTAGCGCCAATTAGGCGCCATTTTGCGCCGTTGAAACGAAATTTTGCGCCCTCCTGTGTATCAAGTTATTCGCAATATACCATTTTTCTGAACTCCAAAAACGTGAAGTTGGCCGCGACTTTTTTGAATTTTGAAAAAAATTTTGCACCACAATTAAGCGGTAATTAGGCGCCATTTTGCGCCGTTGAAACATAATTTTGCGCCCTTCTGTGTAACAAGTTATTCGAAAAACACCATTTCTCCAAACTAGCCCAAAATCGTGAAGTTGGCCGCGACTTTCTTGAATTTTGAAAAAAATTTTGTACCACAATTAAGCGGTAATTATGCGCCATTTTGCGCCGTTGAAACGAAATTTTGCGCCCTCCTGTGTAACAAGTTATTTGAAAAAAACTATTTCTCCATACTACCCAAAATCGTAAAGTTGGCCGCGACTTTTTCGAATTTTGAAAAAAATTTTGTACCAAATTTAAGCGGTGATTAGGCGCCATTTTGCGCCGTTAAAACAAAATTTTGCGCCTTCCTGTGTAACAAGTTATTCGAAATAAACTATTTTCTAAGCGACCTAAAATCGTGAAGTTGGCCGCAACTTTTTCGAATTTTGAAAAAATTTTTGTACCAAATTTAAGCAGTAATTAGGCGCAATTTGGCGCCGTTAAAACACAATTTTGCGCCTTCCTGTGTAACAAGTTATTCGAAATAAACTATTTTTACAAGCGACCTAAAATCGTGAAGTTGGCCGCGACTTTTCGAATTTTGAAAAAATTTTGTACAAAATTTAAGCAGTAATTAGGCGCCATTTTACGCCGTTAAAACGAAATTTTGCTCCCTTCTGTGTAACAAGTTATTCGAAATAAACTATTTTCTAAGCGACCTAAAATCGTGAAGTTGGCCGCGACTTTTTCGAATTTTGAAAAAATTTTTGTACCAAATTTAAGCGGCGCCATTTTGCGCCGTTAAAACGAAATTTTGCTCCCTTCTGTGTAACAAGTTATTCGAAAAAAACCATTTCTCCAAACTTGCCCAAAATCGTGAAGTTGGCCGCGACTTTTTTGAATTTTGAAAAAAATTTTGTACCACAATTAAGCGGTAATTATGCGCCATTTTGCGCCGTTGAAACGAAATTTTGCGCCCTCCTGTGTAACAAGTTATTTGAAAAAAACTATTTCTCCATACTACCCAAAATCGTAAAGTTGGCCGCGACTTTTTCGAATTTTGAAAAAAATTTTGTACCAAATTTAAGCGGTGATTAGGCGCCATTTTGCGCCGTTAAAACAAAATTTTGCGCCTTCCTGTGTAACAAGTTATTCGAAATAAACTATTTTTCTAAGCGACCTAAAATCGTGAAGTTGGCCGCAACTTTTTCGAATTTTGAAAAAATTTTTGTACCAAATTTAAGCAGTAATTAGGCGCAATTTGGCGCCGTTAAAACACAATTTTGCGCCTTCCTGTGTAACAAGTTATTCGAAATAAACTATTTTTCCAAGCGACCTAAAATCGTGAAGTTGGCCGCGACTTTTTTGAATTTTGAAAAAAATTTTGTACCACAATTAAGCGGTAATTATGCGCCATTTTGCGCCGTTGAAACGAAATTTTGCGCCCTCCTGTGTAACAAGTTATTTGAAAAAAACTATTTCTCCATACTACCCAAAATCGTAAAGTTGGCCGCGACTTTTTCGAATTTTGAAAAAAATTTTGTACCAAATTTAAGCGGTGATTAGGCGCCATTTTGCGCCGTTAAAACAAAATTTTGCGCCTTCCTGTGTAACAAGTTATTCGAAATAAACTATTTTTCTAAGCGACCTAAAATCGTGAAGTTGGCCGCAACTTTTTCGAATTTTGAAAAAATTTTTGTACCAAATTTAAGCAGTAATTAGGCGCAATTTGGCGCCGTTAAAACACAATTTTGCGCCTTCCTGTGTAACAAGTTATTCGAAATAAACTATTTTTACAAGCGACCTAAAATCGTGAAGTTGGCCGCGACTTTTTCGAATTTTGAAAAAATTTTTGTACAAAATTTAAGCAGTAATTAGGCGCCATTTTACGCCGTTAAAACGAAATTTTGCTCCCTTCTGTGTAACAAGTTATTCGAAATAAACTATTTTTCTAAGCGACCTAAAATCGTGAAGTTGGCCGCGACTTTTTCGAATTTTGAAAAAATTTTTGTACCAAATTTAAGCGGCGCCATTTTGCGCCGTTAAAACGAAATTTTGCTCCCTTCTGTGTAACAAGTTATTCGAAATAAACTATTTTTCCAAGCGACCTAAAATCGTGAAGTTGGCCGCGACTTTTTTGAATTTTGAAAAAAATTTTGTACCACAATTAAGCGGTAATTATGCGCCATTTTGCGCCGTTGAAACGAAATTTTGCGCCCTCCTGTGTAACAAGTTATTTGAAAAAACTATTTCTCCATACTACCCAAAATCGTAAAGTTGGCCGCGACTTTTCGAATTTTGAAAAAATTTTGTACCAAATTTAAGCGGTGATTAGGCGCCATTTTGCGCCGTTAAAACAAAATTTTGCGCCTTCCTGTGTAACAAGTTATTCGAAATAAACTATTTTTCTAAGCGACCTAAAATCGTGAAGTTGGCCGCAACTTTTTCGAATTTTGAAAAAATTTTTGTACCAAATTTAAGCAGTAATTAGGCGCAATTTGGCGCCGTTAAAACACAATTTTGCGCCTTCCTGTGTAACAAGTTATTCGAAATAAACTATTTTTCCAAGCGACCTAAAATCGTGAAGTTGGCCGCGACTTTTTTGAATTTTGAAAAAAATTTTGTACCACAATTAAGCGGTAATTATGCGCCATTTTGCGCCGTTGAAACGAAATTTTGCGCCCTCCTGTGTAACAAGTTATTTGAAAAAAACTATTTTTACAAGCGACCCAAAATCGTAAAGTTGGCCGCGACTTTTTCGAATTTTGAAAAAAATTTTGTACCAAATTTAAGCGGTGATTAGGCGCCATTTTGCGCCGTTAAAACAAAATTTTGCGCCTTCCTGTGTAACAAGTTATTCGAAATAAACTATTTTTCTAAGCGACCTAAAATCGTGAAGTTGGCCGCAACTTTTTGAATTTTGAAAAAATTTTGTACCACAATTAAGCGGTAATTATGCGCCATTTTGCGCCGTTGAAACGAAATTTTGCGCCCTCCTGTGTAACAAGTTATTTGAAAAAAACTATTTCTCCATACTACCCAAAATCGTAAAGTTGGCCGCGACTTTTTCGAATTTTGAAAAAAATTTTGTACCAAATTTAAGCGGTGATTAGGCGCCATTTTGCGCCGTTAAAACAAAATTTTGCGCCTTCCTGTGTAACAAGTTATTCGAAATAAACTATTTTTCTAAGCGACCTAAAATCGTGAAGTTGGCCGCAACTTTTTCGAATTTTGAAAAAATTTTTGTACCAAATTTAAGCAGTAATTAGGCGCAATTTGGCGCCGTTAAAACACAATTTTGCGACTTCCTGTGTAACAAGTTATTCGAAATAAACTATTTTCCAAGCGACCTAAAATCGTGAAGTTGGCCGCGACTTTTTCGAATTTTGAAAAAATTTTTGTACAAAATTTAAGCAGTAATTAGGCGCCATTTTACGCCGTTAAAACGAAATTTTGCTCCCTTCTGTGTAACAAGTTATTCGAAATAAACTATTTTTACAAGCGACCTAAAATCGTGAAGTTGGCCGCGACTTTTTCGAATTTTGAAAAAATTTTTGTACAAAATTTAAGCAGTAATTAGGCGCCATTTTACGCCGTTAAAACGAAATTTTGCTCCCTTCTGTGTAACAAGTTATTCGAAATAAACTATTTTTCTAAGCGACCTAAAATCGTGAAGTTGGCCGCGACTTTTTCGAATTTTGAAAAATTTTGTACCAAATTTAAGCGATGCGCCATTTTGCGCCGTTAAAACGAAATTTTGCCCCTTCTGTGTAACAAGTTATTCGAAAAAACCATTTCTCCAAACTGCCCAAAATCGTGAAGTTGGCCGCGACTTTTTGAATTTTGAAAAAATTTTGTACCACAATTAAGCGGTAATTAGCGCCATTTTGCGCCGTTGAAACGAAATTTTGCGCCCTCCTGTGTAACAAGTTATTTGAAAAAACTATTTCTCCATACTACCCAAAATCGTAAAGTTGGCCGCGACTTTTTCGAATTTTGAAAAAAATTTTGTACCAAATTTAAGCGGTGATTAGGCGCCATTTTGCGCCGTTAAAACAAAATTTTGCGCCTTCCTGTGTAACAAGTTATTCGAAATAAACTATTTTTCTAAGCGACCTAAAATCGTGAAGTTGGCCGCGACTTTTTCGAATTTTGAAAAAAAAATTTGTACCAAATTTAAGCGGTAATTAGACGCCATTTTGCGCCGTTAAAACAAAATTTTGCGCCTTTCTGTGTAACAAGTTATTCGAAATAAACTATTTTTCCAAGCGACCTAAAATCGTGAAGTTGGCCGCGACTTTTCGAATTTTGAAAAAATTTTGTACCAAATTTAAGCGGTGATTAGGCGCCATTTTGCGCCGTTAAAACGAAATTTTGCGCCTTCCTGTGTAACAAGTTATTCGAAATAAACTATTTTTCTAAGCGACCTAAAATCGTGAAGTTGGCCGCAACTTTTCGAATTTTGAAAAATTTTGTACCAAATTTAAGCAGTAATTAGGCGCAATTTGGCGCCGTTAAAACACAATTTTGCGCCTTCCTGTGTAACAAGTTATTCGAAATAAACTATTTTTCCAAGCGACCTAAAATCGTGAAGTTGGCCGCGACTTTTTTGAATTTTGAAAAAAATTTTGTACCACAATTAAGCGGTAATTATGCGCCATTTTGCGCCGTTGAAACGAAATTTTGCGCCCTCCTGTGTAACAAGTTATTTGAAAAAAACTATTTCTCCATACTACCCAAAATCGTAAAGTTGGCCGCGACTTTTTCGAATTTTGAAAAAAATTTTGTACCAAATTTAAGCGGTGATTAGGCGCCATTTTGCGCCGTTAAAACAAAATTTTGCGCCTTCCTGTGTAACAAGTTATTCGAAATAAACTATTTTTCTAAGCGACCTAAAATCGTGAAGTTGGCCGCAACTTTTTCGAATTTTGAAAAAATTTTTGTACCAAATTTAAGCAGTAATTAGGCGCAATTTGGCGCCGTTAAAACACAATTTTGCGACTTCCTGTGTAACAAGTTATTCGAAATAAACTATTTTTCCAAGCGACCTAAAATCGTGAAGTTGGCCGCGACTTTTTCGAATTTTGAAAAAATTTTTGTACAAAATTTAAGCAGTAATTAGGCGCCATTTTACGCCGTTAAAACGAAATTTTGCTCCCTTCTGTGTAACAAGTTATTCGAAATAAACTATTTTTACAAGCGACCTAAAATCGTGAAGTTGGCCGCGACTTTTTCGAATTTTGAAAAAATTTTTGTACAAAATTTAAGCAGTAATTAGGCGCCATTTTACGCCGTTAAAACGAAATTTTGCTCCCTTCTGTGTAACAAGTTATTCGAAATAAACTATTTTTCTAAGCGACCTAAAATCGTGAAGTTGGCCGCGACTTTTTCGAATTTTGAAAAAATTTTTGTACCAAATTTAAGCGGCGCCATTTTGCGCCGTTAAAACGAAATTTTGCTCCCTTCTGTGTAACAAGTTATTCGAAAAAAACCATTTCTCCAAACTTGCCCAAAATCGTGAAGTTGGCCGCGACTTTTTTGAATTTTGAAAAAAATTTTGTACCACAATTAAGCGGTAATTATGCGCCATTTTGCGCCGTTGAAACGAAATTTTGCGCCCTCCTGTGTAACAAGTTATTTGAAAAAAACTATTTCTCCATACTACCCAAAATCGTAAAGTTGGCCGCGACTTTTTCGAATTTTGAAAAAAATTTTGTACCAAATTTAAGCGGTGATTAGGCGCCATTTTGCGCCGTTAAAACAAAATTTTGCGCCTTCCTGTGTAACAAGTTATTCGAAATAAACTATTTTTCTAAGCGACCTAAAATCGTGAAGTTGGCCGCGACTTTTTCGAATTTTGAAAAAAAAATTTGTACCAAATTTAAGCGGTAATTAGACGCCATTTTGCGCCGTTAAAACAAAATTTTGCGCCTTTCTGTGTAACAAGTTATTCGAAATAAACTATTTTTCCAAGCGACCTAAAATCGTGAAGTTGGCCGCGACTTTTTCGAATTTTGAAAAAATTTTTGTACCAAATTTAAGCGGTGATTAGGCGCCATTTTGCGCCGTTAAAACGAAATTTTGCGCCTTCCTGTGTAACAAGTTATTCGAAATAAACTATTTTTCCAAGCGACCTAAAATCGTGAAGTTGGCCGCGACTTTTTCGAATTTTGAAAAAATTTTTGTACAAAATTTAAGCAGTAATTAGGCGCCATTTTACGCCGTTAAAACGAAATTTTGCTCCCTTCTGTGTAACAAGTTATTCGAAATAAACTATTTTTCTAAGCGACCTAAAATCGTGAAGTTGGCCGCGACTTTTTCGAATTTTGAAAAAATTTTTGTACCAAATTTAAGCGGCGCCATTTTGCGCCGTTAAAACGAAATTTTGCTCCCTTCTGTGTAACAAGTTATTCGAAAAAAACCATTTCACCAAACTAGCCCAAAATCGTGAAGTTGGCCGCGACTTTTTCGAATTTTGAAAAAAATTTTGTACCAAATTTAAGCGGTAATTAGGCGCCATTTTGCGTCGTTTTTCCAAAAACTTCATGCTTTTAGGCAGTTCGGATAAATATATTTTTTCAAATAACTTGTTACACCGGAGGGCGCAAAATTGATACTGCTGCCATTGAGACGAAATGTCTGCTGGTGGGATGTCATCCCAATTTAAACCTAACATCCACAGATGCTGGATTAGGCGTTTTGCAAAAAGTGTTAGTGGGGCTAAAAACCCTAATGGATCATATATTCTGGCAACTTGCGAAAGTATGTTGCGCTTTGTACATATTGGGTTTAATGGTTTAACCCGAAATGAGAAAATATCTTCTGTAGGTGACCATTGAAGACCTAATATTTTTATTGATTCGTCAGAATCGAAATCGAGAGAAGTATATTGGCAAAAATCTGACGGAATGCCTTCCAAAATAGAAACTGAATTAGAACTCCATTTTCGAAGTTCAAAACCAGCCAAGTGTAAAAGTCGGATGAGTTGATCTTTAATTTCGCGGGCCGATTGTATAGAATCTCCACCGGCGACGAAATCATCAATATATAGATTTGACCGTATAGCCTCAGCGGCTAACGGAAACCTTTTGCCTTCGTCAATGGCTAATTGCTGAAGAGTCTTTAATGCTAGATAAGGCGATGACTTAATACCATAGGTCACTGTATTAAGCTGATAAGTCTGAATGGGTTCTTCTGCGGAGAACCGCCAAACAATTAATTGAAACTTTCGATGTTCTTCGGCAACCAAAATCTGTCGATACATTTGGCGAACATCACAAGTAAAAACGAAACGATGAGAGCGAAATTTAAGTAAGATTGACGAAATGTCATTTTGGAGACTAGGTCCAGCCAATTGAGTGTCATTAAGTGACACGTTGTTTTAGCCTTTGCAGAGGCGTCAAAACCACACGAATTTTAGAAGTATGACCTTCTTCTTTAAACACAGGGTGATGGGGTAAAAAATAATTATCGTTCCCAACGGGCGGAGAATCGAGTAATGCCATATGACCCGCATCAAGATAGTCCTGCGTGAAATTGTTGTATTGGGCGCGTAGCTCCGGTTGAGCATGCAATTTGCGCTTCAACGAAAATAGTCTTTTTTTAGCCATGTCAAAGGAATTATCAAAAACGGGCAAAGTATCGTTGAACGGTAACGCAACAATAAAACGACCGCTAGGGTCACGAGAAAACGTGTTTTCAAAATCAAATCTGCCTTTTCTTCTTCTGGAGAAGTATAAGGCTTGGATGGCAGTTCTTCTATCTCCCAAAACCGCCTTAGGGTCTGGTCGATAGGATCTTCTACAGAAGTAAAAATGCTTGGACAGTATCAGACTGCAAGCTTTTGTGGGACCAAGAATAGTCCAACCAAAATTGTATTTATGGCGGCAGGCTGAAGAAATTTGCCATGTATAACACCGCCATTGATGATGAACGGATAAACATCTGCTCCAAGGAGCATGTCAATAGTTCCTGGAGAGTTCCAGGTCGGGTCTGCAAAGTGCAGGCCGCATAAGTGTTCCCAATTATTAGGAACTTCAACGCTAGGTAATTTGCCAGATATTGACGAAAGCACAAAAGTTGTGACTTCTAGAGATTTTTCAGAGTCTAACATAGAGCGAATGGTGCAGCTGACGGCACCCCTATTGACTGCTGAAGTTGTCTGTCCAAGTCCATAAATCGGAACTTGCGAACGTATGCGTGGAAGCCAAAGTTTGCTCACGTAATCGTCTCGAATAAAGCTAGCTTGAGAGCCAGGGTCTAAGAGTACCCTGATCGGTTTGTATCTACCAGACCGGTCTTGAACTTCCACAACAGCAGTGGAGAGTAAGACAGTAACCCCAAAATTTGGATTCGTCTGTGAAGACAAAACATTTGCCGGAATAGGAGAGGCTGACTGCGTCCTATTGGCATTTTTATGCATAGGTGTAGCGATCGGTTCAGCTGAACGGCTAGAAGCAGGTTGCGGTTCAAAATGTAGCAAGGTATGATGCGGCTTGGCGCAAGTTCGACAGGAATTATAAGATTTGCATTGCATGGACGCATGGTCTGTTCGTAAGCAATTTAAACAAAGGCGTAAGCGTTTGACAATGTCGAAACGTTCTGTCGGAGTTTTCTTTAGAAACGATTGACATCTGTAAATTAAGTGATTGCCCTTGCAAGAAGGACAATGGTGCGAAAATGAATTCTTTGAGTCACTGGAGCTACTTGGTGTGTCCAGTGAGACTACGTTAGAAGAAACTCTTGGTTTAAACTGAAACGCTGAGGATTTCTTAGGCACTGATGTGTGAGATGTATGGACAGTCGTCGAATAAGAAACAGGTGCGGTTGAAGAAAAGGTTTCAACGCTGCACATTGTTGAGTTAAAAATATCTCAAATCCTCGAAATTAGGGTATTTGCTTCGGATCCGATTGGAGTTCGAAGCGTTTTCTAGTGAACGGATCGAGTTTTTCTAAAAGCAAATCGACCAGAATAAAGTTCCAATGTTCAGTGGGAAACTTTAAGTTAGTTAGAACAGCAAGGTTCTCTGAAAAACAATCAATAAGTGCCCTAAGTTTCTTAGGGTCTTCTGATTTTAAAGGTGGAAAGTCTTTCATTGCTTTCCAATGCAAAGTTGCCAATAAACGCGGATTGCTAAATCGCTTACGCAAAGCGTTATAGAAAATAATAAAGTTATCCCCCGAAATGGGTACAGATTTAACGATTTTTAAAGACTCCCCGGTACAGCAACTGATAAGATAATTTAGCTTTTCGATATTGGACAGCGACGCGTTATTATAGACCAGACTGTCAAATAAATCGATAAAAGATGCGAACTCAGTTACCTCATTATTAAAGAGTGGGAGCTTTAACGGTACCAATTTTGATACCGTGCTGCTTGGAGCATTTTCGATGATTTGTGGTGCTTTCATTTCTTGCATCGTTTCGAGATGCAGCAGTATGCAAAAATAAGCGGAATCTACTTCCTTCCGTAAGGCGTTGTAATTTAATAATTCTACATCGTCACATGAAGCTAAGACGTCAACTAAAGTTTTATTGAAATTTGTATAAAGGTCATGTACTCCCCTTGTTTGAATAAGGAACAACGTTTTTAAAGTTGGGTCACTTTGTATAGCGTTACTAAGCTCAAACATTTCTATAATACGTGTTTTCAGTAATTCTAGTTCTACTACATGTGCCTTCTTCGGAGCCATTCTGACAGTTTTCTGAACGGCCTACAATAAATGCTATAAAACCGTAACGCTCAGATGTACGCGAAAAATGTTAAAATATTATGGGTTGTTGTTCAAAGCACGAAAAGGTAAGACAGCGTATAAACCAATAAATCACGTTTTATGACCATTAGCCTGCAATGTGGTCTTAAAACGAGACGTCGAAAACAAGGGTTTGTCAAACAAAGCGTGAAGATAAGATTTACAGCTTACGGTTACGGTCGGCCTTTACCCTCAAAAGATCACAGGAACGTTTAAACATGTGGCTTAACATATTTGCCGAAAGATGCAGCTTTACAACCTTATTACTCCTGCAAATGTATTAAATATTTTACGTTGTAAACCGACTGAAAGGGTTGTGTTACAAAACGTGCAATAGCTTTTAAATACAAAGCAAATCCCTTTCCTTTCTTATTTGAGAAGTATAAAGCGATTTATAGTTTTCAGGTTGCTTTGTGTTTTATGCCGCTAAAATGAATTTAAAACTGAAAACTAACACATTTGATGTTTGTTTGTAACTAACGCTTGTTGGTTTAATTACGGCAAAATCACTTAATTTAGTTTAACGAAAGTATGTAGCTAATATTGTACATATTTTACCCGCTAACTATGGAGCTTGAACACAAATTTAAAGCTAAATCATTAATTAATTAAAAAGCTCGCTGGAATGCAAAGTTTAGGATATGCGTATACCTTAGAACTGGTGAATTCGGATCGACTTTAGGACCAATGGTTAATGGGGGTTAAGGAGATGATATAAATTGATAAAGATATGCTAATTACAGGGAAGGACCAATTGCTTTTTGCAAGCAATAACGATAGCAGTGGAGCGGTTATGTAATAACTACAACTGCACTAAACTACTTAATAAAGGGTATAAATACCTTTTATCCTGTGCCGCTGTGGGCAATAAAACGTTCACGCACAAAAGCTTTCGACGGAGAACCAGTAACACGCACGATTGGTGTCGGTCTCGCTTTCAAAAGCTCTAATACAACCGGCTTCTGCAAGGGTTCGAATGCAACTGTGTTCTTCAACGCACTTCCACTGTCGGTATATAATGTTTCACTCAAACCGCAGGGTGAATGCACTGATGGTATTTATTGTCACAAATACCGAATTGTTCGATGATGACGTAACATCACGATATTGGGCTAGTTTGGAGAAATGGTTTTTTTCGAATAACTTGTTACACAGAAGGGCGTAAAATTTCGTTTTAACGGCGCAAAATGGCGCCTAATTAACGCTTAAATTTGGCACAAAAATTTTTTCAAAATTCGAAAAAGTCGCGGCCAACTTCACGATTTTAGGTAGTATGGAGAAATAGTTTTTTTCAAATAACTTGTTACACAGAAGGGCGCAAAATTTTGTTTCAACGGCGCAAAATGGCGCCTAATTACCGCTTAAATTTGGTACAAAATTTTTTTCAAAATTCCAAAAAGTCGCGGCCAACTTCACGATTTTGGGTAGTATGGAGAAATAGTTCTTTTCAAATAACTTGTTACACAGGAGGGCGCAAAATTTCGTTTCAACGGCGCAAAATGGCGCCTAATTACCGCTTAAATTTGGTACAAATTTTTTTTCAAAATTCGAAAAAGTCGCGGCCAACTTTACGATTTTGGGCTAGTTTGAAGAAATGGTTTTTTTCGAATAACTTGTTACACAGAAGGGCGCAAAATTTCGTTTTAACGGCGCAAAATGGCGCCTAATTACCGCTTAATTGTGGTGCAAAATTTTTTTCAAAATTCGAAAAAATCGCGGCCAACTTCACGTTTTTGGAGTTCAGAAAAATAGTTTATTGCGAATAACTTGGTACACAAGAGGGCGCAAAATTTCGTTTCAACGGCGCAAAATGGCGCCTAATTGGCGCTAAATTATGGAATAAAGATTTTCTGAAAATTGAAAAAAAGTGCGGCTTCGTGAACTTGGCCGGAAAAATCTTATTTTATCAATAACTTGTTTGCCAAGGCGGCGCAAAATTTAGTTTTAGCGGCGCAAAATGGCGCCTAATTATGACAAATATTTTTAAAAAATTCAAAAATGTTGCGGCTAACTTCACGCACCTCCTTCGGGGTCTAACTTTGGTAGCCCGAATAGGCGCTGTCTCGTTCTACCCAACGCCTTTAGATGGTGTCGGTGTGGAAGTTTCTGAACGAGGTCTTTTTACTGCCCCACTCTCCTTCTCCACCGACACCTTCTTTGTGGACGGGTGTGACTCTGTTCAAGTCCCAGCTTCGATTTTCTTGGCTTGCCTTAGCTGGCTACGCTGAGCACCCGAAAGCTTCTTTGCTTGTAGTCCAGTGCCTGCAAGTTTTCTCCGTGTCTGGTGTATCAGACACCGGTCTTGCAAGCGGACTTGCATCCCGGGCCTGCTCCACCTCCATGGACATGTTTTGGTTACCTGACGGGTCCCCCCACCTCTTCACGTCCTATTTTACTTATGGTACCGATATTATTTATGATTGTTCCCACTAGTAAGGGAATGTAAATGGTCGCCATGCCAGGTGCCCCCTGTTGACATGGAAGACGTGAATAAAACGGGGTGCCGTCCTGTTTCCCGAGTTTTGGACTGATTGAGACTGGTCAACTATCCAGCCACGCATCCCTTGGGCTCGGTCCTTCGCCACAGGATTTAGGACCGACGCCGGTAATTCCTAAACGTCGACGAGGTCGACCCAAAAAGAAGCTCGTTTTATCTTATCCTGAACCGCCCACAAAGACCGTAGTGCAGTTCAGAGGGGGAGTGTGTAGCGACCCATCTAATAACTGGATGGAACCAGGAATTCCCGCCGTATCGAATAGCCCTCCGACTTCACGTTGGGCGCCATTTACTTATGTAGCGTCGGTAAAGCAAAAACAATTTGTGCATTCGAACTTGTTGATTGTTTTTTTGTCTTTACATTTATTTAGTTCAGTACTCAATGTACATGTTTGTAATAAAAAGCATTTAACAACAGGTTCGAATGCACAAATTGTTTTTGCTTTACCAACGTTACAGACTTAAATTCTAGAATTATAATTTCGATTTGTATGCATTTTGAGCACCCGAAATGGTGTTAAATTGCAATATAGAATTTAAAAATTTAAGAATTCCGGCGCAAAATTTAGTTACGAATAATTTAAAAGCTCTCCTCCTGCTCACAGGACAAAAAATTATAGGAGCTAAAGTACGTGTTTGTGTTAAAATTTCTATCGTCGCTGGCGGTTACTTGAAAAATCCTTTAGAGGAGGAAGAAACTCGCGGCTCATTACAGAATCGAAATCATTCGCAAGCAGAAGGACGAACCTAATAAAAATCTGGTCTGAAAAAAGTAGAAGACATTTGTGTCGACGTATAGAAGAATACGGCAGAAAGCAGGACTATTCTGCAAGTAACAGAGATAGAACCATTAAAAACTAAACACAGCGTGGAGAAAGTAGATGTCTTTGTGCACGAACCAAAGAACGAAATCGTTCGCAAGCAGAAAGACGAACCTAATAAAAAACCAGGTCTGAACAAAGAAGAAGACATTTATGTCAATGTATAGAAAAACACGGCAGAAAGCAGGACTATTCTGCAAGTAGTAGCGATTAAATCGATGAAAACTAAAACAGCCTGAAGAAAACAGAAGAGGTCTTTGTAGATTTATTACAGAACAAAATTGTTTATAAGCAGCAGGTTGAACATAAAGAAACCCTAGTCTGAAGAAAGTAGAAGAACACGGCAGAAATCAGGACTATTCTGCAAGCAACAGACATAGAACCGTTAAAACCTAAACACAGCCTGGAGAAAATAAAAGATGTTTTTGTGCACGTACTAAAGAACGGAATCATTCGCAAGCAGAAGGACGATCCTAATAAAAACCAGGTCTGAAGAAAGTACAAGACAATTGTGTCGACGTATAGAAGAACACGGCAGAGAGCAGTACTATTCTGCAAGTAGCAGCGATTAAGCCGATGAAAACTAAAACAGCCTGAAGAAAACAGAAGAGGTCTTTGTAGACTTACTACAGAACGAAATTGTTTGTAGGTAGCAGATTGAACCTAAAGAAACCTAAGTCTGAAGAAAGTAGAAGAAATTGGTGGTGACGTATAGAAGAACACGGCAGAAATCAGGACTATTCTGCAAGTAGTAGAGCTAGAACCGTTAAAACCTAAACACAGGCTGGAGAAATTAAAAGATGTCTTTGTGCACGTACCAAAGAACGGAATCGTTCGCAAGCAGATGGACGAACCTAATAAAAACCAGGTCTGAAGAAAGTAGAAGACATTTGTGTCGATGTATAGAAGAACACGGCAGAAACCAGGACTATTCTGCAAGTAGTAGCGAGTAAACCGATGGAAATTAAAACAGCCTGAAGAAAACAGAAGAGATCTTTGTTGACTTAATACAAAACAAAATTGTTTGTAAGCAGCAGGTTGAACCTAAAAAACCTAAGCCTGAAGAAAGTAGAAGAAATTGGTGGTGACGTATAGAAGAATACGGCAGAAATCAGGACTATTCTGCAAGTAGCAGAGATAGAACCGTTAAAAACTAAACACAGCCTAGAGAAAATAGAAGGGGATTTTGTGTACGTAATTAAAGAACGAAATTATTTGCAAGCAGGAGGATAAACCTGACGAAAACTAGGCCTGAACAAGGTAGAGGGGACTTGTATCGACGAGTAGAAGAACCCGGCAGAAAGCAGGACTCTTCTACAACCAGTAGAGAAGAAATCGATGAAACCTAAAAATATTCAGCCCTAAGAAAATAGAAGAGACATATTGACGGAGAAAAATCGTCCTTCAAGCAGGAGGATGAAGTTTATTGATCTGCAGAAAATAGAAGAACTTCTACTGAGCGTATAAAATAAATGTTCTGCAAGAAGTGTCGAAGAAACTGATGAAATCTCAGTCTGAAGAAGATAAATGTGTAGAAGTCGAGGCAGATAGTAGAGCTGTTGTACAAGTAGTAAATTAAAAACGTTATCTGAAGAAAATAACCCACCTACTGGTCGTATTAAGAACAAGAATCTGTTGATAGAGCTGATGAAGAACGAGAAGGAACTAGCTACGTTCTGAGAGCAGAAGAAATCCAGTACCAGCGTAATAGTGTCAAGAGGAAATTAGATCTGTGCAGAAAACAGGAAGAAGAAACCGGTAGAAACTAAAATTGACAGCCTGGAAGAAACGTAAAACGTTGCAGTGGTGCAGAAAAGGACAAAAACTACAAAGAGACCTGGAGAAAATAATGAAGGTATACAAAAGAGGCCTGTTCTACGACGAGAAAAGATGAAGCTGATGCAGATCAAAGATATCCATTTGAAGAAAATAGAAGAAATGGTAAATAAGTTATTCACTACAGTAGAGGATTTCAAATTGGAGGTAAATTTGGAAACAGGAACGAAAATAGAAGTTTTCTGCGGAAATGAAGAACAATAAAGAAATCAGAAGCGTTCTGCAAGTAGAAAGCATGACACTGACGAATACCAAAGGAAGTCGGAGCCGTGAGCGTGTAAAAGAAATATCTCTTCCGCAAGCAGAACGCTTAGAGTTGATAAAAACTAAAGAAATCAGTTTGAAGAAAATTGAAAAAATCTACGTGGACGTATGGAAGAAAGAACAAGAGAGATGAAGTTGATGTAAGCTACAGAAACTGGCATGAATAAACTAGAAAATTCCAGTCGGCGTATAAAAGAAAGAAAATTGGGTCTGTTCTTCAAGTAAGAAAGATAAAACGGCAGTCTGGAGGAAAAGCATTCCTGTTGGACGTCAAAAGGAAGAGGGAAAAAACGAGAGCCGTTCTGGAAGTAGAAATGATGAAGCTGATCATAATTAAAGATGACAGCCGAAAGGACCCGAAGAAAACTTAGGAGATACAACGAGTAACGCGAAGCCGTGGTAAATGTAAATTATACGCGAAAATAGGAACACCTGCAAGCGACTATCCGGCGCAAAGGACCAAATTTTTAGGCTTGAAATTTTTGATTACTGCACGTTTTTTCAATTTTTACATTAAAACCGTAATGGCTGAAGCGCTTATTCGTTTTAAAATGGTCAACAGTTGCCATTGTCTTTTAGAATGCGCCCACGAGGAACATTTTTATAATTCTTTACGCTTGTATCACTTCAAAAGGGGATATTAGCGCTAATTGAAGAATTCATAAGCGAAGACTGCACAATAAAATTTCTAAAAGGTTCATAAATTACTAACATTTTATTATAACACCTCTAAAGATCAAGGCTAGCTCTTTATACTTAAGTACCATTGACGTTAATGCGTCTTTGATGTCTTTCATAGTTAAAGTACACACCAAATATGTTCAAGTTGTCAATCCATAACGCTTTGTATTATTACCAACATAATCTTTTATTACAAGGTTGGTTGTAGTGCTTTACGAAGCCGTTCCTACACCTAATTCATGTTGAATTATGGGAATTTTAACATTTAAATGAGATTTCTTAACGCGCCTTGTCTTGTAGGTCTTTTGAAATTACTTCCTCTTGAGGTAAACGCATCCTGAAGAAAGTCATCGATAGTGAAACGTCATCCACGTCTGTATCAGATAGCGTTTGAGGAATTGATTCGCTGATTTATTTAAATAAATTGATTTAAACCTTTGCCAGTCTTAGAACAAGTTTGTAAATATTCTAATCTAGAATTAACAGTTTTTAATTGGAGTTGCATTTTTGGGAGAGGTGTGTTTATGATGAACGGTTACTTCGAGCGTTTGGTGTGACTTTTACGTCCGTGATCAGAATTACGGGGCCATTTTGTTTGATAAAATTAACTGTTAACCTCTTAGCGAATTGTAACCGGGCAACAAATGCGTAAACGCGTAAATATTTCCGCACAGTCGTAACCATATAGTACAAAATCAGAAAAAAACACCGTTAAAAGATGTTACGCAAATTAGCCGTAATTAACGGAAAAAGAAATTACGCAAATTAGTCGTAACGGCGTACTTGAACTTGACGCGTTTGGAAACGCTCTATGCATAATTTTTGCGTCTCGTCTAAAAATAAAGAGATTTTAGAGAAAATTTTCGCAAGATGGTATTCCGCAAATTAGTCGTAGCTACGTAGTTTTCGTAAACAAGTGCTAATTTGCTCCGTCAAACGAGTAACTAGTCCCCAACATTTACACGCAATCATAACCGAACAGCACAAAAGCAGGAAAAAGCATTTTAAAGGAGTTGTCGCAAATTAGCCGTAATTAACGGAAGAAGAAATTCCGCAAATTAGTCGTAGTTAACGGAGGAAGACTTCCGTAAATCAGCGTATTTGAACTTGGCGCGTTTGAGACGTCTACTGCCTGATTTTTTTCGGTCTCTTTAAAGAAAAACACATTTTAGAGAAAATTATGCAAAAGAATATTTCGCAAATTAGTCGTAACTGCGTAATTTTACTAAACAAGTGCTAGTTTGTTCCCTCAAACGCGTAAACAGGTCACAATATTTACGCACAATCGTAACTGAAAAGTACAAAATCAGAGAACACATTAGTAGAAGATTTTCCGCAAATTAGCCGAAATTAATGGAAGAAGAAATTCCGCAAATTAGTCGTAATTAACGGCGTACCTGAACTTGTCTCCTTTGAAAACACTCGATGCCTACGTTTTTACATCTATAAAAAACACATTTTAGAGAAAAAAATATCTCAAGAGATATTCCGCAAATTAGTCGTAGCTACGTAATTTTAGTAAACAAGTGCTAATTCGCTCCGTCAAACGAGTAACTAGTCCCCAACATTTACGCGCAATCATAACCGAACAGTATAAAAGCAGAAAAAACACTGTTATAGGAGTTGTCGCAAATTAGCCGTAATTAACGGAAGAAGTAATTCTGCAAATTAGCCGTAATTAACGGAGGAAGACTTTCCGCAAATCAGCCGTACTTAACGGCGTGGGTGAACTTAACGCGTTTTTCTCTAAATAAAAACACATTTTGGAAAAAATTATCGCAAAAAAATGTTCCGCAAATTAGTCGTAACTGCGTAATTTTACTAAACAGGTGCTAGTTCTTTTCCTCAAACGCGTAAATAAGTCACAACATTTACGCACAATCGTAACCGAAAAGTACAAAATTAGAGAAAACGCTAGCAGAAGATTTTCCGAAAATTAGCCGAAATTAATAGAGGAAGAAATTCCGCAAATTAGGCGTAATTAACGGCGTACCTGAACTTGACGCCTTTGAAAACACTCGATACCTAAGTCTTTACATCTATAAAAAACACACATATTAGAGAAAAAATTATCGTAAGAAGATATTTCGCAAATTAGTCGTAGCTACGTAATATTAGTAAAAAAGTGCTAATTTGCTCCGTCAAACGAGTAACTAGTCCCCAACATTTACGCGCAATCATAACCGAACAGTATAAAAGCAGAAAAAAGCACTTTAATAAAAGGAGTAATTAACGGAAGAAGAAATTCCGCAAATTAGTTGTAATTAACGTAGAAAAACTTTCCGCAAATCAGCCGTACTTAACGGCGTACTTGAACTTGACGCGTTTGAAACTTTTGCTACCTGATTTCTTCCGTCGTCTCTAAATAAAAACGCACATTTTAAAGAAAATTATCGCAAAAGAATATTCCGCAAATTAGTCGTAACTGCGTAGTTGTACTAAACAAGTGCTAGTTATTTTCCTCAAACGCGTTAAAAGGTCACAACATTTACGCACAATCTTAACCAAACAGTATAAAAACAGAAAAAAGCACTTTAAATGAATTGTCGCAAATTAGCCGTAATTAACGGAAGAAATTTCGCAAATTAGTCGTAATTAACGGAAACCTAAACTTTACGCCTTTGAAAACACTCGATGCCTACGTTTTACATCTACAAAAAACACATTTTAGAGAAAAAAATATCGCAAGAGATATTCCGCAAATTAGTCGTAGCTACGTAATTTTAGTAAACAAGTGCTAATTCGCTCCGTCAAACGGGTTACTAGTCCCCAACATTTACGCGCAATCATAACCGAACAGTAAAGAAGCAGAAAAAAAGCACTTTAAAGGAGTTGTCGCAAATTAGTCGTAATTAACGGAACAAGTAATTCTGCAAATTAGCCGTAATTACCGGAGGAAGACTTTCCGCAAATCAGCCGTACTTAACGGCGTGGGTGAACTTGACGCGTTTGGAACGTTTGCGCCTGATTTTTTCCGTTCTTCTCTAAATAAAAACACATTTTAGAAAAAATTATCGCAAAAAAATATTTCGCAAATTAGTCGTAACTGCGTAATTTTACTAAACAAGTGCTAGTTTGTTCCCTCAAACGCGTAAACAGGTCACAATATTTACGCACAATCGTAACTGAAAAGTACAAAATCAGAGAACACATTAGTAGAAGATTTTCCGCAAATTAGCCGAAATTAATGGAAGAAGAAATTCCGCAAATTTGTCGTAATTAACGGCGTACCTGAACTTGTCTCCTTTGAAAACACTCGATGCCTACATTTTTACATCTATAAAAAACACATTTTAGAGAAAAAAATATCGCAAGAGATATTCCGCAAATTAGTCGTAGCTACGTAATTTTAGTAAACAAGTGCTAATTCGCTCCGTCAAACGGGTTTCTAGTTCCCAACATTTACGCGCAATCATAACCGAACAGTAATTAGCCGTAATTAACGGAGGAAGACTTTCCGCAAATCAGCCGTACTTAACGGCGTGGGTGAACTTGACGCGTTTGGAACGTTTGCACCTGATTTTTTCCGTTCTTCTCTAAATAAAAACACATTTTGGAAAAAATTATCGCAAAAAAATTTTCCGCAAATTAGTCGTAACTGCGTAATTTTACTAAACAAGTGCTAGTTTGTTCCCTCAAACGCGTAAACAGGTCACGACATTTACGCACAATCGTAACTGAAAAGTACAAAATCAGAGAACACATTAGTAGAAGATTTTCCGCAAATTAGCCGAAATTAATGGAAGAAGAAATTCCGCAAATTAGTCGTAATTAACGGCGTACCTGAACTTGTCTCCTTTGAAAACACTCGATGCCTACGTTTTTACATCTATAAAAAACACATTTTAGAGGGAAAAAATATCGGAAGAGATATTCCGCAAATTAGTCGTAGCTACGTAATTTTAGTAAACAAGTGCTAATTCGCTCCGTCAAACGAGTAACTAGTTCCCAACATTTGCGCGCAATCATAACCGAACAGTATAAAAGCAGAAAAAACACGGTTATAGGAGTTGTCGCAAATTAGCCGTAATTAACGGAAGAAGTAATTCTGCAAATTAGCCGTAATTAACGGAGGAAGACTTTCCGCAAATCAGCCGTACTTAACGGCGTGAGTGAACTTAACGCGTTTGGAACGTTTGCGCCTGATTTTTTCCGTTCTTCTCTAAATAAAAACACATTTTGGAAAAATCTATCGCAAAAAAATATTCCGCAAATTAGTCGTAACTGCGTAATTTTACTAAACAGGTGCTAGTTCTTTTCCTCAAACGCGTAAATAAGTCACAACATTTACGCACAATCGTAACCGAAAAGTACAAAATTAGAGAACACAATAGCAGAAGATTTTCCGAAAATTAGCCGAAATTAATAGAGGAAGAAATTCCGCAAATTAGGCGTAATTAACGGCGTACCTGAACTTGACGCCTTTGAAAACACTCGATACCTAAGTCTTTACATCTATAAAAAACACACATATTAGAGAAAAAATTATCGTAAGAAGATATTTCGCAAATTAGTCGTAGCTACGTAATATTAGTAAAAAAGTGCTAATTTGCTCCGTCAAACGAGTAACTAGTCCCCAACATTTACGCGCAATCATAACCGAACAGTATAAAAGCAGAAAAAAGCACTTTAATAAAAGGAGTAATTAACGGAAGAAGAAATTCCGCAAATTAGTTGTAATTAACGTAGAAAAACTTTCCGCAAATCAGCCGTACTTAACGGCGTACTTGAACTTGACGCGTTTGAAACGTTTGCTACCTGATTTCTTCCGTCGTCTCTAAATAAAACGCACATTTTAAAGAAAATTATCGCAAAAGAATATTCCGCAAATTAGTCGTAACTGCGTAGTTGTACTAAACAAGTGCTAGTTATTTTCCTCAAACGCGTTAAATAGGTCACAACATTTACGCACAATCTTAACCAAACAGTATAAAAACAGAAAAAAGCACTTTAAATGAATTGTCGCAAATTAGCCGTAATTAACGGAAGAAATTTCGCAAATTAGTCGTAATTAACGGAAACCTAAACTTTACGCCTTTGAAAACACTCGATGCCTACGTTTTACATCTACAAAAAACACATTTTAGAGAAAAAAATATCGCAAGAGATATTCCGCAAATTAGTCGTAGCTACGTAATTTTAGTAAACAAGTGCTAATTCGCTCCGTCAAACGGGTTACTAGTCCCCAACATTTACGCGCAATCATAACCGAACAGTAAAGAAGCAGAAAAAAAGCACTTTAAAGGAGTTGTCGCAAATTAGTCGTAATTAACGGAACAAATAATTCTGCAAATTAGCCGTAATTACCGGAGGAAGACTTTCCGCAAATCAGCCATACTTAACGGCGTGGGTGAACTTGACGCGTTTGGAACGTTTGCGCCTGATTTTTTCCGTTCTTCTCTAAATAAAAACACATTTTAGAAAAAATTATCGCAAAAAAATATTCCGCAAATTAGTCGTAACTGCGTAATTTTACTAAACAAGTGCTAGTTTGTTCCCTCAAACGCGTAAACAGGTCACGACATTTACGCACAATCGTAACTGAAAAGTACAAAATCAGAGAACACATTAGTAGAAGATTTTCCGCAAATTAGCCGAAATTAATGGAAGAAGAAATTCCGCAAATTAGTCGTAATTAACGGCGTACCTGAACTTGTCTCCTTTGAAAACACTCGATGCCTACGTTTTTACATCTATAAAAAACACATTTTAGAGAAAAAAATATCTCAAGAGATATTCCGCAAATTAGTCGTAGCTACGTAATTTTAGTAAACAAGTGCTAATTCGCTCCGTCAAACGAGTAACTAGTCCCCAACATTTACGCGCAATCATAACCGAACAGTATAAAAGCAGAAAAAACACTGTTATAGGAGTTGTCGCAAATTAGCCGTAATTAACGGAAGAAGTAATTTCACAAATTAGCCGTAATTAACGGAGGAAGACTTTCCGCAAATCAGCCGTACTTAACGGCGTGGGTGAACTTAACGCGTTTTCTCTAAATAAAAACACATTTTGGAAAAATTATCGCAAAAAATGTTCCGCAAATTAGTCGTAACTGCGTAATTTTACTAAACAGGTGCTAGTTCTTTTCCTCAAACGCGTAAATAAGTCACAACATTTACGCACAATCGTAACTGAAAAGTACAAAATTAGAGAAAACGCTAGCAGAAGATTTTCCGAAAATTAGCCGAAATTAATGGAAGAAGAAATTCCGCAAATTAGTCGTAATTAACGGCGTACCTGAACTTGACGCCTTTGAAAACACTCGATACCTAGTCTTTACATCTATAAAAACACATATTAGAGAAAAATTATCGTAAGAAGATATTTCGCAAATTAGTCGTAGCTACGTAATATTAGTAAAAAGTGCTAATTTGCTCCGTCAAACGAGTAACTAGTCCCCAACATTTACGCGCAATCATAACCGAACAGTATAAAAGCAGAAAAAGCACTTTAATAAAAGGAGTAATTAACGGAAGAAGAAATTCCGCAAATTAGCCGTAATTAACGTAGAAAACTTTCCGCAAATCAGCCGTACTTAACGGCGTGAGTGAACTGACGCGTTTGAAACGTTTGCTACCTGATTTCTTCCGTCGTCTCTAAATAAAACGCACATTTTAAAGAAAATTATCGCAAAGAATATTCCGCAAATTAGTCGTAACTGCGTAAGTTGTACTAAACAAGTGCTAGTTATTTTCCTCAAACGCGTTAAAAGGTCACAACATTTACGCACAATCTTAACCAAACAGTATAAAAACAGAAAAAGCACTTTAAATGAATTGTCGCAAATTAGCCGTAATTAACGGAAGAAATTTCGCAAATTAGTCGTAATTAACGGAAACCTAAACTTTACGCCTTTGAAAACACTCGATGCCTACGTTTTACATCTACAAAAACACATGTTAGAGAAAAAATATCGCAAGAGATATTCCGCAAATTAGTCGTAGCTACGTAATTTTAGTAAACAAGTGCTAATTCGCTCCGTCAAACGGGTTACTAGTCCCCAACATTTACGCGCAATCATAACCGAACAGTAAAGAAGCAGAAAAAAAGCACTTTAAAGGAGTTGTCGCAAATTAGTCGTAATTAACGGAACAAGTAATTCTGCAAATTAGCCGTAATTACCGGAGGAAGACTTTCCGCAAATCAGCCGTACTTAACGGCGTGGGTGAACTTGACGCGTTTGGAACGTTTGCCTGATTTTTCCGTTCTTCTCTAAATAAAACACATTTTAGAAAAATTATCGCAAAAAATATTTCGCAAATTAGTCGTAACTGCGTAATTTTACTAAACAAGTGCTAGTTTGTTCCTCAAACGCGTAAACAGGTCACAACATTTACGCACAATCGTAACTGAAAAGTACAAAATCAGAGAACACATTAGTAGAAGATTTTCCGCAAATTAGCCGAAATTAATGGAAGAAGAAATTCGCAAATTTGTCGTAATTAACGGCGTACCTGAACTTGTCTCCTTTGAAAACACTCGATGCCTACATTTTACATCTACAAAAACACATTTTAGAGAAAAAATATCGCAAGAGATATTCCGCAAATTAGTCGTAGCTACGTAATTTTAGTAAACAAGTGCTAATTCGCTCCGTCAAACGGGTTTCTAGTTCCCAACATTTACGCGCAATCATAACCGAACAGTAATTAGCCGTAATTAACGGAGGAAGACTTTCCGCAAATCAGCCGTACTTAACGGCGTGGGTGAACTTGACGCGTTTGGAACGTTTGCACCTGATTTTTCCGTTCTTCTCTAAATAAAACACATTTTGGAAAAAATTATCGCAAAAAATTTTCCGCAAATTAGTCGTAACTGCGTAATTTTACTAAACAAGTGCTAGTTTGTTCCCTCAAACGCGTAAACAGGTCACGACATTTACGCACAATCGTAACTGAAAAGTACAAAATCAGAGAACACATTAGTAGAAGATTTTCCGCAAATTAGCCGAAATTAATGGAAGAAGAAATTCCGCAAATTAGTCGTAATTAACGGCGTACCTGAACTTGTCTCCTTTGAAAACACTCGATGCCTACGTTTTTACATCTATAAAAAACACATTTTAGAGGGAAAAAATATCGGAAGAGATATTCCGCAAATTAGTCGTAGCTACGTAATTTTAGTAAACAAGTGCTAATTCGCTCCGTCAAACGAGTAACTAGTTCCCAACATTTGCGCGCAATCATAACCGAACAGTATAAAAGCAGAAAAAACACGGTTATAGGAGTTGTCGCAAATTAGCCGTAATTAACGGAAGAAGTAATTCTGCAAATTAGCCGTAATTAACGGAGGAAGACTTTCCGCAAATCAGCCGTACTTAACGGCGTGAGTGAACTTAACGCGTTTGGAACGTTTGCGCCTGATTTTTTCCGTTCTTCTCTAAATAAAAACACATTTTGGAAAAAATTATCGCAAAAAAATATTCCGCAAATTAGTCGTAACTGCGTAATTTTACTAAACAGGTGCTAGTTCTTTTCCTCAAACGCGTAAATAAGTCACAACATTTACGCACAATCGTAACCGAAAAGTACAAAATTAGAGAACACAATAGCAGAAGATTTTCCGAAAATTAGCCGAAATTAATAGAGGAAGAAATTCCGCAAATTAGGCGTAATTAACGGCGTACCTGAACTTGACGCCTTTGAAAACACTCGATACCTAAGTCTTTACATCTATAAAAAACACACATATTAGAGAAAAAATTATCGTAAGAAGATATTTCGCAAATTAGTCGTAGCTACGTAATATTAGTAAAAAAGTGCTAATTTGCTCCGTCAAACGAGTAACTAGTCCCCAACATTTACGCGCAATCATAACCGAACAGTATAAAAGCAGAAAAAGCACTTTAATAAAAGGAGTAATTAACGAAGAAGAAATTCCGCAAATTAGTTGTAATTAACGTAGAAAAACTTTCCGCAAATCAGCCGTACTTAACGGCGTACTTGAACTTGACGCGTTTGAAACGTTTGCTACCTGATTTCTTCCGTCGTCTCTAAATAAAAACGCACATTTTAAAGAAAATTATCGCAAAAGAATATTCCGCAAATTAGTCGTAACTGCGTAGTTGTACTAAACAAGTGCTAGTTATTTTCCTCAAACGCGTTAAAAGGTCACAACATTTACGCACAATCTTAACCAAACAGTATAAAAACAGAAAAAAGCACTTTAAATGAATTGTCGCAAATTAGCCGTAATTAACGGAAGAAATTTCGCAAATTAGTCGTAATTAACGGAAACCTAAACTTTACGCCTTTGAAAACACTCGATGCCTACGTTTTACATCTACAAAAACACATTTTAGAGAAAAAAATATCGCAAGAGATATTCCGCAAATTAGTCGTAGCTACGTAATTTTAGTAAACAAGTGCTAATTCGCTCCGTCAAACGGGTTACTAGTCCCCAACATTTACGCGCAATCATAACCGAACAGTAAAGAAGCAGAAAAAGCACTTTAAAGGAGTTGTCGCAAATTAGTCGTAATTAACGGAACAAATAATTCTGCAAATTAGCCGTAATTACCGGAGGAAGACTTTCCGCAAATCAGCCATACTTAACGGCGTGGGTGAACTTGACGCGTTTGGAACGTTTGCGCCTGATTTTTCCGTTCTTCTCTAAATAAAACACATTTTAGAAAAAATTATCGCAAAAATATTCCGCAAATTAGTCGTAACTGCGTAATTTTACTAAACAAGTGCTAGTTTGTTCCCTCAAACGCGTAAACAGGTCACGACATTTACGCACAATCGTAACTGAAAAGTACAAAATCAGAGAACACATTAGTAGAAGATTTTCCGCAAATTAGCCGAAATTAATGGAAGAAGAAATTCCGCAAATTAGTCGTAATTAACGGCGTACCTGAACTTGTCTCCTTTGAAAACACTCGATGCCTACGTTTTTACATCTATAAAAAACACATTTTAGAGAAAAAAATATCTCAAGAGATATTCCGCAAATTAGTCGTAGCTACGTAATTTTAGTAAACAAGTGCTAATTCGTTCCGTCAAACGGGTTACTAGTCCCCAACATTTACGCGCAATCATAACCGAACAGTAAAGAAGCAGAAAAAAAGTACTTTAAAGGAGTTGTCGCAAATTAGTCGTAATTAACAGAAGAAGTAATTCTGCAAATTAGCCGTAATTAACGGAGGAAGACTTTCCGCAAATCAGCCGTACTTAACGGCGTGGGTGAACTTGACGCGTTTGGAACGTTTGCGCCTGATTTTTTCCGTTCTTCTCTAAATAAAAACACATTTTGGAAAAAATTATCGCAAAAAAATATTCCGCAAATTAGTCGTAACTGCGTAATTTTACTATACAGGTGCTAGTTCTTTTCCTCAAACGCGTAAATAAGTCACAACATTTACGCACAATCGTAACCGAAAAGTACAAAATTAGAGAAAACGCTAGCAGAAGATTTTTCGAAAATTAGCCGAAATTAATAGAGGAAGAAATTCCGCAAATTAGGCGTAATTAACGGCGTACCTGAACTTGACGCCTTTGAAAACACTCGATACCTAAGTCTTTACATCTATAAAAAACACACATATTGGAGAAAAAATTATCGCAAGAAGATATTTCGCAAATTAGTCGTAGCTACGTAATATTAGTAAAAAAGTGTTAATTTGCTCCGTCAAACGATTAACTAGTCCCCAACATTTACGCACAATCATAACCGAACAGTATAAAAGCAGAAAAAAGCACTTTAAAAGGAGTAATTAACGGAAGAAGAAATTCCGCAAATTAGTTGTAATTAACGGAGAAAAACTTTCCGCAAATCAGTCGTACTAAACGGCGTACTTGAACTTGACGCGTTTGGAACGTTTGCTACCTGATTTCTTCCGTCGTCTCTAAATAAAAACGCACATTTTAGAGAAAATTATCGCAAAAGAATATTCCGCAAATTAGTCGTAACTGCGTAGTTGTACTAAACAAGTGCTAGTTATTTTCCTCAAACGCGTTAAAAGGTCACAACATTTACGCACAATCATAGCCAAACAGTATAAAAGCAGAAAAAAGCACTGTTAAAGGAGTTGCCGCAAATTAGCCGTAATTAACGGAAGAAGAAATTCAGCAAATTAGCCGTAATTAACGGAGGAAGACATTCCGCAAATCAGCCGTACTTACCGGCGTACATGAATTTGACGCGTTTGAAACGTTCGCTGCCTGATTTTTGCCTTCTCTAAATACAAATATGTTAGAGAAAGTTATCGCAAAAGAATATTTCGCAAATTAGTCGTAACTGCGTAATTTTACTAAACAAGTGCTAGTTCTTTTCTTCAAACGCTGAAATAGGTCACAACATTTGCGCACAATTGTAACCGAAAAGTACAAAATTAAAGAACAAACTAGTAGAAGATTTTCCGCAAATTAGTCGAAATTAATGGAAGAAGAAATTCCGCAAATTAGTCGCAATTAACGGCGTACCTGAACCTGACGCCTTTGAAAACACTCGATGCCTAAGTTTTTACAGCTATAAAAAAACACATATTTTATAGAAAAAATTATCGTAAGAAGATATTCCGCAAATTAGTCGTAGCTACGTAATTTTAGTAAACAAGTACTAATTCGTTCCGCCAAACGAGTAACTATTCGCCAGCATTTAAGCGCAATCATAACCGAAGAGTATAAAAGCAGAAAAAAGCACTGTTAAAGGAGTAATTAACGGAAGAAGAAATTCCGCAAATTAGTCGTAATTAACGAAGAAAGACCCGCAAATCAGCCGTACTTAACGGCGTACTTGAACTTGATGCGTTTGAAACGTTTGATGCCTGATTTCTTCCGTTATCTCTAAATAAAAACACATTTTAGATTATTGCAAAAAATATTCCACAAATTAGTCGTAACTGCGTAATTTTACTAAAAAAAATGCTAGTTTTTTTGTCAAACGCGTAAATAGGTCACAATATTGACGCACAATCGTAACTGAAAAGTACAAAAGTAGAGAACAAACTAGTAGAAGATTTTCCGCAAATTAGCCGAAATTAATGGAAGAAGAAATTCCGCAAATTAGTCGTAATTAACGGCGTACTTGAACTTGACGACTTTGAAAACACGTAATGCCTAAGTTTTTAGATCTATAAAAAACACATTTTAGAGAAAAAATTATCGCAAAATGCTATTCCGTAAATTAGTCGTAGCTATGTAATTTTAGCAAACAAGTGCTAATCCGCTCCGTCAAACGGGTTACTAGTCCCCAACATTTACGCGCAATCATAACCGAACAGTAAAGAAGCAGAAAAAAGCACTTTGAAGGAGTTGTCGCAAATTAGCCGTAATTAACGGAACAAGAAATTCCGCAAATTAGTCGTAGTTAACGGAAGAAGACTTTCGAAAATCAGCCGTACTTAACGGCGTGGTTGAACTTGACGCGTTTGAAACGTTTGCGCCTGATTTTTTCCGTTTTTCTCTAAATAAAAACACATTTTAGAGAAAATTATCGCAAAAAAATGTTCCGCAAATTAGTCGTAATTTCGTAATTTTACTGAAAAAGGGCTGGTTTCTTTCCTCAAACGCGTAAATAGGTCACACGCACAATCGTAACCGAAAAGTACAAAATCAGGAAACACACTAGTAGAAGATTTTCCACAAATTAGCCGCAATTAATGGAAGAAGAAATTCCGCAAGTTAGTCGTAATGAACGGCGTACCTGAACTTGACGTCTTTGAAAACACTCGACGCCTAGGTTTTTACAGTTATAAAAAAACACATTTTATAGAAAAAATTATCACAATAAGATATTCCGCAAATTAGTCGTAGCTACGTAATTTTAGTAAACAAGTGCTAATTCGCTCCGTCAAACGAGTAACTATTCCCTAACATTTACGCGCAATCATAACCGAACTGTATAAAAGCAGAAAAAATCACTGTTAAACGAGTTGCCGCAAATTAGCCGTAACTAACGGAAGAAATTCTGCAAATTAGCCGTACTTAACGGCGTATTTGAACTTAACGCGTTTAAAACGTTTGCTGCCCGATTTTTTCCGTCTTCTCTAAATAAAATCACATTTTAGAGAAAATTATCGCAAAAAAATATTCCGCAAATTAGTCGTAGCTACGTAATTTTAGTGAACAAGTGCTAATTTGCTCCGTCAAACGAGTAACTAGTCACCAACATTTACACGCAATCATAACCCAACAGTATAAAAGCAGAAAAAAGCACCGTTAAAGGAATTGCCGCAAATTAGCCGTAATTAATGGAAGAAGAAATTCCGCAAATTAGCCTTAATTAACGGGGGAAGACATTCTGCAAATCAGCCGTACTTAACGGCGTATTTGAACCTGACGCGTTTGAAACGTTTACTGACTTATTTTTTCAGTCTCTCTAAATAAAAACACAAATTTTAGGGATAATTATCGCAAAAGAATATTCCGTAATTTTACTAAACAGTGCTAGTTCTTTTCTTCAAATGCGGAAATAGGTCACAACATCTACGCACGATCGTAACCGAAAAGTACAAAATCAGAGAACACACTAGCAGAAGATTTTCCGCAAATTAGCCGAAATTAGGAAGAAGAAATTCCGCAAATTAGCCGTAATTAACCGAAGAAAAAGTTCAGGAAATTAGCCGTAATTAACAACGTACTTGAATTTGCGCGTTTGAAACCCTCGCCGCCTGATTTTTCTTCACTAAAAGGAAGGAGAAAAGCATCACAAGAAGATATTTCGCAAATTAGTCGTAACTACTTAATATTAGTAAACAAGTGGTAGCTCTTTTCGTCAAATGCGCAAATAGCTCGCCATATTTACGCACAATCATAACCAAAAAGTACACAATCAGAAAAAGCACTGTTAAAACAAGTTCCGCAAATTAGTCGTAATTAACGGAAAAAAATATTCCGTAAGTTACATAATTTTAGTAAACGAATGCTGGTTAGTGCTTTTTTACAAACGCGTAAATATCTCACGACATTTACTTACAATCGTTTTTTACGTCTTCTTTAAAAAAACACACATTTTAGAAAAATTATACCAAAAAGATATTCCGCAGATTAGTCGTAACTGCGTAATTTTACTCAACAAGCGCTAGTTTTCTTTTTCAAACGCGTACATACCTCACAACATTTACGCACCATCGTAGCCGAAAAGTACAAAATGAGAGAACACACGTAGAAGATTTTCCGCAAATTAGCCGTAATTTACGGAAGAAGAAATTCCGCAAATTTGCCGCAATTAACGGCACACTTGAACTTACCGCCTATGAAAACGCTCGATGCCTGATTTTTTACGCCTTCCCTACAAAAACGGACATTTTAGAAAAAATTATTGCAAGAAATTTCGCAAATTAGTCGTAACTGCGTAATTTTACTAAACACAGTCGTAACCGAAGTGTACAAAATTGGAGACACACTGGTAGAAGATTTTCCGCAAATTAGCCGTAATTAAAAGCATATTTGAACTTGACGCTTTTTGAAAACGCTCGACGCCCGAATTCTTCTCTTCTCTAAAAAACGCGCATTTTAGAGAAAGTTATCGCAAACAGATATTCCGCAAATTAGTCAAAACTGCGTAATTTTACTCAACAAGCGCTAGTTCTCTTCTTCAATCGCCTAAATAGCTCACAACATTTACGCACAATTGTAACCGAAAATTACAAAATCAGAAAAGATTTTTCACAAATTAGCCGTAATTAGCGGAAGAATAAATTTCGCAAATTAGCCGTAGTTAACGGAAGAAGAAATTCCACAGAATAGTTCTAATTAAACCGTTAACTTACGGAATATCTTCTTGTAATTAGCTTTCCGTTAATTACATGACATGACATATCTTTTTGTAGTTAGCCTTTCGTAGGTTCCGGTTAATTTGTAGAAATTTTCTTGTAGTCAGTCTTCCGTTAATTGGTGCTAATTTGTAGAGTATCTTCCGTTAATTGCGATTAATATTTCAATATTTTCTTGTAGTTAACATTTCGTTAATTGCTGCTAATTTGCGCAATACCTTGTACTTGACTTTCCGTTAATTAAGATTAATTTACGGAACATCTTGCAATTAGCCTTCCGCTAATTGCGGTTAATTTGCGAAACATCTTGTTGCAGTTAGCATTTTGTTAATTACAATTAATTTCTTACATACGCTTTTGTCACTGGCCTTCCATTCATTACGGTTAATTTGTGGAATATCTTCTGGTAATCAGTTTTTCGTTAATTTCCGTTAAATTTCGGAATATTTCTTCGTAGTTAACTTTCCGTTAACTACGGCTAATTTGGGAAATATTCTCTTGGAGATAGCTTTGAGTTAACTAGCATTAATGTGTAAAATATCTTCTTGTAGTTAGTTTTCCGTTAATTAAGGATAATTAGCTCTCCGTTAATTACAATTAACTTGTGAAATATATCCTTATAGTTGGGCTTCTGTTAATTACGGTTCATCTGCGGAATATCTTATTGTAGTTAGCTTTTTGTTAAATACGGTTAATCTGGGATTATCTTTTTATAGATAGCCTTTCGTTTATTACGGTTGCTTGACGGAGAATCGTCTGGTAGTTGACTTTCCGTTAATACTTCTAATCTGTGAAATGTTTGCTGTGGATAGCTTTCCGTTAATAACGATTAATGCGTGAAATATCTTTCCGTTTACTACGGTTAATTTTCAAAAAATCTTTGTGATGTTAGTTTCGTTAATTACGGTTCTTTTGTGGAATATTTTCTTATAGTTAGCTTTTCGTTAGTTAAGCTGATTTGTGGAATATATTCTTGTGCTAAGCTTACGTTAATTTTTGCAATATTTTCTTGTAGCATGCCTTCTGTTATTTACGGCTAATTAATGGTATATGTTCTTTTAGTTGGCTTTCCGTTAATTAGGAATAATTAATTTGCGGAATATCTTCTTGTAGTGGTTAATCTGTGGAATATATTCACGCAATAAGGCTCTCGTTAATTACGGCTAATTTTTGAAATATCTTCTTGTAATTAGTCTTCCGTTAATTAAGCTAATTGGCGAAGTATCTACTTGTGGATAGCTTTCCGTTAATTATTGTTAATTCGTGAAATATCTTCTTGTATTGAGCCTTTCGTTAATTAAGGTTATTTTGCGAAATATTCCATTAATTAACCGTAATCAACAAGAAAATTTCGCAAATTGATTGCAATTAACGGAAAATTTACACCTCAATTTTACTGCGTGTTTCCAATCCCTACAGCTGGTAAAGTTTGAAGATTGACGAACATGGATGACAATCTCCAACGCTTGTCAATCTAAATTGCACCAGACCTCGCAATTAGGTAAAAATTTTGTTCTCAGTTAATCTTCATAACGTGATACAGATCTTAAAAACGCATCTTCCATAAAATTGTGTCTGAAGTACCCAATAAATGGGGAACCCTGCATGTTTCTTGAATACCTAAGTACCCCTTACACGACTTGAAACCACGTTGATTATAACTGGTTACACAAAAGAGGCGGTGAAGATTAAATGAGTGAGTGATGAGGATGCACAATCTCGTCATGAAACAGTTCTTTACTTAAGGTACCGTTGCTCTGTCACGTTTTGAAGCTTACCTGTCTGTCACTTCATTATGCATACATACATGAATAATTATTGATGTCTTATAACATATGAACCAGTTCTTTTACAACAATAAGGTTCGGCATCAGAGGGCATTAACATCCCTGTTTGGAGAACCAGTTTGTACGACAGGAAATGATTTGTATAGCTTCATAATGGAGAATGGAGCAAGGCGAAGGCCACCAGATTCACCTAATTACTTATATACCGTGTTTGTTTAAATCGGTTCTTCAAGGAAATGCTCGCGAAGAGTTGGTTGTTGGTTTGCCGACGCACGCGTGGACCATTTTCGGGTTTTCTTTTTGCGGACACTTTAGAAGACTGGATGGAGATGATAGAGACCAAGCTAACCGATCTAGCGTTTGAGAGTTGTAGCATTTTTGGGTCAAGTTGTGGCTTTGTGGTTTTGGTGTTTGATAGCATTGGGAAGCATGGCGCATAAACAATCACACCTCAAATCCAAATGTACGAATAGGACGCAAAGGAAGATGATGCGAAAATGACATGTTAATGTCTCATCTTCTTTTACATTCTATTGGTAGATTTGAATTTGGTGTGCGATCGGTGTTTTTATGTTCGCCTCGTTTGAAAACAGGCGTGTTTCTTCTTGATGTTTATAAGCATCGACAAGGTTGTTCTTGTCTTCTTATCTTCGTATCTTCTTATATTCTTGTCTTCTTGTTTTCGTGTTTTCTTATCTTATTGTCTCCTTATTTCCTTGACTTCTTATCTCCTTACCTCATTATCTTCATGTCTTCTTATCTTCTTATCTTCTTATCTTCTTATCTTCTTATCTTCTTATCTTCTTATCTTCTTATCTTCTTATCTTCTTATCTTCTTATCTTCTTATCTTCTTATCTTCTTATCTTCTTATCTTCTTATCTTCTTATCTTCTTATCTTCTTATCTTCTTATCTTCTTATCTTCTTATCTTCTTATCTTCTTATCTTCTTATCTTCTTATCTTCTTATCTTCTTATCTTCTTATCTTCTTATCTTCTTATCTTCTTATCTTCTTATCTTCTTATCTTCTTATCTTCTTATCTTCTTATCTTCTTATCTTCTTATCTTCTTATCTTCTTATCTTCTTATCTTCTTATCTTCTTATCTTCTTATCTTCTTATCTTCTTATCTTCTTATCTTCTTATCTTCTTATCTTCTTATCTTCTTATCTTCTTATCTTCTTATCTTCTTATCTTCTTATCTTCTTATCTTCTTATCTTCTTATCTTCTTATCTTCTTATCTTCTTATCTTCTTATCTTCTTATCTTCTTATCTTCTTATCTTCTTATCTTCTTATCTTCTTATCTTCTTATCTTCTTATCTTCTTATCTTCTTATCTTCTTATCTTCTTATCTTCTTATCTTCTTATCTTCTTATCTTCTTATCTTCTTATCTTCTTATCTTCTTATCTTCTTATCTTCTTATCTTCTTATCTTCTTATCTTCTTATCTTCTTATCTTCTTATCTTCTTATCTTCTTATTCTTCTTTCTTCTTTCTTCTTATCTTTTTCTTTCTTTCTTATCTTCTTATCTTCTTATCTTTTTTTCTTTCTTCTTTCTTCTTATCTTCTTATCTTCTTTCTTCTTATCTTCTTATCTTCTTATCTTCTTATCTTCTTATCTTCTTATTCTTATCTTCTTATCTTCTTCTTCTTATCTTCTTATCTTCTTATCTTCTTATCTTCTTATCTTTTATCTTTTATCTTTTATCTTTTATCTTCTTATCTTCTTATTTCTTTTTCTTCTTCTTCTTCTTTTTCTTTTTCTTTTCTTTATCTTCTTATCTTCTTTCTTCTTATTTCTTTCTTTTCTTCTTATCTTCTTTTCTTCTTTTTCTTTTTCTTTTTCTTTTTCTTTTTCTTTTTTTCTTATCTTCTTATCTTCTTATCTTCTTATCTTCTTATCTTCTTATCTTTTCTTCTTATCTTCTTATCTTCTTATCTTCTTTTTTCTTATCTTCTTATCTTCTTATCTTCTTATCTTCTTATCTTCTTATCTTCTTATCTTCTTATCTTCTTTCTTCTTATCTTTTATCTTTTATCTTCTTTTTTTTCTTTTTTTCTTATCTTCTTATCTTCTTATCTTCTTATCTTCTTATCTTCTTATCTTCTTATCTTCTTATCTTCTTATCTTCTTATCTTCTTTCTTATCTTCTTTCTTCTTATCTTCTTTCTTCTTTTCTTTCTTTTATCTTCTTATCTTCTTATCTTTTATCTTCTTATCTTCTTATCTTCTTATCTTCTTATCTTCTTATCTTCTTATCTTCTTATCTTCTTATCTTCTTATCTTCTTATCTTCTTACTTCTTTCTTTTTTTATCTTCTTATCTTCTTATCTTCTTATCTTCTTATCTTCTTATCTTCTTATCTTCTTATCTTTTATCTTCTTATCTTCTTATCTTCTTATCTTCTTATCTTCTTATCTTCTTATCTTCTTATCTTCTTATCTCTTCTTCTTTTTCTTATCTTCTTATCTTCTTATCTTCTTTCTTCTTTCTTTTTCTTTATCTTCTTATCTTTTCTTCTTATCTTTTCTTCTTATCTTCTTTCTTCTTATCTTCTTCTTCTTCTTTCTCTTCTTCTTTCTTCTTATCTTTTTCTTCTTTCTCTTTCTTCTTCTTCTTCTCTTCTTATCTTCTTATCTTCTTATCTTCTTATCTTCTATCTTCTTATCTTCTTATCTTCTTATCTTCTTATCTTCTTATCTTCTTATCTTCTTATCTTCTTTCTCTATCTTCTTTCTTCTTATCTTCTTATCTTCTTATCTTCTTATCTTCTTATCTTCTTATCTTCTTATCTTCTTATCTTCTTATCTTCTTATCTTCTTATCTTCTTATCTTTCTTCTATCTTCTTATCTTCTTATCTTCTTATCTTCTTATCTTCTTATCTTCTTATCTTTTCTTCTTATCTTCTATCTTCTTATCTTCTTATCTTCTATCTTCTTATCTTCTTATCTTCTTATCTTCTTATCTTCTTATCTTCTTATCTTCTATCTTCTTATCTTCTATCTTCTTATCTTCTTATCTTCTTATCTTCTTATCTTCTTATCTTCTTATCTTCTTATCTTCTATCTTCTTATCTTCTTATCTTCTTATCTTCTTATCTTCTTTATCTTCTTATCTTCTTATCTTCTTATCTTCTTATCTTCTTATCTTTCTTATCCTCTTATCTTCATATTTTCTTATCCTCTTATTTTCTTAACTTCCTATCTTCTTGTCCTCTTCTTCTCTTATCTTCTTATCTTCTTATCCTCTTATCCTCTTATCTTCTTATCTCTTATCCTCTTATCCTCTTATCTTCTTATCTTCTTATCTTCTTATCTTCTTATCTTCTTATCTTCTTATCTTCTTATCTTCTTATCTTCTTATCTTCTTATCTTCTTATCTTCTTATCTTCTTATCTTCTTATCTTCTTATCTTCTCGTCTTCTCGTCTTCTCGTCTTCTCGTCTTCTCGTCTTCTCGTCTTCTCGTCTTCTCGTCTTCTCGTCTTCTCGTCTTCTCGTCTTCTGATCTTCACGTCTTCACGTCTTCACGTCTTCTTGTTTTCTTGTCTTCTTGTCTTCTTATCTTCTTATCTTTTCATTCTCATCTTCACATCTTCACATCTTCACATTTCACATCTTCACATCTTCACATCTTCACATCTTCACATCTTCACATCTTCACATCTTCACATCTTCACATCTTCACATCTTCACATCTTCTCATTTTTTCATTTTCTCATCTTCTCATCTTCTCACCTTCTCACCTTCTCACCTTCTCATCTTCTCACTTTTTCACCTTCTCATCGTCTCATCTTCTCATCATCTCATCGTGTCATCTTCTCATCCTTTCACTTTCTCACCTACTCACCTTCTCATCGTCTCATCTTCTCATCGTCTCATCGTCTCATCGTCTCATCTTCTCATCGTCTCATCTTATCATCGTCTCATTGTTTCATCTTATCATCTTCTCATCGTCTCATCTTCTCATTTTCGCATCTTCTTATCTTCTCCTCTTCTCTGTTGTCCTGTTGTCCTCTTATTCTCCTGGTCTCCTATCTTGTCCTCCTGTCCTCCTCCTATCCTCCTGTCCTTCTGTGCTCCTATCCTCCTATTCTCCGATCCTCTTATCCTCTTATATTCTTATCTTCTTCTAGAAGATAGACGCGAGGCTATAATTTCTATTGGTACACTTGAATTGGCTGCGTAGAAGGTTGAATTTCATCGATGTTTGGGCCTGGTGTTGGTAAGTTTGTTGTTGTTGCCTCATCTTTCTTTAAGTTCTGTTGGTAATTTTGGATTGGATGCATGATCGCTTAAGCAGTGTTGCTTTATCTTCTGCCTCGCTTGAAAAATAGGAATGGAAGTTTAATTGATAATTTTGGCACTGTGTCTTTGTGTCTTATATTTACTTGGAAATTGTATGGTCCGTGTCTTGATACTTGGTAAGGTTGTCGACTGCATTGGTTAGGTTGTTGGCATCATTGGTAAGGTTGCCGTCGAATCTTCTTTTAGAAGGTAGATACTCTTGGCACTGTCTTATACCTACTTGTAAATAGCACGATCCATGTCTTGATACTCGGTATGGTTATCCTCAGCATTGGTAAGGTTGTCGGCAGCATTGGAAAGGTTATTGACAGCATTGATAAGGTTGTCGGCAGCATTGGTAAGGTGGTCGTCTCATCTTTTATTGAAAGTTGATAATTTTGGCACTGTCTTTGTGTCTTATACCTACTTGGAAATGACGCGATCCATGTCTGGATACTTGGTAGTGTTATCGACAGCTTTGGCAAGGTTGTCCGCAGCATTAGTAAAGTTGCAGTCGCATCTTCCTTTAGAAAATTGATAATTTTGGCACTGTGACTTTGTATCTTATAGCTACTTGGAAATCGCGCAGTTCATGTCTTGATACTTGATAAGGTTATCGACAGCATTAGTAAGGTTGTCGGCAGCATTGGTAATGTTGTCGGCAGAATGGGTAAGGTTGCCGTTGCTTCTTCTTTTATAAATTTGATAATTTTGGCACTTTCTTTGTCTTATATTTAGTTGGAAATGGCGTGATCTATCTTTTGATATTTCGTAAGGATATCGACAGCATTGATAAGGTTGCCGGCAGCATTGGTAAGGTTGCTGGCAGCATTGGTAAGGTTGTCGGCAGCATCTTCTTTTAAAAAATTGATATTTTTGGCTCTGTGTTTGTGTCTTATATCTACTTGGAAATCGCACAGTTCATGTGTTGATACTTGATAAGGTTATCGACAGCATTAGTAAGGTTGTCGGCAGCATTGGTAATGTTGTCGGCAGAATGGGTAAGGTTGCCGTTGCTTCTTCTTTTATAAATTTGATAATTTTGGCACTTTCTTTGTCTTATATTTACTTGGAAATCGCGTGATCTATCTTTTGATATTTCGTAAGGATATCGACAGCATTGATAAGGTTGCCAGGTTGCCGGCAGCATTGGCAAGGTTGCCGGCAGCATTGGTAAGGTTGTCAGCCGCATTGGTAAGGTTGCCGTCGCATCTTCTTTTTTGAAAATTGATAATTTTGGCATTGTCTTGGTATCTTATATCTACTTCGAAATCGCGTGATCCATGTGTTGATACTTGGTATAGTTATTGACAGCATTGGTAAAATTGCCGGCAGCATTAGTAAAGTTGTTGGCAACCTTGGTAAAGTTACTGTCGCATCTTCTTTTAGAAAATTGTTAATTTTGGCACAGTCCTTGTGTCTTATTATATCTACTTGGAAATAGCGTGATTCATGTATTTATACTTGGTAAGGCTATCGACTGCATTTGTAAGGTTGTCGACAGCATTGGTAAGATTGGTGTCGCATCTACTGTTAGAAAATTGATAATTTTGACACTATATCTTTGTCTCATATCTACTTGGAACTCGCGTGATCCTTGTCTTAATACTAGGTAAGGTTATCGGCAGCATTGGTAAGGTTGCCTGCAGCATTGGTAAGTTTGACGACAGCATTGGTAAGGTTGCCGGCAGCATTGGTAAGGTTGTCGGCAGCATCTTCTTTTAAAAAATTGATATTTTTGGCACTGTGTGTTTGTGTCTTATATCTACTTGGAAATCGCGTGGTCCATGTCTTGATATTTGGTAAGATTATCGACAGCATTGGTAAGGTTGTCGGCAGCATTGGTAAGATTGGTGTCGCATCTACTTTTCGAAAATTGATAATTTTGACACTATATCTTTGACTCATATCTACTTGGAACTCGCGTGATTCTTGTCTTAATACTAGGTAAGGTTATCGGCAGCATTGGTAAGGTTGCCGGCAGCATTGGCAAGTTTGACGACAGCATTGGTAAGGGTGCCGGCAGCATTGGTAAGGTTGTCGGCAGCATCTTCTTTTAAAAAATTGATATTTTTGGCACAGTGTGTTTGTGTCTTATATCTACTTGGAAATCGCGTGGTCCATGTCTTGATATTTGGTAAGATTATCGACAGCATTGGTAAGGTTTTCGGCAGCATTGGTGAAATTGTCGGCAGCATTGGTAAAGTTGCCGCCACATCTTTCAGGAAATCGTTAATTTTGGCACTGTCTTTGTGTCTTATACCTACTTGAAAATTGCAGGATCCATTTCTAGTTAGTTAGTAAGGTTATCGGCTGCATTGCTAAGATTGTCGGCAGCATTGGTAAGGTTGCCGTCGCATTTTCTTCTAGAAAATTTTTATTTCTGTTGATAATGGATTTTACGGCTAATCTGCTAGTGTTATGTTGGTCCTGTCCGTGTCAGAACTTGTTGTTATAAGCATACGTTAAATACGTTACGAACTCAGTGAACATTACATGTGAAAATTCACGCTTTCCACTCAAATCTATTTTGAGATAACAAGCGTTAGTCATTCTAGAACCAGCGAACCATTTTAGCAACATTTTATCAAAACATACCGCCTACCAAAAACGAACTTCAATTTAATTCCAGTTATTTTTATGAACACAAAACACCTTGTTATATTAAAAGTATGTTAATTTTAACTTTTATTTTATTTTCAGGTGGACTTGGATTTGTACAGGATTCAATAATCAACAGGCACTTTTCCACAATGGTTTCTGTAAGTTTATTTTATATGTTTTATTTGTACTCAAGTTTAAAAGAATATTCTTAATATTTCTCAAATATTTTCAATGGGAATCGCATTTTGCAACTTTAATTTTCAATTTTTGAAAAGCTTCTAAATGGAATTTCTTAAAATGCGTAATCTTTTAAAGGTTTTGGGAATATTTGAAACCTTCTAGTTTCAGAATCTGAGAGATTCATAGATGTTTAAGCTTTTTGAAATTTTTGTCAGTTTTTATTTTTCTAATATTTAATCTTTTTTCTTTTTTTGAAAATGTTCTACGTCGAATTTCTCAAAATACGTAGTCTTCTAAACTTTTAGGTGTTCTTGAAACTTCATAGTTTCAGAATCAAAGGGATTTCCAAACGTTCAGTTTTTCGGAACTTTTTTAAAATGCGTATTTTTCTAAATTTTTAAATTTTTTCCATTTTTGAAAACTATCGGTTAAAGATTTCTTAAATTACGTATTTTTTAAATTCTTAACATTTTTCTATTTTTGAAATTTATTGCCCGGAATTTTTCAAATGCATAATTTATTTGATCTATTTTTAAAAAACATTTTATTGCATTTTAGAAAATCATATCTGGAATTTTTTAAAATAAATGATCTTAGAAATATTAAAATGTTTTGCTATTTTTGAAAATTATGTCTGGAATTTTTCAAAGACATAATTTTCTAATTGTGTTAATGTTTATTCTATTTTTGAAAATCTTCTTGGAATTTTTTAACATTCGAAATCTTCCTTTTTTTGAAAATTATCTGTTCGGAATTTTTGTGAAACTTATCTGTAAATAATGTTTCAAAGGCGTAATTGTCTAAAGGTCTTAAATCCTATTCTATTTTTAAATATTTTTCTGGAAAGCTTAAAAATACATAATATTTATATTTTTATATTTTTCAAAATTCTGTTTGGAATTTTATAAATTGCGCAATTATCTAAATGTTCAATTTTGTTCTATTTATGATTATCTGCCTGGAATTTTTTAAATGCGTAGTTTCTTAAATGTCTAAAATTCTATTCTATTTTGGAAAATCTGTCTGGAATTTTTAAAAATACTAAATTTTCTAAAATTTTAAATATTTCTATTTTTGAAGGTTATCTATCTGGAATTTTTATAATACTTAATCTAAATGTTTAAATTTGTTTTATTTTTGATAATTATCTGCCTGGAATTTTTTGAATGTGTAATTTTTTAAATGTTTAAAAAATTTTCTATTTTTGAAAATCTGTTTGGAATTTTTAAAAATACTTAATTTTCTAAATGTTTAAATACATCTGTTTTTGAAAATTACGCGTCTCAAAATACTTCTATATGTTCAAATTTTCTATTTGTGAAAATTTTCTAAAAAAATTATTAGTTTAAATACTAGAAGGGTACGCATTTTTAAGAATTCCAAATGATATTCTAAATAGAATGAAATTTTGAGACATTACACATTTGAAAAATTCCTGTTAGACGGTTTTCAAAATTAGGAAAAATTTAAACCAGTCTTATAATTGTTTAAATTTTTTTCTATTTTTGAAAATTATCTGTCTGGAATTTTTAAAAATGTCCTAACCTCTATTCTATTGTACAAAATTATGCGTGAAATTTTTTGAAATACGCGATTCTTTAATTGTTTAAATTTTATTCCATTTTAAAAAATTATATCTGTTTATCCTTAAAATACATAATCTTTACTTTTGAAATTACCTGTCTGGAATTTTTCAATTTAGGTATTTGTTTAGTATTTAAAGTTTTTCTTTTTTTGAAAAGCATCTGTCAAGAATTTCTAAAAGCACGTACTCTTCTATATGTTTAAACGTTATTCTATTTTTCAAAATTAATCTGGAATTTTTCAAAATACGTATTCTTCTAAATGTTTGGAATTTTTATTTTTTTGTAAATTATCTCTCTGGAATTTTTCATATCGTGTAATCTTCTAAACGTCTCAAATTTTATTCTTTTTAGAAAATCATATTTCTAGAATTTTTTTAAATTCGTAGTCTTTTAAATGTTTAAATTTTATTTACTTTTGAAAAGCATCTTTCTGGGGTGTTTAAACTTTTTCTATTTTTGAAAAGCATCTACCTGGGATTTTTCAAATACGTAACATTTAAATGTTTAAGTATTTCTGTTTTTAAAAATTATTTGCCTGGAATTTTTGAAAGTAAATAATTTTTTTTAAAAAGCATCAGTCTGGAATTTTTCAAAATATGTAATTTTTTAAATGTTTAAACTTTTTAAATTTTTTAAAAGCATCTGTCTGAAATTTTTCAAAATACGTAACGTTTGAAATGTAAGTTTTCTCCGTTTTTGGAAATAATCTGTCTGGAATTTTTTAAAATACGTAATCTTCTAAATGTTTAAAATTTTCTGTTTTTTAAAATTATGTGTCTGGAATTTTTCAAAATACTTAAACTTTTAAATGCCTCAAATTTTATTCTATTTTAGAAAATCATTTCTAGAATTTCTAAAATACTTCGAAGTATAAATATTTCTATTTTTGAAAATTATGTCTGCAAATTTTTAAAATGGTTTATTTTTGAAAAGCATCTCTCTGGAATTATTTAAAATACATACTCATCTAAATGTTTCAAAATCACTGTTTTTGAGAGCTATCGGTCTGGTCTGGTTTTTTTAAGGTACATAATTTTTTAAATACTTAAACTTTTTTCTATTTTTGAAAAAGCATCTTCCTGGAATTTTTCAAAACACCATCTGGAGTTCTTTAAAGTATGTAATGATAATGTTTAAGTATTTCTGTTTTTGAAAATTATCTGCTTGGAATTTTTGAACATACGTAATTTATAAATGTTTAAATTTTGCAATTTTTAAAAAAGCACGTCTGAAATTTTTCAAAATACTTAATTTTTGAAATGTTTAAATATTTTCTGTTTTTGGCAAATTTTTTAAATACGTAATCTTTAAATGTTTAAATATTTTTGCTTTTGAAAATACGTAATTTTGAAACGTTTAAATATATTCTGCTTTTAAAAGTTTTTAAAATACGTAATCGTCTAAATATTTGAAAATTTTTGTTTTTGAAAATTATCTATTTGGAATTTTTCAAACTACGTAATTTTTTAAATGTTTAAACTTTTTCTATTTTGAAAAAACCTTTGTCTGGAAGTTTTTCAAAACGTAACCATTCTTGAAAATTATCTTGCCTGAAATTTTTGAAAGTACATAATTTTATAAATGTTCAAATTATTTTTTATTTTTAAAAAGCACCTATCTGAAACTTATCAAAATACGTAATTTTTGAAATCGTTGAATATATCTGCTTTTAAAAATTACCCCTGCCTGAGATTTTACAAAGTACGTAATTTTTTAAATGTTTAAATTTTTTAACTTTTTAAAAAGCATTTGTCTGGAATTTTTTTAAATTCATAATTTTAAAATGTTTATATATTTTGTTTCTTCAAATTTTTTAAACAACATGATGTTTGAATATTTTGGTTTTTGTAAATCATCTGTCTGGTATTTTCTAAAGTACGTAATTTTTTACATGTTTAAATATTTTCTGCTTTTGAAAAGCACCTCTCTGGAATTTTTTTAAATACGTAATCATTTAAATGTTTAAATATTTCTGTCTTGAAACTTATTTGCCTGGAATTTTTGAAAGTACATAATTTTATAAATGTTTAAAATTTTCAAAATTCTTAACTTTTGAAATGTTTAAGCATTTTCTATTTTTCAAATAGCTTCTATTTTTGGCAAATTTTTCGTAATCTTTTAAATATTTAAACATTTGTGTTTTTGAAAATTATCTGTCTGGTATTTTTCAAAATCCGTCTCCTAAATGTTTTAAATTTTAACAAATTATATTGTCTGAAATTTTCAAAATACGCAATTTTTAATGTTTAAATTTTTGTTTTAAAGAGCATTTGTCTGGAATTTTTCAAAATACGTAATTTTGAAATGTTTAAATATTTTTAGTTTTTGAAATTTTTAAAATACGTGTAATGTCTGAATATTTTTTTAAAATACGTAATTTTAAAATGTTTAAATATTTTCAGGTTTTTAAAAGTTTTTAAAATACGTAATTCTCTAAATATTTGAAATTTTTGTTTTTGAAAATTATCTGTCTGGAATTTTCAAATTACGTAATTTTTAAATGTTTGAATTTTTCTATTTTGAAAAAGCATCTGTCTGGAATTTTTAAAAACGTTACCATTTGAATGTTTAAACATTTCTGTTATTGAAAATTATCTGCCCGAAGTTTTTGAAAGTACATAATTTTATAAATGTTCAAATTATTTTTTATTTTTAAAAAGCACCTATCTGAAACTTATCAAAATACGTAATTTTTGAAATCGTTGAATATATCTGCTTTTAAAAATTACCCCTGCCTGAGATTTTACAAAGTACGTAATTTTTTAAATGTTTAAATTTTTTAACTTTTTAAAAAGCATTTGTCTGGAATTTTTTTAAATTCATAATTTTAAAATGTTTATATATTTTGTTTCTTCAAATTTTTTAAACAACATGATGTTTGAATATTTTGGTTTTTGTAAATCATCTGTCTGGTATTTTCTAAAGTACGTAATTTTTTACATGTTTAAATATTTTCTGCTTTTGAAAAGCACCTCTCTGGAATTTTTTTAAATACGTAATCATTTAAATGTTTAAATATTTCTGTCTTGAAACTTATTTGCCTGGAATTTTTGAAAGTACATAATTTTATAAATGTTTAAAATTTTCAAAATTCTTAACTTTTGAAATGTTTAAGCATTTTCTATTTTTCAAATAGCTTCTATTTTTGGCAAATTTTTCGTAATCTTTTAAATATTTAAACATTTGTGTTTTTGAAAATTATCTGTCTGGTATTTTTCAAAATCCGTCTCCTAAATGTTTTAAATTTTAACAAATTATATTGTCTGAAATTTTTCAAAATACGCAATTTTTTTAATGTTTAAATTTTTTGTTTTTAAAGAGCATTTGTCTGGAATTTTTCAAAATACGTAATTTTTGAAATGTTTAAATATTTTTAGTTTTTTGAAATTTTTTAAAATACGTGTTGTCTGGAATTCTTAAAATACGTAATTTTTAAAATGTTTAAATATTTTCAGGTTTTTTAAATTTTTTAAAATACGTAATTTTTAAAATGCTTGAATGTTTTTGTTTTTGAAAATTATCTGTCTGGTATTTTTCAAATTACGTAATTTTTTAAATGTTGAATTTTCTTCTATTTTTGAAAAGCATCTCTCCGGAATTTTTAAAAAACGTTACCATTTGAATGTTTAAACATTTCTGTTATTGAAAATTATCTGCCCGAAGTTTTTGAAAGTACATAATTTTATATATGTGTAAATGTTTTTATTTTTAAAAAACATCTGTCTGGAATTTTTCAAAGTACGTAATATTTGAAATGTTTAAATATGTTCTGTTTTTGGAAATTTTAAAATACGCGATCTTCTAAATGTTTAAATATTTTTGTTGTTGAAAAATATGTCTGGTTTTTTCAAAGTACGTAATTTTTTAAATGTTTAAAATTTTGCTATTATTGAAAAGCACCTTTCTGGAATTTTTTTAAATACGTCACCATTTAAATGTTTAAACATTTCTGTTTAAAAAGAATCTGTCTGGATTTTTTCAAAATACGTAATTTTTGATATCTTTAAATATTTCTTCTTTTCAAAATTGCCTGCCTGGTACGTAATTTTTTAAATGTTTAAATTTTTTTTAAAAAAGCATTTGTCTGGAATTTTTTTAAATATGTAATTTTTGAAATGCTTAAATATTTTCTAGTTCTTGAAATTTTTTAAATACGTGATATATGAATATTTTTGTTTTTGAAAACTGGGTGGGGTATTTATCAAAGTACGTAATTTTTTAAATGTTAAAATTTTTTTATTTTTTAAAAGCATCTGTCTGGAATGTTTAAAGATTTCTGTTTTTGTTTGGAATTTTTCAAAATATTTAAACTTCTAAATGCTTAAATTTTTTGGAAAACATGTCTGGAATTTTTTAAAATACATAATCTACCAAATGTTTAAATATTTTTGTTTTTGAAAATAATGTATCTGATATTTTTCAAAGCATGTAATTTTTTAAATGTTTAAATTTTTCCTATTTTTGAAAAGTGTTTTTGGAATTTTTTTAAAATTCGTAATCAGCTAGATGTTTAAATAATTCAGTTTTTAAAAATTATCTGTCCGGAATTTTTCAAAGTGCGTAATTTTTTAAATTGTTCTATTTTTCAAAGCATCTCTTTGGATTTTTTTAAAAATCGTAATCAACTAAGTGTTTACATATTTCTGTTTCTGAAAATTATCTGCCTGGAATTTTTGAAAGTACATAATTTTATAAATGTTTAAATTTTTTTTATTTTTAAAAGAATATGTCTGGTATTTTTCAAAATACGTAATTTTTGATATCTTTAAATATTTCTGCTTTTGAAAATTATCTGCCTGGAATTTTACAAAGTACATAATTTTTTAAACGTATAAACTTTTTCTATTTTGAAAAAGCCTTTGTCTGGAATTTTTTCAAATACGTAACCATTTAAATTTTTAAATATTTCTGTTCTTGAAAATTATCTGCCCGAAGTTTTTGAAAGTATATAATTTTATAAATGTTTAAATTTCTTGTAATTTTTAAAAGCGTCTGCCTGGAATATTTCAAAATACGTAATTTTTTAAATCTTTGAATATTTCTGCTTTTCAAAATTATCTTGGTACACAATTTTTTAAATGTTTAAATTTTTTTGTTTTTAAAAAGAATTTGTCTGGAATTTTTCTAAATATGTAATTTTTGAAATGCTTAAATATTTTCTGGTTCTTGAAATTTTTTAAAATACGCGATGTTTGAATATTTTTGTTTCTGAAAATTATGTCTGGTATTTTTCAAAGTACATAATAAAGTACATAAATTTATAAATGTTAAAATTTTTCTATTTTTAAAAACATCTGTCTGGAATTTTTCAAAATGCGTTTAAATATTTCTGCTTTTGAAAATTATTTGTCTGGAATTTTACAGAGTACGTAATTTTTTAATGTTAAAATTTTTTATTTTTTAAAAGCATCTGTCTCGAATTTTTCAAAATATTTAACTTTTGAAATGATTAAGTTTTCTTTGTTTTTGAAAATAATTTGTTTGGAATTTTTTAAAATACATAATCTTCTAAATGTTTAAAATATTCTGTTTTTGAAAATTATCTGTCTGATGTATTTCAAAATATCACCTTCTAAATGTTTTAAAGTTTACTCTATTTTGAGAAAGCGTATTGTCTGAAATTTTTCAAAATACGCTGTTCGGTCTCTTTGTCGCACCTTCGCGTGGTAATTTTAATTTGTTTTAAATTTGCAGTTGTAAATCTAATAGTAAACCTGCCATCCCTTGTTCCCTTATATCCTGTCGTAAAAATTCCTTGTGCATGTGTAAATAAGTTAAAAAGGGTAGTGAACAAACACTCTCTCATCGATATCGAAGCAGAACAGTCGGTGTTTCGTTCGGCAACGTGAGTTAGTCATAGTGCCGCTGAACGTGAATTTATTTGTTAAACCCCTAAAAAACAGTGCAAGTGCAAAGGAACACGTACTATAATCTCCAATACAGTCCACTTAGTTGAGGAGCAAGGAACTGCTGCTTAGAACAAAAAACCGCGGAGGTAAGTCGATATATAAATTTATAAGACCCCCGCGCTGAACATACGCAATTCTTTAAATGTTTAATTTTCTATGGGAAGTTTTAAATTCGTAATCAACTAAATGTTTATATTTTTCTGTTTTTAAAAATAATCTGTCCTGAATTTTTCAAAGAGCTTAATTTTTTAAATATTTAAATTCTTCTATTTTTAAAAGCATCTGCCAGGTTTCGTTAAACGTTTGCTTGACGACTTGCTAAACCTGCAGACTTCTAGTTCCTGCTTTTCGTTAGTTGTCCGAAAATAAAGCTTGATGCCTTGTCAAAGACCTGCACACGTCTGGTTTCTACTTGCCTTGGGTTGTCAGGTTGCTGATTTTCATATATCTCGTTTGGGCGTTGTTTGGGAATGGGTTACGTTATGCCATCGTTGAATCCAGATTTAGCGTCTTCTCTCTTCTTTGTTCGTAGGTAGGACGAAGGAATAAAGGTGACGGCAACGATAAAGAGGAAACCTACATTCTGAAAGAGAAAAGACAAAGGAACGACACAGGTAAACGTCACCGTTCGACGTCTCATTGGCTAATCATGTCGTGTCACACACCGCGCACGTGCGCCATCACTCCGCGTCTGCGCATTCCTTTTGCGTAAACGCAACTGTCCGAAATGACGGAAATGCACAAGTCTATTTTAAAAATAATGGCGGGAATTCACTCACAAATTTGAAAGTGTACATGTCCAAATTTGGAATTATAACAAATTTAAGGTTATTCCGATGTTACTCCATGTTAGAATATTCTAAAATATAACGACAGAAATTTAAGAGTTTGAGAGTAAGTGCTTTGAAAAATAATATTCTTTGAGTATTTCAGACATTTTAGATACTATAAAATAACTCAAAAGGGTTTACAGTAACTCAGATGGTATTAAAACCCTCAGAATATTCTGAGAAGTTAAGGTTCTTTTTAACATTATGTTACGTCATCATCGAACAATTTGGTATTGGTGACCATAAATACCATTAGTGCGGGTACCCTACAGTTTAGTGAAACATTTATACCGGCAGTGGGAGTGCGTGAAGTGACACAGTCGTACTCGAACCGTTACAGAAGACAGTTGTATGAGAGCTTTGAAAGCGACACCGACACCGAACGTGCGTGTTCTTGGTTGTCCGTTAACCTTTTGTGTGTGACTTTTATTGCCCCGAGCGGCACAGGCTTTAAGGTATTTATATCCTTTATTTAAGTAGTTTGTTGTAGTTGCTTTATTTATTACATAACCGCTACACTGCCATCGGTATTGCTACAAAAAGCAATTGGTCCTTCCCTATAATTAACATATCTAGATCACCTTACCATCCCATTACATTTATTGGTCCTTCGAGCCGGATTTAACTAGTCCTATGGTTTTATACGCATGTCCTAAATTAAATATCAATAAATGTAATGGGATGGTAAGGTGATCTAGATATGTTAATTATAGGAAGGACCAATTGCTTTTGTAGCAATATCGATGGCAGTGTAGCGGTTATGTAATAAATAAAGCAACACAAAAACTACTTAAATAAAGGATATAAATACCTTAAAGCCTGTCGTCGGGGCAATAAAAGTCACACAAAAGGTTAACGGACAACCAAGAACACGCACGTTCGGTGTCGGTGTCGCTTTCAAAGCTCTATACAACTGTCTTCTGTAACGGTTCGGTACGACTTGTCAACACGCACCCACGGGTATAAATGTTTCACTAAACGGTAGGGAACCCGCACTAATGGTATTTATTGTCACCAATACCAAATTGTTCGATGATGACGTAACACATTATTTTTAAGATATTCTTAACATCCGATCTGCTCGGAATATTCTAAAATATGCAAGAACGTCACTAACTAAGAAAATTAACTTCGTTTGAAGCTTAGAAAAGTCGGTACCTCTAAGAATTAGGAGTATTTAATCATCCTGGCGTATGCAAACTATTTTCTTCCTTTGATTACTAATAGGTTTTTATTGCTATTATTATAAACCCAAGACGAACGGTCAGGAATGCACCGGAAGTACGCAAGTATGCCTCTTAACGCTATTTATTCCTCAAAGGGCGGATGTTATTAAAGCAGTAAAGGGGCATATGGTGTATAAGTGTGCATTTATTAAATCAATACGATGTGGAACAAACAAACGACGATACAGAAATAATTCCAGTATTTACTACTAAAAACGAAGACGAAGAAGCCGAAGAAAGAGAAAAAGCTTGCATCTACCTACCTTTCGTGTCCTATTTTAGCATCTACGGCCATCGATTATTATTATTAAATTAATATGGACGTAAGAGGAAGGACCGGTTTCGGCCATTGACCGAAAAAATAAGCATTGGCGAACCGAACGGTATTTACGAAATCAAGCAAGCAGATGGAATGTTCTTATAATATAATCTAAGAATTCCAGCTAACTTTTTTTATGGATTGCTGATGCATTAAAAGTGCTTTAGACTTGAACGACGAATGATTGTTGTTAGTTCTTTAATTTAACTAATAACCTGAATAGTCAGATGTAGTATGCAAATTATGTAGATAGCGAAAAAGGAAAGGAATTTTTGCATGATCAAATCAAAACGTTCGATTTAAACGATAGTAAAATTATAAAAATTAAAATATTTTTGAAAAATTTTTCGAAACTAATTCTGATTTTCACCGTCTTGAAAAAAATTTGAGAAACCATTTCAGATTTTCAAAAATAAAATAAAGGTTAAAACATTTAGAAGATTAAGTATTTTGAAAAATTATATGACAGATAATTTCCAAATACAGAAAAAAATTTAAACATTTAAAAATTCCTGACATTTAATTTTCTAAAATAGACTATAATTTAAGACATTTAGAAGATTACGAAATTGAAATATTGCAGACTATGATTTTCATAAACAGAATAAAATTGAAAATATTTAGAAGATCAACTGCATCCAAAAATCCAGACAGATAATTTTCCCACGTAGAAAAAATTTAAACAATTAGAAGATTACGCACTGTGAAAAGTTCCAGGTATTATTTTCAAAAATATAAAAAAATTTAATATTTAAAAGATTACGTATTTTAAAAAATCCAGACAGATGAATTCCAAAAACAGAAAAAAATTAAACATTTCAAGAACTACGTGAATTGAAAAATTTCAGGTGTATGATTTTCTAAAACAGAATAAAATTTAAGATATTTAGAAGATAAACTGTTTAAAAAAATCCAGATAAATAATTTCTCCACGTAGAAAAAATTTATACAATTAAAAGATTACGCACTGTAAAAATTCCAGATTGATTATTTTTAAAAATATAAAAAATTTAAATATTTAAAAGATTACGTATTTTAAAAATTCTAGACAGATGAATTCCAAAAACAGAAAAAATTAAACGTTTCAAGAACTGCGTGAATTGAAAAATTTCAGGTATATGATTTTCTAAAACAGAATAAAATTTAAGATATTTAGAAGATAAACTGTTTAAAAAAATCCAGATAAATAATTTTTCCACGTGGAAAAAATTTATACAATTAAAAGATTACGCACTGTAAAAATTCCAGATTGATTATTTTTAAAAATATAAAAATTTTAATATTTAAAAGATTACGTATTTTAAAAATTCCAGACAGGTGAATTCCAAAAACAGAAAAAAATTAAACATTTCAAGAACTACGCGAATTGAAAAATTTCAGGTATATGATTTTCTAAAACAGAATAAAATTTAAGATATTTAGAAGATAAACTGTTTAAAAAAATCCAGACAAATAATTTTCTCACGTAGAAAATATTTAAACAATTAACAGATAACGCACTGTAAAAAATTCCAGACAGATTATTTTCAAAAATTTAAAGAATTTAAATATTTATAAGATTACGTATTTTAAAAATTCCAGACAGTGAATTCCAAAAACAGAAACAATGAAACATTTCAAGAACTGCTTTAATTGAAAAATTTCAGGTATATGATTTTCTAAAACAGAATAAAATTTATGATATTTAGAAGATAAACTGTTTAAAAAATCCATACAAATAATTTTTCTACGTAGAAAAAATTTATACAAATAAAAGATTACGCACTGTAAAAATTCCAGATTGATTATTTTTAAAAATATAAAAAATTTAAATACTTAAAAGATTACGTATTTTAAAAATTCCAGACAGATAAATTCCAAAAACAGAAAAAATTAAACATTTCAAGAACTGCATGAATTGAAAATTTTCATGTATATGATTTTCTAAAACACAATAAAATTTATGATATTTAGAAAATAAACTGTTTAAAAAAATCCAGACAAACAATTTTCCCACGTAGAAAAAATTTACACAATTAAAAGATATTCTAGAATATTTAAACGCTTAAATTTTTTTAAATAATTATAGAAGTGCTCGATTTTTTAAAAAAAATTATTTTGAAGCCACTTATTGCATAAAATAATTTAAGGTATTAGTATTTTCTGAGTTCCTGTCAAACTTTTCAAGACATTTTGGAATATTTTAAAAATGTCTAAATGCTTAAATTTTTTAAATAATTTTAGAAATGCTTGATTTTTAAACTATAATTTTGAAGCTTCCTATTTCATAAAATAATTTAAGGTATTAGTATTTTCTGAGTCTTGTTAAACTTTTTAAGACATTCTAGAATATTTTTAAAATGTCTAAATGCTTAAAAATTTTTTTAATAGTTTTAGAAATGCTTGATTTTTAAAAAATAATTTTTGAAACTAACCATTTTATAAAATAATTTGGATATTAGTATTTTCTGATTTTCTGTCAATCTTTTTAACATATTCTAGAATATTATTAATATGTCTAAATGCTTAACTTTTTTTAAATAATTTTAGAAATGTTTGATTTTAAAAAAAATATTTTGAAGCTTCCTATTTCATAAAATAATTTAAGGTACTAGTATTTTCTGATATCCTATCAAACTTTTTAAGACATTCTAGAATATTTTTAAAATGTCTAAATGCTTAAATCTTTTTAAATAATTTTGGAAATGCTTGATTTTTTAAGAAAATAATTTTGAAGCTTCCTATTTCATAAAATATTATAAGGTGTTAGTATTTTCTGAGTTCTTGTTAAACTTTTTAAGACATTCTAGAATATTTTTAAAATGTCCAAATGCTTAAATCTTTTTAAATAATTTTAGAAATGCTTGATTTTTAAAAAATAATTTTTAGACCTAACCATTTTATAAAATAATTTAAGGTATTAGTATTTTCTGATTTTCTGTCAACCTTTCTAACATATTCTAGAATATTTATAAGATGTCTAAATGCTTACCTTTTTTTAAATAATTTTAGAAAAGCTTGATTTTAAAAAAATTATTTGGAAGCTTCCTATTTTATAAAATATTTTAAGGTATTAGTATTTTCTAATTTCCTATCAAACTTTTCAAGACATTTTAGAGTATTTTTTAAATGTCTAAATGCTTAAATCTTTTTAAATAATTTTGGAAATGCATAATTTTTAAACAAAAATATTTTTGAGTCTTTCTATTTCATAAAATAATTTAAGGTATTACTATTTTCTGAGTTTCTGTCAATCTTTTCAAGACATTTTGGAATATTTTGGAAATGTTAAATGCTTAAATTTTTTTAAATAATTTTAGAAATGCTTGATTTTTAGAAAAAGAATTTTGAAGCTACCTATTTCATAAAATAATTTAAGGATTTTCTGAAAACCTGTCAAACTTTTCAAGACATTTTGGAATATTTAAAAATGTCTGAATGCTTAAATTTTTTAAATAATTATAGAAATGCTTGATTTTTAAAAAAATAATTTTGAAGCTACTTATTGAGTTCCTGTCAAACTTTTTAAGACATTTTGGAATATTTTAAAAATGTTTAAATGCTTAAATTTTTTAAATAATTTTAGAAATTGTTGATTCTTTAACAAACTCATTTTGAAGCTACCTATTTCATAAAATAATTTAAGGTATCAGTATTTTCTCGTTTCTTATCAAACTTTTTAGGGCATTCTAGAATATTTTAGAAATGTCTAAATGCCTAAATTTTTTAAATAGTTTTAAAAATGCTTGATTTTTTACAAAATAATTTTGAAGCTGCTATTTTATAAAATATTTTAAGGTATTAGTATTTTCTAATTTCCTATCAAACTTTTCAAGACATTTTAGAATATTTTTAAATGTCTAAATGCTTAAATTTTTTAAAATAATTTTAGAAATGCTTGATTTTCTTAAAAAATAATTTTGAAGCTACTTATTGCATAAAATAATTTAAGGTATTATTTTTTTCTGAGTTCCTGTAAAACTTTTCAAGACATTTTGGAATATTTTAGAAATGTCTAAATGCTTACATTTTTTTAAATAATTTTAGAAATGCATGATTTTTAAAAAAAATAATTTTGAAGTTGCCAATTTCATAAAATAGTTTAAGGTATTAGTATTTCCTGAAATCCAGTAAATTCCGTTTCAAGACATTTTAGAATATTTTTAAAGTGTCTAAATGCTTAAATTTTTTAAAATAATTTTAGATATGCTTGATTTTTAAAAAATAATTTTTGAAACTAACAATTTTATAAAATAATTTAAGGTATTCATATTTTTTGATTTTCTGTCAAACTTTTTAGGATATTTTAAAAATGTCTAAATACTTAAATCTTTTTAAATAATTTTAGAAATGCATGATTTTAAAAAAATATTTTTAATCTTCCTATTTCATAAAATAATTTAAGGTATTAGTATTTTTTGAGTTCCTGTCAAACTATTTAAGACATTTTGGAATATTTTAATAATGTCTAAATGCTTAAATTTTTTTAAATAATTTTAGAAATGCTTGATTTTTAAAAACAATGATTTTGAAGCTACCTATTTCATAAAATAATTTAATGTATTAGAATTTTCGAGTCTCTGTCAAATTTTTCAAGACATTTTGGAATATTTTAGAAATGTTTAATGCTTACATTTTTTTAAATAATTTTGAAAATGCTTAATTTTATAAAAAAATTTTTTTGAAATTACCTATTTTATAAAATAATTTGAGACGTTTTAGAATATTTTTAGAAATGTCTTAAATGCTTAAATTTTTAAAATAATTTTGGAAATGCTTCATTTCTTAAACAATAATTTTTAAACGTAGTTATTTTTAAATAATTTCTGGTTCCCTATCAAACTTTTAGGACATTTTAGAATATTTTCAAAATGTGTAAATGCTTGAACTTTTTTAAATGATTTTAGAAATGCTTAGTTTAAAAAAACAAAAATCAATCCCTAACAGACTTTATAAGATATTTTTAGATTATTCTAAAAATATCAAAATGCTTGGATTGTTTAAAAATAATTTTTGAAATGCTTAATTTCTAAAACAATTTTTGAACGTATCTATTTTTAAAAATAATTTAAGGCGTTGCCTTTCTAGCACATTTTAGAATTTTTTAAAGGGTTTAAATGGTTGATTTTCTTATATTTTTCGAACTATTTAATTTTTAGAACCATTATTTTTAAAAGTACTTTTTTTTAAAATATGTTGAGGTGATACTGTTTTCTATTTTCCTATTAAAGTTTATAGGACATTTTAGAATATTTTTAAAACGTTTAAATGCTTGAATTTTGAAGGTTAATTTTATAAATGCTTAATTTCTAGAAGAAAAATTTATAAAAGTGCTTATTAAAAATAATTTAAGGTGTGAGTATTTTCTGATTTCTTATCAATCTTTCTAAGACATTTTAGAATATTTTAAAATGTAAATGCTTAATTTTTAGAAAAATAAGTAGTTATTTTATAAAATATTTTAAGGTATTAATATTTTCTGGATTTCTATCAAACTTTCTAAAATATTTTGAAGAATGTTTGGATTTTTTTTAAATGGCATGTCTAGTGTTTTTTATTTCTGCAACATACTGGAAGATATAAAAATTTCTAGTTTTTTGGCATTTCTGGGCTACAACATTTGGAAATTATTAAGATTCTTAAAACATTCTAAGGTTTAAATTTTTTCTTAAGCTGTGCGTTGTTTTACAGTATTCTGAAAATGTCTAGAAAAAGCAACGAGCTTCGTTCAAATCCAACGATCGCAATGTCCATCAAAATCGAGATGGTTCTCGAAGTTTTGTCATTGTAAGCGTCTTCATCTGCAAGGAGATCTTCCAGGCGCCTGGTTCTATGGTGCGTCCATGTTAAAATTCATCTTCAGTGCTTCTAACACTGACCTAGAAGACACGAATAAAATCTATAGCGAAGTGGTTCGTTTTGCATATTTCCATATTTCTCACAGCGTTACAAACAATAATTAATAAAACCATAACCAGATGTCACCTAATCGATTTGCAAATATCGATTTCCCTTTTAAATTAAAACAATTTCACTGTAATAATACGCGGTCATCATCAATTATATCAGAAAATCGTGTTTGTAGCACATGAAAAAATCGTGCATATGCGAAAGTTTATTTAAATAAATTTATTTAAAATAAATTTCACCCGCACGTTTATAATAGCGTAGGTCATGCTAAGTGTAGGTGATTCTTTATTGTTATTTATCGAATGTAAAAATCGTAAAAGAGAATGGGCGGATTATAATGTAATCGATAAATATTAAACAAAAGGTTTGACCGAATAAAAAGTGGTTATTTATAGAATTGTATGTAAAAGTTGTTCTGGCGCGTATATTGGACAAACCCGACAATTCTTGCAATAATTTAAGGGTGGAATAATGAATGCGTTGCGACGATTGCGCAACAGCTTACATGGACAAACAAAGCAATTTCGAAGCCGTTTAATAACAATACAATCTCGATATCAACGGTACAGCTCGATATTGGACCAACTGGAAATCTCCCTAATTAATAAAATATGGAAATTTGTAGAATAATCATAAGAAATTCCGAATCGTTCGGCAATTGTTTGTAGTTTTTGCCCCTGGTGCGTTATCAATACACTGGTCAATTGCATCACTGACTAAGTTCCTACATAAAGCTTTATTTGTTATTTCTTTTAGTTTAGTAAACAAGTTTCCAACTAAGTTCGTTGGAAACTATGGACACCGCGAGGTAGATGGCGTTCGCCGAGGCCTAACTACGGCTGATGAAGGATATTTGCAACAAATAGCTCATTTATATAACTGGCAAAGATACTATTACGTGATAGGAGGTCATAAAGGTCATTGAGCATCATATCCGATTCATACAACATCCCAAAACCCGAAAAAATTAAATTTTTTCATACTTAATTTCCGCGAAGAAACGCTCTGTATAATATTCTTTTGATAATAATAAATCCCATTTAAAAACTTGCTAAATAAGTACGTCCTCCACTGAATAGTAACAATAAATACCATTGTACAACTTAACTCTTCTTGAAACGTTATTAAAAACCAGTCCAAGCTCATTTTACAACTCTGTTTTGCAAGTATTTTAAAAATCGTTTATTTTCTGCATTTTATTTTCTAGATTTTTAAATTCTAATTAATTCATCGCTAATGAGTAGAAATCCATAAATCGCATTTGTAAAAATAAGCAACTGGCATAATTATCTGTACGATAACACAACATGAATGAAAATTCCAATTAGCGATACGCAATGAAACATTTAAAGGCCATAAATTAGGCAGAGCGATAACCAGCTTACAGATAATCATTTTCATTCTTTATTTCAATTAATAAAATTGATAATTTTACGACCTAATGAATTACAACCGGCAGCTAATTTAGAAACACGAAAAATGAACTGACTGTACACCAGCTCAACCAGAAACGTACAGAAGTTCGTTACGCTTTATTTTATAAAGCTTTATTATACTGTTGTAATAATTAGGTTTAGAGAACTTTATTAAAACTCTGTACTGGGAAATTCCCAGCAGTACGCGGAAACCACGTAAATGTGTTGTTCACATGGATATTCCGGACATTGACTTATGAGATACTATGTTGGCAAATCTCACCGTTTGAACAGTATAGTTCCCACCAACGTGCGTCAGAGTACTTTAACCTCTTATGGAGGGGATAAACATTTACGTGGGAGAAAAGGTGTCATAATTGGAGACTTGTTTACCAATCTCAGTTGAGTGCCGACGTGTGCAGGTGCTTCAAACTTATCGACTAGTGGTTCCCCCTTTCCTTACCTCTTCTCATACCGTATCGACACGCAATCCATGAGGACTACAGCGAAGAATCACGAGCGGCACAGGAATCCACTACGAAACCTCACATGGGAACCTAGAATCATCAAACTAGTAGTGGAATTCTGGGGTTAGTGCTATCATGAATACATTCGCGACGTATTTTGTCGCCTCCGGAAAACCCCCCGAGAAATTTAAGGTTATTTATGTACGAGTTACCAATGGTTTAACTATAGAGCACGATTATACGTTCATCGGTCAACTACGAATACGTCCTAGACGAAACAATGTACTAAAAGGTTACGAGCGACGTCTAAATTAGAATCGTATTAAAATTCTAACTCAGAATGGAAGTTTTAATGTAGTGTATACCGTTACGATAAACTTAAATAGAAAAATACATGGTAAAGCATGGTATGGTTTACAAATGCATTTAAATAGAAAAATACAGCATGGAAGGCATGATATGGTTTTTAATGCATTTATTGGTAAAATATTTTTTAAAAATGGAACATGGAAATTTAATCAACAGTTTTAACAAGGAACGCAAGTATATCATTGTTTAAATCTTTCGAAAGACATTTCCGTGCTATAGTTATTTCAAGTGGGTTAAACTTGCATAAGAGATTGGCGTTTAGATATTTCTTGTAAATGTTTGATTGCAACCTGAAGATTCCCGACGTTGGGCGCCGATCTTTCGATTCAATTCGTTCAGTTATTATAAGATAGTTCAGTTGTTGAATTCTGATTGGTAGAAATGAAAAAACTTGTTTTAAATATTGATAATATAGGTCGAAGTAACGGAGCGTTGATGAACGTTACACTATAGATAAAGGTTCTATATCCTTTGGGATTTTTGCTTTTTTTAAACTGTTTAGTGATATTTTTAGTAATATTTTAATAATATTTTAGGAACATTTTAGTAATATTATTATATTTTAGGAACACTTTAGTTGAACTTTTAAAAATAATGTTTAAGTAATATTTTAATAACATTTTACTAATATTTTTGCAATACTTTAGTAATATTTTAACAACACTTTAGTAATATTTTAATATATCATTAATATTTTAAAATTTGTTCTAGTAATATTTGAGTTATACTTTAATAATATTTTTAGCAATACTTTAATAATATTTTAGCAACACTTTTGTAATGTTTTATTAATATTTTAAAACTTTTATCGATGCTTTAGTAACGTTTTAACGAGTTTTAGTAATATTTTAATAGTAATTTTCAATAATATTTTGTGATTTTTAATATTTTAACAATATAAAAATATTACAATATGACAAAATGACAATATAACACAATGACAATATGACAAAATGACAATATAACAATATACTCCCTGTATTTTGTTGTGGTTTGTTTAGCATTACTCTTAATTTTGTTTGGGAATTAAACTACTTATAGTTTTTAAAATCATCTTTATTCACGTTTCGCTCCATGAGCTAGGTGAAGATTAAGAAAAATATAACAACATAACAACATAACAACATAACAACATAACAACATAACAACATAACAACATAACAACATAACAACATAACAACATAACAACATAACAACATAACAACATAACAACATAACAACATAACAACATAACAACATAACAACATAACAACATAACAACATAACAACATAACAACATAACAACATAACAACATAACAACATAACAACATAACAACATAACAACATAACAACATAACAACATAACAACATAACAACATAACAACATAACAACATAACAACATAATAACATAAACATAACAACATAACAACATAACAAATAACAACATAACAACATAACATAACATGACAACATAACAACATAACAACATAACAACATAACAACATAACAACATAACAACATAACAACATAACAACATAACAACATAACAACATAACAACATAACAACATAACAACATAACAACATAAAACATAAACATAACAACATAACAACATAACAACATAACAACATAACAACATAACAACATAACAACATAACAACATAACAACATAAAACATAACAACATAACAACATAACAACATAACAACATAACAACATAACAACATAACAACATAACAACATAACAACATAACAACATAAAAACATAAAAACATAAAACATAACAACATAACAACATAACAACATAACAACATAACAACATAACACATAACAACATAACAACATAACAACATAACAACATAACAACATAACAACATAACAACATAACAACATAACAACATAACAACATAACAACATAACAACATAACAACGTAACAACTAACAACTAACAACATAACAACATAACAACGTAACAACATAACAACAACACAACACCACAAAAACACAACACAACAACATAACAACACATAACAACATAACAACGTAACACGTAACAACGTAGACAACTACAACTACAACACGACAACAGCACTACGTAACAACTACACTAACTACAACAACATAACAACACCACAACAACACAACACCACCACAACACAACAACTGCAACACAACAAAACATCAACAAAGCTACAACAACACAACAACACAACACAACACAACAACACAACAACACAACAATACCTCAACACAACAACATAACTATAGAATTTAACAATATATTTCAACAATACCTTTAATACTATTTTAGTAATTCTTTTGTAGTATTTAAATAAATTTTAGTAATATTTTGTAATATTTTAGCAATGCGTTAGTAATATTTTATTAATATCTTTTAGCAATCATTTGGTAATGTTTTAACAAATTTAGTAATATTTTAATAGTATTTTAACAACGCTTAAGAAATATTTTAATAATATTTTAGTATTCATTTGGTCATATTTTAATATATTTTATTTTTTATTTAATTCTTAAGTAGCATTTTAGTAATATTTCAATAATTCTTTAGTGTTTTAGCAATACTTTAGTAATATCTTTGCAACACTTTAGTAATGTTTTAGTAACATTTTAACAATATTGAAAAAAATTTGTAGTAATACTTCTGTCGTACTTTAATAAATTTTAGTAATATTTTAACAATATGTTAAAAGTGTTTACTGATATTTTAATAAAATTTTAATATTGTGTCAGTATTATTCTAATATTATTTTAGCAATGCCTCTGAATTATTTTAATGATTTCAATTTTATTATTATTGCAGCAATATTTTTAGTCTAGTTTTAGTAATATTTTAACAAATTTTAGTAATATTTTTATAATATTTTAACATTTCAGAAATATTTTGATAATATTTTACTAATAATTCGGTCACATTTCAATAATACCTCAATAGTATTTTAGTAATTTTTTAATAATATTATAACAATATTTTGCAATATTTCAATAATACTTTAGTGATATTTTAATAAAATTTTAACATTGTTTTAGTATTATTCTAATAATATTTTAGCAATGCCTCTGAATTATTTTAATAATGTTATTTTTATTAATACTGCAGCAATATTTTTAGGTTTGTTTTAGTAATATTTCAACAAATTTTAGTAATAGTTTTATAACACTTTAACATTTCAGAAATATTTTGATGTTTTATTAATAATTCGGGCGCATTTCAATAATATTTCAATAATATTTTAGTGATATTTTAATAAAATTTTAATATTGTTTCAGTATTATTTTAATAATATTTTAACAAAGCCTCTGAATTATTTTAATGATTTCAATTTTATTAATATTGCAGCAATATTTTTAGTTTTGTTTTAGTAATATTTTAACAAATTTTAGTAATATTTCAATAGTATTATAATCAATACTTTAATAATAATTTAGTTAAATTTTAGTAATATTCTAATTATGTACAAGTAATTTTCCAGCAACATTTTTGTAATAATCTATAATGATGCTTTAGCAATATTTTAATAATTTCGACAATATTTTAATAACATTTTATATTGTATTAAGCAATGCTTTTGTAAGATTTTTAACAGTTTTTAGTAATTTTTTAACATTGTTTTATCAACATTTTAGTAATAATTTGGTTATATGTGAACTATATTTTAGTAATTTTTTAGTAGCATTTTAGTAATATTCCAATGAGGTTTAACAGTATTTTAATAATAATATTATGATACTTTGTTATTAATTTAGTAACATTTTAGCAATACTTCAGTGATATTCTACTAATATTTTAATAATTTTCTTAGTAATGCTTTAACAAATTTTAGAAGTATTTTAATGGTATTTTAAGCAATATTATAGAAATTTTTCCATAATATTTTAGCAATTATTTGGTTTTGCTTTAATTATCTTAGTAATTCTAAAGCAACATTTTAGTAATATTTAAACAGTATTTTGCTAATTTTTTAATAATATTATTCAATAATTTCGAAATATTTTAATAATACTCTGAAGGTATTTAAATAGTTTCTTAATAATATTTTAAAAATATTTTATTAATCTTTATAATATTTTTAAAAATACTTGAGTAATGTTTTAACAAATTTTAGTAATATTTTAATGTTGTGTTAGCAATATTTTAGTAATATTTTAATAAAATTTTAGCAATAATTTAGTTACATTTTGATTTATGTTATTATAATTATTTAGTAACTTTATAGTAATATTTTAATAAGTTTTTACAGTATCTTAATAATATTTTAGCAATGCTTAGGTAATATTCTATCAATATTTCAATAATATTTTTTAGCAACGCTTTATTAATATTTTAACAAATTTTAGTAATATTTTATTAAATTTTTACAGTATTTTTATAATATTTAGGCAGTGCTTCGGTAATATTCAATCAATATTTCAATAATATTTTTTAGCAACGCTTTATTAATATTTTAACAAATTTTAGTAATATTTTATTAAATTTTTACAGTATTTTTATAATATTTAGGCAGTGCTTCGGTAATATTCAATTAATATTTCAATAATATTTTTTAGCAACGCTTTATTAATATTTTAACAAATTTTAGTAATATTTTAATAAATTTTTACAGTATTTTAATAATATTTTAGCAGTGCTTCGGTAATATTCAATCAATATTTCAATAATATTTTTTAGAAACGCTTTATTAATATTTTAACAAATTTTAGTAATATTTTAATAAATTTTTCACAGTATTTTAATAATATTTAGGCAGTGCTTAGGTAATATTCTATCAATATTTTAATAATATTTTTTAGCAACGCTTTATTAATATTTTAACAAATTTTAGTAATATTTTAATAAATTTTTACAGTATTTTAGTAATATTTTAGCAATGCTTAGGTAATATTCTATCAATATTTCAATATTATTTTTTAGCAACGCTTTATAAATATTTTAACAAATTTTACCAATATTTTAATAATATTTTAGTAAAAGTTTGGTTATATTTTAATATTTAAGTTGGAAGAAAGGAACGTTTTAGTAATGTTTTAACATTATTTAGATAGCTTTTTAGCTATTTTTAATGATATTGCAACAGTACAATAATTTTTAGTAATAAATTAGCAGTACTTGAGTAATATTTTAATAAATTTTCATAATATTTTGAAAATATTTTAGTAATATTGTAGTAATTTAGTTATGTTATTGCTTAATGGTTGTTTCGTGGAAATTTATATTCCTTTAAGGTAGGGTTTAAAGTCAGCCAGGTTGATCGACGATGTGGAACCGCTTAGACGTTTAAATTTCGCCAGGGGGTCTTGGGGCAGTACCCTTTTTCAACTTGAAACGACTATAGACCTCGCCCCTTCCAGTTTTACGTTTACGAGGACCAGACATCCGTTGGAACCGTGTGACATTGCTCCTTTAAACATTGCAACAAGGCAAGCCGGTCGTAGGAGAAGGTTTCGGGGGTTTCACGTGAAGGAGAGAATTTTTCCAAAGTCTCCTTTTAGTATTCCCATGAAGCCGAGTCGAAAGTAGCTGATTTCAAAGCTTTTTGTGCCTGGGATAGGATATGGCGGCCTTGGGTATTTACAAGAGAAGGTTAGGACTTTGGTTTTGATATCATTGGAGGTCTATGCTTAGATAGGTACGTTTCGGGATTTTTTGGGCTAGTACAGGACCCTCCCAGAACAGGAGAAGGATAGGATTTTGGTTTCGGAGGTTTGGTTCGAATATCACCGTAGATGTTGATTTTTCCGACCAATCTCCTTCTAAGAACCGTTGACTTGAGACTGAAAAGGTTGGCTCCGAGGTCCAAAGTTGGAAGACGATTCGATTCTGTGGCAAATCAACGTTCGCGTTGGAGCTCGTTTTCTGTTGGCAGTTACTTGCGGCATTCCTCAGTGGCGTCGCCGTGGATCAATGTAGTAAGCGTAAGACTACGAATCCCAAGGTCCTGGGTTCAAATCCCGACACGGCCGACTGCTTGAAAAATGGCAGGTGCGCATTTTTCACAAAAATTACGCCCTCGTTCGGATGAGAGGTTAAATGGAGGTCCCGTGTGTGAGTGTTGTCACGCACGTTAAAGATCCCTACCTTGCCTGGAACGGCAAGGGTTCGACAAAATTCTAAATTTCCAGGCAACAAAAAACTCGCCTCCTGGCCAATGTAGTACTTTCTGGTGGAGCATTGGAAATGTAAATGAACGGCATTCCTCAGTGTTAGAAAATTGCAACAAGACAAGGCGGTTATAGATGAAGGTTTCGGGGGTTTGATGTGAAAGAGAGAATTTTTCCGATGTCTCCTTTTAGAATTTCCATGAAGACGAGTTGAAAGTAGCTGATTTCAAAGGATATGACGACCATGAGTGTTTACAAGAGAAGGTTAGGATTTTGGTTCTGATTTTATCGAAGGTCTAGGCTTAGATAGGTAGGTTTTAAAAATTGCAACAAGACAAGGCGGTCGTAGGTGAAGGTTTCGGGGGATTGACGTGAAGGAGAAAATTTTTCTGATGTCTCCTTTTAGAATTCCCATGAAGACGAGTCGAAAGTAGCTGATTCTAAAGCTTTTTTGTGCCAAGGATAAGATATGGCGGCCATGGGTATTTACAAGAGAAGGTTAGGACTTTGGTTTTGATATCATCGGAGGTCTAGGCTTAGGTAGGTACGTTTCGGGATTTTTAGGCTAGTACAGAACCGTCCCAGGACAGGAGAAGGATAGGATTTTGGTTTCGGAGGTTTGGTTCGAATATCACCGTAGATGTTGATTTTTCCGACCAATCTCCTTCTAAGAACCGTTGACATGAGACTGAAAGGGTTGGCTCCGAGGTCCAAAGTTGGAAGACGATTCGATTCTGTGGCGAATCAACGTACGCGTTGGTGCTCGTTTTCTGTTGGCAGTTACTTGCGGCATTCCTCAGTGTTAGAAAATTGCAACAAGACAAGGCGGTCGTAGGTGAAGGTTTCTGGGGTTTGACGTGAAGGAGAGAATTTTTCCGATGTCTCCTTTTAGAATTCCCATGAACACGAGTCGAAAGTAGCTGATTTCAAAGGATTTGGCGGCCATGGGTATTTACAAGAGAAGGTTAAGATTTTGGTTCTGATTTTATCGGAAGTCTAGGCTTAGGTAGGTAAGTTTTAGGGTTTTTTAGGCTAGTACGGGACCGTCCCAGAACAGGAGACGGTTACAATTTTGGTTTTGGAGGTTTGGTTTGAATATCACCGGAGATGTCGATTTTCCGGCTCTCCTTCTAAGGACTGTTGACCTGAGACTGAAAGGGATGGCTCCGAGGTCCAAAGCTGGAAGACGATTCGATTCTGTGGCGAATCAACGTACGCCTTGGTGCTCGTTTTCTTTTGGCAGTTGCTTTTGGCATTCCTCAGCGTCAGAGAATTGTTGGAACGATCTTCCTTTTCGAGAAGAAGCCGAAAAGTCAAAGCGATCAACTTTGGAATCGTATCTGCATGGTTCTAAGGTGGCGCTTGTTGAATGTTGTATATTTGGGAGGGAGGTCAGTTTGACAGGCGAACTCCAACCGCTTCGCTTGTTGATCGTTCGGATAAAACGAGATGCCGTGACGTTTGGTTTCTACAAGTTGTGGCGCTGGTTCCCACATGCTTGTCACTTTTGAAGAAAGGCTGGGTTTTCGTGTCAGCTCGTTGCACAAGAGGCGGTTTTGTTTGGCCGCAAACCGACTAGTGCTTGAACTTTCATTGGGCATATGGCGACTGAGTTGGTTGGCAATTTATTTGCAACCAAAGGAACAGCTCGCGCCTTTCGAGCAGGAGGAGCGGCTGCAGTTCCTGCAAGTGGTTGAAGCACATAACGAATTGTACGAGAGGTAGGCTCGTGTATTTTGTTTTTTGGTTGGTCTTACAACCCGACGTAGGGGCGTTGGTCCACTCATTTGGGCGGCTTCTTGGGCTATAGATTTTGAACCGCGACCCAATATCTTATGGGAAAAATTGTGCAAAAATTCAGATATTCCTGCATAAACCCACACATTTTGTTAAAAATTCTTTCTAACCCTACATCGACATCACGCTCGCTCCGCCGCCCCTTAATTATTAAATCCTGAACTCCAGTATATTTTTAAAACCGCACTGACGACGCAATATTGTCTCTAAGTAGCAAATTTAAAGCATTTACATTGCAATCTCCTCATTACACAGTAAATCACGTTCATGCTCGCAACAATTTCAAATAAAAACCAGATTGCGGCTCTCAGATTAAAATGATTTCATCCACTTGGTATTCAAGGGATCCAAATACTGCGTGAGTCATTCATCTTTGTTTGTCTGTACCTGCGTCGAGCTATTTTCTGTGGCTCGTAACATTAAAACCGCAATTGGCTCTGATGAATAATCATCGTAACTCCGCACATAAAAAACCAAACAATCTTGTCTTACGATACACGTTACGTCATAAAAACAAAGTGTAAAAATAAACGAGTAGAAAGGTGATTGAAATAATTGAAGGTGTGACAATTTCAGATAAGATCTGGTATTGTATCGTTTTAGAGAAAGGTATTTAAGATAAAAATGTAGCTGAGGTATTGTTAGGTTAGATTGAAAGTAAATGCCATGCCTACGTACGGCTCCGAGAATATTCAATAGAAATTAGTGCGGCTCGAAAGTCCATTTTTTATTTTAGTAGATCTTGAGGAATAAATAAAGTATCAATTGATACAAATTGAGCTTCTCTGTGAAGCTAAAGCTTAGTCTGTGCCTTACGTGCTTCATTCACAACAAACTTTCGAAGAATGCACGTTTCATAAAAGGAGTCTTTTTCGCGGACTTGCGTAAGCTTGGAGAACAATCCAGAGGAGTTGATGGACAATCAAAAAGCTATGACGATTTAGAGAAAAACGACAACGGAAAACCAAAAAGTTGAAGGCGAAGAGTCGCGTTGATTTCGAGGAAACCGGAAGACATATTTGAGGAGAATTCGATAATAAAAGATCACGATGATTAGGAAGACACGTGAGGCACCAACGACGCTAAAGGAAAAATTACAAAGCAGTTGAAAGCAAGTCGCGTTGATTTCGAGGAAGCCGAAGGACAGATTGAGGAGAATACGATAAAAAATAGTTCACGATAATTAGGAAGATACGTGAAGCATCAACGACGCTAAAGGAAAAATTACAAAACAGTTGAAAGCAAGTCGCGTTGATTTCGAGGAAGTCGAAGTGCTAGAGGAGAATGCCAGAACTAAGGCCGCTGTGATTTTAAGAACGATAACACCAAGAGATTAAAGAAAAGTTTAAAAAAGTTAAAAGCAGAGAGTCGCGTTACTTTCAAGGACCGGTAAAGCACCCTTAACGCCAAAGGGCAGATTGACTAAAAGCTGCGAAATGAAGGGCGCGATTAGTTAGAAGAAATGTAAAACAGAAGGGGTCGCGTTGATTTCGAGGAAGCCGAAGGGTAAATTGAGGAGAAGACGAAAATTAACAAGCTACGATGATATGGAAGCACCGACGATGCTAAAGGACAAATTAAGAAATAAAAGATTTGAAAACAAAGGAATTGCGTTGATTTCGAGGAAGAGGAAGGGTTAATAGAGGAGAATGCGAGAATTAAAGGCCGCTGTGATTTTAAGAAAAATAACGCCATGAGATATCTTTTAACGCCAAAGGGCAGATTGACAAAAAGCTGCAAAATAAATGACGCGATTGGTCAGGAGAAATGTAAAACACCAACAACGTCAAAAAAAGAATAAAGAAGCAATACAGAAGGGGTCGCGCTGATTTCGAGGAAGCCGAAGGGCAGATTGAGGAGAAGACGAGAATTAACAGGCTACGATGATTCGGAAGCGCACCAACGATGCTAAAGGACAAATTAAAAAGTAAAAGATTTGAAAGCAAAAGAGTTGCGTTGATTTCGAGGAAGTCCAAGGGTTAATAGAGGAGAATGCGAGAATTAAAGGCCGCTGTGATTTTAAGAAAAATAACACCGCGAGATTAAAGGACAGTTTAAAAAGTTGAAAGCAAAGAATCGCGTTACTTTTAAGAAGTGTAAAGCGCCCTTAACGCCAAAGAGCAGATTGACGAGAAGCTGCGAAATAAAGGGCGCGATTAGTTGGAAGAAATGTAAAACACCAACAACGCCAAAAAAGAATAAAGAACCAATACAGAAGGGATCGTGTTGATTTCGAGGAAACCGAAGGGCAGATTGAGGAGAATCCGAGAATTAACAGGCTACGATGATTCGGAAGCGCACCAACGATGCTAAAGGACAAGTTAAGGAATAAAAGATTTGAAAGCAAAAGAGTTGCGTTAATTTCGAAAAGTCGAAGGGCTAATAGAGGAGAATGCGAAAATTAAAAGCCGCTGTGATTTTAAGAAAAATGACACCGCGAGATTAAAGAAAAAGCTTAAAAAGTCGGAAGCGTTACCAAGAACTGGTAAAGGACCCTTAACGTCAAAGGGCAGATTGACGAAAAGCTGCGAATTAAAGGGTGCGATTAGTTGAAGAAATGTACAACACCAACAATGCCAAAAAAGAATAAAGAACCAATACAGAAGGGGTCATGCTGATTCCGAGGATGCCGAAGGGTATATTGAGGAGAAGACGAGAATTAACAGACTACGATGATTCGGAAGCGCACCAACGATGCTAAAGAACAAATTAAGAAATAAAAGATTTGAAAACAAAGGAATTGCGTTGATTTCGAGGAAGTCGAAGGGTTAATAGAGGAGAATGCGAGAATTAAAGGCCGCTGTGATTTTAAGAAAAATAACGCCATGAGATATCCCTTAACGCCAAAGGGCAGATTGACAAAAAGCTGCAAAATAAAGGACGCGATTGGTCACGAGAAATGTAAAACACCAACAACGTCAAAAAAAGAATAAAGAATCAATACAGAAGGGGTCGCGCTGATTTCGAGGAAGCCGAAGGGCAGATTGAGGAGAAGACGAGAATTAACAGGCTACGATGATTCGTAAGCGCACCAACGATGCTAAAGGACAAATTAAAAAATAAAAGATTTGAAAGCAAAAGAGTTGCGTTGATTTCGAGGAAGTCCAAGGGTTAATAGAGGAGAATGCGAGAATTAAAGGCCGCTGTGATTTTAAGAAAAATAACACCGCGAGATTAAAGGACAGTTTAAAAAGTTGAAAGCAAAGAGTCGCGTTACTTTTATGGAGTGTAAAGCACCCTTAACGCCAAAGGGCAGATTGACGAGAAGCTGCAAAATAAAGGGCGCGATTAGTTGGAAAAAATGTAAAACACCAACAACGCCAAAAAAAGAATAAAGAAGCAATACAGAATGGAACTCGTTGATTTCGAGGAAGCCGAAGGGCAGATTGAAGGAAGACGAGAATTAACACACTACTCCCTGAAGCACAAAGGACAAATTAAGAAATAAAAGACTTGAAAGCAAAAGAGTTGCGTTGATTTCGAGGAAGTCGAAGGGCTAATAGAAGAGAACGCGAGAATTAAAGGCCGCTGTGATTTTAAGAAAATAACACCACGAGATTACCCTTAACTCCAAAGGGCAGATTGACGAAAAGCTGCGAAATAAAGGGTGCGATTAGTTGCAAGAAATGTAAAACATCAACAACACCAAAAAAGAACAAAGAAGCAACACGGAAGGAATCGCGTTGATTTCGAAGAAGCCGAAGGACAGATTGAGGAGAAGACGAGAATTAACAGGCTGCGATGATTCGGAAGCGCCAACGATGTTAAAGGGCAAATTATGAAATAAAACTTCGAAGGCAAGAGAGTTGCGTTGATTTTGAGGAAGAATTAAAGGCCGCTGTGATTTTAAGAATAATAACACCACGAGATTAAAGGAAAGTTTAAAAAAACTGGAAGCGTTACCTTCAAGGACTGGTAAAGCACCCTTAACGCCAAAGGGCAGATTGAGAAAAAACACAAGCGGTCGCGTTGATTTCGAGGAAGCCGAGGGTTAGATTGAGGAGAAGGCGAGAATTAACAGGTTACGATGATTTCAAAGCACCAACGACGCTAAAGGACAAATTAAAATACAAAAGATTTGAAAGCAGGAAAGGCGGTGATATTGAAGAAGTCGAAAAAGCAAAACTAGAAGGCGACAATTAAAGCTCGCAATGATTTTGAAAAAAGCACTAAAGGCACTAAAGGCACTAAAGGAAAATATAACGAAAAAGAGGGAAGCGAAAGAGTTGCGTTAATTTCGAGGAGTCGTAAAGCACCAAAAGCTTCAAAGGGCAGTTTGACGAAAACGTGCGAATTTGAAAGTCACAGTTAAATTAAAACACAAATAACGTCAAAGGAATAAAGAACCGATAGCGCACAAGTCGCCTTGATTTCGAGGAAGCCAAAGTACATATTGAGGAGAAGGGAAAAATTGACAGGGCACGATGTTTTGGAGGACAGATGAAGCAACAACGACGCTAAAGGAAAAATTAAAATGCAAGAGTTGAAAGCGAAAAAGTCGCGTTGATTTTGAGGAAGCCGAAAGGCAGATAGAGGAGAAAGTAAAAATTAAACGTCGCCGTGGTTTAGAAAACCGTGATAATCAACAAAAGATTGAAAAATAGGTTGAAAGTGAAAGGGTCGTCTTTCCTTCGAGGACTGGTACCTTTAGTGTAAAAGGGCAGGTTGACACAAAGATGCAGATTAAAAGGTCACTGTTATTTAGAAGAAATGTAACACACCAACCAGGGCCAAAGGGAAAAGGATAAAAATCGATAGCGAAAGAGTGGCGTTGATTTCGAGGAAGCCAACGGACATATTGAGAAGAAAGTGAGAATTAAAAGGTTATGATGATTCGGAAGATAGATGAAGTAATAACGACGTTAGAGGAAAAAGATTTGAAATTGAAAGAGTCGCGTTGATTTCGAGGAAGTGGAAAGGCAGATAGAGGAAAACTGAGAGTTAGAGATCGCCGTGGTTTAGAAATAAGACCACCACGATACCGAAAAACAGATTAAAAAATACGTTGAAAGCGAAGGGGTCGTATTTCCTTCGAGGACTGGCACCTTTAGCGTCAAAGGGCAGATTGACACAAAGATGCCGATTAAAAGACCACAGTTATTTCGAAAAAATGTAACACACTCACGAGGGCAAGAAAGAAAAGAATAAAAAACGATAACGAAAGAGTCGCGTTGATTTCGAGGAAGTCAAAGGACATATTGCGAAGAAAGGGAGAATTAAAAGGTCATGATGATTCGGAAGACGTTAGAGGAAAAAGAATTGAAAACGAATGAGGTGCGTTGATTTCGAGGAAGCCTAAAGGCAGATAGAGAGGAAAGTGAGAATTAAAGGACACCGAAAAGATACCACCATGGTATTGAAGAAAATATTTAAAAAATTTGAAAGTGAAAGGGTCGTATCACCTTCGACGACTGGTACCTTTAGCGTCAAAGGGTAGATTGACGCAAAGCTGCGGTTTAAAAGGTCACAGTTATTTAGAAGAAATGTTACACACCAACGATGGTAGAAAGAAAAGGATAAAAATCGATAGTGAAAATGGCGCGTTGATTTCCAAGCAGCGAAAGGACATATTGAAGAGAATGGAAGAATTAAAAGATCACGATGTTTTAAAAGACAAATGAAGCAACAACTACGCTAAAGGAAAAATTATTAAGCAAGAGTTAAAAGCGAAAGAGTCGCGTTGATTTCGAGGATGCCAAAGGACATATTGAGAAGAAAGTGAGAATTAAAAGGTCATGATGATTCGGAAGACAGATGAAGCAATAAAGACGTTATAGGAAAAAGAATTGAAAGCGATGAGTCGCCTTGATTTCAAGGAAGCGGAAAGGCAAATAAAGGAAAAATGAGAGTTATAGATTGCCGTAGTTTAGAAATAAGAGCACCATGATATCGAAGAAAAGATTTAAAAAATACGTTGAAATCGAGAGGGTCGCATTTCCTTCGAGGACTGGTACCTTTAGTGTTAAAGGGCAGATTGACGCGAAAGATTGCGCTGATTTCAAGAAATCAAAGGGCAGATCGAGCAGAAGATTAGAATTAAAAGGTCACGATGATTCCGAAGCACCAACGGCGCCAAAGAAGAAAGAGTAAAGTACCGATACCGAAGGATTGCGCTGATTTCAAGGAAATCGAAGGGTAGATCGAGCAGAAGATTAGATTTAAAAAGTCACGATGATGCCGAAGCACCAACGGCGCCAATTGTGCCAATAGCGAAAGATTGCGCTGATTTCAAGGAAACCGAAGGGCAGATGGAGCAGAAGATTAGTGTTAAAAGTCACGATGATGCCGAAGCACCAACGGCGCCAAAGAAGAAAGAATAAAGTACCGGTAGCGAAAGAGTGCACTGATTTCAAGGAAACCGAAGGACATATTGAGGAGAAGATTAGAATTAAAATGCCACAATGTTTCCAAAGCACCAACGACGCCAAAGAAGAAAGTATAAAGAACCTATAGCGAAAGATTGCGCTGGTTTCAAGGAAACCGAAGGGTAGATCGAGCGGAAGATTAGAATTAAAAGGTCACGATGATTCCGAAGCACCAACGGCGCCAATTGTGCCAATAGCGAAAGTTTGCGCTGATTTCAAGGAAACCGAAGGGCAGATGGAGCAGAAGATTAGAGTTAAAAGTGATGCCGAAGCACCAACGGCGCCAAAGAAGAAAGAATAAAGTACCGGTAGCGAAATATTGCGTGGATTTCAAGGAAACCGAAGGGCAGATAGAGGAGAAAACGAGAATTAAAGATCGCAGTGATTTAGAATAAAGATAACACCAACGATATTTAAAAAAATTGAAGACGAAAAAGTCGCGCCAATTTTGAACATTTGCAAAGTAACGTTAGCGGCAGAATTTCGAATAGGTTGCGAATTACAAGGTAACGATTATTTGGAAGAAATTTAAAATACCAATGACGCCAAAAAATAAAAAAGACTAAAGAAAGGGTCGCGTTGATTTCGAGGAAATCTAAGGGCAAATCGAGGACAAGATTAGAATTAAAAGGTCACGAAGATTCCGAGGCACCTAAGAAGAAAGAATAAAGAAGCTACAGCGAAGTTGCGTTGATTTTAATGAAGCAGATAGAGGAAAATGCCAAAAATAAAGGTTACTGTGCTTTAGAAGAAAGCTAGCACCAACGACATTAAAGGAAATATATGAAGTAAAGAACCAATAGCGAAAATTAAAGGTCGCGACGGTTTACAAAAAAGACGCCACCAACGACATTAAAGGAAAATTGCAGCGTTGGTTTCGAGGAAGCCGAAGTACAAATCGAGGAGAAGGCGAAAATTAAAAGGTTACGACGATTTAGAAGCTCCAACGACGCTAAAGAAGAAATAAAGGAGTTGGAAGCAAAAAATTCGCGTGGATTTCGAGGAAGTCGAACGGCTGGTAGAGGAAAAAATGATAACTAAAGGCAGCAGTGATATAGAATAAAGATAACACTAACGACATTAAAAAAATTTAAAACGAAAAAGCCGCGTTAATTTCGAGCACTGGTAAGGTATCGATAACTAAGGGCAGATTAGCGAATAGGTTACGAATTATAAGGCAGCGATTATTTGGAAGAAATTTAAAATACCAACGACGCCAGAAATAAACAAAAGCGAAAGGGTTGCGCTGATTTCGAGAAAATTTAAGAGCCGATCGAGGAGAATATTAGAATTAAAATGTCACGAAGATTCCGAAGCACCAACGGCGCCAAAGAAGAAAGAATAAAAAAGCGATCGCAAAGGAGTTGCGTTGATTTCAAGGAAACCGATAGGCAGATAGAGGAGAGAGCCAGAATTAAAAGTTCAGGTTGATTTGGAATGAAAGTAAAATACGAAAAACGCCAAAGAACAATCACAGGATTAAGGAGCCGATAGCGAACAACTCGCCTTGATTTTGAGGAAGCCAATGAACAAATTGAGAAGAAAGGAAGAATTAAACGGTCATGATGATTCGGAAGACAGATGAAGCAACAACGACGTCAAAGGAAAGAGAGTTGAAAGTGAAGGAGTCCCGTTGGTTTCGAAGAAGCCGAAAGGCAGGAGAAGAAATTGAGGATTAAAGGTCGTCGTGATTTAGAAAAAAGAGCATCATGATATTGAAGGACAATTAAAAAATAGGTTGAAAGCAAAAAGGTCGTAGTACTTTTGAGGACTGGTTTATCATCAAATGGCAGATTGACGCACAGATTCGGATTAAAGGGTCATGGCTATTTAGAACAAATGTAACACATCATCGAGGCCAAGAAAGAGAAGAATAAAGAATCGATAGAGAAAGAGTCGCGTTGATTTTGAGGAAGCCCAAGGACATATTGAAGAGAAAAACAATTTAAAGTCACAATGATTTAGAAGACAGATGAATCAACAACGACGCTAAAGAAAAAAGCGAAAAAGTCGCGTTGATTTCGAGGAAGCCCAAAGGCAGATAGAGAAGAAAGTGAGAATTAAAGGTCGACGTGGTTTAGAAAAAAAGGACGCCATGATATTGAAGAAAAGATTAAAAAACAGTTTGACAGCAAAAGGAACGCATTGCCTTCGAGGACCGGTACGTTTAGTGTCAACGATTAGATTGACGCAAAGATGCGGATTAAAAGGTCACAGTTATTTACAAGAAATGTACCATACCAACGAGGGCAAGAAAGAAAATGATAAAGAATCGATAGCCAAACAGTCGCGTTGATTTCGAGGAAGCCAGAGGACATATTGAAAAGAAAGGAAGAATTAAAAGGTTACGATGATTCGGAAGACAGATGAAGCAACAACAGCGCTTAAGGAAAAATTAGAAGGTAACAAAGTTGAAAGCGAAAGAGTCGCGTTGATTTCGAGGAAACCAAAGGACATATTGAGGAAAAAAGGAAGAATTAAAAGGTCCCGTGATTCGACAGACAGGTGAAGCAACAACAGTGCTAAAGCAAAAATTAAAAGGTAAAAAAGTTGAAAACAAAAGAGTCGCGTTGATTTTGAGGAAGCCGAAAGGCAGATTAGAGGAGAAATTGAGTATTAAAGATTGCTGTGGTTTAATAAAAATAGCATCATGACATTGAAGAAAAAGTAAAAAACGTTGAAAGTGAAATAGTCGCATTATCTTTGATAACTGGCACCTTTAGCGTCAAAGGGTAGATTGATGCAAAGATTCTGATTAAAGGATCGCGTTTATTTAGAAGAAATGTAACATCAACGAGGCCAAGAAAGAAAAGAATAAAGAATCGATAGCGAAAGAGTCGCGTTGATTTCGAGGAAACCGAAAGACAAATTGAGGAGAATACGATAAAAAGTTCACGATGATTAGGAAGATAGAGGAGAATACGAGAATTAAAGACCGTTGTGATTTTAAGAAAAATAACACCACGAGATTAAAGGAAAGTTAAAAAAGTTGGAAGCAAAGAGTCGCGTTACTTTCAAGGACTGGTAAAGCACCCTTAACGCCAAAGGGTAGATTGACGAGAGGTTGCGAATTAAAGAGCGCGATTCGTTAGAAGAAAAGTAAAACACCAACAACTCTAAGAAAAGGATAAAGAAGCAACACGGAAGGGATCGCGTTGATTTCAAGGAAGCCGAAGGACAGATTGAGGAGAAGACGAGAATTAACAGGCTACGATGATTCGGAAGCACCAACGATGCTAAAGGACAAATTCAGAAATAAAAGATTTGAAAGCAAAAGAGTTGCGTTAATTTCGAGGAAGTCGAAGGGCTAATAGAGGAGAAGGCGAGAATTAAAGGCCGCTGTGATTTTAAGAAAAATAATACGCGAGATTAAAGGACAGTTTAAAAAAGTTGAAAGCAAAGAATCGCGTTACTTTTAAGGAGTGTAAAGCGCCCTTAACGCCAAAGGGCAGATTGACGAGAAGTTGCGAATTAAAGGGCGCGATTAGTTAAAAGAAATGTAAAACACCAACAACGCCAAAAAAAGAATAAAGAAGCAATACAGAAGAGGTCGAGTTGATTTCGAGGAAGCCGAAGGGCAGATTGAGGAGAAGACAAGAATTAACAGGCTACGATGATTCGGAAGCATCAGCGATGCTAAAGGACAAATTAAGAAATAAAAGATTTGAAAGCAAAAGAGTTGCGTTGATTTCGAGGAAGTCGAAGGGCTAATAGAGGAGAATACGAGAATTAAAGACGCTGTGATTTTAAGAAAAATAACACCACGAGATTAAAGGAAAGTTTAAAAAGTTGGAAGCGATAGGGTCGTGTTACTTTAAAGGACTGGTAAAGCATCTTTAACGCCAAAGGGCAGGTTGACAAACAACTGCGAATGGCGCGGTTATTTAGAAAAAATGTAAAACACCAACAACGCAAAAAAAAGAATAATGAACCAATATGGGAGGGGCCGCGTTGATTTCGAGGAAGCCGAAGGGCAGAATGAGAAGAAGACGAGAATTAACAGGCTGCGATGATTCGGAAATACCAACGATGCTAAAGCACAAATTAAGAAATAAAAGATTTGAAAGCAAAAGAGTTGCGTTGGTTTCGAGGAAGTCGAAGGGTTAATAGAGAAGAATGCGAAAATTGAAGGCCGCTGTGATTTTAAGAAAAATAACACCGCGAGATTAAAGGAAAGTTTAAAAAAGTTGAAAGCAAAGAGTTGCGTTACTTTCAAGGACTGGTAAAGCACCCTTAACACCAACCGAAGGGCAGATCGAGCAAAAGATTAGAATTGAATGGTCACGATGATGCCAAAGCACCAATGGCGCCAAAGAAGAAAGAATAAAGTACCAATAGCGAAAGCTTGCGCTGATTTCAAGGAAACCGAAGGGCAGATCGAGCAGAAGATTAGAATTAAAAGGTTCAAAGAAGAAAGAATAAATTACCGATAGCGAAAGATTGCCCAGATTTCAAGGAAACCGAAGGGAAGATCGGCAAAAAATTAGAATTGAAAGGTCACGATGATGCCAAAGCACCAACGGCGCCAAAGAAGAAAGAATAAAGTCCGATAGCGAAAGAGTGCGCTGATTTCAAGGAAACCGAAGGGAGGATCGAGCAGAAAGTTAGAAGTAAATGATCACGATGGTGCCGAAGCACCAACAGCGCTAAGAAAGAAAGAATGAAGTACCGATAATGAAAGATTGCGCTGATTTCAAGGAATTCAAAGGGCAGATCGAGCAGAAGATTAGAATTAAAACGTCACGATGATGCCGACGCATCAACTACCTCAAAGAAGAAAGAATAAAGTACCGATTGCGAAAGATTGCGCCGATTTCAAGGAAACCGAAGGGCAGATGGAGCAGAAGATTAGAATTAAAAGGTCACGATGATGCCGAAGCACAAACGGCGCCAAAGAAGAAAGAATAAAGTGCCGATAGCGAAAGAGTGCGCTGATTTCAAGGAAACCGAAGGGCAGATCGTGCAGAAGGTTAGAATTAAAACGTGTCGATGATGCCGAAGCACCAACGGCGCCGAAGAAGAAAGAATAAATTACCGATACCGAAGGATTGCGCTGATTTCAACGAAAACGAAGGGCAGATCGAGCAGAAGATAGAATTAAAAGGTCACGATGATGCCGAAGCACCAACGACGCCAAAGAAGAAAGAATAAAGTACCGATAGTGAAGGATTGCGCTGATTTCAAGGAAACCGAAGGGCAGATCGAGCAGAAGATTAGAATTAAAAAGTCACTATGATGCCGAAGCACCAACGGCGCCAATTGCGCCGATAGCAAAAGATTGCGCTGATTTCAAGGAAACCGAAGGGCATATGGAGTTAGAAGATTAGAGTTAAAAGTCGCGATGATGCCGAAGCACCAACGGCGCCAAAGAAGAAAGCACCCTTTACGCCAAAGGGCAGATTGGCGAAAAGCTGCGAATTAAAGGGCGGGATTATTTAGCAGAAATGTAAAACACCAACAACGCCAAAAAAAATAGAGAAGCAATACAGAAGGGACCGTGTTGATTTCGAGAAAGCCGAAGGGCAAACTGAGTAGTTGACGAAAATTAACAGGCTGCGATGATTCGGAAGCACCAAAAGAGGCGTTTATTTTGAGGAAGCCGAAGGTACAAAATCAGGAAAAGGCGAAAATTAAAGCTCGTGATGATTTTGAAGAAAGCAGCTAAGACGCTAAAGGAAAATTTAAAGAAGAAGGTTGAAGCAAAAGAGTTGCGTTAATTTGGAGGACTGGTAGAGCACCAACATCCTCAAAGGGCAGATTGATGAAAACATGCGAATTAAAGGGTCAGGTTGATTTAAAATGAAATTAAAAGACCAAGAACGCCAAAGAACAATCAAAGGAATAAAGAACTAATAGCGAACAAGTCGCCTTGATTTCGAGGAAACCAGAGGACATATTGAGAAGAAAGAGAGAATTAAAAGGTCACGATTTGAAAGACAAATGAAGAAACAATGTCGCTAACGAAAACTTTAAAGGTAAAAGAGATGACAGCGAAAGAGTCGCGTTGATTTCGAGGAAGCCCAAAGGCAAATAGAGGAGAAAGTAAGAATTAAAGCCTGACGTGGTTTCGAAAAAAGAGCACCATGATATTGAGGAAAAACTTAAAAATAGTTTCAAAGCGAAAGGGTCGCATTACCTTCGAGGACCGGTACCTTTAACGTCAAATGGCAGATTGACGCAAAGATGCGGATTAATAGGTCACAGTTATTTACAAGATATGTAACACACCAACGAGGCCGAGAAAGAAAAGAATAAAGAATCGATAGCGAATAGGTCGCGTTGATTTCGAGGAAACCGAAGAACAAATTGAGGAGACAAGGAGAATTAAATGGTCACAACGATTCGGAAGACAGATGAAGCAACAACCACGATAAAGGAAAAAGAGGTTAAGGCGAAAGAGCCGCGTTGATTTCGAGGAAGCCGAAAAGGTGGATAGATGAGAAAAAGATAATTAAAGATTGTCGTGGTTGAGAAGAAAGGAGCACCATGATATTGAAGAAAAACTAAAAAATACGTCGAAAATAAAAGGGCCGCATTATCTTCGATAAGTGGTACCCTTAGCGTCAAAGGGCAGATTGACGCAAAGATACGGATTAGAAGATCACGGTAATTTAGAAGAAATGCAATACACCAACGAAGCCAAGAATGGAAAGGTTAAATAATCGATAGCGAAAGAGTCGCGTGGATTTCGAAGATGCCAAAGGAGATTCATTGGGTTTTAAAAAAGTTTTTGAATACCTTAACGGCTTAAAAAATTCTTGTGGGTTTTAAAAAATTCTACCGGTCGAGTTTGACAAAGCAGAACTCCTATTAGAGCGCCTTGAAGATTTTGGTAATGTAGAGCTTCTATTAGTACTTTAACCATTTTGTACACTATAAATGTTCAAAAGATTCTTTGGCTTTTAAAAATATTTTATTGACTGGCTTGGAGAAAACAGAGCTCCTACTAGATCACCTTGCAAACTTGTGAACACCTCTAAGATTCTCTCGGTTTATAAATCATTACGTTGGTTTGATTTGATAATGTACAGCTCCTACTAGACGCATTAAAAGTTTTTGAACACCTTAGTGGTTCGAAAGATTCTTTTGTGTTTTAAAAAACTTTGTCGGTCGAGCTTTACGAAACAGGGCTCCTACTAAAGCGCCTTGAAAACTTTTGAATACCTTAAGAGTTCCCTCAGCTTATAAAAACTTGTATTAGTCTAATTTGGTAATGCAGAGCTCCTACTAGATACCTCAACGGTTTTTGTACGCCAATAGTCAAAAAAAACTTTTGAACACCTTATAAATTCTCTCGGCCTCTTGATTTAATTTGGTAGTGTACAGCTCCTACTAGGCACCTTAAACGTTTTTGAATACCTTAACCGTTAAAAAATATTTTTGCACTTTAAAAAATTCTGTCCGTTGAATTTGAAGAAACAGAGCTTCTGCTGGAGCACCTTGAAGATTTTAGAACACCTTTAAGCTTTTCTCGGCCTACGTTGGTATAATTTGGTAATGTACAGCTCCTACTGGACACCTTAAAAGTTTGCGAACACCTTAATGGTTCGAAAGATCCTTTCGGTTTTTAAAAATTTTGACAGTTGTGTTTTACGAAACAGATCTTCTACTAGAGTACCTTGAAAACTTTTGAACGCCTTAAAGATTCTCTTGGCTTCATTTAATTTTGCTCCTACCAGAGCACCCCAAAGCAAGTGAACGCCTTAAAGATACATCATGGACGCGTACTGCATAAAGGTGGCTACGTTTATCTTACAGGCAAGTCTAAAAGAAACAGCTGAAGATCACCTTCACCTACAACTAACCTTAAAGTTTCTACGAGCCCGTCGTTTAGGCGCCAATTCAAGTTTTTGACTTGAACCTTGGATACCGGAAATCGATCGGTAACGCTTAGTCTAGTCTTCCTTGACCTCATATGTCACTGGATTAATCTAGTACTCGTGCCCAAACCTAACTACTCCCACAAAATGGCGACATACCATCGTACATCACAATCGGCTGCAACTATTTCTTATTAAAACCATGAAACACCGTCGGTTTGACATCGAATTGCATAAGCCCAAGAGTTGAAATCGTAAAACAATGACGTTGTAATCTGTACAAATGGAAAAACCGTAATCGCTAGCTATTAACCAATTAACCGTTAAACAGAAATTTGGAACAGTGTTACTAAATATAGGGCATTTTCCGAAAGTGTCAGGCGACCGCGCTGACCACCGTCGAGGTCCATTTAAGTTGGTAACGCTACACTGACGAATTCCTTACAATTCAACCGCTTGGGTATTTTTACCACTTAAAACAAAAACAAACAAGCTAAAAACCACCAATTATAACAAGGCTACAACTTTCTCGGCCATTGTATCGTACTCAAAGTGCTTCCACCGTCCTGGCTCTATATAATAATAGTCTGCATAAATTTATTAAGGTTATGTTGACGCCGCAGGCGCGCTTGTATGCGATTTAGTAATCCACCCACTTGATTGAATGGTTGGTGTAAAATTAGGTTATGTGTCGTGATGTGATTGATATTGACAAAGCAGGATCTAGATTTTTTAATCTAGTACAAAGAGTTATTGTGTTGGCAACAGAAGCACTTGAATGCTGCTCGTGGCTCCAGGTTTAAATTAGTTTAGTTTCTTCTTGTATTTAGACGAATGAAAAATAAAGATCAAGGTTGGAATTTGTTAGCAAATAAATAACGGGCTAGGCCACGCCCATTGATTAGAGAGGTTAATTGGTGTGGATTTGATTAATATTTGATAGTTGTCGACAAGGGGATTTGAATGGAAATCACCTTAGACTTTGTAATTGCCAGCGTGTTTGACTAACCTCCAATTATTTATATTTATTATGCTGGGCGCTGCTACACCAGTTTTAAGCAGGCGCCTGGAAAGATTAGCAAACTGGTTGTGTGGCCGATGCTGACCTTGTGGAAGATTGATTGCAGAAGTTGTCTTCCGGATAAGAAACACGATATCGTTTCCTATGAAAACTCAAACGAATCCCAAGTTTTCTCACTTGTCTTCGGGTCCACGATGAACCGATATGCTTGAATTACGATTCTAGATGATTTTAGTTTCCAGCAGGAACGCTTCGAAAGCAACCGAACGCAACGGTGCAAGTGCATCAAAGCTGTTCTAAAGTAAAGCAAAAGCGAAGCGAAGCTGTTCCAAACGTAGCGGTGAAAGTCATGCAAAGCTATTCTGAAGCAACGGCGAAGGTACAACGAAGCTGTTCTGAAGCAGCGATAAAGTGTATCGAAACTGTTCTAGTTGCTAGGCTAGTGAACTTGCAAATCTACCTAATGAGAACGAAATTGTTCCAAACGCAACGGTGCAAGTGCATCGTAACTGTTCTGAAGTAACGGCAAAAGCGAAGCGAAGCTGTTCCAAACGTAGCGGTGAAAGTCATGCAAAGCTATTCTGAAGCAACGGCGGAAGTACATCGAAGCTGTTCTGAAGCAGCGATAAAGTACACCGAAGCTGTTCTAGTTCTTAGGCTAGTGAACTTGCAGATATACCTAGTGAGAAACAAACTGTTTCGAACGCAACGGTGCAAGTGCATCGAAGCTGTTCTAAAGTAACGGCAAAAGCGAAGCGAAGCTGTTATGAAGCAAGCGTGCAACTGCATCGAACCTGTTCTGAAGCAACGGAAAAAGTTCATCGAAGCTGTTATGAAGCAAGCGTGCAACTGCATCGAACCTGTTCTGAAGCAACGGAAAAAGTTCATCGAAGCTGTTATGAAGCAAGCGTGCAACTGCATCGAAGCTGTTCTAAAGCAACGGAAAAAGTTCATCGAAGCTGTTTTGAAGCAAGCGTGCAACTGCATCGAACCTGTTCTGAAGCAACGGAAAAAGTTCATCGAAGCTGTTATGAAGCAAGCGTGCAACTGCATCGAACCTGTTCTGAAGCAACGGAAAAAGTTCATCGAAGCTGTTATGAAGCAAGCGTGCAACTGCATCGAAGCTGTTCTGAAGCAACGGAAAAAGTTCATCCAAGCTGTTTTGAAGCAAGCGTGCAACTGCATCGAACCTGTTCTGAAGCAACGGAAAAAGTTCATCGAAGCTGTTATGAAGCAAGCGTGAAACTGCATCGAAGCTGTTCTAAAGTAACGGAAAAAGTGCACCGAAGCTGTTTTGGAGCAAGCGTGCAATTGCATCAAAGATGTTCTGAAGCAACGGAAAAAGTGCATCTCAAAGCCGTTTTGGAGCAAGCGTGCAACTGCATCGAAGCTGTTCTGAAGCAACGGAAAAAGTTCATCGAAGCTGTTTTGAAGCAAGCGTGCAACTGTATCGAAGCTGTTCTAAAGTAACGGAAAATGTGCATCGAATTTGTTTTGGAGCAAGCGTGCAATTGCATCGAAGCTGTTCTAAAGCAATGGAAAAAGTGCATCTCAAAGCCGTTTTGGAGCAAGCGTGCAACTCCATCGAAGCTGTTCTGAAGCAACGGAAAAAGTTCATCGAAGCTGTTATGAAGCAAGCGTGCAACTGCATCGAACCTGTTCTGAAGCAACGGAAAAAGTTAATCGAAGCTGTTATGAAGCAAGCGTGCAACTGCATCGAAGCTGTTCTGAAGCAATGGAAAAAGTGCATCTCAAAGCCGTTTTGGAGCAAGCGTGCAACTCCATCGAAGCTGTTCTGAAGCAACGGAAAAAGTTCATCGAAGCTGTTATGAAGCAAGCGTGCAACTGCATCGAACCTGTTCTGAAGCAACGGAAAAAGTTCATCGAAGCTGTTTTGAAGCAAGCGTGCAACTGCATCGAAGCTGTTCTGAAGCAACGGAAAAAGTTCATCCAAGCTGTTTTGAAGCAAGCGTGCAACTGCATCGAACCTGTTCTGAAGCAACGGAAAAAGTTCATCGAAGCTGTTATGAAGCAAGCGTGCAACTGCATCGAACCTGTTCTGAAGCAACGGAAAAAGTTCATCGAAGCTGTTATGAAGCAAGCGTGAAACTGCATCGAAGCTGTTCTAAAGTAACGGAAAAAGTGCACCGAAGCTGTTTTGGAGCAAGCGTGCAATTGCATCAAAGATGTTCTGAAGCAACGGAAAAAGTGCATCAAAACCGTTTTGGTGCAAGCGTGCAACTGCATCGAAGCTGTTCTGAAGCAACGGAAAAAGTTCATCGAAGCTGTTTTGAAGCAAGCGTGCAACTGTATCGAAGCTGTTCTAAAGTAACGGAAAATGTGCATCGAATTTGTTTTGGAGCAAGCGTGCAATTGCATCGAAGCTGTTCTGAAGCAATGGAAAAAGTGCATCTCAAAGCCGTTTTGGAGCAAGCGTGCAACTCCATCGAAGCTGTTCTGAAGCAACGGAAAAAGTTCATCGAAGCTGTTATGAAGCAAGCGTGCAACTGCATCGAACCTGTTCTGAAGCAACGGAAAAAGTTCATCGAAGCTGTTATGAAGCAAGCGTGCAACTGCATCGAAGCTGTTCTGAAGCAACGGAAAAAGTTCATCGAAGCTGTTTTGAAGCAAGCGTGCAACTGCATCGAACCTGTTCTGAAGCAACGGAAAAAGTTCATCGAAGCTGTTATGAAGCAAGCGTGCAACTGCATCGAAGCTGTTCTAAAGTAACGGAAAAAGTGCACCGAAGCTGTTTTGGAGCAAGCGTGCAATTGCATCAAAGATGTTCTGAAGCAACGGAAAAAGTGCATCAAAACCGTTTTGGTGCAAGCGTGCAACTGCATCGAAGCTGTTCTGAAGCAACGGAAAAAGTTCATCGAAGCTGTTTTGAAGCAAGCGTGCAACTGTATCGAAGCTGTTCTAAAGTAACGGAAAATGTGCATCGAATTTGTTTTGGAGCAAGCGTGCAATTGCATCGAAGCTGTTCTAAAGCAATGGAAAAAGTGCATCTCAAAGCCGTTTTGGAGCAAGCGTGCAACTCTATCGAAGCTGTTCTGAAGCAACGGAAAAAGTTTATCGAAGCTGTTTTGAAGCAAGCGTGCAACTGCATCGAACCTGTTCTGAAGCAACGGAAAAAGTTCATCGAAGCTGTTATGAAGCAAGCGTGCAACTGCATCGAAGCTGTTCTAAAGTAACGGAAAAAGTGCACCGAAGCTGTTTTGGAGCAAGCGTGCAATTGCATCAAAGATGTTCTGAAGCAACGGAAAAAGTGCATCAAAACCGTTTTGGTGCAAGCGTGCAACTGCATCGAAGCTGTTTTGAAGCAAGCGTGCAACTGTATCGAAGCTGTTCTAAAGTAACGGAAAATGTGCATCGAAGCTGTTTTGGAGCAAGCGTGCAATTGCATCAAAGATATTCTGAAGCAACGGAAAAGTGCATCAAAACCGTTTTGGTGCAAGCGTGCAACTGCATCGAACCTGTTCTGAAGCAACGGAAAAAGTTCATCGAAGCTGTTATGAAGCAAGCGTGCAACTGCATCGAAGCTGTTCTAAAGTAACGGAAAAGGTGCATCGAAGCTGTTTTGGAGCAAGCGTGCAATTGCATCAAAGATATTCTAAAGCAACGGAAAAAGTGCATCAAAACCGTTTTGGTGCAAGCGTGCAACTGCATCGAACCTGTTCTGAAGCAACGGAAAAAGTTCATCGAAGCTGTTATGAAGCAAGCGTGCAACTGCATCGAAGCTGTTCTAAAGTAACGGAAAATGTGCATCGAATTTGTTTTGGAGCAAGCGTACAATTGCATCGAAGCTGTTCTGAAGCAACGGAAAAAGTGCATCTCAAAGCCGTTTTGGTGCAAGCGTGCAACTGCATCGAAGCTGTTCTGAAGCAACGGAAAAAGTTCATCGAAGCTGTTTTGAAGCAAGCGTGCAACTGTATCGAAGCTGTTCTAAAGTAACGGAAAATGTGCATCGAATTTGTTTTGGAGCAAGCGTACAATTGCATCGAAGCTGTTCTGAAGCAATGGAAAAAGTGCATCTCAAAGCCGTTTTGGAGCAAGCGTGCAACTCCATCGAAGCTGTTCTGAAGCAACGGAAAAAGTTTATCGAAGCTGTTTTGAAGCAAGCGTGCAACTGCATCGAACCTGTTCTGAAGCAACGGAAAAAGTTCATCGAAGCTGTTATGAAGCAAGCGTGCAACTGCATCGAAGCTGTTCTAAAGTAACGGAAAAAGTGCACCGAAGCTGTTTTGGAGCAAGCGTGCAATTGCATCAAAGATGTTCTGAAGCAACGGAAAAAGTGCATCAAAACCGTTTTGGTGCAAGCGTGCAACTGCATCGAAGCTGTTTTGAAGCAAGCGTGCAACTGTATCGAAGCTGTTCTAAAGTAACGGAAAAGGTGCATCGAAGCTGTTTTGGAGCAAGCGTGCAATTGCATCAGAGATGTTCTGAAGCAACGGAAAAAGTGCATCAAAACCGTTTTGGTGCAAGCGTGCAACTGCATCGAAGCTGTTTTGAAGCAAGCGTGCAACTGTATCGAAGCTGTTCTAAAGTAACGGAAAAGGTGCATCGAAGCTGTTTTGGAGCAAGCGTGCAATTGCATCAGAGATGTTCTGAAGCAACGGAAAAAGTGCATCAAAACCGTTTTGGTGCAAGCGTGCAACTGCATCGAACCTGTTCTGAAGCAACGGAAAAAGTTCATCGAAGCTGTTATGAAGCAAGCGTGCAACTGCATCGAAGCTGTTCTAAAGTAACGGAAAAAGTGCATCGAAGCTGTTTTGGAGCAAGCGTGCAATTGCATCAAAGATGTTCTGAAGCAACGGAAAAAGTGCATCAAAACCGTTTTGGTGCAAGCGTGCAACTGCATCGAAGCTGTTTTGAAGCAAGCGTGCAACTGTATCGAAGCTGTTCTAAAGTAACGGAAAAGGTGCATCGAAGCTGTTTTGGAGCAAGCGTGCAATTGCATCAGAGATTTTCTGAAGCAACGGAAAAGTGCATCAAAACCGTTTTGGTGCAAGCGTGCAACTGCATCGAACCTGTTCTGAAGCAACGGAAAAAGTTCATCGAAGCTGTTATGAAGCAAGCGTGCAACTGCATCGAAGCTGTTCTAAAGTAACGAAAAAAGTTCATCGAAGCTGTTTTGAAGCAAGCGTGCAACTGTATCGAAGCTGTTCTAAAGTAACGGAAAAGGTGCATAGAAGCTGTTTTGGAGCAAGCGTGCAATTGCATCAAAGATATTCTGAAGCAACGGAAAAAGTGCATCAAAACCGTTTTGGTGCAAGCGTGCAACTGCATCGAACCTGTTCTGAAGCAACGGAAAAGTTCATCGAAGCTGTTATGAAGCAAGCGTGCAACTGCATCGAAGCTGTTCTAAAGTAACGGAAAAAGTGCATCGAAGCTGTTTTGGAGCAAGCGTGCAATTGCATCAAAGATGTTCTGAAGCAACGGAAAAAGTGCATCAAAACCGTTTTGGTGCAAGCGTGCAACTGCATCGAAGCTGTTTTGAAGCAAGCGTGCAACTGTATCGAAGCTGTTCTAAAGTAACGGAAAAGGTGCATCGAAGCTGTTTTGGAGCAAGCGTGCAATTGCATCAGAGATTTTCTGAAGCAACGGAAAAAGTGCATCAAAACCGTTTTGGTGCAAGCGTGCAACTGCATCGAACCTGTTCTGAAGCAACGGAAAAAGTTCATCGAAGCTGTTATGAAGTAAGCGTGCAACTGCATCGAAGCTGTTCTAAAGTAACGAAAAAAGTTCATCGAAGCTGTTTTGAAGCAAGCGTGCAACTGCATCGAAGCTGTTCTAAAGTAACGAAAAAAGTTCATCGAAGCTGTTTTGGAGCAAGCGTGCAATTGCATCAAAGATGTTCTGAAGCAACGGAAAAAGTGCATCAAAACCGTTTTGGTGCAAGCGTGCAACTGCATCGAAGCTGTTTTGAAGCAACGGAAAAAGTTCATCGAAGCTGTTATGAAGCAAGCGTGCAACTGCATCGAAGCTGTTCTAAAGTAACGAAAAAAGTTCATCGAAGCTGTTTTGAAGCAAGCGTGCAACTGCATCGAAGCTGTTCTAAAGTAACGAAAAAAGTTCATCGAAGCTGTTTTGGAGCAAGCGTGCAATTGCATCAGAGATGTTCTGAAGCAACGGAAAAGTGCATCAAAACCGTTTTGGTGCAAGCGTGCAACTGCATCGAACCTGTTCTGAAGCAACGGAAAAAGTTCATCGAAGCTGTTATGAAGCAAGCGTGCAACTGCATCGAAGCTGTTCTAAAGTAACGAAAAAAGTTCATCGAAGCTGTTTTGAAGCAAGCGTGCAATTGCATCAAAGATGTTCTGAAGCAACGGAAAAGTGCATCTCAACGCCGTTTTGGAGCAAGCGTGCAACTGCATCGAAGCTGTTCTAAAGTAACGGAAAAGGTGCATCGAATTTGTTTTGGAGCAAGCGTGAAATTGCACCGAAGCTGTTCTGAAGCAACGAAAAAAGTTCATCGAAGCTGTTTTGGAGCAAGCGTGCAATTGCATCAAAGATGTTCTGAAGCAACGGAAAAAGTGCATCAAAACCGTTTTGGTGCAAGCGTGCAACTGCATCGAAGCTGTTTTGAAGCAACGGAAAAAGTTCATCGAAGCTGTTATGAAGCAAGCGTGCAACTGCATCGAAGCTGTTCTAAAGTAACGAAAAAAGTTCATCGAAGCTGTTTTGAAGCAAGCGTGCAACTGCATCGAAGCTGTTCTAAAGTAACGGAAAAGGTGCATCGAAGCTGTTTTGGAGCAAGCGTGCAATTGCATCAGAGATGTTCTGAAGCAACGGAAAAGTGCATCAAAACCGTTTTGGTGCAAGCGTGCAACTGCATCGAACCTGTTCTGAAGCAACGGAAAAAGTTCATCGAAGCTGTTATGAAGCAAGCGTGCAACTGCATCGAAGCTGTTCTAAAGTAACGAAAAAAGTTCATCGAAGCTGTTTTGAAGCAAGCGTGCAACTGTATCGAAGCTGTTCTAAAGTAACGGAAAAGGTGCATAGAAGCTGTTTTGGAGCAAGCGTGCAATTGCATCAAAGATATTCTGAAGCAACGGAAAAAGTGCATCAAAACCGTTTTGGTGCAAGCGTGCAACTGCATCGAACCTGTTCTGAAGCAACGGAAAAAGTTCATCGAAGCTGTTATGAAGCAAGCGTGCAACTGCATCGAAGCTGTTCTAAAGTAACGGAAAAAGTGCATCGAAGCTGTTTTGGAGCAAGCGTGCAATTGCATCAAAGATGTTCTGAAGCAACGGAAAAGTGCATCAAAACCGTTTTGGTGCAAGCGTGCAACTGCATCGAACCTGTTCTGAAGCAACGGAAAAAGTTCATCGAAGCTGTTATGAAGCAAGCGTGCAACTGCATCGAAGCTGTTCTAAAGTAACGAAAAAAGTTCATCGAAGCTGTTTTGGAGCAAGCGTGCAATTGCATCAAAGATGTTCTGAAGCAACGGAAAAAGTGCATCAAAACCGTTTTGGTGCAAGCGTGCAACTGCATCGAAGCTGTTTTAAAGCAACGGAAAAAGTTCATCGAAGCTGTTATGAAGCAAGCGTGCAACTGCATCGAAGCTGTTCTAAAGTAACGAAAAAAGTTCATCGAAGCTGTTTTGAAGCAAGCGTGCAACTGTATCGAAGCTGTTCTAAAGTAACGGAAAAGGTGCATCGAAGCTGTTTTGGAGCAAGCGTGCAATTGCATCAGAGATGTTCTGAAGCAACGGAAAAAGTGCATCAAAACCGTTTTGGTGCAAGCGTGCAACTGCATCGAACCTGTTCTGAAGCAACGGAAAAAGTTCATCGAAGCTGTTATGAAGCAAGCGTGCAACTGCATCGAAGCTGTTCTAAAGTAACGAAAAAAGTTCATCGAAGCTGTTTTGAAGCAAGCGTGCAACTGTATCGAAGCTGTTCTAAAGTAACGGAAAAGGTGCATAGAAGCTGTTTTGGAGCAAGCGTGCAATTGCATCAAAGATATTCTGAAGCAACGGAAAAAGTGCATCAAAACCGTTTTGGTGCAAGCGTGCAACTGCATCGAACCTGTTCTGAAGCAACGGAAAAAGTTCATCGAAGCTGTTATGAAGCAAGCGTGCAACTGCATCGAAGCTGTTCTAAAGTAACGAAAAAAGTTCATCGAAGCTGTTTTGGAGCAAGCGTGCAATTGCATCAAAGATGTTCTGAAGCAACGGAAAAAGTGCATCAAAACCGTTTTGGTGCAAGCGTGCAACTGCATCGAAGCTGTTTTGAAGCAACGGAAAAAGTTCATCGAAGCTGTTATGAAGCAAGCGTGCAACTGCATCGAAGCTGTTCTAAAGTAACGGAAAAAGTGCATCGAAGCTGTTTTGGAGCAAGCGTGCAATTGCATCAAAGATATTCTGAAGCAACGGAAAAAGTGCATCAAAACCGTTTTGGTGCAAGCGTGCAACTGCATCGAACCTGTTCTGAAGCAACGGAAAAAGTTCATCGAAGCTGTTATGAAGCAAGCGTGCAACTGCATCGAAGCTGTTCTAAAGTAACGAAAAAAGTTCATCGAAGCTGTTTTGGAGCAAGCGTGCAATTGCATCAAAGATGTTCTGAAGCAACGGAAAAAGTGCATCAAAACCGTTTTGGTGCAAGCGTGCAACTGCATCGAAGCTGTTTTGAAGCAACGGAAAAAGTTCATCGAAGCTGTTATGAAGCAAGCGTGCAACTGCATCGAAGCTGTTCTAAAGTAACGAAAAAAGTTCATCGAAGCTGTTTTGAAGCAAGCGTGCAACTGCATCGAAGCTGTTCTAAAGTAACGAAAAAAGTTCATCGAAGCTGTTTTGGAGCAAGCGTGCAATTGCATCAGAGATGTTCTGAAGCAACGGAAAAAGTGCATCAAAACCGTTTTGGTGCAAGCGTGCAACTGCATCGAACCTGTTCTGAAGCAACGGAAAAAGTTCATCGAAGCTGTTATGAAGCAAGCGTGCAACTGCATCGAAGCTGTTCTAAAGTAACGAAAAAAGTTCATCGAAGCTGTTTTGAAGCAAGCGTGCAATTGCATCAAAGATGTTCTGAAGCAACGGAAAAAGTGCATCTCAACGCCGTTTTGGAGCAAGCGTGCAACTGCATCGAAGCTGTTCTAAAGTAACGGAAAAGGTGCATCGAATTTGTTTTGGAGCAAGCGTGAAATTGCACCGAAGCTGTTCTGAAGCAACGAAAAAAGTTCATCGAAGCTGTTTTGGAGCAAACGTGCAATTGCATCAAAGATGTTCTGAAGCAACGGAAAAAGTGCATCAAAACCGTTTTGGTGCAAGCGTGCAACTGCATCGAAGCTGTTTTGAAGCAACGGAAAAAGTTCATCGAAGCTGTTATGAAGCAAGCGTGCAACTGCATCGAAGCTGTTCTAAAGTAACGAAAAAAGTTCATCGAAGCTGTTTTGAAGCAAGCGTGCAACTGCATCGAAGCTGTTCTAAAGTAACGAAAAAAGTTCATCGAAGCTGTTTTGAAGCAAGCGTGCAACTGCATCGAAGCTGTTCTAAAGTAACGAAAAAAGTTCATCGAAGCTGTTTTGGAGCAAGCGTGCAATTGCATCAAAGATGTTCTGAAGCAACGGAAAAGTGCATCAAAACCGTTTTGGTGCAAGCGTGCAACTGCATCGAAGCTGTTTTGAAGCAACGGAAAAGTTCATCGAAGCTGTTATGAAGCAAGCGTGCAACTGCATCGAAGCTGTTCTAAAGTAACGAAAAAAGTTCATCGAAGCTGTTTTGAAGCAAGCGTGCAACTGCATCGAAGCTGTTCTAAAGTAACGAAAAAAGTTCATCGAAGCTGTTTTGGAGCAAGCGTGCAATTGCATCAGAGATGTTCTGAAGCAACGGAAAAAGTGCATCAAAACCGTTTTGGTGCAAGCGTGCAACTGCATCGAACCTGTTCTGAAGCAACGGAAAAAGTTCATCGAAGCTGTTATGAAGCAAGCGTGCAACTGCATCGAAGCTGTTCTAAAGTAACGAAAAAAGTTCATCGAAGCTGTTTTGAAGCAAGCGTGCAACTGCATCGAAGCTGTTCTAAAGTAACGAAAAAAGTTCATCGAAGCTGTTTTGGAGCAAGCGTGCAATTGCATCAGAGATGTTCTGAAGCAACGGAAAAAGTGCATCAAAACCGTTTTGGTGCAAGCGTGCAACTGCATCGAACCTGTTCTGAAGCAACGGAAAAAGTTCATCGAAGCTGTTATGAAGCAAGCGTGCAACTGCATCGAAGCTGTTCTAAAGTAACGAAAAAAGTTCATCGAAGCTGTTTTGAAGCAAGCGTGCAATTGCATCAAAGATGTTCTGAAGCAACGGAAAAAGTGCATCTCAACGCCGTTTTGGAGCAAGCGTGCAACTGCATCGAAGCTGTTCTAAAGTAACGGAAAAGGTGCATCGAATTTGTTTTGGAGCAAGCGTGAAATTGCACCGAAGCTGTTCTGAAGCAACGAAAAAAGTTCATCGAAGCTGTTTTGGAGCGGGCGTGAAATAGCTCCGAAGCTGTTCTGAAGCAACGGAAAAAGTGCATCGAAGCTGTTCTGAAGCAATGGAAAAAGAGAATTTTAAACATGCAACTTTAAGCTTCCACTGAGGCGACGTCAATATTTTATCGTCGTACCTGAGATAATTTTCCTGAGCGTTGTAAAAATTATCGACACATGTGAACGTCGAGATCTCATTGACAGCAAATCCTTTCACTGAGCATCCTAGTTTAAAAAATTCCCAACGTGTTGCCGGAATTTTTCGTAAATGAGCTTCTTCATTCTCCCGGATGTTAATCTACCGAAACTAGAATTTTGTTTTTGCACATTTGTGGAATTTTTTGTGAGACAAACCAGCGTTAATAAAATCAACCGACAAACGGTATTCTTAATTAATTTCTTTCTCGGAGTAAATCGCGCTTGACTAGTTATTAATTAAGTCAACCGTTAACTATTATTCAATCGAATCAAGTGCAGAAATCAACTACACACACGTGTAGCTGCAACACAATGGAAATGTAATTATTCAGAGCTACATGCACGACATGTAATGAAGCAAAACAGTCAGAGAGCACGTACAACTCGCACCGCACCGAGGTTTGTTATAAGATGCAAGAGATTAGTCAATTGGGTCGGGTTTATTTATGCTTGCACCTGCTACTAAGATACGCAACTAGGTCTGTGTAAATTATTGCGTACGTCGTTTTCAAGTAAAACGACAACCCCCATTTTTTAGACCCACAATTATTATTATCTCAGAAGACTTTTGCGTACATTTAGTTTTTGAGCTGCTACGGAGTAGGTGCGTGCGGGTTCAAATCCCGCTAGTGCAAGAATTTTTCTAAACCTCAATGTTCTTAAATAAATGCTTAAAATTGATCAGGTTTTTGTTAAATTTCGTAAGGTCTGTAAAGCATAAAAGCGGAAAATTACCGTTAATTAACGGCAAAAACAAAAATTTTCTTTGTTTCTACCAACGCTCAGAGTACCTTGCTGTAAATTAAGAAAAACAAACGGTATTCATTTGTGACGCTTCAAATTCTGGTTTTTGTTAAATTTCGTCAGTTCTGTAAAACATAAAAGCTGAAAATTTCCGTTAGTTAACGACAAAATAGAAAATTTTCATTGTTTCTACCAACGCTAAGATATAGTACCTTGCTGTAAATTAACAAAACAAACGGCATTCGTTTGTGATGCTTGAAATTTCCATGTTTCAATCTTTTTAACGGAAAAATTTAACGAAAATCACTTAAAAGTCACACATTGGCGGGTCGTAGTTTAATTTTAATTATATGCAAGTTTTTTCTTGATTGAAGAATTTTAACGGATGTCACATTATTTCACACTTTCACGTTTTTGTTTTTCTTAACGGAAGGATTAACGAATCTTTCAATAGTCAAGTTTATTTTGTAGTAATTTCTTCGAACTTCAATGCATAAATAGTTCTTAAATAAATCGTGAAAATTGATCCGGTTTTTGTTACATTTCGCCAGTTCTGTAGAGCATAAAAGCGAAGAATTTCCGTTAATTAACGGCAAAATCGAAAATTTTCAGTGTTTCTACCAACGCTAAGATATAGTACCTTGCTGTAAATTAACAAAACAAACGGTATTCGTTTGTGATGCTCGAAATTTTCATGTTTCTACCTTCTTAACGGAAAAATTTAACGAAAATAACTTAAAAAGTCACAGATTGGCGGGTGGTAGGTTAATTTTAATTATATGCAAGTTTTTATGTCAAGCGTTTTATTTAAATTTTTATCGCTTTTGCTTTTTCTTGATTGAAGAATTTTAACGGATGTCACATCATTTCAAATTTTCACGTTTTTGTTTTTCTTAGCGGAAAGATTTAACGAACGTTTTAAAAATCAAGTTTATTTTTGTACTAATTTTTTCGAACGTCAATGCATAAATAGGTCTTAAATATATCGTAAAAATTGATCCGGTTTTTGTTAAATTTCGCCAGTTCCGTAAAGCATAAAAGCCGAAAATTTCCGTTAATTAACGGTAAAATCGGTAATTTTCATTGTTTCTACCAACGCTCAGATAAAGTACCTTGCTGTAAATTAACAAAACAAACGGTATTCGTTTGTGGCGCTTCAAAATTTCATGTTTCTATCTTATTGACGGAAAAATTTAACGAAAAACACTTGAAAAGTTACACATTGACGGGTGGTAGTTGAATTTCCAATATATACAAGTTTTTATATCAAACGTTTTATTTAAATTTTTATCGCTTTTGTTTTTCCTTGGTTGAGAAATTTTAACGGACATCACATCATTTCACTTTCGCGTTTTTGTTTTTAACGGAAGGATATAACGAACACTTCGAAAGTCAAGTTTATTTTTGTAGTAATTTTTTGGAACCTCGATGCATAAATAGTTAAATCGTAAAAATTGATCCGGTTTTTGTTAAACTTCGCCAGTTCTGTAAAGCATAAAGGCGTAAAATTTCCGTTAATTAACAGCAAAATCGAAAATTTTCATTGTTTCTACGAACGCTCAGAGTACCTTGCTGTAAATTAAGAAAAACAAACGATATTCGTTTGTGACGCTTCAAATTCTGGTCTCTGATAAAATTACGCCAGCTCTGTAAAGCATAAAAGCGGAAAATTTCCGTTAATCAACGGCAAAATCGAAAATTTTCATTGTTTCTACCAACGCTCAGAGTACCTTGCTGTAAATTAAGAAAAACAAACGATATTCGTTTGTGACGCTTCAAATTCTGGTTTCTGTTAAATTTCGCCAGTTCTGTAACGCATAAAAGCGGAAAATTTCCGTTAATTAACGACAAAATCGAAAATTTTCATTGTTTTTACCAATATTCAAAAGAGTACCTTGCTGTAAATTAAGAAAAATAAACGGTATTCGTTTGTGACGCTTCAAATTCTGGTTTTTGTTAAGTTTCGCCTGTTCTGTAAAGCATAAAAGCGGAAAATTTCCGTTAATTAACGGCAAAATCGAAAATTTTCATTGTTTCTACGAACGCTCAGAGTACCTTGCTGTAAATTAAGAAAAACAAACGATATTCGTTTGTGACGCTTCAAATTCTGGTCTCTGATAAAATTACGCCAGCTCTGTAAAGCATAAAAGCGGAAAATTTCCGTTAATCAACGGCAAAATCGAAAATTTTCATTGTTTCTACCAACGCTCAGAGTACCTTGCTGTAAATTAAGAAAAACAAACGATATTCGTTTGTGACGCTTCAAATTCTGGTTTCTGTTAAATTTCGCCAGTTCTGTAACGCATAAAAGCGGAAAATTTCCGTTAATTAACGACAAAATCGAAAATTTTCATTGTTTTTACCAATATTCAAAAGAGTACCTTGCTGTAAATTAAGAAAAATAAACGGTATTCGTTTGTGACGCTTCAAATTCTGGTTTTTGTTAAGTTTCGCCTGTTCTGTAAAGCATAAAAGCGGAAAATTTCCGTTAATTAACGACAAAATCGAAAATTTTCATTGTTTCTACCAATATTCAAGAAAGTACCTTGCTGTAAATTAAGAAAAACAAACGGTATTCGTTTGTGACGCTTCAAATTCTGGTTTCTGTTAAATTTCGCCTGTTCTGTAAAGCATAAAAGCGGAAAATTTCCGCTAATTAACGACAAAATCGAAAATTTTCATTGTTTTTACCAATATTCAAGAGAGTACCTTGCTGTAAATTAAGAAAAATAAACGGTATTCGTTTGTGACGCTTCAAATTCTGGTTTTTGTTAAGTTTCGCCTGTTCTGTAAAGCACAAAAGCGAAAAATTTCTGTTAATTAACGGTAAAATCGAAAATTTTCATTGTTTCTACCAATGCTCAGAGTTCCTTGCTGTAAATTAAAAAAAACAAACGATATTCGTTTGTGACGCTTCAAATTCTGGTCTCTGTTAAATTTTGCCAGCTCTGCAAAGCATAAAAAGCGGAAAATTTCCGTTAATTAACGGCAAAATCGAAAATTTTGATTGTTTCTACCAATACTCAGAGTACCTTCTGTAAATTAAGAACAAACGGTATTCGTTTGTGACGCCTTAAATTCTGGTTTTTGTTAAATTTTGCCAGTTCTGTAAAGCATAAAAGCGGAAAAATTTTCGTTAATTAACGGCAAAATCGAAAATTTTCATTGTTTCTACTAACGCTCAGCGTACCTTGCTGTAAATTAAGAAAAACAAACGGTATTCGTTTGTGACGCTTCAAATTCTGGTTTTTGTTAAACTTTGCCTGTTCTGTAAAGCATAAAAGCGGAAAATTTTCCGTTAAGTAACTGCAAAAATCGAAAATTTTTATTGTTTCTACCAATACTCAGAGTACCTTGCTGTAAATCAAGAAACACAAACGATATTCGTTTGTGACGCTTCAAATTCTGGTTTTTGTTAAAAATCGCCAGTTCTGTAAAGCATAAAAGCGGGAAAATGTCCGTTAATTAACGACAAAATCGAAAATTTTCGTTGTTTCTACCAACGCTCAAATAAAGTACCTTGCTGTACATTAACAAAACAAACGGTATTCGTTGGTGACGCTTCAAACTTTTATGTTCCTATTTTATTAACGGAAAAATTTAACGAAAATCATTTGCTAATTCACATATTGACGGGTGGTAGTTTAATTTTAACTATAGGCAGTTTTATATCAAGCCCTTTTTTAAAATTTTTATCGCTTTTTCCTTTTCTTGATTGAAAAATTTTAACGGATGTTACATCATTTCAAACTTTCACGTTTTTGTTTTTCTTAACGGAAAGATTGAACGAACCTTTCAAAAGTCAAGTTTATTTTTGTAGTAATTTTTTGAACCTCGCGCATAAATAGTTCGTAAGTAAATCGTAAAAATTGATCGGGGTTTTGTTAGATTTCGCCAGTTCTGTAAAGCATAAAAGCGGAAAACTTTCCGTTAATTAACGATAAAAACGAAAATTTTCGTTGTTTCTACCAACGCTCAAGTAAAGTACCTTGCTGTACATTAACAAAACAAACGGTATTCGTTTGTGACGCTTCAAATTTTTATGTTCCTATTTTATTAACGGAAAAATTTAACGAAAATCATTTGCAAATTCACATATTGACGGGTGGTAGTTTAATTTTAACTATAGGCAGTTTTATATCAAGCCTTTTTTAAAAATTTTTATCGCTTTTCTTTTTTCTTGATTGAAAAATTTTAACGAATGTCACATCATTTCAAACTTTCACGTTTTTGTTTTTCTTAACGGAAAGATTTAACGAACCTTTCAAAAGTCAAGTTTATTTTTGTAGTAATTTTTTGAACCTCACGCATAAATAGTTCTCAAGTAAATCGTTGAAATTAATCCGGTTTTTGTTAAATTTCTCCAGTTCTGTAAAGCATAAAAGCGGAAAACTTTCCGTTAATTAACGATAAAATCGAAAAATTTCATATTTCTACCAACGCTCAGATAAATACCGTGCTGTAAATTAACAAAACAAACGGTATTCGTTTGTGACGCTTCACATTTTCATATTTCTATCTTCTTAACGGAAAAATTTAACGAAAATTAATTTTGCAGTTTAATGATTTCGGTTTAAATGCTCCGTTAATTAGCCGTGAAAATATAGCGTGTTCATTTTGTAGTCAAAAAACACCTTGAATAAATAAATTTTCCAATTTCATTATTACGTTTCAGAACCGGTTAACAATTTTCCGTTAATTAGCCGTGAAGGTGGAAAACCGTTCGTTCTCAAGAACACTCGATTTATTAACTCAAGAGACACTTCGATCGATTCAATTTTGCAATTTTACGATTTCGTTTTAGAACACCTTGAGAAATTTTTCGTTAATTATCGATATACATACAACACTATTTTGCCGTTTAATTATTTCGTTTGAGAGCCCGCTGAAAATTTCCCGTTATTTAGCGGCAAACGGATTTTCAGCGCTGCTCTTAATTTAATTTAAGAAATCGCCAAACACCTTGAATGATTTTCCGTTAATTATCGATAAACGTACGTCACTATTTTACCGTTTAAGTAATTCGTTTGAAAGCCCGCTTAAAATTTTTCGTTAATTAGCGGCAAACGGATTTTCAACGCTGTTCTTAATTTAATTTAAGAAATCGCCGAACACCTTAAGGATTTTCCGTTACTTATCGATAAACGTACAACATTATTTTGCCGTTCAAATATTTCGTTTGAAAATTCCCTGGAAAATTATCCGTTAATTAGCAGCAAACGGATTTTTAACGTTGCTCTTAATATATTTTAAAAAATCGTCGAACCTCTTGAAAGATTTTCTGTTATTTGTTGATAAACAGACAACACTATTTTGCCGTATAATTATTTCGTTTGAAAGCCCGCTGAAAATTTTCCGTTAATTAGAGGCAAACGGATATTCAACGCTGCTCTTAATGTAATTTAAGAAATCGCCGAACACTCAAAGATTTTCTGTTAATTATTGATAAAAGTACAACACTTTTTTGCCGTTAAATTATTTTGTTTGAAAACCCCCTGAAAAATTTTCGTTAATTAGCGGCAAACGGATTTTCAACGCTCCTCTTAATATAATTTAAGAAATCGTCGAACACCTTGAATGATTTACCGTTAGTTGTCGATAACCGTACAACACTACTTTGCCGTTTAATTATTACGTTTGAAAGGACGCTAAACATTTTGCCGTTTAATTATTTCGTTTGAAAGCCCGTTGAAAATTTTCCGTTAACTAGCGCCAAACGGATTTTTAACGCTGCTTTTAATTTAATTTAAGGAATCGCCGAACACCTTGTCTGCTATTCCGTTGATTGTAGATAAACATACAACACTATTTTGCCGTTTAATTATTTCGTTTGAGAGCCTGTTAAAAATTTCCCGTTAATTAGCGGCAAATGGATACATTAATTTAAGAAATCGTCGAACACTTTGAATGATTTCCGTTAATTGTCGATAAATGTACAACATTCTTTTGCCGTTTAATTATTTCGTCTGAAAGCGCGCTCAGAATTTTCTGTTAATTAGCGGCAAACGGAGTTTCAAAGCTGCTCTTTATTTAATTTGAGAAATCACCGAACACATTGGATGGTTTTCCGTTAATTATCGATAAACGTACAGCACTATTTTGCCGTTTAAGTATTTCGTTTGAAAGCCCGCTAAAATGTTGTCGTTAATTAGCGCAAACGGATTTTCAACGCTGTTCTTAATTTAATTTAAGAAATCACCGAACACCTTGAATGATTTTCCGTTAATTGTCGATAAACGTACAACACTATTTTGCCGTTTAATTATTACGTTTGAAATCCTGATTAAAATTTTCCGTTAACTAGAGGCAAACGGATTTTCAACGCTCCTCTTAATATAATTTAAGAAATCGTCAACACCTTGACTGATTTTTCGTTAATTGTCGATATACGTACAACACTATTTTGCCGTTTAATTATTTAGTTTGAAAACCTGCTGAAAATTTCCCGTTAATTAGCGGCAAGCGGATTTTCAACCCTGTTCTTAATTTAATTTAAAAAATCGCAAAACACGTTGAAAGATTTTCCGTTAATTATCCATAAACGTATAAGACTATTTTGCCGCTTAATTATTTCGTTTGAAAACCCGCTGAAAATTTTCCGTTAATTAGCCGCAAGCGGATTTTCAACGCTGCTCTTAATTTAATTTAATTTAAGAAATCGCCGAACACCTTGAAGATTTTCCGTTAATTATTGATAAACGTTCAATACTATTTTGCCGGTTAATTATTTCGTTTGAAAGCCCGCTGAAAATTTTCCGTTAATTAGCCGCAAGCGGATTTTCAACGCTGCTTTTAATTTAATTTAAGAAATCGCCGAACACCTTGAAAGATTTTCCGTTAATTATTGATAAACGTATCGTACTATTTTGCCGCTTAATTATTTCGTTTGAAAGCCCGTTGAAAATTTTCCGTTAATTAGCCGCAAACTGATTTTCAACGCTGCTCTTAGTTTAATTTAGGAAATCGCCGAACACCTTGATTGATTTTGCGTTAATTATCGATAATCGTACAACACTATTTTACCGTTTAATTATTTCGTTTGAAAGCCCGAAACGGATTTTCAACGCTGCTTTTAATTTAATTTAAGCAATCGCCAAACACCTTGAATGATTTTCCGTTAATTATCGATAAAGTACATTATTTTGCCGTTTAATTATTTCGTGTGAAAGCCCGCTGAAAATTTTCCGTTAATTATACGCAAACGGATATTCAACGCTGCTTTTAATTTAATTTAAGAAATCGCCGAACACCTTGAAAATTTTCGGTTATTTATTGATAAACGTTCAATACTATTTTGCCGATTAATTATTTCGTTTGAAAGACCACTGAAAATTTTCTATTAATTAGCGGCAAACGGATTTTCAACGCTGCTCTTAATTTAATTTAGGAAATCGCCGAACACCTTGATTGATTTTGCGTTAATTATTGATAAACGTACAACACTATTTTACCGTTTAATTATTTCGTTTGAAAGCCCGCCGGAAATTTTCCGTTAACTTGCGGCAAACGGATTTTCAACGCTGCTTTTAATTTAATTTAAGCAATCGCCAAACACCTTGAATGATTTTCCGTTAATTATCGATAAAGTACATTATTTTGCCGTTTAATTATTTCGTTTGAAAGCCCGTTAATTAGCGGCAAACGGATATTTAACGCTGCTCTTAATTTAAGAAATGGCCGGAAACTTTACTAACGTAGAATTAATTTGCAAAACTTTCTCGTTCTTTTGTTTTATGTGAACTGTTCGCTCCTAATTACGCAGCTTGACAGCGCTCGGCTCCATGTATATTCATAACCACCTCAGTTATGCGTTTAGAATGGCGCAAACGAAGTTTTCTAATCGAGTGGTGTCAACTGTTGGAATTCCAGATACCGATTATATTAAAATACTGATGCTATCACGAAGATACCGTTAAATAACGATCTAGAGATCTTGCATATTTTCTAAAGTACCCCAATACTAACGTAGGTGATTGGTGATATCATACGAACAGGTCTGCCAATATAAACGCCCGAGTGGAATTTTATAGACCACATTCTGGAACTGCATTATTTAAATAACTTCTGTCTAATATTTTACCCGATAACTACAGCTACTTTAAATAAATATTGAACAGAAACAGAATGTGTTTCGAAAGAGCTCGTTATAGTATGCAAAACACACATTCTTTTCCTACGCATATCCCAGTCTAGTACCACTATAAAATTTATCTTTTATGTTTATAAAGCGCATAATTTGCTTATATTAGCTCGCTATTGGTATTAAGATGTTCCCATAAAACCCATAAATTGTAAAAGGAAATTTCCGGAGCAGCATCGTTGACGGGTTCGTATCTCATTAAAATCAATATTTTTATACGCGCTGCGCTGTTGATGGAAATGTCGAGATGAGGAATTTATTAGCGCGTATTAAAAATAAGAAAGTCATAAAGTATATTGATGTATCTGGGTTTAGGATCCTGATCGGTATTTTCGTTCCGTTTTGTTTCCATTACTGACCTCTAATTAGACGGTCGACTGCGCATAATCGAACCTTTTTAAATTCAGATAACAATCTAGATGTGCATTTAAGCGTCTTTTAATTATACGTCAGCAGTGATTTGAATGCCACCCCAGAAACATCTTCCGCTGAGAAGAATGTACAACACACTGGCCAGCACGTCCACCTGACCTTCAGTAAATCGTCCAAAAAGCGGTTAAACAGTGCGATCCAAGAACAACATTCGTGCTGACTGCCAAAGAGAATAGTCGACTATCCGGAACCATATTCCAAAGATGCCGAAAAGATGACGAAAATCTTCCATATGCAATTAATTATTTATGCAAACGGTTGCATTCAGAACAGCTTCGTTGCATTTCAACCGCTACGTTCAGAACAGTTTCACTAAACTTTTTGTTCGGTTTGTATCAGATTCGCTGCACATCAACGGCTGAAATTAGAACAGCTTTACTGTAGCTGCGGAACATTGTACCTTGCGTTCCGAATAGTTTTCACCAGTGCGTTCAGAACAGCTTCTATGCACTTTCACCGTTGCGTCTAGAACAGCTTCACTGCGATTTCTTCGAAACTTCAGCTCAGTTTCGCTTCAATTTTAACGCGTGTCAGAACAGCTTAGTATAGCCCCGCCGGTGCGGCACGCGAGCCACTACAGTCAGTTGGTAGCAATGTTAGATAATGCAAAAAAGACGCGCAAATAATAGATGACGTCACACGATTATATAAAATTACTCCATCACATAAAAAAATAAACGATAATGCTACTCACATAAATTGCAGGGCTTCTTGCATGATGTCGGCGGCGGCTTCGCTAATCTTTCTCGGGCGTGGGTGTTCGCTTGGCCCGGTTGAATCCAAATTCAATTGTCTTCTTCCTGTATGTAGAGGGGCGACAGGAAACTGGTTTAAGGGACGATAGTCAAAGAGAAGGCAAAAGGAACCTACATAACAAAAAAGATACGATAAGACACAAAAGACAACAACACTTGTTCACGTCTCGGTGGTTAGTCCCGTCACGTATGCTGGAAATCACCCGCCTTCCTTCTCGGCACACCGCGTCGGCGCAATCTCGCGCAACGCACTATCTAAAGTGACGGAAACACGCACACGTCCTTTTAAATTTATGGCGCGAAATTCTTGCAATTTAAAACTTAATTGAGAATGTTTAGTGCCGAATTTTTGGGCACGTAACAAGCTTTGTCCCAAGTTCATCGTTGTTTCAGAACAGCTACGATGAACTTTTACCATTGCGTTCAGAACAGCATCGCTTCACTTTTACCGCTGCTTCAGAACAATTTTGTTGTGCTTTCACCGTTGCTTTAGAACAGTTCAGCGCACTTAAACAATTACAATTTTACCCTTACCTTCAAAACAGCTTCGCTGCAATTTCAGTGTTACGTTCAGAACTGTTAATCAAAATGTTAATTTGCATTTACACTCACACAAAGGAAATGATAATTTAAAGGAATATATCACCTACCTTTCACTGGTTGTAGTGGTTGATTGTACTTGCACTGCTATCAGATAATTATGGACTGTATGTATAATGTTCACTAATTGTTGCTAATTACTGATGCTCGATGCACCGAACTAAATCACGAACCAAAGCCAAGCGAGAACGAAGTTGAATAGTCGTCCACTCGTAAATTACCAACCCTTTTATGTCGTTGCACTAAAGGTAGGGATAATGGAGGGGTTCTAGCTGGGGAATAGTTTAAGGACTTAAATTAATTGTGATTGGCATACTACAACTACAAACAAAATACTTATAAAGCCTTAACATACCGCCCACCAAAATAAGTATTAGGAACTTATTTTCTAAGTGCGTCTAAACGAACAAAAAAAAAATATATAACCGTAAATTTAAAAGTTAACTTACCCTAATATACTAACTATAATACTAAGTTGCCTCTGGAATGGGGAGAGGGCACAATTTTACCACGGGCCTTTTAAATCGTCCCTGGGATGTTGCCACGGTAGCCACACGACAAACATTGTCCTTTCCATAATGCAACGTATGTATACGTCCCATTTTCCACTGTAATGGAAACACTTGAGTATCTTTAATCAACACCAACGTTCCCACCATTAACGAATAATTAGCAGAAAACCATTTGGTTTTCTGTTGAAGTGTGTGTAGGTACTCCAAATGCCACCGTTTCCAAAATGATTGCTGAATACGTTGAACCAGTTGCCAACGATTTAAGGAAGATAGTTTCAGATCTAAGACATTAGGGTCGGGAATGACAGACACTGGTTCTACGTTCAGAAAATGACCAGGACTTAAGAATGAAAAATCAGTGGGATCGTTACTGTTAAAGCGTTTATTAGTTTATTAATTTATATTAGTTTAATTTGTATAACTTTCTACGCATTCTATGGTACGCCTATGAGTGCAAATGTTTCCTCCGTTTATGATCGGTAGTCTTGTCTTCGGACGGCTCCGTCAAAGTACAGTAACAGTTCTTGTTCAATTTTCAGTGTGGTAGGATGTTCCTGCTACATTACAAAATGTCTTGTTTCTTTGTGTAAATAGTTTTCATATTAATAAATAAATGTAGTGTGTCAATTGAAACTCCTTTCATTAAAAGGCTGAGTTTATTGGTATTACAGTCCCCAGTATTCTCACGGCATGCTACACAAACAAGTAGATAATTCCACAGCAAGCAACCGACCAGCGCATATCGAAGGACAAGGTGAAATAATCGCTGTTTATTCCGATAGCTTTACTAGCCGCCCTACAGTTACTCATTGGACATAAAGGTCTGGAGTTTAATATGGCTTCAATTTGAGCTAGAATGGTGTTAAATTCTTCGTACGAGAGAATTTGTTCGCCTACCACCTTCTTGAGATGGGACTTTACAGATTTTATCCCAGCTTCCCACATTCCCCCAAAGTGAGGAGCCGACGGAGGATTAAAAACAAAGTGAATACCTTCCGTTTCAGATGACTGCTTCATATATTCATTAGTTCCGAGATGCTCCGATAAAATTTGTTCCACAGTCACTATGAATTTGCAAGCATTTACCTCTGCGTGCTACAAACCGCCGTAAAGCTGCAATAAAGGCTTCTTTAGATAGGTTTGATGCCAACTCCAGATGTATCGCTTTTGTACTAAGACAAACAAATAAACAAACATAAGCTTTCAATGATTTGGCACCTCTAATACGATTCATGGTGATAGAAAAGGGTCCACCGTAGTCTACCCCAGTATGTAGAAACGCTTTACCGGCAGTAAGTCTAGCGGGGGCAAGTCGCCCATAGGAGGAATAGCGAAATAGGTTTTGACGAAAACATCGAATACAAGAGTTTAGGCACTGTTGAATAGCCCTTTTGCAGACAGAATCCAAAAATTTTGCACTAACAAAAATGAGCAGTTCTAAGTCCAGGGTGTAAATATTTCGTATGGCAATCTCGAATAATGAGCTCTGTCACCCGGTGTGACCGAGGAAGTAGCAAAGGAAATTTTGTATCATAAGGTACGTCTGCATTTCGCAACCGGCCGCCCACCCTTAACAACCCATCACTGTCAAGGAAAGGACTGAGAGGTCGAAGTTGTTTATTACTAAGTTTTCCCTTTCGAATGATATCAATGTCCTGACTGAAAACTTGTTCTTGAACCCGTTTTATTAATAAATGAAGTGCATACTGTTCGGGAGACCAATAATTGTTCTAAGTTTCCAACATCCAAATTTGCACGAACTTTCAAGTTACGAATGAACTGACAAATATATAGCAGAATCCTGCATATTTTTCGCAAATCTGAAAATTGATTTACCATCGAGTCTACGAAATGATCTGCAACGTGTATATTAAGGGATAAAGTTCTTTTTTCAATGTGCACCACAAAGGATGATTAACAAGCTCAGCAGCTAATAATCCTCTTGATGCACAGTCAGCAGGATTATCCTGTGATTTAATATGATGCCACGATGATGGAGCCACTCGTTCTTGGATATGCGAGACACGATTGCTAATAAATGTCTTCCAATTATACGACGAAGATCGAATCCATGCTAATGCTACTGTGGAATCTGACCACGCAAATGTATCGTCCAATACTAAATTATCTCTATACGTATTTTCACATACTCGACCAAGTTCGACAACAACACTGCACCACACAATTCTAATCGAGGTAATGATATACGATTGGTTGGTGCGACCTTAGATTTGGCACAGACCAATGATACTTGGATGTTCCCTTTCTCATCGACACAGCGGAGATAAACTGCTGCTGCATATCCAGCTTCTGATGCATCACAAAATGCATGAATTTGTACAGTTTGATAGTTATCGCAAAGAATCCGTCGAGGAATTTCAATTTTCAATAACTCGGGTAATTGTTGAAGATACAGATTCCATTTTAAAACAATTTGTTGGGAGGAAGTTCATCCCAACCAATTCCTAATATCCATACAGATTGAATCAAATGTTTGCGAAGAAGACCAATGGTGATAATAACCCCAGAGGATCAAAGATCCTTGCAATTTCGAAACCATATTCCTTTTGGTACAAGGCCGATCAATGATATTAAGATTGTAAAACAACATATCACTCAATGGTTGCCATTGTAGTCCTAAAATTTTTGAGACGTATTGTTTACCTCTTCAAACAAAATGCTTGCTGATACCGAACGGAATCAGGTAAATGGCCAATGACACTTGGCACGTTGCTATTCCACTTTCGCAACATAAAACCACCTGATTGGCAAATTTGGTTTAATTCATACACAGTCGTTTGCCATCCTCTATCGAATCACACCCTGTAATCAAATCATCCACGTAGTATCCGACACTAAAATCTTGGAAGCAATAGGAAAACGTAACGATTGACTTTTTGCAAGTTCTTGAATTACACGCATGGCTAGAAATGGTGATGATGTGATGCCGTATGTAACAGTGTTTAGCTGATAATCGATAACAGACTCCGAGGACTTAAATCTCCAAACTATACGTTGATAGTCTCGATGGCTAGTAGAAATAAGAATCTGTCTATACATTTGCTTAATGTCCGCAGTTAAAACTACAGAATGTAAACGAAAGTGTAATAACAACTCCATGATATCTTTTTGAAGAGGAGGACCTGCGAGTAAATGATCATTTAAAGACCCTCCACTTTGAGCGCTGGCTGAAGCATCAAATACGACACGAAGTTTTGTAGTTGTACTGTCTGGTTTGAACACGGCGTGATGTGGTATGTAATATACCGGCGATAATGTAGACGATCGAGTTGAATCCGATACAATACGAGACATGTGACCACTATCGATATAATCCTGCATAAATTCTCTGTACGAATTATACAGTTGAGGATTTATTTCAAACGGCGTTCTAGTGAAAGAAATCTTGAAGTGCTATTTCCGAGAGCCAGCAAATAGCGGTTCAGGACCATTGAAAGTTAACAAAACAATAAAACGACCGGTGTCATCCTGCTTATGAGTGTCCACAAAATGCCTTTCACAAATTTCCGCATGAGGAGATAATTTGTTAGAATCTGGAATATTTTCCAGTTCCCAAAATCGAGTAATGTTAGCATCTTCTACAACTGCAGCTAATGATATACGAGATGTAACAGAAGAAAGAACCTTCCTGTTAATATCCACCCAAAGGTAGTGTGAATTGCCACGGGTTCTTCTGGTGACCCAATGCGAGTTGCATTTAATAAAACACGCGCGAACAAATCTGCACCTAACAATAAATCGATATGGCTAGGTTTGTCGAAGTCCGAATCTGCTAAATCTAATCCAACTATGTGAGGCCAACTATTTGGTGAGATCCTTGATGAAGGAAGGGTTCCACAAATGTCTGGTAAAACAAAACAATCAATGCTGTACTCTGGAACAGTTTTACCTTGAGGACTAATTTTACACGATACTTGTCCATACGCATGGGAAGCAGATAGACCTAAGCCTTCAACCTTCATTGAAATATTCGATTTTCTAAAACCTAAGCGTCGACAACACTTATCAGTCATGAAATTTTCCATTGATGCACTATCTACAAGTGCTCTTACTGTCTGAACTTTACCAAACCCATCTGTAATTGAAATTCTTGCGGTGCCTAATAACGTCATTGTGTTGGACGATCTAGATGATAACAACGTACTTGTAGTAGTGTTGCAGGTGGGTTCGGGAAGTTGATCTGTTGCCGGAGTGACTGCAGGTTTCTGTGCAACTGTAGGGTTTTCAAAGTGCAATAAAGTATGATGACCCCTTGCACACTTTTTACAAACAAGTTTGGAAGAGCAGCGTGTAACCATATGAGAGTTGCGAAGACAATTAATGCATAAGTGTTTGTCTTTAACAAAGTTATAACGGTCTTGTGGCGATTTATTCAGAAACATTTCACATTGGTATAAGTTATGAGTACCACTGCAAAGACTGCATTTCTGAGTGAATGAAGTTGTTACGAATGACTTTCGAACTTGTGGTTTTGAATATTCAAAGGAACGTTTAGAAGGTACACTAGATGATATGGTTTATTTAATGGACGTATTAAATTTGGACGGTGTATCGGAAACAACCATATTGCTAATTTCTAATGCCTTGCAATGTTTTTCTAGAAATAATTTTAATTGATCATAAGATGGAATGTCTGATGTATTTTCTAACTCAAATGTTTTCAAAAGATTTGTATCTACCTTTTTTGATAACAAATTAAACAATACGAAGTCGAGCAAATCAATCTTAGTTTGACGTAAGCTTGATAGATTTTCCGTAAAGCAATTAAGCAATTCTCTTAAATCTGTATGTGAATTAAATTTTGCTTTTGGTGACGATTCTAAAGCATTCCAATGCGTGTTTGCAATTAAACGTTTTGAATTAAACCTCTCCACAATAATTGAATAAGCTAGCATATAATTATTATTCGAAATTTGCAAATGTCTAATGAGTTCTCTAGACTTAAAATCCAACGCATCAATTAAAAAATAGAACTTTTCAATCGGTAGCAATTGATTATTTTCATGAACTAAATTATTAAAAAATTGAATAAACTCTTGGAAATGTTCTATTTTTCCAGAAAATTTTTTCATTTCTATACGAGGGAGACGAATATTGCTACACGAGTTGATGCCAGTAATATTTGCAGTCAAGCCTTTTTCAGCAGTGGATATATTATCAAATTGCGCTTTAATAATTTTAATGTTTAACAAAGACCTATCTATTTCAATTCTTAATGTTGTAATTTCATTTAATAATTCTGAGTTGTCCTCATCCAAGATGCACGTTTTATAAGCAGTATCTACATCGTTTTTGATCTCAAAGGCGCTTTCAGCCATAATATTAACAGAAATACAATTGCCTTTAATATGCTCCAATTTATTTATTGCATCCGATACATCAGATAATCTATCGAGTGCCGCCTTCAAATCTACAATCAACCTATCGGATGAAATATGTGCCATCCTAACGAACAAGGTTACTAATATCGATTTTATATTGATTTCAGCTACAAAAACGAAGGGTTTTGTTCACCTAATAATAGGATATACCAAGGGTAATGTTGAACTACCTGGCAAAGAATTTTTACTACAACGTGCCTAACGGGAGCTTGCAAGTTTCAATATGACAATGATCAAAGGGTTATGCTACCCGGTTTTACAAATACCTGAATTCTCTAGCGAACTTAAATTACAAGTTTAAAATAACTGTACTGCTTAAACACCTTTTCTGACTACAAATTCTTACGCTACAGTATCCCTAAAATTTACAAAGATTTGTCATTTTAAGGCTTTATAAGATTCTGTATCAGTATAAAATTTCAAATTTAATGCGAAATTGCATCTACTATAAGTTAGTTTACACAATTGACTATGAAACTGGTGGTATGACTACACTTTTATTCTAAATGCGGTCAACCCTAATTTAAGCGAAGAGCAATTAACAATGTAGTTAAATTGAATGCCAAAAATGCCAATAATAAACCAATTAATAAGCAAAATATCCGGCTCGAAGGACCAAAATGTTAATCAAAAATGTTAATTTGCATTTACAATCACACAAAGGAAATGATAATTTAAAGGAATATATCACCTACCTTTCACTGGTTGTAGTGGTTGATTGTACTTGCACTGCTATCAGATAATTATGGACTGTATAATGTTCACTAATTGTTGCTAATTACTGATGCTCCATGCACCGAACTAAATCACGATGCAGTAAAGGTAGGGATAATGGAGGGGTTCTAGCTGGGGAATAGTTTAAGGACTAAAATTAATTGTGATTGGCATAATACAACTACAAACAAAATACTTATAAAGCCTTAACAAGAACAGATTTGCTTCACTTTCACCGTTACGTTCAGAACAGCTTTTTCGATGCTTCAGCTGTTTCGTTTCAGTTTTAACGCGTGTCAGAAAAGCTTTTATTTCAAGTTCACCGTTGTTTCACAACAGCTTCGATGCACTTTGCCCGTTGCGTTCAGAGCAGCATCGGGTCACTTTCAGTGTTAAGTCCAGAACAGATTTGCTTCACTTTCACCGTTGCGTTTAGAACAGCATCACTGCGCTTTCTTCGATGCTTCAGCTCAGTTTCGCTTCAATTTTAACACGTGTCAGAAAGGCTTTGTTCCAAGTTCGCCTTGTTTCAGAACGGCTTTGCTGCACTTTCAGTGTTACGTTTGGAACAGATTTGCTTCACTTTCACCGTTGCGTTTAGAACAGCTTCACTACGCTTTCTTCGATGTTTCATCTCAGTTTCGCATAAGTTTTAACGCGTGTCAGAAAAGCTTTTATTCCAAGTTCACCGTTGTTTCAGAACAGCTTCATGCACTTTGACCGTTGCGTTCGGAACAGCATCGCTTCACTTTCAGTGTTACGTTCAGAACAGATTTGCTTCACTTTCACCATTGCGTTTAGAACAGCTTCACTGTGCTTTCTTCGATGCTTCAACTCAGTTTCGCTTCAATTTTAACACGTGTCAGAAAGGCTTTGTTCCAAGTTTGCCTTGTTTCAGAACGGCTTTGCTGCACTTTCAGTGTTACGTTTGGAACAGATTTGCTTCACTTTCACCGTTGCGTTTAAAACAGCTTCACTACGCTTTCTTCGATGTTTCAGCTCAGTTTCGCATAAGTTTTAACGCGTGTCAGAAAAGCTTTTATTCCAAGTTCGCCGTTCTTTCAGAACAACTTCGCTGCACTTTCAGTATTACGTTCAGAACAGATTTCTTTACTTTCGCCGTTGCGTTTGGAACAGCTTCACTGCGTTTTCTTCGATGCTTCAGCTCAGTTTCGCTTCAATTTTATCGCGTGTTAGAATAGCTTTGTTCCAAGTTAACCGTTGTTTCAGAACAGCTTCGATGCACTTTCGCCGTTGCGTTCAGAACAGCATCGCTTCATTTCTACCGCTGCTTCAGAACACTTTTGTTGTGCTTTTACCGTTGCTTTACAACAGTTCAGCGCACTTAAACAATTGCAATTTTACCGTTACGTTCAAAACAGCTTCGCTGCACTTTCAAGTGTTACGTTTAGAACATATTTGCTTCACTTTCACCATTGCGTTTAGAACAGCTGCACTGTGCTTTCTCAGATGCTTAAGCTCGGTTTCACTTCAATTTTAACGCGTGTCAGAAAAGCTGTATTCCAAGTTCACCGTTAATTCAGAATAGCTTCGATGCACTTTCACCGTTGCGTTCAGAACAGCATCGCTTTACTTCTACCACTGCTTCTGTGTGCTTCTACCGTTGTTTACAAAGCTTAGCGCACCTAAACAATTGCAATTTTACCGTTACGTTCAGAACAGCTTCGCTGTCCTTTCAGTGTTACGTTCAGAACAGATTCGCTTCACTTTCACCGTTAGGTTTAGAACAGATTCACTGCGCTTTCTTTGGTGCTTCAGCTCATTTTCGCTTCAATTTTAGCGCTTGTCTGAACAGCTTTGTTCTGAATTCACTGTTGCTTCAGAACAGCATCGCTTCACTTCTACCGCTGTTTTAGAACACTTTTGTGTGCTTTTACCGTTGCTTTAGAACAGTTCAGCGCACTTACAACAGCGTTGTTGAGTTTTACCGTTCCGTACAGAACAGCTTCGATGCACCGTCAGTGTTACGATCAGAACAGTTTTGCTTCACTTCCATTGCGTTTAGAACAGCTTTACTGCGCTTTCTTGTATGCTTCAGCTCAGTTTCGCTTTAATTTTAACGCGTGTCAGAATAGCTTTGTCCCAAGTTCGCCGTTGTTTCAGAACAGCTTGGATGCACTTTCACCGTTGCGTTCAGAACAGCATCGCTTCACATCTACCGCTGCTTTAGAACGCTTTTGTTGTGCTTTTAACGTTGCTTTAGAACAGTTCAGCGTACTTACAACAGCGTTGTTGAGTTTTACCGTTCCGTTCAGAAGAGCTTCGCTGCACTTTCACCGTTGCGTTCAGAACAGATTTGCTTCACTTTCACCGTTGGGTTTGGAACAGATTCACTGCGCTTTCTTCGGTGTTTCAGCTCAATTTCGCTTTAATTTTAACGCGTGTCAGAATAGCTTTGTTCCAAGTTCGCCGTTGTTTCAGAACAGCTTCGATGCACTTTCACCGTTGCATTCAGAACAGCATCGCTTCACATCTACCGCTGCTTTAGAACACTTTTGTGTGCTTTTAACGTTGCTTTAAAACAGTTCAGCGTACTTACAACAGCGTTGTTGAGTTTTACCGTTCCGTTCAGAACAGCTGCGCTGCACCGTCAGTGTTACGATCAGAACAGTTTCGCTTCACTTTCACCGTTGCGTTTAGAACAGCTTCACTGCGCTTTCTTCGATGCTTCAGCTCAATTTCGCTTTAATTTTAGCGCGTGTCAGAAGAGCTTTGTTCCAAGTTCGCAGCTTGGATGCACTTTCACCGTTGCGTTCAGAACAGCATCGCTTCACATCCACCGCTGCATGAGAACGCTTTTGTTGTGCTTTTACCGTTGCTTTAGAACAGTTCAGCGGACTTACAACAGCGTTGCTGCAGTTTTACCGTTCCGTTCAGAAGAGCTTCGCTGCATTTTCACCGTTGCGTTCAAAACAGATTTGCTTCACTTTCACCGTTGCGTTTAGAACAGATTCACTGCGCTTTCTTTGGTGCTTCAGCTCAGTTTCACCTCAATTTTAGCGCGTGACAAAAAATCTTTATTTCAAGTTCACCGTTGTTTGAGAACAGCTTCGATGCGTTTTCACGGTTGCGTTCAGAACAGCATCGCTTCACTTTTACCGCTGCTTCACGACACTTTTGTTGTGCTTTACCGTTGCTTTAGAACAGTTCAGCGCACTTAAACAAAACACTCACATCAGCGTTGTTGTAACTTCGCCGATACATTTAGAACAGCTTTGCTGCACCGTCAGTGTTACGATCAGAACAGCTTCGCTTTACTTTCACCGTTGCATTTAGAACAGCTTCACTGCACTTTCTTCGATGCTTCAGTTCAATTTCGCTTTAATTTTAACGCGTGTCAGAATAGCTTTGTTCCAAGTTTGCCTTTGTTTCAGAACAGCTTGGATGCACTTTCACCGTTGCATTCAGAACAGCATCGCTTCACATCTACCGCTGCGTGAAAACGCTTTTGTTGTGCTTTTACCGTTGATTTAGAACAATTCAGCGCACTTACAACAGCGTTGTTGAGTTTTACCGTTCCGTACAGAACAGCTTCGACACCGTCAGTGTTACGATCAGAACAGTTTCGCTTCACTTTCACCGTTGCGTTTAGAACAGCTTCACTGCGCTTTCTTCGGTGTTTCAGCTCAATTTCGCTTTAATTTTAACGTGTGTCAGAATAGATTTGTTCCAAGTTCGTCGTTGTTTCAGAACAGCTTCGATGCACTTTCACCGTTGCATTCAGAACAGCATCGCTTCACATCTACCGCTGCTTTAGAACACTTTTGTGTATTTTTAACGTTGCTTTAGAACAGTTCAGCGCACTTACAACAGCGTTGAGTTTTACCGTTCCGTTCAGAACAGCTTCGCTGCACCGTCAGTGTTACGATCAGAACAGTTTCGCTTCACTTTCACCATTGCGTTTAGAACAGCTTTACTGCGCTTCCTTGGATGCTTCAGCTCAGTTTCGCTTTAATTTTAACGCGTGTCAGAATAGCTTTGTCCCCAAGTTCGCCGTTGTTTCAGAACAGCTTGGATGCACTTTCACCGTTGCGTTCAGAACAGCATCGCTTCACATCTACCGCTGCGTGAAAACTCTTTTGTTGTGCTTATACCGTTGCTTTAGAACAGTTCAGCGCACTTACAACAGCGTTGTTGCAGTTTTACCGTTCCGTTCAGAAGAGCTTTGCTGCACTTTCACCGTTGCGTTCAAAACAGATTTGCTTCACTTTCACCGTTGGGTTTGGAACAGATTCACTGCGGTTTCTTCGGTGCTTCAGCTCAATTTCGATTCAATTTTAGCGCTTGTCTGAACAGCTTTTGTTCTGAGTTCACTGTTGCTTCAGAACAGCTTTGATGCACTTTCTCCGTTACATTCAAAACAGCATCGCTTCACTTCTACCGCTGCTTTAGAACACTTTTGTGTGCTTTTAACGTTGATTTAGAACAGTTCAGCGTACTTACAACAGCGTTGTTGAGTTTTACCGTTCCGTTCAGAACAGCTTCGATGCACCGTCAGTGTTACGATCAGAACTGTTTCGCTTCATTTTCACGGTTGCGTTTAGAACAGCTTCATTGCGGTTTTTTCGATGCTTCAGCTAAGTTTCGCTTCAATTTTAACGCGTGTCTGACAGCTTTGTTCTGAGTTCACCGTTGTTTCAGAACAGCTTCGATGCACTTTCACCGTTGCGTTCAGAACAGCATGCTTCACTTCTACCGCTGCGTGAAAACGCTTTTGTTGTGCTTTTACCGTTGCTTTAGTACAGTTCAGCGCACTTAAACAAAACATTCACACCAGCGTTGTTGCAATTTTTACCGTTACGTTCAGAACAGCTTCGCTGCACTTTCAGTGTTAAGTTCAGAACAGATTCGCTTCACTTTCGCCGTTGCGTTTAGAACAGCTTCACTGCGCTTTCTTCTATGCTTCAGCTCAGTTTTGCTTCAATTTCAACACGGACCAGAACAGCTTTATTACACTTTCACAGCTGTTTTAAGCTTCTGAACTATCATCACGTCAACAGCAATGTTGGCACCTTACAGTATGTCAGACAGTAGGTTTTCGTCGGCCAACACGTCGATCAACAGCTTTCTGCATCGTCACGACAGCAGCTTCCACCATGTCAAACAGCACATTTACGACGGCTCCGCGTCGATCAATAGCTTCTGAATCATTACGTGAGCACCCTCCACCAAGTCAAACAGCATGTTCTAGGACGGCCGGTCTGCACGTCATTTGACAGTTTCTGAGTCTCTGCGTCTGCACCTTCCACCACATGAAACAGCAGGTTATATCTCAACGTCGATCGGCAGATTCTGAATCATCACGTCTGTAACTTTCACCACGTCAAACAGCAGGTTCTACGAGGACCTGCGCGTCGATCGGCAGCTTCGGAGTCATCATGTCAGCAACTTCACCACGTCGAACAGCAGGTTTCAGGACAGCTTGCAGCCGGCAGCTCCTGAATCATCATATCAGCAACTTCCACCATCTCAAACAGCATATTCTACGACGGCTCCGCGTCAATCGGCAGCTTCTGAATCGTCAAGTCAGCACCCTCCACCACGTCAAGCAGCAGGTTCTAGGACAGGCCGGTCTGCACCTCACTCGACAGTTTCTCAATCTTCGCGTTTGCACCTTCCACCACATGAAACAGCAGGGTATACCACGGTCTCCACGTCGATCGGAATCTTCTAAATCATCACGTCTGGAACTTTGACCACGTCAAACAGCAGGTTCTACGAGGCCCTCCGTTTCGATCGCCAGCTTCGGAATCATCACGTCAGCAACTTTCACCATGTCGAACAGCTGGTTTAGGACAGCCTGCATGTCGATCGGCAGCTTCTGAATCATCACGTCAGCACCATCCACCATGTCAAGCAGCAGATTATATGACGGACTCCACGTTAAATGGCAGCTTCTGAATCATCAGATCAGCACCTTCTATCGCGTCGAACAGGTTTCTCATCGGCTTACACGTCGATCAGCAGCGTCTGAATCATCACTACGTCAAACAACTAGTTCAAGGACGGCCTTACATCGATCGGCACTTTCTGTATTTTCGCGTCAGCCATCTTCCATCACATGAAACGGCAATCTCAACGTCCATCCAGCTTCTGAATCATCTCGTCAGCAACTACCACCACTCTAAAAGCAGGTTCTACGAAATATACGCGTCGATCGGCATCTTCTGAATCATCACGCCAACACCTTCTACCACGTCAAGACGGTCTATCGGCTCCGCGTTGTTCGCCTGCTTTTGAACCATCACGTCAGCAACTTCCACCACGTCGGACGGCAGGTACAACGACAGTCTCAGCGTTGATCGTCGGAATCCGCGTTGATCGGCAGCTTCTGATTCAACTCGTCGGCAACTTTCCACCACGTCAAACAGCAGGTACTATGACAGCCTTCAGTACCTTCTACCACGTCAAACAGCAGGTTTATCGTCGGTATCCCCGGCTTCTGAATCAACTCGTCGGCAACCTTACACCACGTCTAACAGCAGGTACTACGACAGCCTTTAGTACCTTCTGCCACGTCGATTGGCAGGTTCTGAATCATCACGTCCGCGCCTTCCAACATGTCAAACGGCAGGTTCTACAACAGCCTCCACGTTGATCGGCACCTTCTGAATCGGCACATCAGCTTCTTCCACCACATCAAACAGTAGGTTTGTCATCTGCTTGCGTGTCGATCGGCAGCTTCTGAATCATCGCGTCAGCATCTTTCCCAATTTAAACACCAGGTTCTACGTCGACCTTCACGTCGATCGGCAGTGCCTGCATCATCACGTCATCAACCTTCCACCGCGTCAAACATCAGCTTCTACGGCAACCCCAGCATCGATCGGAAACTTGCGAATTATCACGTTAGCATATTCCACCAATTCAAACAGCAGGTTCGTCATCGGCATCGGCATCGATCGCAGTTTCTGAATCACCACGTCAGCACCTTCCATCATTTCAATCAGTAGATTCGTCGTCGGCATCCACGTCGATCGGCAGTTTCTGATCCATTACTAAAGCACCTTCCACCACGTCTAACAACAGGCTACACGACGATCTCCGCGTTTATTGGCAGCTTCGAAATAGACACGTCAGCATCTTCCACCATATCAAACAGCACGTTTGACAACGGCCCCCGCGTCGATCGGTAATCTCGTAATCAACACGTTAGATCCCTTTACCACGTCAAACAGGTTTAACGACGTGTTCCGCGTTTATCGGCAGGTTCTGAATCATTACGTTAGCAACTTCCATCAAGCCAAACAGCAGGTTTTACGACGACCTCGGCGTGGATCAGTAGCTTCTGATCGATCACTTAAGTACCTTCCACCGCGTCTAACACAGACTGCACGACGACCTCCTCGTTGATCGCCAGCTTCTAAATAGACACGTCAGGATCTTCCACCACATCAAACAGCAGTTTCTACGACGGCATTCACATCTATCGGCAGCTTCTACTCCATCACTTCGGCGCCTCTCACCATACCAAACAGCACGTTCTACGACGGCCTTCGCGTCGCTCGACAATCTTTTAATCATCACGTTAGCATCCTCCACCACGTCAAACAAGGTTCAACGACGGGTTCTGCGTCTATCGGCAAGTACTGAATCATTACGTCAGCACTACCACCACTCTAAAAGCAGGTACTACGACGATATTCTCGTCGATCGGCATCTTCTGAATCATCACGTCGCCACCTTCTACCACGTCAAACAATAGGTTCTACGACGGCCTCCCCGTCGTTTGCCTGCTTTTGAAGCATCACGTCAGCAACTTCTACCACATCAAACGGCAGGTTCTACGACAGCCTCGGCGTTGATCGGCAGCTTCAGAACTATCGCATCAGCACCTTTCACCACTTCAAACAGTAGGTTTGTTGTCGGAATCAGCGTCGATCGGTAACTTCTGAGTTAACTCGTCGGCAACCTTCTACCACGTCAAACAGCAGGTTCTACGATAGCCTTCAGTACCATCTACGGCGTCAAACAGTAGGTTTGTCGTCGGAATCCGCGTCGATCGGCAGCTTCTGAATCAACTAGTCGGCGACCTTTCACCACGTCAAACCGCAGGTTTTGTTACGTTCTTCACGTCGATTGGCAGGTTCTGAATCATCACGTTCGCATCTTTCACCACGTCAAACGGCAGGTTCTACAACAGCTTACACGTTGATCGGAACCTTCTGAAACGGCACATTAGCATCTTCCACCACATCAAACAGCAGGTTCTACTACGGCCTGCGCATCGATCGGCAGCTTCTTAATCATAACGTTAACACTCTACCACGTCAAACAACAGGTATAACGATGACTTCTACGTCTATCAGCAACTTCTGAATCATTACGCCAGCACTTTCTGCCACGTGGAACATCATATCTTTCGACAGCCTGTGCGTCGGACGGTAGCTTTTGAATCATCGCATTAGCATTTTCCACTACGTCAAACGGCAGGTTCTACCACAAACATAACGTCGATTGGCAGCTTCCCAATTGTCACGTCAGCAAATTACACTACGTCAAACAAGTTTCACCATGACTTCTGGGTTGGTCAGCAGCTCCTGAATTATCTCGTCGGCAGCTTCCATCACGTCAAACAGCACGTTCTAGGACGACATGGGCTCCGAATTATCACGTCAGTAACCTTCCACCACGTAAGACATCATGTTCTACGATAGCCTAAGCGTCGATCGGCAGGTTCTACGACAGCCTTCAGTACCCTCTAACAAGTCAAACAGCAGGTTTGTCGTCGGAATCTGCGTCAATCGGCAGCTTCTGAATGAACTCGCCGGCAACCTTCCACCACGTTAAACAGCAAGATCTACGACAGCCTTCAGTACTTTCTAGCACGTCGAACAGCAGCTTTGTCGTCGGAATCCGCGTCGATCGGCAGCTTCTGAATCAACTCGCCGGCATTCTTTCGCCACGTCAAACAGCAGGTTTTACTACGTCCACGTCAATTGGCAGGTTCTGAATCATCACGTCCGCACATTCCACCACGTCAAACAGGAAGTTCTACGACAGCCTTCAGTACCTTCTAGCACGTCAAACAACAGGTTTGTCGTCGGAATCCGCGTTAAATCGGCAGCTTCTGAATCAATTCGTCGGCAACCCTTCACGACATCAAACAGCAGGTTCTTCGACAACCTTCCGTACCTTTCACCACGTTAAACGGCAGGTTCTACAACAGCCTCCACGTAGATCGTCACCTTCTGAATCGGCACATCAGCATCTTCCACCTCATCAAACAGCATGTGCTACTGCGGCCTCCGCATCGATCGACAGCTTCTGAATAATTACTTCAGCACCTTTCACCACGTCAAACAGCAGCTTCTACGTCTTTCACATCGATTTGCAGCTTGTGAATCATCACGTCGACACTTGCACCACATCAGTAACTTCCATCAGTTCAAGCAGTAGGTTCCTCGTCGGCCTCCACGTCAGTCGGCAGTTCTGCGTTGTTCGCGATACTAGTCAGCAACTTTTGCACCTTCCGTGCGTCAAACGCAATTTCTGCGTTGACCTCTACATCGGCTAGCAGTTTTTGCATCACCACCACCTCAGCTAGTAACTTCTCTACCTTCGTCTACGAGAAATGGCATCTTGTGCGGCGGTCAGCACCACATTAAACAGCAGCATAGATCTTCTACATCGGTCATGCGTTTGAATCACTACGTAGCAGCAACTTTGCCACTTTTACCACATCAAACAGCAGTTGTAGGTCGCTTTGCGCGTTGGGGAACATCTCTGCACTTTTTACTAGACCTTCTGCTTGTTCGTTGACTTTCTGGTCTACTAAAAGTTTTCGTATCATCACTACATCAGCTAGCTGGTGCCGTACCTTGCTCCACGTCAAATAGCGTCTTATGCGTTGACCAGTAGCACGCCAGCACCACGTTAAACATCTGCTTCTACATTGGTTTTCGAAATCAACACGTTAACAGCAGCTTCTCTGTCGCCCCGCACGTCGAGGAACAGTTCTGCATCGTTCACCAAAATATCCAGAAGCTTTTGGATATTCTACTAAGTCAAGCGCAGATTGTTCCTGACTTCCGCGTCATCCAGCAGCTTTTGTACAATCACTACGTCAGTTATCATGGTTTTGTACCTTCCTCTAAGTTAAGAAGCAACTTGTGCGTCAGGCGATATCACTTCTAACCAACTTCTTCTATATCGGCAATCAATTTCTGAGTCACCACGTCAACAGCAACTTGTACACCTTCAACCAGATCAAACAGTCACTTCTTCGCCGGAGTTCGGAAAACAGCTCTGCGGCTTTTACCATACTAGTTAGTATGTTCGTTGGTTTTCACGTCATCTAGCAGCTTTTGTACCATCACTTCGTCAGGTTCCAGGACTCAAGTTCAACCTTCATGTCGACCGCCACCGTCCTTTAAATCAACGAGTAGCTTCTGGTGCATCCACGTCGACAATCGTTTGTTCCAGGTGCTCCAGGTTAACTGCAATGCAAATTAGGCTCGAAGGACCATTTATTCCAGGTGCCATAGCGGTACCGCCATTGAAACGCGTTGTCTTCTTAAAAATTACGATGATATTTCTCCATATTAGAACGCATTAAAGACAATAACCTGATCCACATATCTACAAACAATTGCCTATTATATTCAACCAATGAGATCTAGTTTATTATTAAACCAGAAACCCATTCAAAACAGAAAAGGTTATCGTCTAATCTCGTAACTAAACAAATACTTATCGGCGCAATTTAATATTTTATTGTTGTAAACGCTTGAACTATTGACATAACCAACAAAACCCGTTTAGGATGTGATTAATGACACCAATTATTGTCGACGATTTCAAATCGTACCTTCACCATTACATCACTAGAACAAAGGATCTGTATCCAGTCACCTCAAGCAATACAAAGCCTAAAATTTCCAGATATCTTAGAACCCTCAACCTACATATTATGTATATAGGAAGAAGAAGAAAGCATCCCTATAAGGAAGCTTACTTAATTGGAAGTATTTCTAGGCGTGAATCTTTTGTAAATAATAACCTGCTTTAAGTATGTTGATTTCTTATTTTATACTGCCGAGAGTCTAGGTCAAGAATTATATTAAATATTGCAACTCGCACGAAACGTTTCTATTAGAATAATTATTTGATATTCCGAATAACAACGTAGATTAATTAGAGGTAATTTTACGCACTTGTATTTGTTCAATTTTCGGTGGCGGAATGGTTGGGCAGTTAAGTTTTAGCTGTGCTTATTTAATTGTTAACGGACGCTTGTCAACTGTAATCTGATTGACTAACAAGCTGTTGGTGATTTAATCGGAATTTAGCGCCGTAAAATCGGGGCAATTCGTAAAATTTCTGAATATTTTGGAAATTGGTATCAGTGACAAGTAGGTCCAACGTGATTAGGTCGAATGCAAATTGTATCCTGCGAAAATTGGTCAATCGCGAATTAGGCCTCTGGGTATTAGGTTTAACGAGAATCACGACAAATGGCAACTAAGCCCACCGAGAATTAGGTCTAGTGATAAGCATTTCTAACGAGTATTCGGTCTACTGATAATTAGATTAATGGTAATTGGGTTTAATGGCAATTGAGTCCAATGAGAATTATAGCCAATGGACATTAGACCCAATAAATGAAAATTAGGTTTGATGTGAATTTGGGCTTGATGAGATTTAGGTGTAATGAAAATCAACGATAAAAAGATTAGGCCCAATGGGGATTGTGGCTTTTGAGAATTTGAGTTTATGAGATTTAGAACTTGAGTCAATTTGAAATTGTAATATTCTAAAAATAGTTAGAATTGACTAATTTTGGGATTGGAAGTTTTAAAAATTATAAATGTTAAGAGTTGGAAAATTTGGTAATTTGAAGCTTTGGGAATTAGAAATTATACGAATTGGAGATTCTTGATAATTATAAATTTTGGAAGTAACGGACCCTGAAAAATTAAAATTTTGATAATAAGAAGTTAAAAGTTGATCATTTTGAATATTGGAAATTTTAAAAGAGGAATTTTTTGAAAATTGGAAATTTTGAAAATCGGAATTTGTCTAAAGTGGAAATTTAAACTGAGGTTTTGAGAATCGACTTTTTCGTTGCTGGTTCTGTAAGTTAGAAATTGTGATAATTAGAAATTCTGAGAGTTGGATATTTTTGCAATTGGAAAATTTGGTAATTAGAAGTTTCGATAATTGGAATAGTTGACAATGAAAATTTTTTAGATTAAAAATTTGTTAAAGTGAAATCTTCAAGATTGGATAGTTGAGAATTGGATATTTTGCAAATTGGAAATTTGGGAATTTGACATTTTGGGAATTACAAATTGTGCATATTCGATATCTTGATTATTAGAAATTTTGAAAATTGTAAGCTTTGAGAATTGTTTAAAATAAGAAGTTTGTGAGTAGAAAATTATAGATTTTGGAAATTTCGAAAAGTAGGAATTTTGGAAAAGTGGAAATCTTGAAAGCTTCAAGTTGTCTAAATTGGAAATTCAAATACACAATAATTTGATAATGCCGATAAAGGTTCTGCGATTGGAAAATTCGGGCTTTTGAGAGTTGAAGGTTCGGAGAATTAGAAATTATGATAATTAGAAATTCTGAAAATTGGAAATTGGATGTTTTGATAATTGCAAATTTTGAAAATGAAAATTCTGAAAGTAGAAATTTTCAAAATTGGTTAATTGAGAATTGTAGATTTTGGAAATTGGAGGTATGGAAACTAGGAATTGTTATAGTTTGAAATTTTGCGAATTAGAAAACTTGAAAATTAGGAATTTAGGAAATTGTAAGTTTTGAGAATTGTATATTTTGAAAATTGAAGATTTTTAAAATGAAAGGTTTGAGAATAGAAAATTATGAATATTAGAAATTTCGGAAATAAGACTCTTGGAAAATTAGACAAATTAGAAATCGCTATTTGTCTAATTTGGAAATTCAGGAATAGAGTAATTTGAAACTAAAAGTTTTTTGGAATTGAAGAATTTGAGAATTCGTAGGTTCCGTGTATTAAAAATTATAATAGTTAGAAATTTTGTGAACTGATTAGTTTTGATATTGGAAATTTTGGAAGTTTTATTATTTGAAAATTTGACAATAAAAATTTTTTATTTAAGAAATTTGTAAACGAAAAATTTTCAAAATTGGTTAATTGAACATTAGAGAATTTTTCAAATTGGAAGTTTGAGAATTTGATGTTTTGGGAATTAGAAATTATTCGAATTACAAATTTTGAGAATTAGAAATTTTGGAAATTGCAGGTTTTGAGAATTATATATATTTTGAAAAATGAAGTTTCTTAAAATGAGAAACAAGAATCGATAGTTATTTCGTATAATAGGAATTTTGGAAAATTGGAAATTTTGAAAATTGTCTAAATGGAGAGTTCAAATATAGAGTAATTTAAAAATTTTGAAAATGAAACGGTATGTGAATAGAAAAATTTGAGAATTCAAGTTTGCGAGAGTTGAAGGTTCTGAGAATTAGAAATTATGATAATTAGAAATTCCGAGAAATGGTGCTTTTTGATATTGGAAATTGGATGTTTTGATAAATTTGAAATTTTGACAATTAGATTCTTGAAATTGGAGATTTGTGAATGAAAAATTTTCAAAATTGGATAATTGGAAATTTTGGAAAATTTGACGTTGGAAATTTGAGGTTTTGAAAATTAGAAATTCCGATAATTAGAAACTTTAGAAAATTTTGAATATTAGAAATTTTGAAAAATATTGATTTTTGAAATTTCGAAATCTTGAAAATCGCAAATTTAAATTGGAAATTTAAAATAGAATAATTTCCAGACGAGAGGTTTTTGGGAATTCGGGCTTTTGATAGTTGGAGGTTCTGAGAATGGGAAAAATGCGATAATTAGAAATTTTAAGAATCGATTAGATTTAAGCACTATAATTTAGAAATTTTGAAAAATGAAAGTTATAAGAAATAAAGAATTGAAGTTTGAGAATTTGAGGTTTTGAGAATTAGAAATTGTGCGAAATAGATTTTGATAATAAGGAAATTTTAGAATTTGCAAGTTTTGAAAATTGCATATATTTTTTAAAATTGAATTTAGAACGACAAACTGAAAATCTGAAATTTTTGAACGTTAGAAATTTTAAACTAGGACTTTTGGTAAATTGGAATTTTTGAAAATTGTAAGTTGTTAAATTGGAAATTCAAATATCGAATAATTTAAAAATTGTGAAAATTAGAGGTTTTGTTAACTGAAAAATTTGAGCATTCGGGTTTTTAAAAGTTGAAATTTGAGAATTCGGACGTATGACAATTAGAAGTTCTGAAAATTGGAGATATTTATATTGGAAATTGAAAACTCTTATAATGAAAATTTTTGGAATTAGAAATTTTGAAAATTGGATAATTGAGAATTGGAAATTTTGTAATTGAAGGTTTGGGAAGAATTGGGAAAGATCCTGATAATTAGAAATTTAGGAAATTTTAAGTTTTGATATACATGTTTGGAATTGAATTTTTTAAAATGAGAAATTCGAGGATTGAAAATTTTAAAAATATGAAATTTCGAAAAATAAGAACTTTGGAAAATTATAAATTCTGAAAGTTGCAGTTTGTCAAAATTTGAAATTCAGAAATAGAATTGAAAATTAGAGGTTTTGAGAATCGAGAAATTTGAGAATTCGAGTTTCGACGAATTGAAGATTTTGAGTATGAGTAATTCTGATAATTAGAAATTCTGAGAATTAAATATCTTAAATATTGGAAATTTTGAAATTGGAAATTTGGAATTTGATGTTTTGGAAATTATAAGTGTTGAGATAGTAAATTTTTTAAAAATTTAAGCATCTTAAAATGAGAAGCTGACGAATTGAAAATCTTGCATCTTGGAAATTTCGAAAAATAAGAATTTTTGGAAAATTGGAATTCTTAAAAATTGCAAATTGTCTAAATTGAAAATTCAAATATAGGATAATTTCAAAACTTTTAAAATTAGCGGTTTTGTGAAATGAAAAGTTTGAGAATTCTGGTTTTTGAGAATTGGACGTACTGAGAATTAGAAATTATGATAACCAGAAATTCCGAAAATTGGCTATTTTTGATATCGAAAATTGAAAGTTTTGATAATTTGAAATTTTGACAATTTTGAAATTAGAAATTTTTAGAATTGGATAATTGTGAGTTGGAGATTTTCGTAATTGGAGGTTTGAAAATTAGAAATTGCGATAGTTAGAAATTGTACGAATTAAAAATTAGAAATTACAAGTTATGAGAATTGTATATATTTTGAAAATTAAAGACCTTTAAAATGAGAATTGGTGAATTGGAAATTTTAAATAATTAGAAATTTAAAAAATGGGAATTTTGAAAAATTAGAAATCTTCAAAATTGCAATTTGTCTAAATTGGAAATTTAGAAATGAAAGAATTTTAATATTAGATAGTTTAGGAATTAAAAGATTTGAGAATTTTGAATTTTGAAAGTTGGAACTTTGTATAAAGGGAAATTCTTATGATGAAACTCCTAAATGAGAAATTTGTGAATGAGAAATTGGATAATTGAGAATTGAAGGATTTTGAAAATTGAAAGTTTGGGAATTTGATGTTTTGGAAATTGGAAATTATGCAACTTAGAAATCTTGATAATTAGATATTTAGGAAATTGTAACTTATGCTAATTGTATATATTTTGAAAATTGAAGATTTTTAAAATGAGAAGTTTATGAATTGAAATTTTTAAACATTAGAAATTTAAAAGTTGGATTTTGAAAAATTATAAATCTTAAAAATTTTAATTTATATAAATTGGAAATTCAAAAATAGAGCAATTTGATAGAAATTTTGAGAATTGAATAGGATATTTCGAAAATTGGAAGTTCGCAAATTCGATTTTAAGAAAATTAGAAATTGTGATAGTTAAAAATTGTGCGAATTAGAGATCTTGATTTTCAAAAATTTAGGGAATTGCAGGGTTTGAGAATTGTATATAGCTTGAAAAATTGATACTTTTCATAATGATAAACTAAAGAAATTTCAAACAACAGAAATTCTTTAAAATTGCAAGTTGTTTAAATTGAAAAATTCAGAATTTGACCTTTTGAAAGTTGGCGGTTTTGAAAATTAGAGATTATGATAATCGGAAAATCTGAAAATTAGAAACTTTGACATTGGAAGTATTTGAAACTAGAAATTTCTGAAAATGACTAATTGATGGTTGAAAATTTTAGAAATTGTAAGTTTGGGAATAAGAAATTGGGATAACTAGAAATAGTGAGAATTGGAGATTTTAAAAATTACGAATTCAGGAAATTGTAAGTTTGTAAAATTGTATATATTTTGAAAACTGAAGATTTTGAAAATGTGAATTGAAAATTTTGAATATTAGAAATTTTGTGAAATTAGAGATCTTGAAAATAGCAATTTCTGTAATTGGAAATTCAAAAATAGAATAAATTGAGGTTTCGAGAATTGAAACATTTAAGAATCGAGTTCTAAAAGTTGCAGGTTCAGAGAATTAGAAATTGTAATAATTAGAAATTTTGAGAATTGAATATTTTTGATATTATAAATTTTGGAGATTTTAGCAATGAAAATTTTTTAAATTAGAAGTTTGTGAATTTTTGGAATTTGAGAATATAGAATTTTGAAAATTGGAAGTTTGGGAATTTGAGGATTGGGGAATTTGAAATTCTAGGAATTACAGATCTTGATAATTAAAAATTATGGAAGTTTTGATAATAAAAAATTTTTTAACTGAGAAGCTTAAGAATAGAATTTGAATTTAGGTAATGTCGAAAATTACAAATTTTGGAGAATTAGAAATCTTGAATATCGCTATTTGCTAAATTTGGAAATGAAAAGTAGAATATATTGAAAATGTTAAAAATTATGGATTTTAAGGAAGAAATGAAAAATTTAAGAATTTAGTTTTTGAGAGTTGGAGGTTTTGAGGATTAAGTGTGAAAATTAGAAATTTTGAAAATTGGATATATTTCAAATTGGGTATTTTGGAAATTGGAAGGTGTGATGATTGGAAATTTTGACAACGAAAATTTTTGAATTTGGAAACTTTGGCTGAGAATTTTCAAAATTGGATAATTGAAAATTGCAGAATTTTAAAAATTGAACGTTTGGGAATTTGAGGTTTTGGGAATTAGAAATTCTTATAGTTAAATATTATACGAAAATTTTTAAAATAAAAGGCTCTGAGAATTAAAAATTGGAGGTTTGAGAATTAGAAAGTGTAAAAATTGGATATATTTCAAATTGGGTATTTTGGCAATTGGAAGGTTTGATAATTGGAAATTTTGACAATGAAAATTTTTGAAATTGTAAATTTTTGGATGAAAATTTTCAAAATTGGATAATTGTAAATTGCAAAATTTTAAAAATTGAACGTTTGGGAATTTGAGGATTTAAAATTAGAAATTCTGACAGTTATATATTGTACAAAAATTTTTAAAATAAAAGGTTCTGAGCATTAAAAATTCGAGATTTTGAGAATTAGGAAGTAAAAATTAGAAATTTTGAAAGTTGGATATTTTTCAAATGGGGTATTTTGGAAATTGGAAGGTTTGATAATTGGAAATTTTGACAATGAAAATTTTTGAAATTGAAAATTTTTTATGAGAATTTTCAAAATTGGATAATTGAAAATTGCAGAATTTTAAAAATTGAACGTTTGGGAATTTGAGGATTTGGAATTAGAAAATCTGATAGTTAAATATTGTAAGAAAATTTTTAAAATAAAAGGCTCTGAGCATAAAAAATTGGAGATTTTGAGAATTAGAAAGTAAAAATTAGAAATTTTGAAAATTGGATATATTTTAAATTGGGTATTTTGGAAATTGGAAGGTTTGATAATTGGAAATTTTGACAATGAAAATTTTTGAAATTGGAAATTTTTTGATGAGAATTTTCAAAATTGGATAATTAAAAATTGCAGAATTTTAAAAATTGAACGTTTGGGAATTTGAGGATTTGGAATTAGAAATTCTGATAGTTAAATATTGTACGAAAATTTTTAAAATAAAAGGCTCTGAGCATTAAAAATTGGAGATTTTGAGAATTAGAAAGTAAAAATTAGAAGTTTTGAAAATTGGATATATTTCAAATTGGGTATTTTGGAAATTGGAAAGTTTGATAATTGAAATTTTGATAACGAAAATTTTTGAATGAGAGTTTTCAAAATTGGATAATTGAAAATTGCAGAATTGTAAAAATTGAACGTCTGGGAATTTGAGGTTTTGGGAATTAGAAATTTTGACAGTTAAATATTGTACGAGAACTGAAAATTTTGCAAAATATAAATTTTGGAAAATGTAAATCTTGACAATTGCAAGATTTGTAAATAGGAATTAGAAATCTTGAGAATTTGGAAATTGTTCCAAAATTCAAACCAACTACAACCCCGCTGCTAATCTTAAGATAGGGTATACCTGTTACATAATCCAAAGGGGTGGTTTAGTACAATTCGACCACGTTGTCACAACCACAAAGACCTCTTTAATCCACTCTATTCCCATTTTGTAGGTTAGTTACGCAACAAACCCACTTTCCTACTTTCACGCTCTATCGAAACCTCCAAAATATAATTCAAGCCGCGACCTCACCAACGCAAGTGAAATTATAACAACAAACGACTTCCGGGGGCAAATGTTAAACTGAACAATTACAGCTAAACGATACCAGTTTGTACAAATAATTAGTAAACCGTGGTGACGTAAGACCTACACTATTAGATAACGCTCGCTGTCTCATAAAATCCAACAAAAGTCTGGCGGTTCTGCAGAACATCAACGTGGTCCATTAGAACTTCCCTTATCTACGCGCCACGTAACACTCCCCTTGCTCTGCAATTTCAAAAAAAAAACTTTAATGGACGGCCGCCCGCGCGTTTGTAGAAGTCAACGCACCCCACAGGTACTATTTCCCGCTCTTGGAGTGACGTTTAATGATAAAAATCCCAGAAGCCCTTGATTTATTAAGTAAAAGACGTGCGTAGCGTTTAATGGCCGGGGTTAGAAGCCATTAATTAAGTAAAATTTACGGCAGTTCTTAGGTTATGTTAGAGTGTAGCGTGTACCCTGGTGAGTTGGGGAGGCGAGGGGGACTTCCTGCTGAGTCTTTTATGCACTAATGCATAAAAAGAGACAGGTTACAGGGAGCACGTTTAAGTAATATTAACGTTTATTTGCGTTTCTCCTTAGTGTACATTTGCTGTAATTTACGGGTTAATTAGATGGAGATCTTGGTTCGTGAGAAGAATGCGGTTTGATTTAAAGCGTTTTGTTTGTGGATAGTTGAGTGAATTTTCAAACGATTTACAGTGCTACGCGCGCGCGTGTAAGCAGTTGAGTTCAATTATTCAAGATAGCTAAGAAACACATTCTTCTGAGGACTTTTAAAGGTTAGAATACAGCAAACCTCGCCGCTTTTCAGCCCGCTTAAGAGCTGCGAAATTTTCGTCCGTCTGGGCTCTCAGGCACGTATTTACTCGAGCATTTCCCGGTGACTTTTTATTTCTAGGTTATTTAAAATTAGAGTAAACCTCGCCGCCTTTTTTTAGCCTTTTTAAATGCGGCGAAATTTTTGCCTGTCTATTTTTCCCGGTTCTCTGCCGTTTTAAACACGCAAGTAACATGTATTTACTCCAGGATCTTCCATTGATACAAAAGGCGCCCCAAAGGAAAAGATAAAATGTACTCACAAAATAATGTGGAGCTCTTCACAACGCTGCGGTTATTCTTGCGGCAGGAGCCATATTCATTTCTATGGATCTCGGTATTGTTGGGCGTGGTTCGGGTTAGCCATCGTTGAAATCAAATTAATTTGTCTTCCCTCTTTTTTATTTGTAGCGGTACGATAGGAATAAGGTAGGGAACAATAGAAGGTAGAGATACAATAGAGGAACCTACATTATCTGAAAGAGAAAAGACAAAGGCACGGCACAGATAAACCTCACTGTTCGACGTCTCGTTGGCTAAGCCCCGTGTCGGAAACCGCGCCTTACTTCCTCACTCCACGTCTGCGCATTCCCTTGGGCCGACGCAACTGTCCGAAGTGACGGAAATGCACAAATCTATTTTTAAAAATATTCGCGCGAATTCACTCACAAATTAATTTTTGGCATGTAACAAATTATACATTATGTGGTCCCTGTCGAAAATTCTCTAAACCATTAACTGGCAAAAAACAGGGTAGTTATCTATTCGACAAACATTTTTCTAATTTTATGTAATTTTCTAATTTTACCTTTCTTCCAGGTCTAAACTATCTACACCACCACGACCCAATGCAGCCTCGAACAAAAATGTTAACTCCACTACAATGATGCCAACCAAATCAGCCCCAAATCAACAAAGCACCCGTGACAGTAAAACCAACACACAATCGATCTACTCATATTCACCAGAAGAGCCCCAATTAAATTTTACAACACCAAACTCTCCGCCAATTAGAGATGCTGGATCTCCACCGCCTGCGCCACCCGTTAGAGACTCATCCAGTCTCAAGTACATCAAATACGGAGCTGGGCACGAAAAGTTTCCATCGTGGCCTGTTCCTGCTGCCGCAGAAGTACCAGAATCGCTCAGAGTGCCTATTAGTGGTGGATCACATCGTTCCAAGTCGTGGACCGATTACACAGATTATCCGAAGGAGAAAGTTGTAACGTATACAAGGCCCTTCATGAAGCGCCAGCATTCTTCTTTGCAGAAAGTAAGTAGGTTTGTATTAAGTTAGTGGTAGGGCGGGAGTGGGTGGTTTCTGGGACGGGAACGGAATCGCCCGGTTATTCTTTTTACGGTCCTGGAACAAATTCTCTATTCGGTGAGCCAGTAAAGATTGGAGTATTAATCGATTTGGTCGACAAACAACACAGTATGGCTAAGGAAAGAAATTTTACCACCCACTGCAAGGAAATATTAAGTTCTACCACCTTTATACAATTTTAAATACTAAAAATATCGATATTTCTGGAAATTTAGTACAAACGCGCAATCTTTGCTAAAACCAGCTTTAATATTAATTTAAAAGTCTACCCACTTATCCTGGTACAAAGCTTGCTCAATGGAGGGAGGTCGGGATGCGAATCCATTTAACGGAGCTTCTAGGCAACCGGTACAGCTTGCTTGACCGAGAAGAACGTTCTGGAGATCGTACAAGCTTCGCCTGGAGCATTTTGCTCGAAGTCAAGCTTGTACGATCCCCTACGGAGACCGTACAAGCTTCGCTTCGAGGTCAAACTTTTACGATCTACTAGGAGACCGTACAAGCTTCGCTTCGAGCATTTTGCCCGAGGTCAAGCTTTTACGATGAGACCGTACAAGCTTCGCTTCGAGCATTTTGCCCAAGGTCAAGCTTTTACGATCTCCTAGGAGACCGTACAAGCTTCGAGCATTTTGCCCAAGGTCAAGCTTGTACGATCTCCTAGGAGACCGTACAAGCTTCGAGTATTTTGTCCAAGGTCAAGCTTTTACGATCTCCTAGGAGACCGTACAAGCTTCGCTTCGAACATTTTGCCCAAGGGCAAACGTTTACGCTCTTCTCCTAGGAGACCGTAAAAGCTTTGCTTCGCGCATTTTGTCCATAGTCAAGTTTGTACGATATCCTAGGAGACCGTACAAGCTTCGCATCGAGCATTTTGCCCAAGGTCAAGCTTTTACGATCTCCTAGGAGACCGTACAAGCTTCGCTTCGAACATTTTGCCCAAGGTCAAGCTTTTACGCTCTTCTCCAAGGAGACCGCACAAGCTTTCCTTCGCGCATTTTGTCCAAGGTCAAGTTTGTACGATATCCTAGGAGACCGTACAAGCTTTGCTTCGCGCATTTTGCCCAAGGTCAAGCTTTTACTATCTCCTAGGAGACCGTACAAGCTTCGCTTCGAACATTTTGCCCAAGGTCAAGCTTTTACGCTCTTCTCCAAGGAGACCGCACAAGCTTTCCTTCGCGCATTTTGTCCAAAGTCAAGTTTGTACGATATCCTAGGAGACCGTACAAGCTTTGCTTCGCGCATTTTGCCCAAGGTCAAGCTTTTACTATCTCCTAGGACACCGTGCAAGCTTCGCTTCGAGCATTTTGCCCAAGGTCACGCTTTTATGATCTCGTAGGAGACCGTACAAGCTTCGCTTCGAGCATTTTGCCCAAGGTCAAGCTTTTACGATCTCCTAGGAGACCCTACAAGCTTCGCTTCGAGCATTTTGCCCAAGGTCAACAAGCTTTTACAATCTCCTAGGGGAACGTACAAACTTCGCTTCGAGCATTTTACCCAAGGTCAAGCTTTTACAATCTCCTAGGAGACCGTACAAGCTTCGCTTCGAGCATTTTGCCCAAGGTCAAGCTTCGCTTCGAGCATTTTGCCCAAGGTCAAGCTTTTGCGATCTCCTAGGAGACCTTACAAGCTTCGCTTCGAGCATTTTGCCCAAGGTCAAGCTTTTACGATCTCCTACGAGACCGTACAAGCTCCGCTTCGAGCATTTTGTCCAGGGTCAAGCTTGTACGATCTCCTAGGAGACCGTACAAGCTTCGCTTCGAGCATTTTGCCCAAGGTCAAGCTTTTACGATATCCTAGGAGACCGTGCAAGCTTCGCTTCGAGCATTTTGCCCAAGGTCAAGCTTTTACGATCTCCTAGGAGAACGTACAAACTTTGCTTCGAGCATTTTGCCCAAGGTCAAGCTTTTACGATCTCCTAGGAGAACGTAGAAGCTTTGCTTCGAGCATTTTACCCAAGGTCAAGCTTGTACGATCTCCTAGGAGACCGTGCAAGCTTCGCTTCGAGCATTTTGCCCAAGGTCAAGCTTTTATCATCTCCTAGGAGACCGTACAAGCTTCGCTTCGAGCATTTTGCCCAAGGTCAAGCTTTTACGATCTCCTAGGAGACTGTGCAAGCTTCGCTTCGAGCATTTTGCCCAAGGTCAAGCTTTTATCATCTCCTAGGAGACCGTACAAGCTTCGCTTCGAGCATATTGCCCAAGGTCAAGCTTTTACGATCTCCTAGGAGACCGTGCAAGCTTCGCTTCGAGCATTTTGTCCAGGGTCAAGCTTGTACGATCTCCTAGGAGAACGTACAAACTTCGCTTCGAGCATTTTGCCCAAGGTCAAGCTTTTACAATCTCCTAGGAGACCGTACAAGCTTCGCTTCGAGCATTTTGCCCAAGGTCAAGCTTTTACGGTCTCCTAATAGACCGTACAAGCTTCGCTTCGAGCATTTTGCCCAAGGTCAAGCTTTTACGATCTCCTAGGGGAACGTACAAACTTCGCTTCGAGCATTTTACCCAAGGTCAAGCTTTTACAATCTCCTAGGAGACCGTACAAGCTTCGCTTCGAGCATTTTGCCCAAGGTCAAGCTTTTACGATCTCCTAGGAGAACGTACAAACTTCGCTTCGAGCATTTTGCCCAAGGTCAAGCTTTTACAATCTCCTAGGAGACCGTACAAGCTTCGCTTCGAGCATTTTGCCCAAGGTCAAGCTTTTACGGTCTCCTAATAGACCGTACAAGCTTCGCTTCGAGCATTTTGCCCAAGGTCAAGCTTTTACGATCTCCTAGGGGAACGTACAAACTTCGCTTCGAGCATTTTACCCAAGGTCAAGCTTTTACAATCTCCTAGGAGACCGTACAAGCTTCGCTTCGAGCATTTTGCCCAAGGTCAAGCTTTTACGGTCTCCTAATAGACCGTACAAGCTTCGCTTCGAGCATTTTGCCCAAGGTCAAGCTTTTGCGATCTCCTAGGAGACCTTACAAGCTTCGCTTCGAGCATTTTGCCCAAGGTCAAGCTTTTACGATCTCCTACGAGACCGTACAAGCTCCGCTTCGAGCATTTTGTCCAGGGTCAAGCTTGTACGATCTCCTAGGAGACCGTACAAGCTTCGCTTCGAGCATTTTGCCCAAGGTCAAGCTTTTACGATATCCTAGGAGACCGTGCAAGCTTCGCTTCGAGCATTTTGCCCAAGGTCAAGCTTTTACGATCTCCTAGGAGAACGTACAAACTTTGCTTCGAGCATTTTGCCCAAGGTCAAGCTTTACGATCTCCTAGGAGAACGTACAAGCTTTGCTTCGAGCATTTACCCAAGGTCAAGCTTGTACGATCTCCTAGGAGACCGTGCAAGCTTCGCTTCGGGCATTTTGCCCAAGGTCAAGCTTTTATCATCTCCTAGGAGACCGTACAAGCTTCGCTTCGAGCATTTTGCCCAAGGTCAAGCTTTTACGATCTCCTAGGAGACCGTGCAAGCTTCGCTTCGAGCATTTTGCCCAAGGTCAAGCTTTTATCATCTCCTAGGAGACCGTACAAGCTTCGCTTCGAGCATATTGCCCAAGGTCAAGCTTTTACGATCTCCTAGGAGACCGTGCAAGCTTCGCTTCGAGCATTTTGCCCAAGGTCAAGCTTTTACGATCTCCTAGGAGAACGTACAAACTTTGCTTCGAGCATTTTGCCCAAGGTCAAGCTTTTATCATCTCCTAGGAGACGTACAAGCTTGCCGAGCATATTGCCCAAGGTCAAGCTTTTACGATCTCCTAGGAGACCGTGCAAGCTTCGCTTCGAGAATTTTGCCCAAGGTCAAGCTTTTACGATCTCCTAGAAGACCGTACAACCTCTACTTTTCTTACATTCTGTTTAGAGCATAATACCAGGGGGTCCTGAGGGTTTCGATACTTATCACGCACGCACCAATTACCGATACAAACTTTTTTTGTTGCTTCCTATATTTGTGTATTAATTTCTCACTTCATTTTTAGAAATTGAAGACCGTCATGGAGAAGTCTGAAAAAATCCAGCCAGAGACTTACGAGAGCCACCTCGAAAACATCAACGACCATCTATATTTACCTCGTGTTGATCGCGAAGGCAAACCTTTGGGTGACCTCGAATACCTGGTGCCATCTCCTCCTGAACGCGACAACAGCAAACCCTTTCTAACACAAGCAGACCTTGAGAAATACGTACGTACGTACGAAGAGCAACACTACGCAAAGATACACCTAACTCAAGCCGAACTGGAAGAGTACACGCGTGCTTACCAACACCAAAAGCAGCCTTCGTACGCACAATCCGAAGGATATCACAGCTACGTTTCAAGCACTGATTCGACATCAACACCGTTCCTTGATCGGCTACGTCGTGATAGTGAAGCGGTTGTGAATCGAGCATCGACTGGACCAGTTTCATGGGATGAAACGACTGTTAGACTTGAAGGACGTGATAGTGTTGTTACTAACAGTTCTGGAAGCGCTTCTTCGAGCGAGACGTTGAAATGGCATGGTTCGATGAGCGATGTCTCTGTTGCAAGTAGCTCATGTACGCATCCAGCGAATTCGTCGATGTCGCGACAGCTGATCGTACACAGTGCCAAGGTGCAAACTCCCCAGAAACACAATTCAGAGAGCGTTTTGTACATTGGAGGTGATAAAAAGAGCCCTGGCTGGAAGGATCAAGAGAAACGCAATAACAGCGCAAACAAGTTGAAACTCTTTCCTGTTAATACGTACACTGTGGAACCGTCGCAGCTTCAGCACGAACAAAACGAAAGGTAGTATTGTTTTAGTAATTTTTGACTTATGAGACTGTTTTAGGTTGACATCGTTAACGTCTTCGCCGCAGCTTTCAGTTGCGGATCGTATCAACGTTTTGGAAATGCAGCACAAATACTCGTACCTTGATCCAGATAAACGACACAGAATACCCGATCCAACTCTCAAGGCTATACAAAAGAAAGCACTCCTGTCGTTTTACGAACGACACCAAACAAACTGGCGCTCAGAACCTCACCTCGCTAAAATGCAAACGCTCAGTACAGTTCCTCAACCTCCTTCTCGCATTAAAATACAATCGTCATCTCGACGAGCATCTTGCGCTTCCGATTATGCTTCTGGAAGTAATTCAAGACGAAGCAGCTTCTCATCGCGCGATTCTAAAACTGAAAAACTTGTAATACGTCATCAACACAGTAATTCCTGTGGAAGTTTATCGACCGACCTACTAGGCCCTGTTATTATAGGACCGTCGATTTCAGTCGACGACTGGGTACCTGAAAATCCACCTGAACGACCACCTAAGAACCCGCATCTACGAACAACTTTTCCTGATCTGTTTCAACAACCACATCGACTTCCAAGCCCAGATTTACCACCTCCATCACCTCCAACCGTTCTCGAAGACGAAGTTTTTAATACAGACGAACCGTTACCGCCTCCTCCCCCTGAATTACAAAACGATGCAGTTAAACAGTTTGCAGAACCACAGGTTCAATGCAAGAAACCGAGTCAACGGGCAAGTGTTAGGTACCCACTTCAGTTGAACGGCAGCGTTGCGATTAGCGAAAAGGTGGTTAACGGTTTGTCCCACCAATATAGGGCTGAACCCTTACTAGACGGCGTTCGAATTAATCAAAGGGCTTCGTTTGCTGAAAGTTCAAGTAGAGAAGTACCACCTCCTTTGCAGCCTCGTCAAATGCGGATCAACCAGAGTATGCGGGCTAGGTTACCGACTGATAAACGTTCCTTTGCGTTGACGAAGTTGTCGTCGCCCCACAGTGAGAAAGATAGAGATCTGGATGGAAAATTAAGCTACACGTTGTAAGTACTATTTGTATTTTTTTACGTAAGCCAATATTGCCCAAGCGCTTATTAGAAAACCGCCCAATTCCTTTACCACAACAAGCTAACGCTTTACATGAGACCGTGTTAGATTTTCTAAGTATTTGTGAATTAAAAAGCTTAAGTTAACAAAAAAACCTTTTTGTATGTTTTAGGTTATGAATTTGTCAAAGGTTTTTTACGACTTCTGTACCTTTAAAATTTTGTATCAGCTGTCGTACAGTAAAGACGAGGTCTCTGAAAGAAGTTAGAGCGTGATTGACGCCCACGTTAAATACTTATATGATACCTTTAGACTGCAGCGTTTGTCACGTCTTGTCAACTTACAAACATGCCTGGTTCTAGTAAACCCACAGGGACTAAAACGAACCAGGTTTGTTCGGTTTGTTTCATTTAACAGAACAGTATCTTTATTTTATTGACTAATGATTTAGTTTGTTGCTGGTAGAAAGTAACGTTTGCATAATCGACACCATATCAACATTATTGCCCGGAACCGCTTTTCACCTGTATGTGCCCCTAGTAAACCCACGCAGACTAAAACGAACCAGGTTTGTTCAGTTTCTTCCATGTAACATTCTATGTTTTTAAGGACAATTGTGGAGTCTTAAGGAAAACCTAGGTTTTTAAAGAAAAAAAGTAGGTTTTTGAAAAACTAGGATTTTAAACAAGAAATCTGAGGTTTTAAAGAAAAATTCTTGGTTTTTAAAGAAAAAACTAGGCTTCTAAAGAAATACCTAGGTTTTAAGAAAATTCTAGGTTTTTAACGAAAACTCTAGATTTTAAAGAAAATTCTAAGGTTTTTTAGAAAAACCTAAGTTTTAAAATAAAATTCCAGGTTTTTAAAGTAAAATCTAGGGTTTTAAAGATAAACCTAGGTTTTAAACAAAATTCTAGGTTTTTAAAGAAAACTGTAGGTTTTTAAACACAAAAACTGAGGTTTTAAAGAACAATTTTAGGTTTCTTAAAAAACTAGGTTTTAATGAAAATTCTGGGTTTTGAAGAAAATTCTAGATTTTCAAAGAAAATTCTACGTTTTTTTAAAAAAAAGGTAGGTTTTTAAAGAAAAAACTAGGTTTTAAACAAAAAATCTGGTGGTTTAAAGAAAATTTTTGGGTTTTTAAGGAAAAACTAGGTTTTTAAAGAAAATTCTGGGTTTTAAGAAAATTCTAGGGTTTTAAAGAAAATTCTACCATTTTAAAGAAAAATCTAGGTTTTTAAAAGAAAAATCTAGGGTTTTAAAGAAAAATCTAGGGCTTTATAGAAAAACCTAGGTTTTAAATAAAAATTCTTGGTTTATAAAGAAAATTCTAGATTTTTAGAGAAAATTCAAGGTTTTTAAAGAAAATTGTAGGTTTTTAAAGAAAAGCCTAGGTATTTAAAGAAGATTCTAGGTTTTTAAGAAAAGACCTAAGTTTTTAAAGGAAAATTCTAGGTTTTTTAAGAAAAAAACAAATTTTTTAAAGAGAATTCTAGGGTTTTAAAAACCTAGGTTTTGAAAGAAAAATTCAAAGTTTTTAAAGAAAAATCTAGGTTTTTAAAGAATATTCTGGGTTTTAAAAAGCCTAGGTTTTGAAAGAAAAAACAAAGTTTTTTAAATAAAATTCTAGGTTTTTAAAGAAAAATCTAAAATTAAAAAAAAACCTTGGTTTTTAAAGAAAAATTCTAGGTTTTTAAAGAAAATTCTAGAGCGAAGTGGTCTTGATCCGATCGGCTCCTCAAAGTGATTTCGACAAAAACTACTACAGCGAAGTGGTCTTAATCCGATCGACTCTCCGCAGTGATTTTTACAAGGTCACTCCGAAGTGATTTCGACAAGATTACTAGGGCGAAGTGGTCTTAATCCGATCGACTCCCCGAAGTGATTTCGACAAGATTACTAGGACGAAGTGACCTTCATCCGATCGACTCGCCGAAGTAACTTCGATAATGTCTACTAGGGCGACGTGGTCTTGATCCGATCGACTCTCCGAAGTGATTTCGGCAAGGGCACTATGGCGAAGTGGTCTTGATCCGATCGACTCCTCGAATTGATTTTGACAAAGACTACTAGGGCGAAGTGGTCTGGATCCGATCGACTCGCCAAAGTGATTTGGACAAGATTACTAGGGCGAAGTGGCCTTAATCCGATCGACTCCCCGAATTGATTTCGGCAAGATCACAAGGGCGAAGTAGTCTTAATCCGATCGACTCACCGAAGTGTTTTGACAACGTCTACTAGGGCGACGTGGTCTTATCCGATCGACTCTCCGAGGTGATATCGACAAGGTCACTAGGGCGACGTGGTCTTGAACCGATCGACTCTCCAAAGTGACTTCGACAAGGTAATTTGGGCGAAGTGGTCTTGATTCAATCTACTCCGAGGTGATTTCGACAAGATCACTAGAGCAAAGTGGTCTTAATCCTCGCAAAGAAGGCGGAGCGCAAAGAGGGCGGAGCGCAAAGAGGGCTGAGCACAAAGAGGGCGGAACGCAAAGAGGGCGGAACGCAAAGAGGACGTAGCACAAAGAGGGCGGAGCACAAAGAGGGCGGGGCACAAAGAGGGCGGAGCGCAAAGAAGGCGTCGCGCAAATAGGGCGGGGCGCAAAGAGGGCGGGGCACAAATAGGGCGGGGTGCAAAGAGGGCGGCGCACAAAGAGGGCGGCGCGCAAAGAGGGCGGCGCGTAAAGAGAGCTGGGCCCTAAGAAGACGGGCGTAGAGACGGCGGGGCGTAGAGAGGGCGGGTCGTAGAGAGGACGGAGCGTAAAGAGGGCGAGGCGTAGAGGGCGGGGCGTAAAGAGTTCGGGCGCTAATAGGGCGGGGCGCAAAGAGGGCGGTGCGCAAAGAGGGCGGGGTGCTGAAAGTAGTCCCGTAGGGACTACAAACCGCTTCTAGTAAGAAATTAGCGGTTGAAAAAAAAGTCAAAAAATAAGCGGCTAAAGAAAATAGTTGTAAAAATCATCAGTTGAAGAAGATAATCATAAAAAACCAGCGGTTGTAGAAAATAAATCTTAAAAAATAAGCGGTTGAAAAGTCTTAAAAAATAAGCGGCTAAAGAAGTCGTAATAAATCATCGGTTAAGGAAAATAGCCTTAAGAAACCAGCGGTTGAAGAAACAGTCCTAGAAAGTCAGTGGTTGTAGAACGTTGTAGAAAATTTAAAGAAGGCAGTGGCTGAAAAAAATAGCCTTAAAAGGTCAGGGCTTGAAAAAAGACAGCCGATGAAGAATAATCTTAAAAATAGTTATAAGAAATTGTCGGTTGAGTCTTAAAAATAAGCGGCTAAAGAAAATAGTCGTAAGAAACCATCGGTTGAAGAAGTAGTGGGTTTGACAAACCCGCTACTGAGCATGCAAAATAATCGTGGAAACAATAGGAGATATAAAATTTGAATGAAGAATGGGCAAAATAATTTAGATACATGAACTGAAAGTAACAAAGCAGTGCAGAATCTGGATTTGCCATCTTGGTCCATTACGGCAACGGAATTTAATAAAAAATATTCATATTTAGGCAATGCCACGTTGCAAGTCCCTTGCATCGTTATTGGAATTGGTAACAGAAGATTTGGCACTTCCACAAGTAATTCGAGAAAGTTTGCGCTTTAAAACCATTGTATCAAAAACACGTTTTGGTCGGTCTCTTCATGGTTTCTGTGATGAAATACCGTATTCATCTCAAGTATCAAAGTATACACATCTGTCAGCGCAATCACGACAATGAATTATGCCAAATCATCAAGGACTACTTCTCCATAGAAAACTTTGGTAAAAGTATCAGAAACAACAATAGATTCAAATAAAAATATCAGAGCCAGAATTATAATGGAAATTACTACGATTTACAGAGATTGCCGGTATGAAACTGGGTTATTACAGAAGAACGACAACTTTAAATCACTTGATAGCTATAGTGGCATATAATCCCTCATGTGTCTAGAGAAATAAACGTTACGTAACTCTGATTTGGCAAAAAATGTACACAAAACAATAACAGTATAAGCCTTCGTTACGTGTGCAAGATTTTAGCACCTTCTTGTTATTCTTTCTAGCAACCCTGCGAGATCAAGACCATATTTCATACCCGATAGCATTCTGGAGGCCTCGTCAAACACTTTGCTCGTCCCACTGAGTTAGTCGGCAACCAACTCTTTGTTTGTACAGTTGAGGTTTTCAGTAATTTACAGGCATGGGAATTTTCCATGAATTACCTACTAGATATTCTGAGGACCAAAACTGTAGGTAACAACCTTTTCTCGTATGGAATGGTCCAACGGCATAGTTAGGTCTGGTATCTATGGTAAATGTACCTCATAATGTCTTACACTTTAAAAAGTTCATAATTACATCGCGCAAGCGCGGAATAAGCGACGCCACGGGCAGGTGGTACCTCCAAGCTCTACACAGGCTTTAGCGCGGCCATCTGACAATGACGTCACCAATAACAAATTAAATACGCCATTGACGGAAAATATGCCAATTTTCATACAATAGTTTATAACAGCGAAATACTCACATGAATATGTCCCTGAGTTAAAGTTGGCTTCTGTTGACGTCCATCAGACTACTGATGGCCCCTTTTAAGGCAATTAACGGAGGGTACGCCTAACGTCCATCCAAATGGCTTCGAATGGATCTCAGGGCTCCACTCCAGAGTGTTTAAAGATGGTGCTCCGGCGTGGAATGCGGTTCGGCCAACGGCTACAAATTACCTCCTACCTATGTATAGGGAATGAACAAGGAAAACCAGGTATAAGGGGCGACAAACAGATAAGCAAGGCAAGGAAATCTACATAGATAAAGATAAAGGCACGATACGATACCTGAACAAAACCGCTCTTCACGAAGGTCAGAGACAAAAAGCCACGTTAAAAGACCACCGGAAAAAACCCCACTTTTCTGTCCTTTCCCGCGTCGGCGCGGAATTATTCGCCCAACCCACTTTTGACGTGACGGAAATACGCGCACCGAGTCTTTTGAATTTAAAGGCGCGAAAACTTCCGCACATAAAAATTAAGAAAATGTTTAGTGCCACTTTGGCACGTAACAAATGCTCTTCATCGACGTTAACTGTTTTATTAAAATACTATAGAGCAGTTTCGCCAAGTTCATCTTTAATCTTTTTCTCAACACGATCGCAAATACTTATAATTTCAAGGTACCATAATTGACAGTTGCACTATTCGTATACAGCTGTACTGTCGTTAGAAGTCATCCCAAAAGCTTTTCGTACATTACTCCATTCCAACTTTGTATTCACATGTCCACTGCTGCAAGTTCCTTTTCCAAATCTTAAGAACGTCTTCAGGGGACATAATTTAATTAATGAGTTCAACAAAATAAAATACTAGTCTGCATATTAAACTCTAGAGAATACAGCTTTAGAATAACGTTATTATACTCCCGTCGGCGAGGTACGCAAGCCACTACAATCAGTTGGTAGCAATGTTAGATAATTGTAAAAATGACGTGCAAATTATAGATGACGTCACACAAGATGCGAATTATTGCAACACAATTACAAAGTTATAAAAATTTTAAAGAAAACCCCAAGTTGAGGGTACTCACGTAAACATGTAGGTCTTCTTGCAGAATTACTCCATTAATGTCGGCAGTGGCTTCGCTGTTGATCCTTCTCGGACGTGGGTGATTCGTCGGCCCTGGTCGAATCCAAATTCAATTGTCTTCTTCCTAATTGTAGGGAATGACAGGAAACTGGTTTAAGGAACGATAATCAAAGATAAGGGCAAAAGAAACCTACATAACAAAGAAAGACACGATAAGATACAAGACAACTACACTTGTTCACGTCTCATTGGCTAGTCCCGTCTCGTATGCCGGAAATCACCCTCCTTCCTTCTCGGCACACCGCGTCGGCGCAATCTCGCGCACCGCACTATCTAAAGCGACGGAAATACGCACACGTCCTTTTAAATTTATGGCGTGAAATTCTTACAAATTAAAACTTAATTGAGAATGTTTAGTGCCGAATTTTTCGGCACGTAACAACGTTGAAACCTGGTTAGAATCAGTGGAGCAATTTTGTACTGGTCACAACTGACATGGAGACTCCAAATTTAAACACTTTTGTCATCTGCTTAAGCCTTGAGAATTAGTCTGTTTGGATGCGAGTGAAATCAAGATCAGACCGAGATTGGATCCAGTCAGAAAACGAATCAATAACAGAAAACAAAATTTTCTTATTCTAACGTATATATTTTTGTTTATTATCGTCAGTGCAGAATTGAATGGAAAGTCTGTTGGTAGCGGTGGTGTTTAGAGCTGTTGGACCTATACTATTTTTAACCTATGCTTTTTATCGACGCTAATCGTTTTCGTGTTCACAGGCTCTATTACATTCCTTCGATTGCTGATTTTAAGGGTTTATTACTATTCTTCGACTAGTAGAACCGTACAGAATTGCCATTGTTTGACAATAGCCGATTTTAGAATTAATAATAAGTTCTGTTTGAGATACCACAATCATTTGCTCGTTCCTTCTTGTATGTTCAATACATTACGGCATCAGTTGTTTTCTTATAATAAAGTAATTAAAAGCGTGCAATCTACTTTCATTAAATATACAAATAATGATATTAGAACAGCCCTAAAGTACACACAATGTTTGAGTTGTATTTGTAATTGTAACGTCAGCTGTTCGCAAGCTTTTAACAATGCGTATTGTGGGTTGCGGACTTTCAGTATCATCAAATTCTATATTAAACACCTTTCCCACATCGATATTAATTATTTCCAAAACATACGTAATTTTAAGACAATTTTACGTTGTCTTAGAATCGTAAATTATTAAAAAATCTTACGTTTTAAACCGCGAATTCTTACAGTTAAAAAGTTCATAAATACATCGCGCAAGCGCGGAATAAGCGACGTCACGGGCGGTTGGTAACGCTAACCTTTGTACAGATTTTGCGCGCCCATCTATCAATGACGTCACCAATGCAAAAATTATATTACGCAATAATCGGAAAATATATAAATTTAAGACAATAGGTTATACAGCAATTACTCACATGAATATGTCCCTGGTTTAAAGTTGGCTTCTGTTGAAATCCATCAGGGCTACGGAGGGCCCTTTTTAGGCAGTTAAAGATGGTACGCCCAACGCTCTTCCAAAGCGCTCGGACCAGCTCCGGCAGTCATGGGCTCGTTCATCCAGGGTCGTGCAGTACGGTTCGGCCAACGGCTGCAAATTGTCTCCTACCTATGTAGGGAATGGACAAGAAACCAGGTATAAGGGCGAGAAACAGATAAGCAAGCAAGGAAATCTACATAGATAAAGATAAGGCACGATACGTTACCTACACGCCCACACTCCTTGAAGGTTCAGGCAAAAAAGCCACGTTAAAGCGTCTAACGGAAACTTCACCCCACTTTTGTCTTTTACGCGTCGGCGCGAAGTTATTCGTCCAACCCACTTTTGACGTGACGGAAATACGCGCACCGCGTCTTTTAAATTTGTGGCGCGAAACTTCCGCACATCAGAATTAACCTAAAAACAATGTTTAAGGGCCAATTTGGCACGTAACAAAAATTACTCGACTTTATCATAATTTACACGCAATGTAATGCTTAACAACTTTAACACTAAAAGTGTGACTAAAATGTCAAGTGAAATATTTCACGGCACCTTGCAAAAATTATGTATGTAATTCAACTCGCATCATCGACTAATAAAGACGAAACAATGTGTCGTGAAACGGGTAATGAATGAGTAGGAACTGTATGGTTTGTTATTTATTCTTTTTTCTGTTCTGGGAATTAAACCACTTATTTACAATTCAATCCATTTCCGCAGATTGTTGTCAAAATATTACTTTTATATTATGTAAAAATGCCACGATTTGTATACGTGAATTATTGAAAATATTATCACCCCGTGAACGCGATATACGAGACGCAACGGTAGTTGGTAACGCTAATCCAATAAGTGGAAATTAACGCGCCCAACTGTCAATGACGTCACTCAATATGCAAATTAAAACGCGCAATTGACGGAATATATAAATGTTAGAAATGAAGTATAAACAATAAGGTACTCACATAAATAGGTACAGCTTCCTACAGAATAAGTTAAAGATGGCGTCTGCAACGTCCATCAGGGCTGCTGGGGCCCCCTTCAAGATAATCTACGGATGGTGCGCCTAGCGTCCTTCGGGATGGCTCCGGCTAGCTATGGCGGTCGTGGGCTGCTCCCAGGTTCTATCCAGATTTCTTCTTTACCTAATATGTAGAGAACGGCATGATCAGGTTTATAGGAACGAATAATCAAAGGCAAGGAAATCTACATAGTAAGATAAAGTTACGATACGATACCTGACACGACCACCTACTCCAAGTTCCAAGGCAAAAAGCCACGTTTCAGCGTCTCTCGGAAACTCCCCACTTTTGTTCTCCCGCCACTCGCGTCAGCGCGATCTGGCGTAAACGCACTCTGACGTGACGGAAATACGCGCCAAGTCTTTCAAATTTAAGGCGCGAAAACTCCCACACATCAAAACTAAACTAAAGAGTGTTTAGTGCCAAATTTGGCACGTAACAACAAGTAAAGTACAATAAGTCTAACAATTTGTTCGTAACCAATTCGGGACCAAGAGTTTTTTTGCACAGGTTCATCTTCTAATTGCAGTACGAAAAGCAACTAGCGTCTTCAAATCTAACGATAACGACCTCTATCAAATCGGAGTAGAGCTGAAACTGCTGCCAAATCGACACAAGAGTAATCTTTATACGTGACATATGCATATCTGCCTAGGTTTTGCTTGAAATTATATTTCAAGCATTCGATAAATTACATAAAACGTCTTAACTGTTTTTACTAAAGTCCACACGTTTTTCATTCCTTGAACCCTTGCGTTTCTGACTTCCTATTAAAATACTGATTACAACATCCTCGATTAATTCTCCAAAGTATTTTCGAATTTCCATAGTAAAACACTGAAATAAAGAAAACATGCGTGCCGAGGATTGCTAAATAGAACACATTAACACAACGAAACCTGCGTAATTTTTAGTTTAATTCTTGCAATAGAGTAGTAATTTTACTTTATTTACTACATGATTTTACTTCCAGCTGAACTTCTTTGCTTATAGAAAATAACCTTTGCATAATCAAACCGTTACTATTATTGCAGTTAACGGCTTTTCTCCTGTGTGCATGTGCCTGTTTTGTTTGTAAAATATTTCACTTTCGATCGTAATGATGATGGTACACAAGTGAAATAGTCGGGGAATAATAGTAATGATTCATCTTGATATAGGTTTCGCAAGCGATCAAGCTGCGGCTATATTCCCATACGATACACATGTACATGTAGTTTAATTGAATTATCTTTTACCTGACAAAGCTAACACAGTAAGTTACAGAAAAGGCAACCCTTCAATTAGGGACTGTACTTGAGTAGGTTAAAAACTTTCGATTACAATTGTTACACAAAATGCACTAAAATACTTACAAAATAATTTTGAACTACAGCATTGGTCACATCTTGTCAACTTACAAACGTGCCTGGTTCTAGTAAACCCATCGAGGACTAGAATAAACCAGGTTTATTTAGTATCTTTCTTTTAACAGAACAGTGACTTTATTTTATTTACTGATGATTTAGTTTGTTTGCTGGTAAAAAGTAACGTTTGTATAATCGACACATCAACATTATTGCACATAACGGCTTTTCACCTATATGTGCCCCAACCTGTTTCTTTTTTTAAAGAATGGTAAAGAAGTGAAATAGTCAAGGAATAATAGCCATGTTTCGTTTGACCTAGGTTTCTAGTATGATTCCAAGTGTGGCTATATACTTATGGGATATATTATACTAGGTTAGGTGTAGTTTGATTGAATCGGATTTTTCTACGTGACCAAACTGTTACGATAAGTTACACAAAAGCACAATCCTTCATTTTGTGTAACTGCATTTAAATAGGTTGAATTTTTTAGCTACAATTGGGTTGCGGAAAACATACTAAAATGGCTTTTTGTCTAAAAGTGCTTCAAATGCGATTGAGTATCTACAGTTGTTCAGAAGTGCTAGTTTACACTATTTCAAAACTTACCAGAGAAATAAAGGCCGTACTGTTAGGTATACTTCCTCAAATCCTGGAAAATTCAACCATAATATGACAGATCTGTTCGTCTTTGGTTATGCAACCAACAACGCGCTTTGGCACGCTGCACCTTTGCTTGAAGAAATATTAAGCGCAAGTGAGAGTGTAATAATCTTCAATAAATACTAAAGACAAGGGTTTGTATTTTACTGCTCATTTTCAATTTTATATATTTATAACCATGGAATGAATGGTTAACTGTTAACTGCCGAAGAAGCAATGTCAAATTTCTACCGTGCTTCTCTTATGTGAAATACTCTACTAGATTCAGCTGCGAAGTCGAACTAAGACAAAGAAGGCAGAGGACCTCCGTCTAGCTGTATCGCCACTGTGTTCCGTTGAACAGTGAAAATACTCTTAGAAGCAGCAACGTAAAAACCCTTTATATTCAGAACAAACGTTCAACTTTCTCCTAGTTTTTGCTTTGTAATACCATCACGAACGTTACAACCTCCCTAGAGCCGCCTTTAACATCGAAGATTTTTATTTTCATCTTGAGACTTACGCAAGCTGACTTTCAGTGTTTTTGGTTAAAACGATATTGACGGTTATTGCCATCCTTTCACCATGTTTTATTGGTACCGCAATAGGATTTACTTTTCTAGAAGCTTTGTTAAAATTTTTGGCGGTGGGCTTAAAATTGTTGATACGTTACTGTTCGTTTAGCTCTTAACAAGCACGTTGTGGATATGAAAGTGGTTACGTCAAAGCGAATAACGTTCGCAATTTCTTTTAAGAGTGGATTTTACTGCGTGATTTTGGAACAACTGTTGTTATAAAAGCGAAGGCTGATCTAAATGCGGTACGAAAAGCAACGTTTGTTCAACTAGCATCTTCAAATCTAACGATAACGACCTCTACCAAATCGGAGTGGAGCTGAAACCACTGCCAAGGCCACACAATATATGCATGTCTGCCTGGATTTTGCTTGGAATGATATTTCAACCCTTCGATGAATTACGTAAAGATTCGGTTTAGGAGTTTTTACTAAAGACCGCCGGTTTTTCATTCGTTGAAACCTTGCGTTTCTGACTTTCCCAAAATACTGCTTACAACATTCTCGATTAATTCTTCAAAGTATTTTGGAACCTTCAGCCGAGGAACACGTTTACACGACGAGACCTATGTGATTTTTAGTTTAATTCTTGTAATAGAATAGTGATTTTATTTTATCTACTATATGATTTTGCTTCCAGTTGAACTTCTTTGCTTATAGAAAGTAATCGTTGCAACAATCAACGCCAGTTAACGACTTTTCACCTCTGTGTGCCATACCTGTTTTTTTGTAAAACATTTCATTTGGATTGTAACGATGATGGTAAACAAATGAAATTGTCAAAGAATAATGATCATGATTCATCTTGATCTAGATTGCACAGGTGATTCTAAGTTGATCTAGATTTCGCAGGCGATTCAAGCTGCGGCTATACTCACAAATGGTACACGTGTTAGGTGTAGTTTAGAAGCATCTTTTACTTGCCAAAGCCAACACAATAAGTTACAGAAAAAACAACCCTTCATTTAGTAACTGTATTTGAATAGGTTCAAAATTTTCGGTTACAATTTAACTACAGAAAATACACTAAAATGGCTTTTCGTCAGTAAGTTTTTCTCTGTTATAAAGGTTTCTTAGTGTTTTCTATCGATAAATTATTGGTACCTGCTTAAGTTCCTTGTTATTCTCATGCGTGTCTTGCTACTACAATAACAAAATTTACACCTATTTTGCATTTTTCTTAATCTTTCTTGGGGATTAAGCCACTCAGAGTTTTTAAAATTGTCCTTATTTACGTTTCGATCCATGACAACGATCCTAGATCATGGACCAAAACGTAAAGAAAGACAATTTTAAAAACTCTGAGTTGTTTATTCCCCAACAGATTAAGAAAAATACAATACAAACCACAACAAACATAATTAGCATATCTCATGTCTACATACGTAGACTGTTTTTCGTTTGCGATCTCCGAAATTGTTATCTAATTCATTGCGACTATTTTACGAGATTGATTTCGAAACTTACGGAAGAAATAGAGTTCGATACTTTTTCAAAATTATGTTCAGGAATGTTTAAACAAATCTGTATAATTTATACTTTTCGTCTATGGATAGGCAACCAACAATACGTTGTGTTACATGGCACACCCAACTTACAGAATATAAACTTTGCGTAAGAAAATGTACAGCACAATTGACTATAATAACTTTCCTTGTGTAAAAATACAAAATCTGAGAAAAATATAAGACAAGGGTGAATGTAACGTGTGTATTGTATTGTTACAATCTAAATTTAGGTAATTTTGGTAAAATAGGATCGAATAAGTTATGATAACCCTTGGTTTTGTTTCCATTTTCCTTCCTCCATGATTATTAAGAAGTGGTTGCTAAAATATACATCTAGAACTCTCCGTCAGTTCTGCGTTTAATGTAGGAGAGAACAAGGCGAAACCGACACTGAATTTTCCTGTGCTCACATCAAAACGTGTTGCTTGCCGGAATTTAAGGGACATACGTTGCTTGAAAAAATTTAGTCGTAAAAATCAGCAGCCGAAAAATAGTAGTTATTGAAGAAAAACAACGCTTGTAGAAAATAAGTCTTAAGTAATCAGCAGTTGAAAAAAATAGTTGTAACAGACCAGTGGTTGGAGAAAAGTTTTCAAAAGTCAACGGCTAAAGAAAATAGTTGTAAGAAATCATCTTACGAAATTTGTGGTTACAGAAAACAGTCGGCAGTTGTAAAAAATAAGTTTAAAGAAAGTAGTGGTTGAAGAAAATAACCTTAAGAGGTCGGGGCTTCAAAAAAATAGCCGTAAAAGTCGACAGGTGAAGAATAGTTTTAAAAAATAAGCGACTAAACAAAATAGTCATCAGAAATCATCGATTAAAAGTCTTAAAAATCAGAGGCTATCATAAAAAATCACCGGTTAGAAAAAATAGTTCTAAGAAACCAGTGGATGTAAAAATAAGTTGTAAAAAATTATCGGTTGAAAAAGTCTTAAACAAAAAAGCAAGCGGCTAAAGAAAATAGTCATAAGAAATCATTGGTTGAAGAAGTTAGTCTTGAAAATCAGCGGCTAAAGAAAATACTCGTAAGAAATCATCGGTTGAAGAAAACAGTCCTAAAACCAGCGCTTGCAAAAATAAGTCGTAAGAAACTAGCAGTTGAAACAAGATAGTTTTAAAAAATAAGCGGATAAAGGAAAGTCGTACGCTGGTTAAAGAAAATAGTTTAAGCAATCAACGGTTGAAGAAAACATTTCTAAAGAGTCAGCAGTTGTAGAAAATAAATTTAAAGAAGGTAATGGTGGAAGAGCTTTAAGAAAATAGCCGTAAAAAGGCAGCCACTAAAGAATAGTCTTAAAAAATAAGCGACCAAAGAAAATAGTCGTAAGAAATCATCAGTTGAAAGATTAAATATCAGTGGGTAAACAAAATAGTCGCAAGAAATCATCGGTCGAGGAAAATAGTTCTAAGAAATCAGCAGTTGTAGAAAATAAGTCTTAAGAAATTAGCAGTTGAAAAAAAAATAAGCAAGCGCCTAAATAAAATAGTCATAAGAAATCATTGGTTGAAGAAATTAGTCTTGAAAATCAACGGCTAAAGAAAATACTCAAAAGCAATCATCAGTTGAAGAAAACAGTCCTAAAAAACCAGCGCTTGTAGAAAATAAGTCATAAGAAACTAGTGGTTGAAAAAAAATATTCATAAAAAATAAGCGGCTAAAGAAAAGGCATACACTGGTTAAAGAAGATAGTTTTAACAAACCAACAGTTGAAGAAAACGGTTCTAGAGATTCAGCCGTTGTAGAAAATAAATCTAAGAAGGTAATGGTTGAAGAAAATAGCCTTAAAAATCAGAGCTTTTAAAAAAATAGCCGTAAAAAGCCAACCGCTGAAGAATAGTCTTAAAAAATAAGCGACCAAAGAAAATAGTCGTAAGAAATCATCAGTTGAAAGTTTTAAATATCAGTGGGTAAACAAAATAGTCGCAAGAAATCATCGGTCGAGGAAAATAGTTCTAAGAAATCAGCAGTTGTAGAAAATGTCTTAAGAAATTAGTGGTTGAAAAAAATAGTCTTAAAAAATAAGCCGCTAAAGGAAATAGTAAGAAATCATCGGTTGAAGAAATTAGCCTTAAAAATCAGCAGCTAAAGAAAATAGTTGTAGGAAAACATCAGTTGAAGAAAACTGTCCTAAGAAACCAGAGGTTGTAGAAAAATCTTAAGAAATCAGTGGTTGAAAAAGTCTCAAAAAATAAGCGGCTAAAGAAAATAGACGTAATAAATCATCACTTGCAAATTTTAAATATAAGCGGGTAAACAAAATAGTCGCAAGAAATCATTGGTTGAGGAAAATAGTTCTAAGAAACCAGCAGTTGTAGAAAATAAGTCATAAAAAATCATCGGTTGAAGAAATTAGTCTTAAAAATCGGCGGTGAAAGAGAATAGTTGTAGGAAATCATCAGTTGAAGAAAATAGTCCTAAGAAACCAGCGGTTGTAGAAAATAAGTCTTAAGAAATTAGCGGTTGAAAAAGTCTCAAAAAGTAAGCGGCTAAAGAAAATAGTTGTAATAAATCATCGGTTAAAGAAGATAGCCTTAAGAAACCAGCGGTTGAAGAAAACAATGCTAGAAAGTCAGCGTTTGTAGAAAGTTTAAAGAAGGCAGTGGTTGAAAAAATAGCCTTAAAAGATGAGGGCTTGAAAAAATCACCGCAAAGTCATCGAGTGGAGAATAGTCTTAAAAATAGTTATAAGACAACATCGGTTGAAAGTCTTAAAAATCAACGGCTAAAGAAAATAGTCTTAAGAAATCATCAGTTGAAGATAGTAGTCTTAAGAAGCCAACAGTTGAAATGAAAATAGTTTGTAAGAAACCAGCGGCTGAAACAAATGAGGTTTGAAAAGAAAACAGCGGTCGAAGTAAATTCTTTTAAAACAGCGGCTGAAGAAAATGAACGTAAGAAATCATCAGTTGAGAACAATAGTCGTAAGAAATAATTGCTTAAAAAAAATCTTAAAAAATAAACGATTGAAGAAAGCCAGTTTTGTTCACGACTCTTTTGCACATTGCGCGTAAAAAGACATCTATCAGCTGTAAATTTAACTTTTATGTATCCATTAACTAGTTCCCCACTGATATCAGAAAATGCACTAAAATGGCTTTTCGTCTGTAAGTTATCCTCTGTTAGGTTTCCATGCGTTTTGTATCGATAAATTATTGATATCTGCTTAAGTCAATACTAGAATTTTATTTCCTTGTTATTCTCATATGTATCTTGCTACTACAATCATTAAATTTACACCTAATTTACATATCTCATATTTAAGTAGGTCGGTTCTTTGTTTTTCGATTGCGATCCCAAAAATTGTTATCGATTTTATTGCGACAATTTAAAGGATTTATTTCAAAACACTTATGGAAGAAATAGAGGCCGATACTTTTACAAAATTATATTTAGGAATGTTTAAACAAATCCTGTAAGATAATTAACATTTTTCGTCGTTTGGTATGCAACCAACAATACGTTGTGGTTCATGACAATACCTGCTTACAGAATATAAACTTCGCATGATAAAATGTATAGCATAAGTGAATGTAATAACTTTCGTTGTGTAAAATGCAAAATCTGAGAAAAAAATATAAGACAAGGGCGAATGTAGTGTGTGTGTGTGTTGTATTGTAACATTTTGTCAAAATGGGACCGCATAAATTACGATCCTGATGAAATAATGTGCAGGAGGCGACCGATAAGAAACTGTTTCCTTTGTGTTTGTGTTCAAGACATACACAAACGCATCAGAACCCTTTTCTTAGAACCCGTAAGATTTTCTTAGGGATACTGGAAACTACAATAGCAGCAGCCCTACAAAGACATCTATCCTTACCCCCAGCACCTGCGTTAAACCATAGATTGTTATTCCACTACCTGGTGATAGTTTATATGGTCGGTAAAACAGTTAACAAAGTATTACACTTTAGATGGTGAAACATTTATATGGTGATAGATAGTTCTTAAAAGCCGGTAATACAGTTACCAAAGTTCATAAGATACATCGCGCAAGCGCAATGAATAAGGCGAGTGACGCCTCTAGCGGAGGAAAGCGCAAACCTTTTACAGATTTGGGCGCGGCCATCCACCATGACGTCACCGATACAAAAGGTATATTACGCAATAATCAGAAATATAAAAATTAAACAGTGAAAGATAGAATCGAATAATTTTAACAAACAAATTACTCACATAAGATATCCGGCTTTTCCCAGGTACGGCTATCATCCTTCCGGGTCGATAATGAAGGTATTGCTCCGGGCTCCGGTGGTGTTAGCTGAGCATGGACATCAGGTCGTGGGCTGCTCCTTATCAGTCCTAAATGTAGTGGAACGACAGGAATAGGTTAATTAGGGAAAGACAAACAAAGATAAGCAAGACAAGGGAATCTACATAGTAAGATAAGATATGATACCCGGCACGACTACTTCACTTGAAGATCAAAGGAAAACAGCCCCGATTTTTAGAGCGTCACGGAAACACTTCTCCCCCCTCTTTGTCTAGTATTGCTCTCTAGGGATAAGCACACTGCGCAAATGCACTACTCTGACGTACGGAAGTACCGCCTAGTCCATTTAAAATTCCCGCGCACCGCGTATTTGAATTTATGCCGCGAAACTTCCATACATAAAAACTTAACCTAAAAACACTGTTTAAGTGCAATGGCACGTAACAAGATATGTCTTCAAACAATCGCTTGTACTTGTAGCAGCATAAAACTACCCGTTGAATTAAAATTTGCTTCAAGCCTATCAAGTTTGCATTTTAAAGTTTCTGATCCATAAAGTTTAAGTCTGGATTTTGGATTTACGATCAAATCCATCCGAATCTCCAGGTGAGCCATAGACCAGTACAAAATTGGTATCGGTGGTCCAGATCAGTTTCAGCGTTATTCTAATGCTGTATTATATCGAGTTGATGGTTGATCTGTTGATACCAAAAATTTTTGTGAAACCACCATTAAGTTCCATAACCAATGACTTGCTTGATGTTGCAATTCGCTTACTCATACAAACGAAGTAAAATTTTAAGCTAAATTCGACAACCAAGAATCTAACACAAGCCTTTTTTCTCCGTATAATTTCTAAAAATCATTCTCTAATATTTGTATAATTATCCGTTATCTGTTAAACATCTGCCTACGTTACTGGACTGTTATCACAAATCAGAAAATATCCCTAAGAGGTTTTTGTACCTCTATGGCTAATCAGTAGCAACTCTTCGATAAAAGAAGCCATCGACGCCACGCATCTCAATAAGCGATTATACAAAAAAATAATAAAACTGCCACTCTGTATCAGCCAACTAATGCAACACATCACAAAAAACAACACTTACATTTCTTTTAAATTAGATCTGTTTAATACATGAAAGAAAACATATATGGTAAAAAAAAATCTTGTTGAATTACTGTACGAAGGTAAGGTGAAAAGTTCTTGGCCTGACACAGAAATGGCATTCCAATCAGCAAAAATTTGTGCTTCTCGCCTGCGTGCACATGTCATTAGTTCGTATGACAAGTTTCAACTTGCTATCTCAAGTAGTTAGTTTACACGCATTTTTTCAAGCAGACGTCTTATGCGTGTTTCCTTAAGATAGATAAACTTGAATATCGTGCGGTCATAAAATTCTTCATTTTGGACGGATTAACCCCTCAGGAAATTCATCCTAAGTTGACAAAAGTTTACGGAAACTCTGCCCCTTCCCTATCAACCATTGAAAAGTGGGCAGCTGAATTTAAACGTGGTCGTACGTCTCTCGAAGATGACCCACGTGAAGGACGACCAAAAACCGCAACCACAGCGGAAACGATCGAAAAAGTGCATGATATCGTGTTGGGCGATAGGCGAGTGAAAGTGAAGGAGAGAGCTGAGACTGTAAGGATATCGGACGAAAGGGTGCGAAACATCTTACACAAAGAGTTAGGGATGCGAAAGCTCTGCACAAGTTGGATGCCAAATTTGCTGAATGCCAATCAAAAGCAAATGCGAAAACGAGTTTCGGAGCAATGTTTGGCCCGGTTCAATAAGGATTCGAGCGATTTGTCACTATGGATAAGACATGGGTCCACCATTACACGTCAGAAACGAAACAGCAGTTGAAGCAGTGGGTGGAAGCCGGTTGTTCAGCGCCAAAGAAAGCAAAGTCGATCGCATCTACCGGAAAGGTGATGGCCAGCTTGTTTTGGGATGCAAAAGTGATCCTGTTAATAGATTACCTTGAAAAAGGTAGAACAATTACAGGCCAATATTACTTCACCCTTCTTGATCAGCTAGATGCCAAAATTCGCGAGAAGAGGCCTGGCTTGAAGAAGAAAAAAAATCATCTTTCACCAAGACAACGAACCTGTACGCAAGGGTACGTTGGCGAAGGGAAAATTGACGAATTTGGGATCGACTTGCTCGGCCATCCCCCTTATTCCACTGATTTGACGCCCTCAGACTTCTATGTGTTTCCAAACTTGAAGAAATTTGTTTCTGGGAAGCGTTTCATGTCCAATGAAGAAGTTGAGAGGGCGGTAGAGGAATATTTTCACAGCCTTCCAGACTGTTACTTTCAGGAAGGAATACTGATGTTGGAGAAATGCAGGACCAAGTGTGTTGAAGTTAAGGGGGATCATGTCGAAACATAAAATAATTTTTTTTACTGAAAATTGCAGTTTTTCATTGTAGGCCAAGAACTTTTCGCCTTATTTTCGTACAAGACCGAACCATGCTTGAATACACGAACTACAATAAATTGTTAGATGTTATAAATACCTTAAATTTGATATACTGCTACTCACTTTTATTGTAACCTTAAATTACGGCTTATTTTCGTATTCGTGAACTGTAAAGCTTTACGTTTCCTGTGCTTTGTAATTGTAGTGACTTTGAGCCTGACGATTTGGTCTAACTAACCTAGATAGAACTTAAATTCTTCGCTTTTAAAGTTAAATGATTTGTCGTTAAGGAACTAACGACATTGCACAATTAGCTGTCTTCTTTGGACCTAAAGGAACTAAGTACGAGCAAATTGTGCTTACTGGATTATATACGAGTCTGTAGACTTACTACAAAACGTGAAACATTTTCACATATTACGAGTCGATCAAAAGGTTCAATCAAATAACCGTTGAATCCTTCAAGTAGAAAAATCATTAATTTGTATCGTTTATAAATTTTGGGATCTGATCTTATATCGCCAATCCCAGTCGACTCAACTTTACCAATTTTTCTGTTTTTTCTGTGATGTAGGTTTGCTGAGAGTGTCATTCACACCTCTAACGATACAAGGTTTGTTGCCGATTTCATACAATGTGTACAACTTTGGGTAACTGTCAAATTCACTTTGCTAATACCATACTCTATGTACATTCTGATTTGTTTTTACTTTCACCCTTCGATAATCTGCAAGTCTCAACTCAAGCCATAACACACCCAGTGCAATTCTGTTTAATTCTACATCTCTTAGCTATGCGACTCGATTTTAAACATTGAAAAATAACCTCGTGCCACAACAATTGTCTTTTTCTCCTCTACTTCTAAGGGTGCTTTAAAACAATTTTAACTAACGCGTGCTAATGTACTTGCTTCTGTCTTTGAACTGATTGGTTACCGAGAGCAAATCTATAACAGTAGTACACTTTTTCTTCGTCTCTGATACGTTTTGGCTCACCCTTCAATTTATCTGAACTGAAACTATTTCGAGCTAGTAAAATACAGTAGCGCCGCGCCGATTGGTCTGCCTGTGAACAGATTAATTACATAATCATGTAAACGAAGGGTTTATACACGGAAGATGATTGAGGGCCTCTTGTTTGGCGATGTAAGGTCAGATCCCAAAATGCATAAACGATACAAATTAACGGTTTCTCTACTTGAAGGATCTAACAGTTATTTGATCAAACCTTTAGATCAATTTGTAATATATGGAAATGTTTCACGTTTAAGTAGTAACTCTACGGACTTGTATATAATCCAGCAAGCACAATTTGCTCGTACTTAGCTCCTTTAGGTCCAAAGAATACAGCTAATTGTGCATGGTCGTTGGTTCGTTATCGACAAATCATTTAACTTTTAAAACGAATAATTTAAGTTCTATATAGGTTAGTTTGACCATATCGTCTGGCTCAAGTCACTACAATTACAAAGCGCAGGAAACGTAAAGCTGTACAGTTCACGAATATGAAAATAAGCCGTAATTTAACGTGATAATAAAAGTAAGTAACAGTACGTCAAGTTTAAGGTATTTATAACATTAACAATTTATTGTAGTTCGTGTATTCGAGTATGATTTGGCCTTGTACAGATTTCCTTTGTGTATGTTCTCTTTCTTGTGTTAAACAGATCTAATTTAGAAGAAATTTGTGTTGTCTTTTGTGATGTGTCGTATTGACTTATTTTTATTTTGTTATGTTTTATTTTTCATGTGTGGTGTTGATCGGGAGTTTGCTGTCAATTAGCATAAAAGTTTAAAGCTCGTTAGGGACGTTTTCTTTAAAAAAGGGTATTGTGCTAACGGTCCAGTAACGCAGGCAGATGTTTAGCAGATATCAGACATTTATACAAATACTAGAGAATGGTTTTTACTAATTTTCGTTAAAAAAAATTATTATTTTGACAGCGATCCTAGGTCATGGATCGAAACGTAAATAAAGACAATTTTAAAAACTCAGTGATTTAATACCCAAGTTAAATTAAGAAAAATACAAAACAAACCACCACAAACATACAGAGATTCTCGTTGTATATTTCTTGCAGAATTTAGCTTACAATTTTTGGTTTTGAAGAAACGATGTTTGTATAAGTGAACGAATTGATACATCATTACAAAAATGGAACTTACCGACGAATTAACCTCCCAACGCTTTCAAAATAATTTTTAAGAAGACAGTCTGATTAAATTTTTACTATCAGCAGGTTAGGCTCTAGAAAATACTTCTTTGGAATAATGTTAAAACCTGGTCGGGATTACAAGTACCAATTTTGTACTGGTCTGCGAAGTCGCCCAGAGAAACAGTTAAATCCAGCAACCCGGATGGATATGAAGACTTTTGTAATGTGGTCAAACTATGTCTTCGATGCAAATGAAATCAAGATCAGATCAGAATTGAAGTTGGTCATAACGCTAATCAATGACAGAAATCTGTATTGAATATGCAAAATTTTTCGTTCTAACGTTTATATTTTTGTTTATTTTTAATACAGAAATGAAAAAAAAGTTTGTTTGTAACACCGATGTTTAGAGCTGTTGAACGACAAAACGTTGTTGAACTATTTTTATCCTACACGTTGTTTGTTGTTCGCCAACGTCTTCATGTTTACAGGTTCAAATTATAATCCTTTGAGCAAGCACTGCTTTTAATGGTTTAATTACTACTCCTCGAATAGTAGAACACCATAGAATTGCTGTAAGGTACATACAATGTTTGAGTTGTATTTGTGAAGAATGTTTAGAAATTAAAACAGGACAAAATAATTGAAGTAGGCTGGAAAATAGATTTGAAAGGATAGATAAAAATATTTTTAAAAAGTCAATTAATTGTCAATTTATTATGTTTAATCTTGCTAAAATATCTTTGTTCACTTTAAAAATAGAGGCAACTTGTTACGTGCCAAATTGGCACTAAACATTGTCTTAGCTTAATTTTTATGTGCGGAAGTTTTCGCGCCTTAAAATTTAAAAGACTCGGCGTGTATTTTCGTCACGCTAGAGGGCGTTTGCGCGAGATCGCGCGGGAACTTCGCGCCGACGCGTGAAAAGAACAAAAGTGAGGAGTTTCCGAAAGACGCTTAGGAAACGGGGCTTTTTTCCTCTGACCTTTGTGAAGAGCGGTTTTGTCAGGTATCGTATCGTGCCTTATCTTTATTTATGTAGATCTCCTTGCCTGATTATCTTTGTTTGTCGCCCTTATACATGTTCCTGCCCTTTCCCTACATAGGTAGAGGTAATTTGTAGCCGTTGGCCGAACCGCATTCCACGCCGGAGCACCATCTTTAATCACTCCGGAGTGGAGCCCTGAGATCCAGTCGAAGCCATTTGGATGGACGTTAGGCGTACCCTCCGTTAATTGCCTTAAAAGGGCCATCAGTAGCCCTGATGGACTTCAACAGAAGCCAACTATAACTTGCAGTGATCTCTTTTTTAATATCTCAGGGCACACAAAATAAAACGTACTGCTTGACTGTTATTTATTGCGTGTTCTTCAAACTATACTTCATACAATAAGTAAACTAAGGTAACAATGATTATTCCGGCACAATTATAATACACTTCAAGTATTCATTTACTGTTCAAAATAATAATTAATAATTCTTAAAACCAACAAAATCCCGATACGTCCGTACGCCATGCTGGATGTCAACCGAATCCTTATTATCGCCTCTCCGAGTCTGCGCAACGTCCTAACCACAAACATAAATAATCCTACATTTTATACAATAATAAGAACCATCTCACGACCCCCCCTAACTTAAACTGGATTAGCCTAATCATAGTATAAGTTACTCACGCGAAGGTATAAAATGCAAATACAACAGCCAACAATGAAACTATCTAAGAACAAGTAAAATTAATAGCAACAAGCCCGAACTTATAATACGATGGCCCTAAGATAACAAAATTGTCAAAACATCCTTACATTGGAGGCAGTACCTTATATGGCTTGAGATTTATAATATTATGTTTACCTAACTCTACACCATCTTTATTACATAACACATAAGAATTAGGACCTGCAATTCGTATAATTTTGAATGGTCCTTCATATAACAAAAACAATTTAGCAGTAGTACTATCTACTGCTGAAGACTGATAATGGGTTCTTAAAAGTACATAATCCCTACATTAAAATTGGTGATATTCACCTTACTACAATGCTTTTGTTGCCGCTTCTGGGCCTTACTACATATATTCTTATAGGCTATCTCCCAATGTTTTCTAAACTCAACCGATTATTATCTCTGGTTTCGTCATATGGCAACCCTAAGAGTTTTTCAATCGGATTAACCAGGACTTCTCCTTTTGCAAAAATAATGGAGTGTACCCGTGACACCGTGTATTACGTTATTCATGCAATCCTCAATTTTACTAATTTCCCACGCCCACTTAGTATGCCTATCAAAACAGTAAGTCCTCAACAGACGTTTTAATTCTTTATTGCAACGCTCCGTTAAGTTACCTTGGGGAAAATAAAGTGAGATCGCCTTGACCTTGATACCTTGTTCCTTTAGTTTATGCGTCCATATTTTGGAAGTGAACTGCGTGCCATTATCGCTAAGTATACACTTAGGTAACTGCACTGCAGGTATATACTCCTTAAGGACACGATTTACAATTATGGGAGCCGTGGCTCTTTTAATTGCATATAATTTGACAAAACGACTAAATGCATCCACCATTACAAATACTTGAGTACAACCCCCCCGAGATTTTGGCAATGGTCCCACTAAATCCACACAAACCATATCCCCAGGCCGTGCGACTATAACAGGATTCAATTCCCCATACGACCTTTTAGAGGATTTTGCCCTTTGGCAAAGATCACATGCTGCTACTATATGTCGAACCACCCTCTTCATTTTTGGCCAATAAAATAAATGTTTCATGTGTTTAAATGTCTTGTCGTTACCGTAATGACCAAGACTAGCATGTTGCTGCTGCACTAATTCACTAACTTGACTGTTAGGAACACAAATTCTATAACCCGCAAACTTTCATCTCCTTCCTAAATAAGATACCCTCATGCAACCTATACCACTCCCCTATTTTATTTTTCTCGTTCCTTACTTCCGTTTCCTCTAGGGTCTGTAATACCTTTATCTTATCTATAATCCAAGACTCCTTACCTTGATCCTCCTTAATAGTTTTTACATTATCCTTCACCTTTTTAACTCACTGGTCATTTTATATAGAAAATCATCACATCTGAATTGCAATCCGGTACCTCATTCCTTTTAACCCGACAAGGGATACGCGATAGCGCATCAGCAACCACGTTATCCCTGCCACAACAGTATTTGATGGATAAGTCAAATTCTTGAATCAACAAAATCCAACGGATAGTCTTGCCGATCTCAGTCTACATGTTAAAAGAAAACTTAAAGCTTTGTGATCTGTCATTAATATGACCTCTCTACCCAATATTATGGAACGCCATTGCTGAAGTGCATTGACTACAGCTAAAGCTTCCTTCTCCGTAACCGTATAACGCACCTCACCACCCTTTAATGACCTACTAGTGTACGCTATGAGTTCACGCTCCCATTATCACTCAACTGATAAAGACAAGCTCCAAGAGCAAATTCTGATGCATCACATTGTATATAAAAAGCACGCAAGAAATCCGGATGAACTACTATCGCGGTTCCCACATACCTACTCTTTATATTTTCAAAGGCAGCCTGCTCGACATCAGTCCACTTCCATTTTTCCCTTTTTTTTAGTAATTGTAGTAGCGGAATGGTATATTCAGCTAAATTTTGACAAAATCTTCTCTCAAAATTGATCAACCCAAGAAAAGCACGTAACTCTCTAATATTTCTAGGACACGGATAATTCTGGATCGCTTCTACTCGGCGTGGATCAATATCAACCCCTTTAGCAGATATCAAATGTCCTAAAAAGGGAACCTGCTCAACAGCGAATAAACATTTGCGCAACTTAATAGTTATACCTGCTTCTCTTAATTGACTAAATAATGCATCCAAATGCACTAGATGCTCTTGCACCGAGTTCGAGTACACTAATATGTCATCGACGTATGTACACGTAAAATGTGAAAATCGTGGGCCTAAAATAACATTTATACATCTAATCAATCCTGCCATGGCTGTAACTAAGCCAAATGGGATTACTTGAAATTGGTATGTTTGACCTTCAAACAAAAATCCTAGAAACTTACGATGCTCCTTCTTAAGTTCAACCTGCCAAAACTGGACGTAAGGTCAATGGTACTAAGAATCTGACCTTTTTAAAACTCGATAATAATTCAACAGGGTTTGGCGGAGTAACATAATCCTTCGCCATACGTGCGTTAAGAAACCGACCATCCAAACAAATCCTCACACTACTATCTTTCTTTTAACACAAACTAAGGGAGAAATATATTCTGTCTGTGCTTGCTCAACTACATTATATTCTACCATTTCTGCAATCTGTTTACGAACTTCCTCCCTATGAATTATAGGTATCGGGTATGCCTTTTTATAAAAGGGTTCCTCGCTTTCATGATTATTTCATGTTGATAACCCTTAGCCGTCCGGACTCTCTGAAAACCCCTCCCAATTTTTTTTAACCACTGACATTAACATTTTCTTTTCATGTTCATTTAACCGTACAGCCTTATTTATAACGTTACTAACCTCGCTTTCCGTATATTGATGTCTTTCAGGATGACAAGCAATCTTGTTACGTTCCTCTCTTTTTTTAACATAATTAATATGTAAATTATTACTCGTTTCAATATCATGCTTTAGCTGTACTACCCTGTATTTCTCATCTACGGATACCTTTAATTGAAACTCTTTAAAATCTAAACTAGCTTTATTTTTCAGTAACCAGTCGCACCCTAAAATAAAACTCTTATTTAACTTGGGTACTACCAAGCAAATTGCCTCAGTCTCAATCCCATCCATATCTATTTGTAATAATACTTGCTGTTTGATTTTCTGTGTTTTTGCACCAACAGCAACAGCAATGTCGATATTAGTGACTGGCAGCACTGGAAAATCCCTCATATTTTTTAAAACATCATAAAAATCCTCTGAAATAGCAGAGATTTCACTACCACTATCAACCAATACCTTAACCTGTAAACCTGCCACCTTAACATGAATACATGGACTTAGTACCCTTTCTATATTTTCCTCCTCCTCCCCTTCGCTTAATAACATTTGACCATCATTATAAAACTTAGTCATGAAACGTATATTTCCACTTCTTGCCGTATCATTAAGGGTAAGCTGCTGTTCCCCTTGATCGTTTTCCTCATTACTATTGTCCCTGGGGGCACTACTCCTTATGTTTTGTGTACTATAATTACTACGGTTTTGTACATTACCATTAGTATTATTCCTAAAATTGCGCTCTGTCGCCAATTAGTATTAACAGGTCTGTTTTGCTCCCTCATATAGGTACCATCAATTTTACTTAAATATTTTCCACTTCCTCTATTTTAGTAAAACCTTGAGTAATAATTCCCCTTTGAATTTCGGCTGCAAAATGATTCAAAGCATTTCGATCAGCGCCGCCTCGGTATTGCTTCAACAAGAAAGCTAGCTTCTTTTACTAATTTTAAAAATAATCGGCTCTGTTACTTCCCTCAAATGTACCGTATTTTATTTTAAATAAAGATCTCTTTGTTTTTCACACCCCAATATCGCTGTTTAAAAGCCTCAGAAAATTCGGCATAAGTATCAAAACTACCTTCCTTAATTGCGGCCCATTCTGCGCGCTTCCCCTCAAACAGTTTACCGTTAAGGTAATTTTATGCCCTTCCGAACACCAGAATCTGTAAATAATTTTTCAATTTTGTTCAGAAAAACAATGGGATGTGTAACACCACCTACAGGATTAAAACTTAATTACGATCCCCAGTTCTCTAAAATGTGTTAGAAAGTTGTTATTATCGGTATTTACAATATTGTTTGCATTAATAGCGGTCTTGATTTCATTAGCTCCTACAACCTCCTTAATATATTTCTTATCAATTAAAACTCCTACACTAGATTGCAGTGATGCTATACCCTCTGTTAAGCGTAACAATGCAGCTGCTAAATTATGCGACGTAATAACATCGGTCGCGGCTGTTGCCCTTGACCTTGACCATGATCTTCAATATTTACCCCTTCACGTTTGTTAGGCATGTTTTTAAGAAAGCGTAGAAGTGCAAGTTTATTAACCTGTCACTATAAAGCCATAAAGCACAACACCGTGATGACAATTTGTTTTGTAAATTGTCTACAGATGAAAACTTTCAGCATACGTTGTAATATTTGATTTACTTTAATATTACCTTTGCATTCCTAATCTTACCATACTGTTGACATTCCGTGCTATCAGCTGATGTAAACACCATACGTGTGTACAAGCGGACAACGGCCTTCAACTACGACTTCAACACGTCGCTTTGTTTTAAATTACACAAACTGTAACCACTAATAACTGTCTTTGAAATACTGTTTAGTTACCCGTTACGAGTATGATTGTAAGAAGTTTTTTTTTTTTCGCCCCCGTTGGCGTCAAAATGCAGTGATCTCTTTTTTAATATCTCAGGGCACACAAAATAAAACGTACTGCTTGACTGTTATTTATTGCGTGTTCTTCAAACTATACTTCATACAATAAGTAAACTAAGGTAACAATGATTATTCCGGCACAATTATAATACACTTCAAGTATTCATTTACTGTTCAAAATAATAATTAATAATTCTTAAAACCAACAAAATCCCGATACGTCCGTACGCCATGCTGGATGTCAACCGAATCCTTATTATCGCCTCTCCGAGTCTGCGCAACGTCCCTAACCACAAACATAAATAATCCTACATTTTATACAATAATAAGAACCATCTCAAACTCAACCCCGCAGGACCTCGGATTTCTTATGTAAGTACTTTAATTGCTTAATTTGTTCACTAATTTAATTTATATTATTCCGCAAATGATGGAGTGGACTAATCTATTAAATTGTGAAAAGTTTAAGAAACAATTGTGCCAGAAGTCACCCTTTAGCATAGATTCATCGGAACCTGCATGAAGTGGCGCCTTTCTTTGTTCGGGAATTTCATCTAACGACATTTGACAATTATCATCAAGCAATTCCAATGGGGAGTTGGAAAGGAATGATGGACCATGCCACCACATGTCAGATTTGATTAAATCTGCTGCCAGTACTCCACGTGATAAGAGATCCGCAGGATTTTCTGCTGACCGTACATGATTCCATTGCCACTGCGAAGTTAACTGTTGTATTTGTGATACACGGTTTGCAACGTAGGTGGACCATCGCGAAGAATGTGCCTTTATCCAACACAATGCAATTTGGGAATCGGTCCACAAATGTACAGATGAGAAAGACAACCTGTTCTGAAAAATATCAATTATTCGTTTGACTATATTTGATAATAGTACCATAGCACACAGTTCTAAACGAGGAAGTGTAACAGTTTTGACCGGAGCTAATCGGGATTTTGATGTGATTAAATTACAAACAACAGAGTTGTCTGAACAAACTATTCGAAAGTAAATACATGCAGCAAATGCTTGTGTGCTACTATCTGCAAAGCCATGGAGTTGAAGATCGACAAAGGTTTTATCTGGGAATAAATGACGTGGAATTTTCAGTGTATTTAAGCATGTTAGGGAATTTATGAAGTTGTACCATTCGACTAAAAGCGGCCCATTTAAGGGATCATCCCACACAAGTTGCGCAATCCATAATTTTTGTAAAAATATCTTGCCAGTAACGATGACCGGGCCAATAAAACCTAATGGGTCGAACATTTGAGCGATGGTGGATAGTGCAGTACGTTTGGAAACAGAATTCTGATATAGCAGTGGAGGAACCGAAATTGAAGACGCGTCCGTAGTATTATTCCACGACAATCCCAATACCTTATTAGGGGTGTTTTCCATTGAGATGTTATAATTTACGGAATTTTTGTTCTCACAAAATTTGCCACGGAAATCGGCGGAATTCAAGTTACATTTATGTAGTTGGAATCCAGCAGAACCAAGAATATGTTTTAATTCGTGATATGAAGTTTCCAAGGCGTCAACTGTTTTGCATCCATACAACACATCATCTACATAAGTTTGGTGGAGCAATGCATCTGCAGCAATTGGAAAGTCCGCTTCAGACATTTTTGCTAGCTGTTTTAAGCAACGCGTAGCAAGGAATGGTGCACAGTTAGTGCCATAAGTTAGCGTCAAAAGTTCAATACATTGTAATTGTTCAGTTGGTTGGTTCCGCCAGAGAATATTTTGAAGAAAATTTTGTTCGGGGTTTGTTTTAAACAGTAAACACATATGGATTTTGACGGAATCGACAGAGTATATCATAGAGATCTGGCTGTACTTGGTATCCCTTGAGAGTTATATCATTAAGAGAGACACCGTTGGAAGTTTTACAAGAAGCATCATAAACGACTCGGAGTTTAGTTGTGTTGCGATCCTCTCTTATAACACCGTGATGAGGTAAGAAATTTTTAGATTGATAATTGGGGTTTTCTATTGTATATGGATCGTATTTAGCATGATTTAATGCCACGTACTCATCAATAAATGCCTTGTAGTTGCGAAAAAGATCTACATTAGAATGTAACCTCTTCTCCAACGCCAGGAAACGTCTTTTTGCAATGTGGAAAGAATCCCCTAGTTTCATATTTTCGGCTGGAGTCTTTAGTGGAAAATTTACTTGGAATCTGCCGTTCTCAAGGCGCTTGTGTGTTTGAAGGAAATTTTGCTCTGCATATTCTTCATCTGCTGCTAATTTGGAAATTGAAGGTAGTTCTTCGACCTCCCAAAATTTGGACAAAGTTTCATTTAACTGAGTTATGGACTCGGGTTCTATTTCATTTGATTGGAGAAAGAACGATTTTACATTTTGTTTCGCATAAGGATCAGAATATTTTCCGCTTACTATCCAGCCTAAATGTGTGTTTATTAAATTTGGACAATTTTTCCCTAAACTAATTTTTTGTGGAAGTAGTAGATCATAGTACTCATCTGCCCCTATCAACATATCTATGTCTGATGGCGTGTTAAAGTTTACATCAGCCAGTTGACAATATGAAGGAATGTTGAAATATTCAACTTTTACCGACGCATGTGGTAGTGCAGAGGTAATTGAGGGCAAAACACTAAAGTTTATTTTAAATTTATATTCTTCAGAATTTGAAAAAACTGTAACATCTGCCATCTGATTTGACTGGAATGATATGTCTTGAACTCCGAATCCTTGTATGGACATTGGATACGTTTTTAAATTTAATTTGGAGACAAGTTTTTTAGTTATGAAAGAGGTCTGACTTCCTCCATCGATGACAGCTCTTGCTTCAATACGTGTTCCATTTTTGGAATATAGTGTAACCACAGCTGTGGCTAGCAACACATTGATATTTTTTGTGCGCGTAGAAAATGATGATGCCATTACGGAATCTTGAGACTTTCCCTTGAACTCCTGTATGAGCATCTTGATGATAATTATTTGAGGAAATTAATTGATTTTCGTTCAACGTATGGATTGAACGACCTTGCGTTTTACCATTTTGTCCCGTATTTTGGGAACAAGGAAAAACACTGCTGCACGAAACAGTGTCTTGATATGAATGATCTGAACCTTGATTTCTGTAGTGAGTCTTGGGTATTGCACCATGACTTTTCTGCGCATCTGGTACATTAGATTTTATTGTAGGAGATCGCACCTGCCCTTGAGGTCCAGATGGAGTGGTATTACTCTGATAATTATTAGTGTGGAGCATTGTGTGTTTTTTGCCACACACTGAACAGCTTCTGGATTTACAATCCGTCAGCCCCCATGCAGTTAAAACATAATGATTCAGACTTTAAACATTTGTATTTATCATCTAGTGACATTCTAGAGAAATTTGCACAAGAATACAAATCGTGATTGGGAGTTTTGCAATGCCAACATTTTCTTTCATTAAATCCTTGTATATGAAGACTAGTTTTTTTTACTGGTTTAGGAAAGTTTCTTTCCTTTTGAACAGGGTTAGTATTTAAGGATTCTAAAATACTCGAATCAAGAATTTCTTCCTTTCCATCTTAGTTTGTACCTCTTTGCACTTTTCATCAATCCATTGTTCTTTAGCTTTCCTGCATTTTCGAATAATTTCCCATTTTATGGCTTTGTATCTCTGTTTTCCAGTTTCGTCTGATTTATTTTTGTATTTTCGTCTTTCTTCTATTAAATTCAGTATATCCTTTGTTATGCATGGTTTCTTATTTTCTTTTTGTGTATAGCCCAGAATATCTCTGGCCGCCATGTCTAGGCTGGATTTAATGTTATTCCATTCTGTTTCTACTTCCTTAGTATCAGATATTTTCCCGATATCTTTGAGCAATTCATTTGACTTTTTTTCAAATCTTTCTTGAATATCTTTATCTTTTAGTTTCTCTAAGTCCAAGTGCCTTTTTCCGCTCCTTTTTTTCATATTCTTAAATTTAAGTGCGGCCTTCTTAATTACGATGTTGTGGTCAGTATCTATATCTGCTTCTGGGTAGCTTCTACAGTCTTTTACTTGATTCCTGAACCGTTGTCTAACAAGAATGTAATCTATTTGATATCTTCCTATATCTCCTGGCATCTTCCACGTATATCGTCTTCTAGCATGATGTTGAAATAATGTGGTTGCGATAATTAAATTGTTCTTGTCGCAAAATTCTACCAGCCTATTTCCCCTGTCGTTTCTCGTGCCTAAACCAAATAAACCCACTACCGCTCCTTCCCTACCCTCACCTACCACAGCATTAAAATCCCCCGTAATTATTAAATTTTCATGTCCTTTTACGTATCTTAATATGTCTTCGATATCTTTGTAGATGGCTTCTACCTCTTCGTCACTGTAGCTAGAGGTGGGCATGTATACTTGTATTATTACTGTGTTTACCGGTTTAGATTCTAATCAACCATGAGTACTCTTTCGCTCTTTTGTAAGTAATTTTCTACACAGTGTCCTATCTTTTTCCGCATAACTATCCCCACACCCAAATTTCCTTCCTCTGCTCCTGTATGAATTACCCTGAAGTCTCCACTCCAAAATCCCCGCCTCTGGCCACCGAACTCGCTAATCCCTACTATGTCTAGTGATAACCTATTTATTTCGATTTTTAGGTTCTCTAGCTTACCTACTTGCTTCATACTTCTAACATTCCACGCTCCGACTCGCAGAATGTTTCCGACTCTCTTTGCAATCGCATCCTCCAAAGTAGTCCCCTCCCGGAGATCCGAATGGGGGACTATTTTAACTCCGGAATCTTATACCCCAGAGAATGCCATCATGTTTATTACAATTTAAGTACGCTGTGTACTTGGGAGGCGGCTCCGTGGCGTAGTGGTATGTGTGTGACTACTACGCCCAAGGTCCCGGGTTCGAATCCCGACACGGTCCGCTTGAAAAATGTTAGGTGAGCATTTTTCACAAAAATACACCCTCGTTCGGATGAGAGGTAAAATGGAGGTCCCGTGTGTGTGTTGTCACGCACGTTAAAGATCCCTTCCTTGCTTGGAACAGCAAGGGTTCGGCAAAATTCCAAATTTTCCAGGTAAAAAAAACTCGCTTCCTAGCCAATGTAGTACCTTCGGGTGGAGCATTGGAAAAAAAAAATTCAAATGTAATGTGTACTTGGGAGATAATGTGGTGGTTTCCCGTTGCCTTCCACATCGCGGTAGTGTGTCTTAGACTGCCATACCGAACCCTATGGTCTCTGCCAATCTAAGTACCGAAAAAGCCGCTGCCCTCTTTCGGGGACCTGTCTTAGTCTGGTTCCTCACTAACGACCCTACTACTTTGGTTGGACCTGTAGTTTGGCTTTTTAGCTCATTAGAACACGCAAGCCATTTCACCTGTTCTATTAATTTAGAACTTCGTCAAGGTGCAGGTCAATTCGAAATGGTCGTTTACATTATTGTGTAATTAATCTAATCACAGGCACATCAACCGACACTACTGTATTTTACCGGCTCAAAGTAGTTTCAGTTTAGATAAATTGAAGGGTAAGCCAAAACGTATCAGAGACGAGGAGAAAGTGTACTACTGTTATAGATCTGCTCTTGATAACCAATCAATTCAAAAAGAGGAGCAATTACATTGGCACGTCTTAGTCAAAATTGTCCTAAGGCACCCTTCTTATAAGTAGAGGAGAAAAAGACAATTGTTGTGGCACAAGGTTATGTTTTCAATGTTTAACATCGAGTCGCATAGCTAAAGATGTAGAATTAAAGTGATATGCACTAGGTGTGTTATGCCTAGAGTTGAGACGCGTAGATTATCGAAGGGTGCAAGTGGAAACAAATCGAAATGTACATAGTGTCTGGTACTAGCAAACCAATATGACGGTTGCCAAAAGTTTTACACACTATAAAGGATCGGCAGGCAAACTTGTATTATTAGAACTGTTAATGACACACGCTCAACAAATCTATGTCACAGAAAAATTTGTAAAGTGAGCCAACTGGGAAAGACACGTCTTGTTTGGCGATGTTCGGTCAGATTTCATAAACGATATAAATTAGCGGCTTCTGTAGTTGAAGCATCCAATTTGATCGAACCTTTAGATCAACTCATAATATGTGGAAATGTTTCACATTTAACTAGTAACTTACGGACTCGTATATAATCCAGTAAGCACAATTTGCTCATACTTAGCCCCTTTAGGTCCAAAGAAGGCAGCTACTTATGCATGGTCGTTAGTTCCTTATCGACAAATCATTTAACGTTAGAAACGAAGAATTTAAGTTCTATGTAGCTTAGTTAGACCAAATCGTCAGGCCCAAAGTCGCTACAATTACAAAGTATCGGAAACGTAAGGTTTTACAGTTCACGAATACGAAAATAAGCCGTAATTTAAGGTGATCATAAAAGTTGTAACATCTCCTTTTAATTTAAATTAAAAGTAGCTAATATAAGGACATGTGACCCGACCACATGGCACTGCACGGCAATGTGGTGCTTATGATTTATAGTCACTATCAATAAATATGCTAAGGCATCACCAGATTGGAATAGCCCGCCATCTTTTTATCAACACATAGGGGTTTTACCGCTTAATTAAATAACTAATCAAAATTCTATTCAGGAAGTTTTGTAAATCGCGATTTTTAGAGTAATTTGATAATACGTCCGTGTAGGGGGGGGGGGGGGGTAAATTCCGTTAGGTAATGGTAATAAATATTTGCCTAAATTTATGGCCAACATGTTTAAGTAGGTCAAGTTTAAACGTAGTTTGCAAATAAGGAGGTAATAGTAAGATATTATGTAGGAAACTGGACCTTAACCCATCAATAAGGGTGCATTTGGAAGGAAATTAATAGGTTAAGAGTACCCCAAAGTTCTTTATGAACACTTTAAAGCTCCAGAAACCTTAACAAAGAACCGAAATTGATAAATACCAGCGTGTATTTAGTTTAGGAGGATTATTTTTGAGTCTCAGATAGGGTGGTACGAAACCATTCGCTAGTAATCATTGATTAATATAATAGTAGAAAGAAAAAAAAGCTTTTAACCCGAGCTGAGCCTTGATTAAATACAAAGTGTACTTAATATTTCGTTGACCACATCGAGGACGATTGATTTCCAATTTTAAGCGATTTATCATTCCAAGTGTAACTGATTAAATAAATTGTGGGCGCGATTAACGGTCCAGCTAAATTAATTGCACTAAATTAGATTGGAGAACGGGCACGGATTGTAAAACATCCAAGGGTCCCAGTCTTTTCACTTTCAATGTACGAAAGTGAAGGTATTTATAAACGCAACTAAATACCGTTAGCCCGACAAAGCAACCCTGAGGGGCGACTTCAGCAGGTAGTTGTTGTATAGCCACTATTTACGTTTTAGCATAGAAAGTGAAAATGTTTCGTGGGAGGAAAATAAACGACCCAAATACTACGAGTATATTACCACCAACGGCGACACATGCCAACCAGGATGCTGACCCAGGCTCTGGAATTTGCACCTGATCGTATACGCAACGCTATTAGAAGAAAGCGGTGCATGTAATGTAAGTAATTGTAATGTTAAATTGAACCTTAAGGCGATTTATGACATACGTGTCTGTAGTATACAAAATAACTAGGTTAAGAGTTTTTAGTTAGGGAATTAGGTATACATAAAAAAAATAGATCCGTGGTGTATTTTGTTTTTTACATACTAGTAAAGAAATTGTTTGTAAAGACTTATTTTTTTATGTAAATAAGGTGGAATACAGTTAGGCAAAAGCTTGTAAGTGGCTCACGAACAAGTACTGGAAGACAGGGTAAAGCTTTTTTAAAAATTTAAATTCTGAAAAATTTAAGGGGTTAGAAGCATCCCCTACCGTGTTTAATAAGGGATAATGATTACCTTTTTGAAATACTCTGTTGCAGGATTATCATAAAAGAAAGAGAATGGCTCAAGAGCTTTTTTTTAGATTGAAACTGTACGTACCCGTTTTAGGTGTTTTATTTGTCACCAATACAAATAAAATAAACCAAGATATAAAAAAAAACAAGGAAGAGTAAGGGGGAGACGTTACAAAGTGAGTAACAGTACATCAAATTTAAAGTATTTATAACATATAACAATTTATTGTAGTTCGTGTATTCGAGTGTGATTTGGCCTTGTACAGATTTCCTTTGCGTATGTTCTCTTTCTTGTGTTAAACGGATCTAATTTAGAAGAAATTTGTGTTGTCTTTTGTGATGTGTCGTATTGACTTATTTTTATTTTGTAATGTTTTATTTTTCATGTGTGGTGTTGATCGGGAGTTTGCTGTCGATTAGCATAAAAGTTTAAAGCTCCTTAGGGACGTTTTCTTTAAAAAAGGGTATTGTGCTAACGGTCCAGTAACGTAGGCAGATGTTTAGCAGATAACAGACATTTATACAAATACTAGAGGATGGTTTTTACTAATTTTCGTTAAAAAAAAATATTATTTTGACAGCGATCCTAGGTCATGAATCGAAACGTAAATAAAGACAATTTTAAAAACTCAGCGATTTAATACCCAAGTTAAATTAAGAAAAATACAAAACAAACCACGACAAACATACAGAGATTCTCGTTGTATATTTCTTGCAGAATTTAGCTTACAATTTTTGGTTTTGAAGAAACAATGTTTGTATAAGTGAACTAATTGATACATCATTACAAAAATGGAACTTACCGACGAATTAACCTCCCAACGCTTTCAAAATAATTTTTAAGAAGACAGTCTGTTTAAATTTTTACTATCAGCTGGTTAGATTCTAGGAGAATCTGTACAAAGAATAGCGTTACCAACCGCCCGTGGCGTCGCTTTTTCCGCGCTTGCGCGATTGCTATTATGAACTTTAAATTGTAAGAATTATGAATTTTAAAGTGTAAGAATTTGGTGCCAATTCTTACGATTTAAAAGGTGTTCATAATTACAACACCGCAAGCACGGTTTACTAGACACCACGGGCAGTTGGTAACGCTAATCTTTGTACAGATTTCGGCGCGCCCATCTGTCAATGACGTCACCAATAACAAATTAAATACGCCATTTGCGGAAAAATATAAATTAAATTAGCGAACAAATTAAGCAATTAAAGTACTTACATAAGAAATCCGAAGTCCTGCGGGGTTGAGTTAAAGTTGGCTTCTGTTGAAGTCCATCAGGGCTACCGATGGCCCTTTCAAGGCAATTAACGTAGGGTACGCCTAACGTCCATCCAAATGGCTTCGACTGGATCTCTGGGCTCCACTCCGGAGTGATTAAAGATGGTGCTCCGGCGTGGAATGCGGTTCGGCCAATGGCTACAAATTACCTCTACCTATGTAGGGAAAGGGCAGGAACAGGTATAAGGGCGACAAACAAAGATAATCAGGCAAGGAGGTCTACATAAATAAGGATAAGGCACGATACGATACCTGACAAAACCGCTCTTCACGAAGGTCAGAGGAAAAAAGCCCCGTTTCCTAAGCATCTTTCGGAAACTCTCCACTTTTGTTCTTTTCACGCGTCGGCGCGAAGTTCCCGCGCGATCTCGCGCAAACGCCCTCTGGCGTGACGAAAATACACGCCAAGTCTTTTAAATTTTAAGACGCGAAAACTTCCACACATAAAAATTAAGCTAAGACAATGTTTAGTGCCAATGTGGCACGTAACAAGCTGTATTTGAGTGTTATAGTTACAAAATATACAGAAGTTAAATTGGCGCTGTAGTTATTCTTATGGTGTGGTTTAACCGAATATAAAAGTATATTCTAACCCGTCATACATCTGTGCAACTCTTGTAACATACTGCAAATAATTGCCTGTCTGAGGAAGTTTCGTAGTTTCCCAACAAAAGCTCAAATACATTGGAAATTAAACAAAGCTGCAATAGAAAAAATTGTAAACTGACCAAAGTAATATGTATAGCTACGGTCTACTAGAAATGTGCAAAATGAGTTCGTCGCAAAAGAAAAGAGGGAACACTGTCCAATTTGCGACAAACCCTACAGAGCGACAGAGATGGTAGAGTGCACTAACTGTAGGAAATGGTGCTGCTATGAGTGCGTCGATGTCACAGATGAGGTAGCCAAGAATGACACTTGGCAATGTCCTATTTGTATTGCCCAAAACATGAATTTAGGCTCTGGTAAAGGCACTGCTGAGAGCCAAGCAACAACAATGACGCAACAAAAGGAAAACTCTTCAGTTAAGTCTAAACCACGATTAGCTAAAACAGTTACTTCTGGCAAATCAAAACCGAGTTTCCATGCTGAAAGTGTCAAGCTTGGTTCAACTTCTAGTAGCAAACGTAACTGGAAGCTGTGGCTACTACAAGAGGAAAGAGACTTGCTTAAAAAAGAAAGAGAATTAACTGAGAAAGCCCGGTTGCTTCTTGATGAAGACTCTGATAAGTCAAAATTTAGAAGATGAAGAAATTGAAAAGGTAGATCCGTTACAGAATAAAATGTTGTCATTGGATATAGAGAATTGTTGCGATCGTGTTGGAGATGATAGTAGGAATCACAAGTCGCAACAATTTTCGATGAGCTACCCACAGAGGAATAATTCCGTATATCGACATCAAAAACCCATTGACAAACCCGCCGTACAATCTGGTCATGATGTCCGTTTAGAGGAGTCAGAACTAACGACACAATAGTATGCTGCTAGAAGAAACACATCGAAAGAGCTGCCAATGTTCAGCGGAAATCCACAAGAATGGCCTTGTTCGTTAGTAGTTATGAGCAGTCAACCCAGCTTTGCGGTTTTAAAAATATGTGCATTTCTTTACAAGCGACCAATATGAAAGACTAGTTAAACAACCCTAATCTAATGCAAGAAATTCTTCTAAAACTACCTTCCCAGCTGAAGATAAATTGGGCTATTTATCGTAGTACTAAGCATGAGTTCTCTGGCCTTACTGACCTTGCGGATTGGTTATACCATCTAGCCACTAATGTTTGTAAGTCTCTACCCACTTTAGATATCTACAACAAAAATCATCAAAAAGGAAGATTCAATATCCATGAGCCTACGAGTAGTTTTACTAACAATAAACGAACCACTTGTATATTATGCCAGGGTAGTTGTAGATCCATCGCTGAGTGCAGTAAGTTCAAAGCGTATGTTTTGGACAAAAAATGGGAGACTTAAAAAACTTAATCTTTGTAAATTATGCTTGAAAAAACATCGCTTACCATGTAGATTTCCAGTTAAATGCGATCAAACACAGTGTCAAAATAAGCATCACCCTCTTCTTCACAAAGATGTTGAAGTGGGATCAGCTCCTAAAACCCCCATTATTATGCGAGACCGTTCGCAATGACGTTTCTAATGTAGAATTTAGTGTGTGTCATAAAGCCTTGAATCAAAGTATCAGGTTCCGGATACTACCAGTAAAATTAATGAATGGAGACAAGACGGTTGATACATATGCCTTTTTGGAAGGTTCATCTATCACAATGCTTAACGAAAGTGTTGCTAGAAAATTAGATGTGCAGGGCGATAATGAACCATTATGTTTAAGATGGACGGGTACGCATCAACGAATTGAAAACCAGTCGCAAATGATCCTAATGAGTATTGGCGGAAGCTTTCAAGGCGCTACGCGATTTCATAATCGTCCCGCTCGCACTGTTAAAACTCTAGACCTTCCAGTACAAACTTTAAATTCTTCTACGCTCAAACAAGAATATTCCTACCTCAACGGATTACCTATAGACTCTTATTACGACGCCAATCCACAGATTCTTATTGGTCTGGATAATTTGGATTTAGCAGTGCCACTCGAGGTGAGAGAGGGTGCCGAGAAGCAACCGATTGCGGCTAAATGTAGATTAGGTTGGACAGTGTTTGCCTTGGGGCCGCCTGAGTCACAAAATTATAGTTATCACATTTGCCAATGCTCGTCCAAATCGCATGACGAACAAGAACTGCATGAGGCGGTTAAACAATTTTTCTCAATAGAAAGTTTAGGAATTACCCCAACCAATACCATCGCTTCAAAGGAATCTAAACGGGCACATAAGATAATGCAGTCTACGTTGACTCAAGAAGACAATCAGTACAAAATTGGTTTGATTTGGAAGTTTGATTCGTTTAATTTTCCTGACAACAGACAAATGGCATTGCGGAGATTGAACTGTATAGAGAGACAAATAAAGTATGATCCTGAACTGGGTGTGAAGTTGAATCAACAAATAAATGAATTCTTAGCTAAGAAGTACATTAGGAGGTTATCAGATGAAGAACTCTGTCAAAAACATGCAAGAATCTGGTATCTGCCCATATTTCCCGTTCTAAATCCAAACGAGCCAGGAAAATTTCGAATCGTTTGGGACGCCAAGGCTGCTGTTAATGGGGTATCGCTAAATTCAATGCTTTTGAAAGGTGACGACCAACTAGCGTCCTTATATGGGATTTTGCTTAGATTTAGGGAAAGGAAAATTGGGTACAGCGCAGATATTAAAGAAATGTTCTTACAGGTGGGTATAAGAGAACAGGATCAGCATTCTCAGCATTTCTACTTGCGTGAAGGGGATCTTAATAAACCTTTAAATACTTATGTGGTAACCGTAATGACCTTTGGTGCTGCCTGTTCTCCCAATTCAGCCCAGTTTGTTAAAAACTATAACGCAACTAAGTTCGCTGCAGTATACCCTAAAGCTGTTGAAACGATCATCAAAAACCACTACGTGGATGATCTGTTGGACACTGCAGACACATAATTCGAGGCCCTTGAAAACGCCAAACAAGTTACGCTTATCCATTCAAAAGCTAACTTCGAAATTAGAAAATGGTATTCCAATTCACAGAAATTTAAGTTAGAAATGAACTCTTCAGAGCCACCAAACCCAGCCCGATTCAGCTTAGATGTTAACTGTGAAAATAAAACAGAAAAGGTCCTTGGTATGTGGTGGAATTTAAATACCGATTGTTTTGAATTTTCACTACGCTTTAACAAAGCGAACAAGGACGTTTTACAAGGAGTACGCAAACCAACTAAACGCAAAATTCTGCGGACCTTGATGTCTATCTATGACCCCCTAGGACTTATTTCAAGTTTTTTAGTGTATTTAAAAATACTACTTCAGGAGATTTGGCGAAGTAAGATAACCTGGGATGAACCTATCACCGACAAACAGCATGAAAAATGGCTTATGTGGCTGAAACACTTATTAGTGATAGAAAAACTTGCGATTCTGCGATGTTATTTAAATACGTTTACTAATTGGCTTAATCCTGCAGTGGAACTGCACATATTTGTCGATGCAAGCGAAAACGCCAGTGCAGCTGTAGCATATTTTAAGAATAATCCAAGGAAATACTACAGAATGTACGCTGTTGGGTGCGAAAACTCGAGTCGCACCAATAAAGTTACAAACAATTCCACGGATGGAACTGGAAAGTGCGGTATTGGGAGCGCGTTTTGCAAAAAGTATCCTCGGACATTTAGCTGTTACAGTCAGTAAGATCCATTATTGGTCTGACTCTGTAACCGTATTAAGTTGGATTCGGTCAGAAGATCCGAGAAAATTTTGCATTGCGGAAATACAGGACAACTCTCTGACATCAAACTGGCGATATGTTCCTAGTAAACTGAATGTGGCGGATGAAGCAACGAAATGGGCTAGTCTACCCTCGCTAAAAGTATCTGATCGGTGATTCAAGGGACCAGAATTCTTGTATTTGAACGAGGAATATTGGCCTATAGATATCATAGCAAATTGTGAAACCACAGTCTGTTGCATCTCACGAAGTTATGAGCTCTCCAGTAATGTTGGAACGGTTTAGCACATATAATAAATTGCTATGTACGATGGCATACGTACACAGATTCATTAACTTCCGTGCCAATAAGTTTCTCAGTCACTGACCTCTGAAGAGCTTACTCGAGCACGAAATGCGTTAATTCATTTAGTCCAAGGGGAATACTATTTTGAAGAGATCAGAGAACTACAAAAAAATTCATCAGCCTTACTCCAATCGACTGTCCAGAGGTCAAGTAAAATATTTGGATTGTCACCGTATTTAGACCAAGAAGGAGTGTTAAGAGTGAGAGGAAGATTGGATACCGCAAACTGCCTGAATTGGGAGTCGAAAAGACCCATTATACTACCGCCTGAAAGCCATTTCACGGTGTTAATAATTCAACACTACTGTTAATCAAAATGTTAATTTGCATTTACAATCACACAAAGGAAATGATAATTTAAAGGAATATATCACCTACCTTTCACTGGTTGTAGTGGTTGATTGTACTTGCACTGCTATCAGATAATTATGGACTGTATGTATAATGTTCACTAATTGTTGCTAATTACTGATGCTCGATGCACCGAACTAAATCACGAACCAAAGCCAAGCGAGAACGAAGTTGAATTGTCGTCCACTCGTACATTACCAACCCTTTTATGTCGTTGCACTAAAGGTAGGGATAATGGAGGGTTTCTAGGTGGGAATAGTTTAAGGACTTAAATTAATTGTGATTGGCATACTACACTACAACCAAAATACTTATAAAGCCTTAACATACCGCCCACCAAAATAAGTATTAGGAACTTATTTTCTAAGTGTGTCTAAACGAGCAAAAAAAAAAAATATATATATATATAATCGTAAATTTAAAAGTTAACTTACCCTAATATACTAACTATAATACTAAGTTGCCTCTGAAATGGGGAGAGGGCACAATTTTACCACGGGCCTTTTAAATAGTCCCTGGGATGTTGCCACGGTAGCCACACGACAAACATTGTCCTTTCCATAATGCAACGTATGTATACGTCCCATTTTCCACTGTAATGGAGACACTTGAGTATCCTTAATCAACACCAACGTTCCCACCATTAACGAATAATTAGCAGAAAACCATTTGGTTTTCTGTTGAAGTGTGCAGGTACTCCAAATGCCACCGTTTCCAAAATGATTGCTGAATACGTTGAACCAGTTGCCAACGATTTAAGGAAGATAGTTTCAGATCTAAGACATTAGGGTCGGGAATGACAGACACTGGTTCTACGTTCAGAAAATGACCAGGACTTAAGAATGAAAAATCAGTGGGATCGTTACTCATTGGACATAAAGGTCTGGAGTTTAATATGGCTTCAATTTGAGCAAGAATGGTGTTAAATTCTTCGTACGAGAGAATTTGTTCGCCTACCACCTTCTTGAGATGGGACTTTACAGATTTTATCCCAGCTTCCCACATTCCCCAAAGTGAGGAGCCGACGGAGGATTAAAAACAAAGTGAATACCTTCCGTTTCAGATGACTGCTTCATATATTCGATTAGTTCCCGAGATGCTCCGATAAAATTTGTTCCACAGTCACTATGAATTTGCAAGCATTTACCTCTGCGTGCTACAAACCGCCGTAAAGCTGCAATAAAGGCTTCTTTAGATAGGTTTGATGCCAACTCCAGATGTATCGCTTTTGTACTAAGACAAACAAATAAACAAACATAGGCTTTCAATGATTTGGCACCTCTAATACGATTCATGGTGATAGAAAAGGGTCCACCGTAGTCTACCCCAGTATGTAGAAACGCTTTACCGGCAGTAAGTCTAGCGGGGCAAGTCGCCCATAGGAGGGCATAGCGAAATAGGTTTTGACGAAAACATCGAATACAAGAGTTTAGGCACTGTTGAATAGCCCTTTTGCAGACAGAATCCAAAAATTTTGTACTAACAAGAAATGAGTAGTTCTAAGTCCAGGGTGTAAATATTTCGTATGGCAATCTCGAATAATGAGCTCTGTCACCCGGTGTGACCGAGGAAGTAGCAAAGGAAATTTTGTATCATAAGATACGTCTGCATTTCGCAACCGCCGCCCACCCTTAACAACCCATCACTGTCAAGGAAAGGACTGAGAGGTCGAAGTTGTTTATTACTAAGTTTTCCTTTCGAATGATATCAATGTCCTGACTGAAAACTTGTTCTTGAACCCGTTTTATTAATAAATGAAGTGCATACTGTTCGGGAGACCAATAATTGTTCTAAGTTTCGAATATCCAAATTTGCACGAACTTTCAAGTTACGAATGAACTGACAAATATATACCAGAATCCTGCATATTTTTCGCAAATCTGAAAATTGATTTACCATCGAGTCTACGAAATGATCTGCAACGTGTATATTAAGGGATAAAGTTCTTTTTCAATGTGCATCTGAGTGTGATCTGTAAGAGTTGGTTCCATATGAGCAGGCCAATTCTCTTTAGGTAATAGTAACCATGGTGGAGCCGTCCACCACAAAGGATGATTAACAAGCTCAGCAGCTAATAATCCTCTTGATGCACAATCAGCAGGATTATCCTGTGATTTAATATGATGCCACGATGATGGAGCCACTCGTTCTTGGATATGCGAGACACGATTGCTAATAAAGGTCTTCCAATTATACGACGAAGATCGAATCCATGCTAATGCTACTGTGGAATCTGACCACGCAAATGTATCGTCCAATACTAAATTATCTCTATACGTATTTTGCACATACTCGACCAAGTTCGACAACAACACTGCACCACACAATTCTAATCGAGGTAATGATATACGATTGGTTGGTGCGACCTTAGATTTGGCACAGACCAATGATACTTGGATGTTCCCTTTCTCATCGACACAGCGGAGATAAACTGCTGCTGCATATCCAGCTTCCGATGCATCACAAAATGCATGAATTTGTACAGTTTGATAGTTATCGCAAAGAATCCGTCGAGGAATTTCAATTTTCAATAACTCGGGTAATTGTTGAAGATACAGATTCCATTTTAAAACAATTTGTTGGGAGGAGTTCATCCCAACCAATTCCTAATATCCATACAGATTGAATCAAATGTTTTGCGAAGAAGACCAATGGTGATAATAACCCCAGAGGATCAAAGATCCTTGCAATTTCGAAACCATATTCCTTTTGGTACAAGGCCGATCAACGATATTAAGATTGTAAAACAGCATATCACTCAATGGTTGCCATTGCAGTCCTAAAATTTTTGAGAAGTATTGTTTACCTCTTCAAACAAAATTTTGCTGATACCGAACGGAATCAGGTAAATGGCCAATGACACTTGGCACGTTGCTATTCCACTTTCGCAACATAAAACCACCTGATTGGCAAATTTGGTTTAATTCATACACGAGTCGTTTGCCATCCTCTATCGAATCACACCCTGTAATCAAATCATCCACGTACGTATCCGACGCTAAAATCTTGGAAGCAATAGGAAAACGTAACGATTGACTTTTGCAAGTTCTTGAATTACACGCATGGCTAGAAATGGTGATGATGTGATGCCGTATGTAACAGTGTTTAGCTGATAATCGATAACAGACTCCGAGGACTTAAATCTCCAAACTATACGTTGATAGTCTCGATGGCTAGTAGAAATAAGAATCTGTCTATACATTTGCTTAATGTCCGCAGTTAAAACTACAGAATGTAAACGAAAGTGTAATAACAACTCCATGATATCTTTTGAAGAGGGGCCTGCGAGTAAATGATCATTTAAAGACCCTCCACTTTGAGCGCTGGCTGAAGCATCAAATACGACACGAAGTTTTGTAGTTGTACTGTCTGGTTTGAACACGGCGTGATGTGGTATGTAATATACCGGCGATAATGTAGACGATCGAGTTGAATCCGATACAATACGAGACATGTGACCACTATCGATATAATTCTGCATAAATTCTCTGTACGAATTATACAGTTGAGGATTTATTTCAAACGGCGTTCTAGTGAAAGAAATCTTGAGTGCTATTTCGAGAGCCAGCAAATAGCGGTTCAGGACCATTGAAAGGTAACAAAACAATAAAACGACCGGTGTCATCCTGCTTGTGAGTGTCCACAAAATGCCTTTCACAAATTTCCGCATGAGGAGATAATTTGTTAGAATCTGGAATATTTTCCAGTTCCCAAAATCGAGTAATGTTAGCATCTTCTACAAGTGCAGCTAATGATATACGAGATGTAACAGAAGAAAGAACCTTCCTGTTAATATCCACCCAAAGGTAGTGTGAATTGCCACGGGTTCTTCTAGTGACCCAATGCGAGTTGCGTTTAATAAAACACGCGCGAACAAATCTGCACCTAACAATAAATCGATATGGCTAGGTTTGTCGAAGTCCGAATCTGCTAAATCTAATCCAACTATGTGAGGCCAACTATTTGGTGAGATCCTTGATGAAGGAAGGGTTCCACAAATGTCTGGTAAAACAAAACAATCAATACTGTACTCTGGAACAGTTTTACCTTGAGGACTAATTTTACACGATACTTGTCCATACGCATGAGAAGCAGATAGACCTAAGCCTTCAACCTTCATTGAAATATTCGATTTTCTTAAACCTAAGCGTCGACAACACTTATCAGTCATGAAATTTTCCATTGATGCACTATCTACAAGTGCTCTTACTGTCTGAACTTTACCAAACCCATCTGTAATTGAAATTCTTGCGGTGCCTAATAACGTCATTGTGTTGGACGATCTAGATGATAACAACGTACTTGTAGTAGTGTTGCAGGTGGGTTCGGAAGTTGATCTGTTGCCTGAGTGATTGCAGGTTTCTGTGCAACTGTAGGGTTTTCAAAGTGCAATAAAGTATGATGACCCTTGCACACTTTTTACAAACAAGTTTGGAAGAGCAGCGTGTAACCATATGAGAGTTGCGAAGACAATTAATGCATAAGTGTTTGTCTTTAACAAAGTTATAACGGTCTTGTGGCGATTTATTCAGAAACATTTCACATTGGTATAAGTTATGAGTACCACTGCAAAGACTGCATTTCTGAGCGAATGAAGTTGTTACGAATGACTTTCGAACTTGGGGTTTTGAATATTCAAAGGAACGTTTAGAAGGTACACTAGATGATATGGTTTGTTTAATGGACGTATTAAATTTGGACGGTGTATCGGAAACAACCATATTGCTAATTTCTAATGCCTTGCAATGTTTTTCTAGAAATAATTTTAATTGATCATAAGATGGAATGTCTGATGTATTTTCTAATTCAAATGTTTTCAACAGATTTGTATCTACCTTTTTTGATAACAAATTAAACAATACGAAGTCGAGCAAATCAATCTTAGTTTGACGTAAGCTTGATATATTTTCCGTAAAGCAATTAAGCAATTCTCTTAAATCTGTATGTGAATTAAATTTTGCTTTTGGTGACGATTCTAAAGCATTCCAATGCGTGTTTGCAATTAAACGTTTTGAATTAAACCGCTCCACAATAATTGAATAAGCTAGCATATAATTATTATTCGAAATTTGCAAATGTCTAATGAGTTCTCTAGACTTAAAATCCAATGCATCAATTAAAAATAGAACTTTTCGATCGGTAGCAATTGATTATTTTCATGAACTAAATTATTAAAAATTGAATAAACTCTTGGAAATGTTCTATTTTTCCAGAAAATTTTTCATTTCTATCCGAGGGAGACGAATATTAGTACATGAGCCGATGCTAGTAATATTTTCAGTCAAGCATTTTCAGCAGTGGATATATTATCAAATTGTGCCTTAATAATTTTAATGTTTAACAAAGACCTATCTATTTCAATTCTTAATGTTGTAACTTCATTTAATAATTCAGAGTTGTCCTCATCCAATATGCACGTTTTATAAGCAGTATCTACATCGTTTTTGATATCAAAGGCGCTTTCAGCCATAATATTAACAGAAATACAATTGCCTTTAATATGCTCCAATTTATCTATCGCACCAGATATATCAGATAATCTATCGAGTGCGGCCTTTAAATCCACTATCAACCTATCCGATGAAATATGTGCCATCCTAACGAACAAGGTTACTAATATCGATTTTATATTGATTTCAGCTACAAAAATGAAGGGTTTGTTCACCTAATAATAGGATATACCAAGGGTAATGTTGAACTACCTGTTAAAGAATTTTTACTACAACGTGCCTAACGGGAGCTTGCAAGTTTCAATATGACAAAGAGCAAAGGGTTTTATTCTACCCGGTTTTACGAATACCTGAATTCTCTAGCGAACTTGAATTACAAGTTTAAAATAACTGTATTGCTTAAACACTTTTCTGACTACAAATTCTTACGTTAACTATCCCTAAAATTTACAAAGATTTGTCATTTTAAGGCTTTATAAGATTCTGTATCAGTACAAAATTTCAAATTTAATGCGAGATTGCATCTACTATAAGTTAGTTTACACAATTGACTATGAAACTGGTGGTATGACTACACTTTTCTTCTAAATGCGGTCAACCCCTAATTTAAGCGAAGAGCAATTAACAATGTAGTTAAATTGAATGCCAAAAATGCCAATAATAAACCAATTAATAAGCCAAATATCCGCTCAAGGACCAAAAATGTTAATCAAAATGTTAATTTGCATTTACAATCACACAAAGGAAATGATAATTTAAAGGAATATATCACCTACCTTTCACTGGTTGTAGTGGTTGATTGTACTTGCACTGCTATCAGATAATTATGGACTGTATGTATAATGTTCACTAATTGTTGCTAATTACTGATGCTCGATGCACCGAACTAAATCACGAACCAAAGCCAAGCGAGAACGAAGTTGAATTGTCGTCCACTCGTACATTACCAACCCTTTTATGTCGTTGCACTAAAGGTAGGGATAATGGAGGGTTTCTAGGTGGGAATAGTTTAAGGACTTAAATTAATTGTGATTGGCATACTACACTACAACCAAAATACTTATAAAGCCTTAACAACTACCATAATTTATGCACCATAACCACGAAACCGTAGTAAATCAAATTAGACAGACGTTTTACATTGCCGAACTGCGAAAATGTCTGAATAAAATACGCCGAGATTGCCAGGATTGCAAAATTATGAAAGCTGTGACCAAAACGCCAGAAATGTCCCCACTTCCCTCGTGTAGACTTGCTACCAACACTGTTGCGTTCACCAATACAGGAGTTGATTATTTTGGACCCATCAATGTTGTTGTTGGAAGAAGAATTGAGAAGCGCTGGGGCGTCCTATTCACCTGTCTTACCATCCGGGCAGTACACTTAGAAATCGCACATAGACTAGATGCTGACCAGATAATAGCCAAAGAATTTGTTAGCCCGGAGATGTCGTTTCATTTCAATTGTCCTCTATCCCCACATATGGGGGGAGCATGGGAGCGTTTTGTGAGATCGGTTAAACTTGCACTGTATGATGCTTTACCGTTAAGAAAACCCACTGACCCACTCCTTCAAAGCTGCCTAATCGCAGCTGAGAATATTGTCAACTGGAGACCACTCACTTATCTACCTTTAGACAGTGAAGAGTCTGAAGTGCTCACACCAAATCATTTTTTAGTAGGATCGACGAAAAACTAATGAGTTCTATTGATCTGGACGCAAAGTCCAAAAAACTAGTTACCTCAACAGGGAGCAATTTGCAGACAAGTGTTGGCGTCGATTTGTAACCGAGTACCTACCACGACTATTGATACGTCCTAAATGGCACGACCAATCACCAAGCGTTAAAGAGGGTGACATTGTAGTTATTTGCGATAAAAACCTACCTAGATGTAATTGGCCAAAAGGTAGGATCATACAAGTTCTTAAAGCTCGTGACGGAATAGTAAAGAGGGCTAAGGTTCAAACCAGTAGCGGCATTTATGAAAGACCGGCGTTCAAGTTAGCGGTGCTACAAGTAGAAAAACCAAATTTGGAAGAGAGTGCAGCATCCGTGAACTAACGCTGCACTGGGCGGGAGTGTGAAGAATGTTTAGAAGTTTAAACAGGACAAAATAATTGACGTAGGCTGGAAAATAGATTTGAAAGGATAGATAAAAATATTTTTAAAAAGTCAATTAATTGTCAATTTATTATGTTTAATCTTGTGTCACCGCTGATGGTAAACCAGAAATAGACGATAGGTAATTGGTCCCTGTTGTAATGATGGCAGAAGGGGAGGGTGGCTTGCTCAGCCAGGAGGTCGTGGGCTGACGCCTTCGACTAAGGACCAGAATGGCGAAGCTCGAAGAGTAAGGGCGCCAGAGTCTTGTCACAAAGAAAATATAGAACCATGACTAAAAGGTTCCAACTCATACACAAGATCCCAAATACCATATCGAAGCAGCACAAAGCGGCACAATCGTCACGCGCTAACTCAAAACAATAATAAAAATAATAATCAAAGAACACGTATAATATTTACTTGGCACAAATACAGGTGACACTGCACAAAAAAAGAGACAGTAAAGTGATGTGTGGAGACCTACTAACGGTTCGGTACATACACGTTGTACCGCAAAATAGGCGAATGAATAAGTTGTAATTAACGCAAGTTATAACGCGACGAAAGGCATGCCGCTCATCCATTATATAAAGGCGCGGAGATAAATAATCTCTAAAATTTATAAATATATCGCGTTCGTTGGTGGATCTTTTACAAAACAAAATATCGTAGCATAAAAATAAACCTGAAAAATAAGGCAAAATACATAGCATATAAATCTGGTGAAATTAATAGTAAAGCAGATCACAAAAAAAAGTATAAACACACTGTAGGTCACAATTGTTACTACAAAACTTCGGTATCTAAAGAAAAAGTACACACAATAGTTCGCCTGAATAGTGATTAAACATGTAAACACCGAGGGGAAAGCAAAAGAATTTATCAAACGTTACTCTAATTTCCAAAAATGTAAAAATATAACTTTCGTTGTGATAAAACTGGATTTTGTAATAATTAAAGCGTAAATAAATTTAGCTGATAACGTAGTTTAAATTGGTTGTTGAGGCGATACCAAAAAAAAACAGGTATTAATGTAAATAGGTATACGACCTTCGAGATCCAGGTGTCCTGAGTACTCTTAGTAGTAGCAACACAGCTCTGGGCTCGATAATCGGCGGGGCAACTATTGCTTCCTTCCAGAACAGCCGATTTAAATTTGTAAACAAAAGCAAGGAACAAGCAGGAACGGTGATCGAAAGCAAAAACCAAAAGGTACTACTAAGAGTAGTACCGACGGCAGTCTAAAGCAGGTAGTACTAAAAGATGGTACAAAAAACGAAGGCCACTAAAATGAGAGAAAAATAATTAGAATACAAATACTGTACCTAAATAATTACGTACGTTGGACGGCCTTATCGCAAAAGCGAAGAGTCGGAGACGCAAATAAATTCCACAAACGGAAGTGGACAAACGCCACTAACTTCGGTCGTATAATTACAGATCCTCCCCAAGGAGATGCTAAAACAAATGCTCAATACGCACTTATAAAATTATACAACAAAACCAAGAGCGTTCACTTTACTCTTTTACAAGCTTCAAACAAACAATGAATATCAACATCATGCACACTACACCTGCTAGATAAGATAATCGACCTGTAACGGACAGTTTACATTTCAACAGTGCGTGCACCCCAAAAGCAATTTAAATTCTTCCGCCATATGCATTCGGGTACCATCGAAGTGGACAGTATGTGCTTCGGCGTGCAACGGAAGGGAAGCTCCACGTAGCATTCCCGCGATTCGTGTTGTGACAGCGCTTTTATATTTATATAATTAAATTTTGTAATAATCGGTCACACGAGATGTACTCGTGTGTTGTGTCAGTACTATAAATATTATATATATTATTGTCTTTACAACCACTCTTCGTAGTGTTAATAAATTAATATTGTGACCAGATGTCGTTATTTACCTAGGGGAGTAAGCCCGGTTAAATACTGTAGTTAGGAGTCCTGCATAAAATACCTTTTGATGCAACCTTCAATAAAAGCACTAAGCTTAAAGTGTCGACCCCGACTTAGAACGTAAAGCTAAAATTTGCAGAGTAAACAATAAGTACAGTACAACACCGGCATAAGGATAAGGAATTTGTTTTATACAAATCAACTAACAACTCCACCACTTAGACACCAAAATATACATAAGGTTACGTATAATACAGATGCCGCAGCAAACCCTTACATTCTAAGGAAATTCCAGGTATCAACAAGCTGACCGAGGTCAAGAAACGCACAGCTGCTCGTTGATAAATACATACCGCCGTAACATCGTAGTGCTACAAGCTAATTGGATATTACAGTTGTAATTTTAGTGTTTGTGAATACAGAATTAATGTCTATTTCAAATCCAACAAGTGATACAAGTTTCGAAATGAACAAAGTTATGGTAAAACCACCACCTTTCTGGAAAAGTGATCCGCGAATATGGTTTTTACAACTTGAAGCACAATTTGCCAACTCTAATATTACACAGGATTTAACAAAATACAACATTGTGGTAGGAGCAATAGAAACAGAAATTCTAGCCCAAGTTGCAGACATCGTAATAAACCCACCAAATTCAGGCCAGTACGATTTACTTAAAAAAACGTTTAATTGATAATTTTGCTGAAAGTGAAGAAAAACGTTTACGTAAGTTGTTAACTGAAATTGAAATCGGTGATCGCAAACCATCACAATTGTTACAACAATTAAAAAATCTAAGTTCGGGCAAAATCTTTGACGATTTTTTAAAATCCCTATGGATGCAAAGTTTACCAACGCAAATCCAAACAATTTTAACCGCTAGTTCTGACGATCTAGACAAACTTGCAATAATGGCAGATAAATTAGCAGATATTGTTTCACCAGAAATTTCTACAAATAATCAATCTTCTTCGGACGACACAATACAACGCCTACAAAAATCCATATCAGACCTAACTATCAAAGTAGAAGAATTAGCTAATCGTGACAAAGCAAATTCGCACAACAGACCACGCAGTCGCAGTCGATCAACATCAAAATACGACAAAACTGCTAATCTATGCTGGTATCATTTTAAATTTGCTGAAAAAGCTAAAAAATGTACTCAGCCATGCAAATTCACGCCTTTAAACTAACAAAGCAGCCTCAACGCACGGCTACTGAGGTTGACATAATATCAAGCCGCCTATTCGTTACTGATAAAAAAACAAATATACAATTTTTGATAGACACAGGCGCAGATGTCTCAATTTTTCCGGCGTCAACACAAGAAATCCGCCGCGGTGCTAACAAGTTTCAATTATATGCAGCTAACGACACGTTAATCAAAACTTATGGAGAAAAAATGTTGTCATTGGACATAGGTCTACGACACGTTTATTCTTGGCCATTTATTTTAACCGCAGTTTCAAAACCCATTATTGGTGCAGATTTTTTAAAACACCATAATCTAATAGTCGATCTAAAAAATCGCAAGTTAGTAGATAGTTTAACCTTATTACAGTCACATATACGTTCTAGCAATGAGGAATCCAACAAAATCACTACAATTGCTAATACTAATAACGAATATGTACAAATATTAGGTCAGTGTCCTGAAATTACTAGACCACCAATTGGTACAAAACCAATTAAACACAAAACTACACATTTTATAGAGGCAAAAGACCCTCCCAAATTTTCCAAAGCTCGTCAACTCGACGCACAGAAATTAGATATTGCAAAACGTGAATTCCAAAATATTATGGATCTCGGAATGTGCAGACCATCTAAATCAAGTTGGGAAGTCCTCTGCACCTCGTTCCAAAAAAAGATGGAGGTTGGAGACCATGTGGCGACTATAGATCTCTAAATTCGGTCACTAAACCCGATAGATATCCAATAAAACACATCCACGATATTAGTCACATATTACAAGGCAAGAAAATTTTTTCTAAATTAGACCTAATTAGAGCCTATAATCAAATTCCCGTAGAACCAAAAGACATTGAAAAAAACGCGACTATCACACCGTTTGGACTATTTGAATTCCAGGTCATGATGTTCGGCCTACGCAATGCAGCACAAACATTTCAAAGGTTTATAGACGAAGTATTTCGCGACCTACCTTACGTTTATGCATATATAGACGACGTATTCATCACATCCACTTCTACAGAGGAACACAAACAACATTTACATCAAGTATTTGAAAAACTTCAAGAATACGGTATAACGCTTAATCCATCAAAATGTGAATTTGGTGTAAGCAAAATATCATTCCTTGGATACGAAATTTCAGAAGAAGGCACTAAACCATTGCCAGATCGTGTGCAAACAATAACTGACATGCTTCTTCCAACAACCAAAAAACAATTGCGCAGATTTCTAGGCATGCTGAACTTTTACAGACGATTTTTGCCAAACGCTGCACATTCACAATATTTACTTACTGAATTATTAAAAGGTGCCAATAAGAAAAATGACAAAACTGATATTAAGTGGTCAACAGAATCCACAGAAGCCTTTAATAATTGCAAAAACCTACTAGGCAAGGCAGTTTTATTAGTTAATCCTGACAGTAGCGATAAAACTAAATTAATTTTAACAGTAGACGCCTCCGATGCAGCTGTCGGTTCCGTAATAGAACAAGTAAAAGACAACATTGTGCAACCATTAGCATTCTTTTCACAAAAATTAAATGAAGCTCAGCTCAAATACAGTACATACGACAGAGAACTATTAGCAATGTATCTAGCTGTAAAACATTTTGCACACGTTCTCGAAGGACGTTCTTTCACAATTCTAACAGATCACAAACCACTCACATTTGCATTTACTCAACGCAACGATAAAGTCATGCACAGACAACTACGCTACCTAGAATTTATATCACAATTTACCACAGATATTAAACACATATCTGGTAAAGATAACATAGTAGCAGATTTCCTGTCCCGCATTGAATCTATCAACCAATCTGAAATAATAGATTACACTGAATTTCAAAAAGAGCAATTATCCGATCAAGAATTGAAAATGTTAATACAAAATAGCGATTCAAGCTCACTAAAAATCCAGTTAGTACCTATCCCTGGTCAAAACAATATTCAAATTTATTGTGACAAACAAAACCGACCTTATGTACCACAAAGTTTTCGTTACAAAATTTTCAATAAAATTCACAGTCTCTCACATACTGGTTCTAGGCGAACACTAAAACTTGTAAAAGAACGTTTTATTTGGCCCGGAATCAATAAAGACTGCAAATTATGGTCTAAATCATGCGTATATTGTCAAAAGTCTAAAATAACTAGACACACCAAATCTCAATTGCAAGAATTTCAATCGGCCGATCATAGATTTTCACATATTAACATGGACATCATTGGTCCACTACCACAAAACAAAGGCTATTCCTATTGTCTAACAATAATAGACCGTTTTTCATTTTGGCCAGAAGCTATTGTAGACAGTACAGCGGAAACAGTAGCTCAAGCATTCTTAGATAATTGGGTATCCCGTTATGGTGTTCCAGAACGAATTACAACAGATCGTGGAAGACAATTCGAAAGTAATTTATTCCGCACTCTTAACAAAATGTTAGGAATTAAACATTTTCTAACAACCGCATACCATCCGCAATCACATGGAAAGATTGAACGATGGCACCGAACACTCAAAGCTTCGATAAAAAGTCATGAATCTAACAAATGGATCGAATTATTACCTTTCATTTTGTTAGGCCTCAGATCAGCAATCAATGAAAATATCAACTTTTCACCAGCCGAAATGTTGTTTGGCACTACACTAAAATTGCCAGGAGAATTTTTTCATCAATCAAAATCCGAAACTACACCATCAGACTTCATCGAAAATCTTAAACTTCTATTCGAAAAAACTCGACCAATGCCAAAAAAAGTCTATACTACAAAGCATATATTTATACACCCTGAATTACAAACTTCAAGTCACATTTTTATACGAAACGACTTGGTGCGAAAACCACTACAACAGCCCTACAGCGGACCATACAAAAATTTAGACAGAAATCCCAAATGGTTTGTTGTAGAGAGAAACGGAAAACCAGACAAAATTTCTATAGACAGACTCAAACCTTGTTTTCTGCCACCAGATCCAGAGTCTCCCACAACTTTGTCACAACCCACTCAACCAACAACAAATAACGAAAATACCGCAAATAATCAACAACACAGAATTCCGCATCAACCAACCAAAAATATGCCAGTCCCGCTTAAAAAAACTCATTTTGGACGCACTATTTCGCTTCCGCTCAGATATCGATAACTCTCACGTACCGTTATCACTAGCAGGGGGGTGATGTAACGGGGCGTCGCCGTGGATCAATGTAGTAAGCGTAAGACTACGGATCCCAAGGTCCTGGGTTCAAATCCCGACACGGCCGACTGCTTGAAAAATGACAGGTGAGCATTTTTCACAAAAATTACGCCCTCGTTCGGATGAGAGGTTAAATGGAGGTCCTGTGTGTGAGTGTTGTCACGCACGTTAAAGATTCCTATTTTACCTGGAACGGCAAGGGTTCGGCAAAATTCTAAATTTCTAGGCAACAAAAAACTCGCCTCCTGGTCAATGTAGTACCTTCTGGTGGAGTATTGGAAATATAAATGCACGGTGATGTAACGGACAGTTTACATTTCAACAGTGCGTGCACCCCAAAAGCAATTTAAATTCTTCCGCCATATGCATTTGGGTACCATCGAAGTGCGGTGTAAGGAGTGAATGCGCGAAGTGGACAGTATGTGCTTCGGCGTGCAACGGAAGGGAAGCTCCACATAGCATCCCCGCGATTCGTGTTGTGACAGCGCTTTTATATTTATATAATTAAATTTTGTAATAATCGGTCACACGAGATGTACTCGTGTGTTGTGTCAGTACTATAAATATTGTATATATTATTGTCTTTACAACCACTCTTCGTAGTAGTGTTAATAAATTAATATTGTGACCAGATGTCGTTATTTACCTAGGGGAGTAAGCCCGGTTAAATACTGTAGTTAGGAGTCCTACATAAAATACCTTCTGATGCAACCTTCAATAAAAGCACTAAGCTTAAAGACCCATTCAGAAATAGAAATAGACAAAGAATTAAAACGAGTTGGAAATTAACCTCGAGAACCAGATAAGATTTTACAGAAAACACAGAATAACTTCAAAACTGGAAAGCTACACGTAACACTTGCTAAAATATCTTTGTTCACTTTAAAAATAGAGGCAACTGTATTTGAGTGTTATAGTTACAAAATATACAGAAGTTAAATTGGCTCTGTAGTTGTTCTTATGGTGTGGTTTAACCGAATATAAAAGTATATTCTAACCCGTCATACATCTATGCAACTCTTGTATCACACTGCAAATAATTGCCTGTCTAAGGAAGTTTCGTAGTTTCCCAACAGTAATTGTAACTGAAACGCTTGTTTTTTAAAGCTTCGTTGGTTGCGGAACTTCCAGTATCATCCAATTCTGTATTAAACCCCCTCCTAGATCGGTATTAAACTTTTTTTATTTAGTGGGACTGAAGGTGTATGAAATTATAATTCGCTCTAGAATAGTTAATAAAGTTGTTCATAATTTGAATTTGTGGCATTCTAAAAAATTAATTAAAATTGAGTGGCAGGCACATTTTATGCGATTTATATGGTTTAATGTGTTTTGAAATTCGCTTCTGAGCAGTGTGTTTGTGCGTATCCTTTACCGACGCCACTGGTTGTTCAGCAAAACTTGTAATTTCGCAGCTAAGTTCACGCCGGCTAATTTTGCTATATTTATACCTTCAAAATGGTTCGGGCGATCAACTCCTTCGACTTCAAGATCTTTAACCAAGCCATAACGCACGATTGAATTTGGACTACCAGAATCTAAAACAGAATTTAAACACCTAAAATCGTTACCTCATTCTAAATGAAAAAGTACAAAAAAGGCTTTAATGTCGGCGTCGCTTCTAACAGTAGGGCCGCTTGCGAAGCTCTTTCGCCATCATTCTTACTTCCATCTATGTATCGTCCGACTTTCAGCTAGATTCACCCCATTGTACGTTTTCGATCATTGGAATCAGATTGCCATCTCCTTTGTGGACAGTTACCAACCATATGTGTAGCTCCACACCCATAACATGAACCCTTGGAACGTTTCACTTACGTGCAATCACTGACATGTCCCCGCTTATTGCAGATATAACATCGAACACCCATGTTAGGATTATAACTTTTTGAATACTACTTTCCGGAGCTTTGATTTCTTTCTCTTTTTTATCCCCAGCAGGTTTAACACACCTCGCCCTGTTCACTCGTTCGTAATTGTCTTTAGAAAGTTCATCTTCATCATTGATAAAATAAATGAAGCTACTTCATCAAAAAGAATACCTATTGCCTCCTGCTCCTTTATTTCATCAAAAGATAATTGTAGCAGTTTACACAACGTAACTTTATCCTGAAAATAAGTGTTTATGCTTTCATTATACGTTTGTTTCTACGTTGCATTTTTACCTATAAATTAGTTTTATTTTCTTCAAATATAAACGTTTTTCTAAATGCTTGTTCGAACGATTTCCAGTCAATAACTTCAGATAATTTACCACGTAACCAAAACTTAGCAGCACCAAATAAATGACTGTGCCGTTTGAAATATAAAAGCATCTGGTCACGAATGTAAAGATGTAGTGCTTTTTAACTTTTCCAACCATGCTTGCACGATTTAAATCCCTTTCACTGTCGATTTAGATAAATAAGGTTTCGAACTTCATTATTTGTTTCGCTTACCGTTGTCGATTATGTTGTACCATATTTAACATCTGTGAATTCTGTTTAATAAGCGCCGTTACTGCCTCCATCATCGCAGTAACATTAAAGTTTTTAGGTATTACCATCTGCTGCACTTGAAACCGGAGCCTCATCAACACCAGAGGGTCGACTATTTTGGACATAGCTATTATTATTTCTATTAATACTGGCAGCTTCCATAAAAGATTCAAACTCGTTCGAAATTCCATCAAATTCGTATAAACCTGGTTATTTTTGAGGTTAAGTACGTAATTTCGTCTTTGAATAAATAATCGCAAAATATTTATACACGATAATTCGGCAGTATATCATCCTTCTACCCCACACCTGAAAACTGTAGGCTGGCTAATTCTTTCCTAAAATAAAATAAAATTAAAATAATCAGATGAATATATTGCAATTAATAATATTAAAGGAAGCGTCCCGGCGCCATCTTAAAAAAACGAATACCATAACTCCCGATCATATTTTTCACGAGCGTCTCGCGGCAGTAATGCCGTGGCTGCAAGGACAGGTAGGTTACTGTTAGAAATAGATATTATTAAAAAAACACAAATCACTTAATACGCATATCAGAACAGTCTGCAATAGTTTTAGCAACAACTGTTCTGATATGCGTGTGAAGTGATTTGTGTTTTTTAATAATAATATCTATTTCGAACAGTAACCTAACCTGTCATTGCAGCCAGGGCATTACTGTTGCGAGACGGTCGTTATTTTTCATCCCAAACTACACATAATTTTGGCGCCAAATATTTAAATTCAAATTATAAGTTTAGTAATAATTTACCACATTCATTACCTCAAATTTTTCAAAATACCAAGGATCGAGATAAAAATCACCCAAGTGTAAGAAATACTAGAAGATATGGAATGGTGCTAAATTAAAAATGGCTTAGATTTGTTAAACCTTGAAAACGCACACGAATAACATATTAAGATAAATTGTTTTTCTTGAGCTTCCTACATAAATGGGGTGTTTGATATTTTTGCCTGATCTCGTTAATAATATTTTCGTTGTTGTGATGTTGGTATCGGCACTGGTAACTTTGAATTATGGTTGAAGTATTGGCTTTTCACGTTGAAGCACTCCTGGCACTACATCATTGAAGAGCCAATATTTCGTTGGGATACACTTGTTGGCCGCACAAAGTTTTCATTTTTATATTTGGAAGGGGAGAGGGCATTTTAATCCACAGGGAAGAGCTCTTTCCCATTGTTAATTTAATTAGGTTGCTACGAGCTAAGTTTGAGATTTGTGGGTTTATGGGAACTGAGATCGAAAACCCATAATTTATCGATATATTCGTTCAAGCATACATTTTTCCATTTTGCGTTTAGACCCTGAGAAACGTTTTTATTGTGTGTACAACGACAAATTCATGGGAAATGTGCGTTTTAAATTTAGCTTTACCTTCAACTACTGTACAATATCGACGTATTAATTGCGAATGCGTTTTTATTGCAGGAAGTGTACCTTCACATAATACTGAATACCGGGGAAATAGAGTAAATAATTATAAAACAATAGAAGTGGACTGAACTGCATGTAACAAAAAAGAACAGTGGCTATGTTCGATGACAACAAACATAGAAACAAAGAGAAAATTGTTGAAAGCGCATGTGTGGAGCACAACACAGGACAGTAGGAGAAGCAGACAAAAACGGTAGAAGCCGTTTGGAATGTTGTGCTTCAAATTGATGAGCACGACACCATATACAGACAAAGTTAAGAACAAACAGGTTATAGAAATAGTAGGGGGATAAAGCTATCTGTGGAAAACAAAAAAAATAGGAGAAATAGGAGGTCATGATATGTTTTAAGGCATTTTCAGGAACTAGTATGGGATATATTACAAGCAGAGATAGGAAGAAAGAGGTAGAGGTAAACTTAGATCAAACTATTGCACGTAGATAGTGTGATATATTAACCTCCAACCACAATAATCTATATTTGTTATCCATTATTCTTTTGTTGAAAGAACTTATTATCAATATATAATTAATTAAATGATTTAATAAAGAAGGTACATCGCACGAGCACTCCTTATCTTGAGATGTCTGTTGCTGTCTAGTTAGTTCGTAAAATAGTATGATATACGCCGATAGTGAACGAACACGTAAGAAGTGGTAGTGCGTTGTATGCCATTAGTGTTGTTCAAACAATTAATTATTTCTCTTTCACAAAGATTTACGATACGATAACGCTAGCATAGAACTAGGGAATTTAACCTAACAAACGCGTAAATACATTACGATGGCGACGAGGTAAAAAGTGCGAGAAACTATAAAATCGTTACCGAATTATTGTAAACAAAATACTAAGTATACTGATAAATTGTCTTATTTAAACTGGGAACGTTTAAATCCATGATGTAAATTTACATTCAAAGGAAAGGTGTAATAAGCGAGAACATGTTAAATTCAAGCCGTAAATGCAGTAAGGTGTATTTACATTCTAAACAAGTGTAAACATATGGCAAAAGAGTCCATTATTTAACAGGTGGTTCGGTGAAAAATAAAAATATGGCAGGCATTATCGGTCGTATCGGAAATTTCGATATGACGGAAGAATCGTAGTCTTTATACATTGAAAGATCTTAACTTTTTGTAGAATGTAACGAAATAAAGACAAAGAAAAAGTTTGCACTTTATTATCGGTAATCGGTGTAAAAACATAATTTACTAAAAAATTTGTTTACCCCAGAAAAAACAAAAACAAAAGCTTTTAAGGAAATAGTAAAAATGGTAGAAAATCATCTGTATCCAAAGCCTTCATTTATAGCTGAAAGATACAAATTCAGTTTGCGTAATCAACTAGACCATGAAACAGTGGGAGAATGTATCATACAAAACAACTTTCAACACACTGCGATTTTTATGACAACTTGGCGGATTATCTACGGGACAGATTAGTAAGCGGTCTACGTAGTGAAGCAATAAAAAAGCGATCACTCAGCGAACACGCCTTAAATTATGAAAAAGCAGTTCAATCGCTATATTGCTAGAAGCAGCTGATAAAGACGTAGCAGCTTCAACGCATAGCGGATGTGTATATAAAATTCACCACTTTTCTCGTAGTAGCAATTACAGACCGGGGAAAAGTAACCATTTTCTTGTAAATCAAAAAGGGGCGAGAAAGTGTTTAGTGGTGGTAGAGAGGTGCAGTGTTTTGTTTGACGATTTTAACAGCCCAAGTAGTTCTACTAACAAGAGAAACATTCAACATCATAATAATAATCAACGGGTGCAGTACTCTAACAATAAGTATCATTTTATAGAAGATTCTAGGGGTAATTCTAGTACTACTACTAATAACAAGGAGGTTTTTATTTGTTGGGCTTGTTTATGTTACAAAATATAAAGCCAACACCAAACGGGTATCGACGAAGCTCTACAAACAAATCACGATTGGAACCAATAATTATAAATTTAATGCTTGAAAATAAGATTGTTCCTTTTGAGATTGATCGTGGAGCTTGTGTTTCTGTTATCTCTGAAAAATATTATCAAGAAAATCTCTGTGAAATTCAATAATAACCTACTAAGCTTATATTAAGTTCTTATACTAATGATAAAATTAAGCCAATTGGGCAACTTGAGGTCAAAGTAACTTATGTGTCAAATGTAAAAGTATGTAATTAGTAATGGGGCTAACCCGCTCCTAGGCAGAGATTGGATTCAATAGTTAAGGTTAACAATAAATATTTCAAAAAATAATTTAAGTGAAATGGGTTCAGAATATCATTGTAAAAATTTGTCATCTGTAAACGATTTAGTTAACGACTTTTCTGAAGTGTTTAGTGATGATTTGGGGACTTAGGAGAACCTGTTACTTTGGAACTTAACGAAAATGTAACGCCTAAATATTTTAAACCCAGACCCATACCATTCGCTTTAAAAGAAAAGGTTGAACTCGAGTTAAACCGATTAGTAAAAAAGAAATCATAACACCGGTTACTACCAGTGAATGAGGTACACCAGCGGTGCCAGTTTTAAAATCCGATGGGAAACTTAGACTCTGTGGAGACTATAAGATATCCTTAAATCCTTATCTTAAAATCGATTGACATCCAATTCCCAGAATCGAAGACATTAGATTCACTATAAAAAGGGGAAACATTTTCAAAAATCGATTTGCCGCAAGCTTATACTCAAGTAAGGTTAAGTGAAGAATCAAAAAAGAATATTTAAAGATCAATCTTAAACCCTTACTAATACTACATTTAACGGAAATTAATTTTTTACATGCTGCATTTAACGGACTTATAACCTAAAGATGTGATGTTTATAATTTTATTAAAGCTTTATTTAACAGATTTGTAATTCTAAGGAACCGTTTTTTAATTTTATTAAAGCTATATTTAACGGAAAGGGAGTATTTAAAGATCAATCTTAAAATCTTACTAATTCTACTTTCAACGGAGCTTAAATTTTTTACATGCTTCAACGGAATTATATCCTAAAGATGCCGCGTTAATAATTTTATTTTAGCTTTATTCAACAGATTTGGAATCCTAAGGAACCGTTTTTTAATTTTATTATAACTATATTTAACGGAAAGGGAATATTTAAAGATTAATCTTAAAGTCATGCTATTTCTACATTTAATTTTTACATGCGCCGTTTAACGGAATTATAACCTAAAGATGCCGCGTTTGTAATCTTTTTAAAGCTTTATTTAACAGATTTGGAATCATTACGAACCGCTTTTTAATTTTATTATAGCTTGGCGGAAAGGGAATATTCAAAGAACAATTTTAAAATCTGACCAATACTACGTTTAGTGGGAACTAAATTTTTACATGCTATATTTAACGGAATCAGAAATTAAAGAAGCTGCGTTTGTAATTTTAATAAAGTTTTATTTAAGAGAATTAGAATCCTATGGAATCACTTTTTAATTTTATTAAAGCTATATTTAACGGAAAAGGAATATTCAAAGATCAATTTTAAAATCTTACTAATTCTACATTTAATGGAAATTAAATTTTTTACAAGGTACATTTAATGGCATCAGAACCTAAACAGATAGCGAAGTGGAAAATAAAAACTGTTTAACTTTTACATACATTAGCTTGAGGTTTGCACACTTTTGCAAGGTTTTTGTAAACGTACCAAGTATCCAGAGGCTGGGAAAACCACACATTCAGCGATCATATGTCCTGTTAAAAATTGGTAATCTTCTGAACTTAAGCTAACGCTGACAGCATTTTGAACAGATGCAGCTCTCCTATAAAAATTAGAAACAGCCTACTTCACCGAATGATCCCATTCCACAAGTGAGGTAATCATCGTAGCTCCACGTCCGACCGGGTAACGTACAGGGTGGTAGAGCTGGCTTAGGTTGGGCTGGATTCCGGCACTGTACAATCTGTCGAAAAAATACTAGTGACTGGCAAAAATACACTGTTTGATAAGAAGAACTTGACGTTGTTGAGGTGATCGCGCTTTATCAAACTGTAATGGACAACATCCCCGCCCAAAGCGCTTCTCAAAATCTCCTGGGGAAAGTCCGCTTGGGCGCTATTTCGATAGTAATTGCGTTTTTTGGAATGAATTGGATTGCATCGTAGAAAAGAACAGGTGATAATAGATTGTTTGCGTGGTACGCAGCTACGCTGGAACGTGCTAGCGGCGTGTTTCGTACGGCATTTAGAACTGATGAGCTAATCCAACGCGTGGAGCGCGCCTTAGGTTCTGTAATGACCTTAACCAGCATTTTCTTAAGGAGCGGTCCTGCTGCGGATATGTATTTACTGTGGAATGCAAATTCACAACCGTTCACAGCTTTTGCAAAGATGCTTTCTAATTGTAGCTGTTGGACAATCTCGTCAACGGCTTCTAAGGGTCCAGAAACGGTGACGTTGTCGGCGTTGTTATGACAAACTGGGAAAATCTCAGGTGAGCAGCGTTTCTTGCACTCTAACGAAAGGCCAACTGCTGCAATTGCGCCAGGTGGTAGATCAGTTTCTAAAATGGCGCATCCTCTGAAGTAAACGCACAGGATGGTTTGCTCAGTTGTTAGGGTTCCATCGGCGTATGCCCAACCTGTGGGTAAGATTAGATTATTGAAGTTAGTACTTTAAGATGGAAGGAGGAAGGGAGCTTAATGCTTGTAGCTTAACGGCAAGTTCAGAAGTGTCACAAGCTGTTTCGGCAATAACCGGTGGATCAGGAATTACCTTCCTCTAAGCCCCAGAGAAAATAAAAACACTAAGTCAAATCATGCTTCTTAGAAATAAAGCACGCTTCTACCAAGCGCGGCAAAGAAGAGAAAGCTGCAAGCTTCTCCTAAAACCGGCAAAGAATCAAACAGAAAGCGTATCATTTCAAACAACAGAAAGTGGGCTCATTCAAAATGCTGCAAAGAAAAGAAAGGCGTATCAGTGCAAGTTTTTTAGACTTAAAGTATGCTTTTCCCAAAACCGGCAAAAAAAGGAAAGAAAACTATATTAAGGCGTATCAATTCAAGAAACTTAGAAATAAAGTACCTTTTTCCCAAACGCGGCAGAGAATAGAAAGGCATATCAATTCTAGCACCTTAAATTCAAAGTGTGCTTCTCTAAAAGCCGAAAATCAGATGGGAAACAGACTCTGTGGAGACTATAAGGTATCCTTAAATCGTTATCTTAAAATCGATAGACATCCAATTCCCAGAATCGAAGACTTATTAAATGCGCTAGAAAAAGGGGAAACATTTTCAAAAATCAATTTGCCGCAAGCTTATACTCAAGTAAGGTTAAGCGAAGAATCATAAAAATATTGTACGATAAGTACATCAAAAGGGCTTCATATATAACAGAGTTCCATATGGCATAGCCTCTGCACCAGGGATTTTTCAGAGACTTATGGAAAAAATCCTTACTGGCATTCTGGGACTGGTATGTTTCTTAGACGACGTATTAATCACCGGTCCAAGCAGTAGAGAACACATGTCAGCATTAAGGGAAGTACGTATTAGATTACACAAAAATGGATTAAAAGTAAATGCCTTTTTTTTGTAAATCTATTGAATATCTAAGATTCGTTTTTAACAAAGAAGGGCAAAGTACCGCACCGTCTAAGGTAGAAGCAGTGCTTAAAGCGTCCTCTCCTATGAATGTTACTCAGTTGAAGGCATTCGTAGGGCTATTTTTCTTGGGAATTAAACCACTCATAAATGTCAAATTTATAAATTTTTATTATTTTGACAACGATCCTAGGTCAGGGATCGAAACGTAAATAAAGACAATTTTTAAAACTTTGAATCGTTTAATACCCAAGAAAGATTAAGAAAAATACAAAACAAACCACAACAAACATACCGGGAGCATTTCTAGGACTAGTTAACTATCTAAATGTACAAACTTTTGCAAAACGATGCTCAGTTTGAATGCAACTTAGCTTGTAAAAATTTGTTTAGGGTAATTAAACAAAAATTAGTCTCCGCACCAATTCAGGCTCATTACGGTCAAGAAATACCTTTACAATTAACCACCGATAGTCCAGCTGTTCAGCTTATGGCTTAGGCTGTGTACTAAGTCGAATTTAAAGGGATGGTTTAGAGAAACCTATCTGTTTTGCTTCTAGATCTTTATCAAAAAGTGATCAAGCATATTCTGTAATTGATAAAGAAACTCTAGGTATAATCTTTAGTGTCAAACGTTTTAACCAATATCTCTTCGAAAAAAAATGTGTGCTATTAACAGATCATAAACTACTTCTGTCTATTTTCAGGCCGAAGAAGGGTTTACCAGCTTATGCCGCAAGCAGGCTACAGCGATATGCACTTTGATATAAAATATATTAAGTCTCAAGCAAACTATACTGCTGATTGTTTATCCAAATTACCCTTAACAATGAATGAAGCGAAGCCGTAACAAAAAGGGATGAAATTAATCATATGGGTACATATTTAAAAATTTTTCAAGACAATGAAATACCAATAAATCTTAACGATATTAAAAAAGAGACACGCAAAGATGCAGAATTAAGTAAAGTATTAAAATATGTTACCTTAGACTGGCCAATCGATATAGGCTTGGGTCTAGAAGGGTACAGTCGAAGGGTATATTAATGTGGGAACATACCGAAATCCTTAAAAAGGGCAGTCTTAGAAGAAATTCATTGTGGACATTTAGGGGTAGTTAAAATGAAATCGATGGCACGATCATACTTTTGGTGGCCGTCCATCGATTAAGATATGTATGCATTTTCGAAAAGAATAACCCCGGGAAAAGTCATTTTCATGTGTGGGAATATCCAAAAAAGCTGTGGCAGAGAATACATTTTGATTTTCTAGGGCCATTTCATTTAAAATTATATTTAGTTGTTATTGATGCGAGTAGCAAATGGCTAGAGGTGGAGGAAGTACCATCAACCTCAGCAAAACACACCATTGATAAATTAAGACCAACGTTTGCTAGATTTGAGTTGCCGGAGCACACTGTATCCGACAACGGGCCTCCATATAACTCATTTGAGTTTGGACAATTTTTAAAATCAAATTGTGTTAAACATACTTTTAGTCCGCCTTATCATCCGGCTACTAACGGCCAGGCCAAAAATTCTGTGAAAACAGTAAAAAGGAGACTAAAATTTGCAATATTAAATGGAGATTGTACAGAGCTAGCATTGTGCAATTTTCTATTAGCATATAGGAATTCCGTGCATTTAAATACTAACGAAACACCAACGAGGCTTACGTTAAATAGAATCCTGAGATCAAGATTTGATCTAATCAGACCAAACCCATCACTGACCATACAAAAAATCAGGAAAGCAAGGTAAAATGTATAGAGGGGCCAAAACTCGATACTTAGAGGTAGGACAACTTGTGTTAGCTAGGAATTACCGAGGCAATTCTAAATGGGTAGGGGAAACTATTTTAAAAATCTTAAGTCCAATTTCATACTTAATTGAAACAAGTAATGGAACTTTGTGGAAACGTCACATAGACCAATTAATTGGCATGCAAAGTGAGTTAGATAACAATATTAGGGAACCGATAAATCCTGAGGATTTATTGTTACCTAATTCGAAAGAAACGGTAAATGAGTGACTGGTTGATGCTGAGAAACCAGCCAGCGGACCTCAATCTCCTAAAATTACATTTCCCACAGGGAGAAAACAAAAACAAACACCAGAGCGCTGTTATCCGGCACGGAAAAGAAAACCTGTCGAAAGACTGAATTTACAAATGAAGAAAAGTCCTAAGTTATGTTTTCCTTACGATTATCAATAATGTTTAAACTGCTTCAGGCACTTACTTAAATTAGGGATTGTTATTAATTTTATTTTAGTACCAAACTGCGTTAATCAATAGTTGAAAGTAACCCTAGAGGAACTGTGATGTAATAACCTCCAACTACAATAATCTATATTTAAGTTATCCATTATTCTTTTGTTGAGAGTACTTATTAATTTATAATTAATTAAATGATTTAATAAAGAAGGTACAACGCAGGAGCACTCCTGATCTTGAGATGTCCGCTGCTTAATTAGTTCCTAAGTTTGAGATTTGTGGGTTTATTGGAACTGAGATTGAAAACCCATAATTTATCAATATATTCGTTCGCGCATGCATTTTCACAGACTGAAGGAATGTGTGGTTATTACGTTTAGTCCATGAGAAACGTTTTTATTGTGCGGATGACAAATTTGTGGGAAAGGCGCGTTTTAAATTTAGCTTTATCGTTAACTACCGTGCAACATCGACGTATTCATTGCGAATGCGTGTTATTTGCAGGTGATTTTCCTATACTTCTGGGAAATACTAATGGGAAATTTTGATACCTGAAAACTTATTAATCCAAAAGAATTCAAATCAAGTTCAAAGTTTTAAAAGTTCGAAAACTCGAGAACTGCGAAATTTGTAAACTTGGAAACTTAAGATTTTGAAAAATTTGAAACTGAAAATTTATAAATCTAAAAAGTATAATTCAAGTTCAAAAGCTTGATACTTCAAAAACTCGAGAAGTGGAAAACTGAAACTTGGAAACTTGAAAATTTAAAACTTTAAAACCTGAAAACATAAAAACACGATAATCTGAAAATTTGGAACCTGAAACTTATAAATCAAAAAAAGTCAAGTTTCAAAAGCTTAAACGCTTCAAAAGTCGAGAACTACACAATGTGAAAGCTTTGAAAACATGAAAACTTGAAACCTGAAAACTTATAAATCCAAAAAATTCAAGTCAAAAACTTATAAGGTTCGAAAACTCAAAAACTAGACAACACGAAACTATAAACATGAAAACTTATAAATTCCAGAAATTCAAGTCGTTCAATACCTTAAAATTTGAAATCTCAAGAACTAGAACACCTGAAATTTAGAAACTTGAAGATTGAAGAACTTAAAGACTTGAAAACACGAAAACTTCAAAAAATTTAAAACTAGAAAACACAAAAAAGGGAAAATTTGATACCTGGAAACTTATAAATCCAAAAAATTCAAGTCAAGTTCAACGTTTTAAAAGTTTGAAAACTCAAGAACTACAAAATTTGAAATCTTGGAAACTTAAAATTTTGAAAACATTAAAATTTGAAACCTGAAAATTTATAAATCTAAAAAATATAATTCAAGTTCAAAAGCTTGATACTTGAAAACTCGAGAAGTGGAAAGCTGAAACTTGGAAACTTGAAAATTTAAAAACTTGAAAACATAAAAACATGATAACGTAAAAATTTGAAACTTGAAAGTTATAAATCCAAAACTCAAGTCAAGTTCAAAAGCTTAAAATCTCGAAACTCGGAAACTTAAAATCTAAAACTTAAATATTTGATAAACTGAAAATATGAAAACTTGAAACCTGATAACTTGCAAATCCAAAAATGCAAGTCTTGTTCAAAAGCTTAAAATTTCGAACACTCTACAACTAGAAACTATGAAACTTAATAACTATAATTTGAAAACGCGAAAACTTGAAACCCAAAACATTGTAAATCCAAAAAACTCAAGTAAAGTTCAAAAACTTGAAAACTCGAGAACTAAAAATCTAAAGCTTGACAACTTGAAACCTTGAAAGCTTGCAAACTTGAAAACGTGTCAACTTGAAACCTGAGAACTTTCAAAAAATTCAAATAAGGTTCAAAAGCTTAAAATTTCGAAAACTTAAGAACTAAAAACAAACTCGAAACACGAGCGAGAATGCAAAACTCTGGAAACTTAAAAATATGATAACTTTGATACGTGAAAAAACTTCAAAGTTTGAAGTTTTGAAAACCTGAAAACTTGAAAATCTGAACCGTACGACTTGAATACTTGAAAACTAGAAATTTGGAGAGATATAAATTCAACAAATTCTAGTCAAGTTTGAAAGTTTCACAGCTTGTAAACTCGAAAACTAGAAAGCATCAGGTTTGAAAACCTAAAACTTTACAACTTGACAACTTTGAAACTTGAAAACGTGATCATTTGGAACCTCAAAAGCTTAAAATCTCGAAACTCGGAAACTACACAACCTAAAACTTAAAAATTTGATAACTTGAAAATATGAAAACTTGAAACCTGAAAACCTATAAATCTAAAAATGCAAGTCTAGTTTGAAAGCTTAAAAGTTTAAAAACTTTAGAACTAGAAACCATGAAACTTGTGAAAACTTTAAACCCAAAATCTTGTAAATGCAAAAAACTCAAGTAAACTTCAAAAGCTTGAAAACTCGAGAACCAAAAAACCTAAAGCTTGACAACTTGAAAATTTGAAAGTTTGCAAACTTGAAAACGTGTAAACTTGACACCTGAGAACTTTCAAAAAATTCAAGTAAGGTTCACAAGCTTAAAATCTCGAAATCTTGCAAACTAAAAACATCTTGAAACACGAGCTGAGAATGCAAAACTTTGGAAACTTGAAAATATGATAACTTTGATACGTGAAAAAGCTTGAAAGTTTGAAGAATTGAAAACTTGACAACCTAAAAACTTGAAAATCTGATAACCGAACAACTTGAATACTTGAAAACTAGAAATTTGGAGAGATATAAATTCAACAAATTCTAATCAAGCTTGAAAGTTTCACAGCTTGTAAACTCGAAAACTAGAAAGCATCAGGTTTGAAAACCTAAAACTTTACAACTTGACAACTTTGAAACTTGAAAGCATGATCACTTGGAACCTCAAAAACTTAAAATCTCGAAACTAGGAAACTAGAAAATCTAAAACTTAAAAATTTGTTAACATGAAAATATGAAAACTTGAAACCTATAAACTTATAAATCCAAAAAAATACAAATCTAGTTCAAAAGCTTAAAAGCCTGAAAACTTTAGAACTAGAAACCATGAAACTTATGAAAACTTGAAACCAAAAACCTTGTAAATCCAAACAACTCAAGTAAAATTCAAAATCTTGAAAACTCAAGAACAAAAAAACCTAAAGCTTGACAACTTGAAATTTGAAAACGTATACACTTGAAACCTGAGAACTTTCGAAAAATTCAAGTAAGGTTCAAAAGCTTAAAATCTCGTAAACTTAAGAGCTAAGAACATCTCGAAACACGAGCTGAGAATGCAAAAACTTTGGAAACTTGAAAATATGATAATTTTGATACGTGAAGAAGCTTGAAAGTTTGAATAATTGAAAACTTGAAAACCTGAAAACTTGAAAATCTGAAAACTGTACAACTTGAATACTTGAAAACTAGAAATTTGGACAGGTATAAATCAACAAATTCAAGTCGTTTGAAAGCATCAGAGCCTGTAAACTCTAAAACTAGAAAGCATCAGACTTGAGAACATAAAACTTTACAACTTAACAACTTTGAATCTTGAAACCATGATCACTTGGAACCTCGAAAGCTTAAAATTTCGAAACTAGAAAACCTAAAACTTAAAAATTTGATAACTTGAAAATATGAAAACTTGATACCTGAAAACCTACAAATCTAAAAAATGCAAGTCTAGTTCGAAAACTCTAGAACTAGAAACCATGAAAAACTTGTGAAAACTTGAAACCCAAAACCTTGTAAATCCAAAAAACTCAAGGGAAGTTCAAAAGTTTGAAAACTCAACAACTAACAAACCTAGAGCTTGACAACTTGAAACCTTGGAAGCTTGCAAACTTGAAAATGTGTAAACTTGAAACCTGAAACCTTCAAAAAATTCAAGTAAGGTTCAAAAGCTTAAAATCTCGAAAACTTACGAACTAAAAACATCTCAAAACTTGAGCTGAGAATGCAAAACCTTGGAAACTTGAAAATATGATAACTTTGATGTGTGAAAAAGCTTGAAAACTTGAAAATCTGATAGCTGTCCAACTTGAATACTTGAAAACTTGAGATTTGGACATCATCATCATCACAGAAAAAACAGAAGAATTGGTAGAAAGACGCGTTTTAATCGACGATGTAAGGTCAGATCCCAAAATTCATAAACGATACAAATTAACGGTTTCTCTACTTGAACTACCCAACGGTTATTTGATCGAACCTTTAGATCAACTCGTAATATGTGGAAATGTTTCACGTTTACGTAGTAAGTCTACGGACTCGTATACAATCCAGTAAGCACAATTTGCTCATACTTAGCTCCTTTAGGTCCAAAGAAGACAGCTAGTTGTGCATGCTCGTTAGTTCCTTACAGACAAATCATTTAACTTTAAAAGCGAAGAATTTAAGTTCTATCTAGGTTAGTTAGACCAAATCGTCAGGCTCAAAGTCACTACAATTACAAAGCACAGGAAACGTAAAGCTTTACAGTTCACGAATACGAAAATAAGCCGTAATTTAAGGTTATAATAAAAGTAAGTAACAGTACATCAAATTTAAGGTATTTATAACATCTAACAATTTATTGTAGTTCGTGTATTTGAGCGTGATTTGGCCTTGTACAGATTTCCTTTTTTATTGTGTATGTTCTCTTTCTTGTATTAAACGGATCTAATTTAAAAGAAATTTAAGTGTTGCTCTTTGTGATGTGTTGCATCAGTTGGCCGATATAGAACAGCACGGTTTTACTATTTTTATGTATAATCTCTTATTGAGATGTGTGGTGTCGATGGCTTCTTTTATCGAAGAGTAGCTGCAGTTTAGCCATAGAGGTGCGAAAGCCTCTTAGGGATCTTGTCTGAAAAAAGCATTTTGTCCTAACAGTACAGTAACGTAGGGAGATCTTTAGCAGATATCAGACAACTATAGAAGTTTTACAGAATGATTTTTGAGAATTTTACGTAGAACAAAGGCTTGTGTTAGATTTTCGCTTGCCCAATTTAGCTTAGCTTGTATAATTAAGCGAATTGCAACATCAAGCAAGTCATTGGTTACAAAATATGGAACTTAACGGTGGTTTCACAAAATATTTTGCTACCAACAGGTTAGATTCGATAGAATACAGCCTTAGAATAACGTTGAAACTTATCTGGACCGCTGAGACCAATTTTGAACCGGTCTTAGGCTGACCTGGAGACTCAGCTGGATTTGATCGCTTTTGTCATACGGTTAAACCTTGAGAACCAATCTGTCGAGTGAAATCAAGATCATATCATGATTGGACCCAGTCAGAACGTTAATCAATTGAATATGCTGTTATAGTTTACGTCTGTTACAGGCCAAGGTATAACCGTTAAAGTCCCGCGCGTAATTGATAAGAGCCACTACGACAGTTGGCAACATAATAAACACGTGCATAATATTGCACAACAAGGTATTACGTCATTCTTGCGTCTCAAATTTGTATCACATACAAAAGAAAAAGATAAAATGTACTCACGTAAAATGTGGAGCTCTTCTTGCGACAGGATCTCGGCGTTAGTTAGGCGTGGGTCGGCCTTCGCCCTCGTCGAAACCAGATTTTCTGTCTTCCTTCTTCTTTTGTTGTAGCGATACGATAGAAATAAGGTAGGGAGTGATAAAAGGTACGATACAGAAAACCTACATTATCTGAAAGAGAAGACAAGATAAAAAGACGACACAGATCAACCTCATTGTTCGACGTCTCGTTGACTAGCCCCGTCGTGTCCGAAAAACGCGCACTTCCTTCCGCACTCCACGTCTGCGCATTCTCTGGCGCCGACGCAACTGTCTGAAGTAACGGAAATGTACGCACAAGTTTATTTTTTGAAATCTTGGCGCGATTTTAGTCACATAGAACAGAATAATCTGAGGAGCACCGAAGATAAGAAATACATTTTGCTCTAGGAATTTAATTATAGCAGGAAATGTAGCTTTACGTAAGGGTTGCACCATAACAAATTTAGAAAACCAATCGGTGACAACTAAAAGATTGCCTAACGTCAAAGGTAAATTGAGAGATACGCAAGTTCCATCTTGCCAAACCACCTGCGGGTTGTTTTAAGTTATTTAACCATGTGAGGGCTGCACAATTAGTAATTACTGTGAAATGTGTACCTTCAACATATCCTCTAACAACTCGAGAACTGAAAACCTAAAGCTTGACAACTTGAAAGCTTGCAAACTTGAAAACGTGTAAACTGAAACCTAAGAATTTTAAAAAAATTTAAGTACTTTCGAAAGCTTAAAATCTCGAAAACTTAAGAACTTAAAACATCTCGAAATACGAGCTGATGATGCAAAACTTTGGGAACTTGAAAATCTGACAATTTTACAACTTGAAAACATGAAAACTTGAAATTTAGACAGCTATAAATAAATTCAACAAATTCAAGTCAAGTTCAAAAACTTGAAAAGTCGAGAACTAAAAAACATAAACTTGACAACTTGAAAGCTTGCAAACTTGAAAACGTGTAAACTTGACACTTGAGAACTTTCAAACGTTCAAGTAAGGTTCGAAAGCCTAAAATCTCAAAAACTTAAGAACTAAAAACATCTCGAAACACGAGCTGAGAATGCAAAACTTTGGAAACTTAAAAATGTGATAAGTTTGATACGTGAAAAAGCTTGAAAGTTTGAAGATTTGAGAACTTAAAAACCTGAAAATCTGATAACTTTACAACTTGAATACTTGAAAACTTGAAAACTAAAAACCCAAAGCTTGACAACTTGAAAACTTGAAAGCTTACAAACTTGAAAACGTGTAAACTTGAAACTTGAAAAATTTGAAAAAATTCAAGTAGGGTTTGAAAGCTTAAAATCTCGAAAACTTAAGAACTAAAAACATCTCGAAACACGAGATGAGAAGGCAAAACTTTGGAAACTTGAAAATATGATAAGTTTGATACGTGAAAAAGCTTGAAAGTTTGAAGATTTAAAAACTTAAAAACCTGAAAACTTGAAAATCTGATAACTGTACAACTTGAATACTTAAAAACATGAAATTTGGATAGCTATAAATTCAACGAATTCAAGTCAAGTTTAAAAGTTTCACAGCTTGTAAACTCGAAAATTGGAAAGCATCAGGTTTGAAAACCTGAAACTATACAACTTGACAACTTTGAACCTTGAAAGCATGATCACTTGCAACCTCAAAAACTTAAAATCTCGAAACTCAAAAACCAGAAAACCTAAAACTTAAATGTTTTATAACTTGAAATTATGAAAACTTGAACCTGAAATCCTTCAAATCCAAAAAATATAAGTCTAATTCCAAAGCAACCATGAAACTTGTGAAAACTTGAAACCCAAAACCTTGTAAATCCAAAAATTTCAAGTCAAGTTCAAAAGCTTGAAAACTCGAGAACTAAAAATCGAACGCTTGACAACTTGACAACTTGAAAACTTGCACACTTGAAAACGCGTGAACTTGAAACCTGAGAACTTTCTAAAAATATAAGTAAGGTTCGAAAGCTTAAAATCTCGAAAACTTAAGAACTCAAAACGTCTAGAAATACAAGCTGAGAATACAAAACCTTGAAAGCATGAAAACATGATAACTTTGTTACGTGAAAATGCTTGAAAGTTTGAAGAATTCAAAACTTGAAGTACGTAGAAGAAAGGCTTGCCGAATTTAGCTTAAATTTTTATTTGTATAAGTAAGGGAATTGCGACATCAAACAAGTTATTGGTTGCAAAATATGGAACTTAACGGTGGTTTTACAATTTGTTTTTGCTACCAACAGATTTAACTTTAGAATAACATTGAAACTGATCAGGACCACCGGGACCAATTTTGTACCGGTCTATGGCTGATCTGGAGACTCAGATCGATTTGATTGCTTTTGTCAACGGTTAAACCTTGAGAACCAGTCGGGAATTTTGATTGAATGCGAGTGAAATCTGATCATATCATGATTGGACCCAGTTAGAACGTTAATCAATTGAATATGCAAGATTTTTTCATTCCAACGTTTATATTTTTATTCATCTTTTATACAGAATTGAAGAGAAAGTTTGTTTGGTAATGGTGGTGCTTGAATCTGGAGGACGACAAAATATTCCCACACGTTTGCTAACTGTCTTTGTGTTTACTGGGTTCAAACTCTTCGACCAAAGTCTAAATTAAAGGGTTAATTAGTACTCTTCGACTAGTAGAACACTACAAAGTTGCCCCTAAAGTATAGAGTTGTATTTGTAATTGAAACGTTTGCTGTTCGCAAGCCTTTTTGAACAAGGCGTATTGTGGATTGCAGGACTTCCAGTTTCGCCTAATTCTGCATTAAACGTCTTTCCCTAATAAATATTACCAAAAAAAGTGAATTTACGATAATTTTCCATTCTCTTACAATTGTAGATTATCAAAAAACTGCTAAATTTGACTTTAATTTTTTGGATTTATAAGTTTTAGATTCCAAATTTTCACATAATCGTGTTTATGTGTTTTCAAATTTTTAATGTCTCCCAATTTTAAAGTTTTTAAATTTTCAAGTTTCCAAGTTTTGGCTTTCTAGTTTCTCGAGAGTTCGAGCTTTTGAACTTGAATTATATTTTTTAGATTTATAAATTTTCAGGTTTCAAATTTTCACGTTTTTAAAATTTTAAGTATACAAATTTTCAAAATTTGCAGTTCTCGAGTTTGCAAGCTTTTAAAATTTTAAACTTGACTTGAATTTTTTTGGATTTTAAGTTTCCAGGTATCAAATTTTCCCATTTTTGTGTTTTTAATTTTAAATTCTTTCAAGTTTTGTGTTTTCAAGTCTTTATGTTCTTCAATTTTCAAGTTTTTAAAAGGTTTTCTAGTTCTCGAGTTTGCGAACTTTGAACTTCACCTGAATTTCTGGGCTTTTCATGTTTACAGTTTTATAGTTTCGTGTTGTCTAGTTTTCGAGTTTTCGAGCTTTTAAGTTTTTGGCTTCAAGTTTTTGGATTTATAAGTTTTCAGGTTTCAAGTTTTCATGTTTTCAAAGCTTTCACGTTTTGTAGGTCTCGACTTTTCAAGCTTTTAAGCTTTTGAAACTTGATTAAGTTTTTTGGATTTGTAAGTTTCAGGTTCCAAATTTTCACGTTATCGTGTTTTTATGTTTTCAAATTTTAAAGGTTCCCAATTTTAAAGTTTTTAAATTTTTAAGTTTCCAAGTTTTGGTGTCCCGGTTCTCCATATTTCGAGTTTTTGAACTTGAATTATATTTTTGAATTTATAAAATTTGAGTCAAGTTTTTAAATTTTTAAGTTTCCATGGTTTCTTTTTTTCTAGTTCTCAAGTTTTAATTTTTTAAACTTGAATTTGTTGAATTTATAACTGTCTAAATTTCAAGTTTTCATGCTATCAAGTATTCAAGTTGTAAAGTTATTAGATTTTCAAGTTTTCATTTTTTCAAGTTTTCAAACTTTCAAGATTTTTCACGTATCAAAGTTATCATATTTTCAAGTTTCCAAGGTTGTGCACTTTCAGCTCAAGTTTCAAGATGTTTTTAGTTCTTAAGTTTTTGAGATTTTAAGCTTTCAAACCTTACTTGAATTTTTTTCAAAGTTCTCAAGTTTCAAGTTTACACGTTTTCAAGTTTGCAAGCTTTCAAGTTGTCAAGCTTTAGGTTGTTTAGTTCTCGAATTTTCAAGCTTTTGAATTTTATTTGTTTTTTTGGATTTACAAGGTTTTGGGTTTCAAGTTTTCATATTTTCAAGTTATGAAATATTTAAGTTTTACGTTTTCTAGTTTCCTAGTTTCGAGATTTTAAGTTTTAGAGGTTCCAAGTGATCATGTTTTCAAGTTTCAAAGTTGTCGAGTTGTAAAGTTTCAGGTTTTCAAACCTGATGCTTTTTAGTTTTTGAGTTTACACGCTATGAAATTTTCAAACTTGACTTGAATTTGCTGAATTTATAGCTGCCCAAATTTCAAGTTTTCAGGTATTCAAGTTTTAAAGTTATCAGATTTTCAGGTTTTCAATTCTTCAAACTTTCAAGCTTTTTCACATATCATAGTTTCATATTTTCAAGTTTCCTAAGTTTTGCATTCTCAGCTCGCGTTTCGAGATGTTTTTAGTTATTAAATTTTTGAAATTTTAAGCTATCGAACCTTACTTGAATTTTTTGAAAGTTCTCAGGTTTCAAGTTTACCCGTTTTCAAGTTTGCAAGCTTTCAAGTTGTCAAGCGTTAGGTTTTTTAGTTCTCGAGTTTTCAAGCTTTTGAACTTGACCTGGGTTTTTTGGATTTACAAGGTTTTTAGGTTTCAAGTTTTCACAAGTTTCATGGTTGCTTTCGAATTAGATTTGTTTTCAGGTATTCAAGTTTTAAAGTTATCAGATTTTCAGGTTTTCAATTCTTCAAACTTTCAAGCTTTTTTATGTATCAAATTTATCATATTTTCAAGTTTGCAAGGTATTGCAGTGTCAGCTCAAGTTTTGATATGTTTTTAGTTTTCGAGATTTTAAGCTTTGGAAACTTTCTTAAATTTTTTGAAAGTTCTAAGATTTCAAGTTTACATGTCTTCAAGTTTGTAAGCTTTCAAGTTTTCAAGTTTCAAGCTTTAGGTTAAATAGTTCACGAGTTTTCAAGCTTTTAAACTTGACCTGAATTTGTTGAATTTATAGCTGTCCAAATTTCAAGTTTTTGTGTTTTCAATTATTCGTCGTAAAGTTATCAGATTTTCAAGTTTTCAAATCCTCAAAATTTCAAGCTTTTTTACGTATCTAAGTTATCATATTTTCAAGTTTCCAAAGTTTTGAATTTTCAGCTTGTTTCGAGATGCTTTTAGTTCTTAAGTTTTCGGTATTTTAAGCTTTCGAACCTTACTTGAATTTTTTGAATGTTCTCAGGTTTGAGGTTTACACGTTTTCAAGTTTGGAAGCTTTCAAGTTTTCAAATTGTCAAGCTTTGGGATTTTTAGTTCTCGAGCTTTCAAGTTTTTGACCTTGATTTGAATTTTTTGGTTTTACAAGGGTTTGGGTTTCAAGTTTTACAAGTTTCATGGTTGCTTTCGAATTAGACTTGCATTTTTGGAATTTGTAGGTTTTCAGGTTGTTTTCATATTTTTTAGTTATCAGATTTTTAATTTTTAGATTTTTTAGTTTCTAGTTTTCGAGTTTTGAGATTTTAAACTTTTGAGGTTCCATGTGATCATGTTTTCAAGTTTCAAAGTTGTCAAGTTGTAAAGTTTCAGGTTTTCAAACCTGATGCTTTCTAGTTTTCGAGTTTACAAGCTCTGAAACTTTCAAATCTGATTTGAATTTGTTGAATTTATAGCTGTCAAAATTTTAAGTTACAAGTATTCAAGTTGTAAAGTTATCAGATTTTCAAGTTTTCAGGTTTTCAAGTTTTCAAATCTTCAAAATTCCAAGCATTCTACATACCAAGGTTATCATATTTTCAAGTTTCCAAGTTTGCATTCTCAACTCATGTTTTGAGATGTTTTCAGTTTTAAGTTTCCTAGATTTTAAGTTTCCGAACCTTACTTGAATTTTTTGAAAGTTCTCCGGTTTCAAGTTTACACGTTTTCAAGTTTGCAAGCTTTCAAGTTTTCAAGTTGTCAAGCTTTAGGTTTTTTAGTTCTCGAGTTTTCAGGCTTCTAAACTTGACCTGAATTTGTTGAATCTTTTGCTGTCCAAATTTCAAGTTTATGTTTTCAAGTATTCAAGTTGTAAAGTTATCAGATATTCAAGTTTTCAGGTTTTCAAGTTTTCAAATCTTCAAAATTTCTAGCTTTTTCACGTACCAAAGTTATCATATTTCCAAGTTTCCAAAGCTTTGCATTTTCAGCTTGTGTTTCGAGATGCTTTTAGTTCTTAAGTTTTCGAGATTTTAAGTTTTCGAACCTTACTTGAATTTTTTGAAAGTTCTCAGATTTCAAGTTTACACGTATTCAATTTTGCAAGCTTTCTAATTTTCAAGTTGTCAAGCTGAAATGCCTAAACAATGTACGATCTTCAGTGACAAAAAGAAACTCAAACAGAATCAATGCCAATTTTAATTAATAAAATAATTTTTTGACCCACTTCAAACCCTCATTCAATCTCTCAATAACTACTTTTGGAATGTTTCTGCCGTTATGCGAATTGGTTCGTGACGATGATTTTGCAATATTTTTATTAAATAATAAATATTAATTCGAGCCTTCTGTAATATGACATAATAGCCTCTGATGGTGTGATTAATGGTTTTGTGTGTCACCGCGAGGTTATTTGCGGATCGTTGATTCATTTACAGCTATGGAGTGATTCTATAATTATCTCCTTGATTAACTAAGGGTTAAGGTCATTAAACTACAGAATTTTGGCACAATTCACTTACTAGGACCTGGCAATTTTTATTTCTGAAATGTTGGTATCTATCGCCATTATTAATGACGTGTTAATACGTTAATTAAAGTTAACAAGAAGACAATTTTATAAAGAGCAATTAATCACTGCTTCAAAGCTGTATACGAATTAAATAAAATTACAGTAACAGATATTTCAATTCGTTAATTGCTAATTAGTTACGGATAATTAGTTAAGCAGTAACCAGTTCCGTTAATTGCCAATTAGTTAAACAGTATTAATTATTACATAAATTAAAAATGGTAGGCGTAGTTTAGTTATTACATAATTGATAATTAGTTTAAATGACTTATTTAATCAATAACTAATTAAAGAAATATTAGGTTCATTAGTAATTGTTGCATAAATTAATATTTGTTTAACTAATTGTTAACGGAGTAATTTGCTGCTTTCACTAATTAGTTATTACATAATTAATAACTAGTTGAAGCAGTAAACAGTGCCACTAATTGCCAATTAGTTAAACAGTATCAATTACTCTTTCCATAAATTAAAAATTGGTTGGCGTAGTTCATTATTACATAACTGATAAATAGTTCAAGCAGTAAATGGTTTCAATAATCCATAACTATTTAAAGAAATATTAGCTTTAGCACATTACTGTTTGTCGGATAAATTAATTTGTTTAACTAATTGTTTATTAGTGAAGCCATTTACTGCTTTAACAAATTATTTATTCCATAATTATTAATTAGGTAAAGCAGTAAACAGTTCCACTAATTGCCAATTAGTTAAACAGTATTAATTATTACATAAATTAAAAATTGGTTGGCGTGGTTCCATTATTGCATAATTGATAATTAGTTCAAGTAGTAAATGATTCCAATAATCCATAACTAATTAAAGAAGTATAAGCTTTAGCACATTACTGCTTGTTGGATAAATTAATTTGTTTAACTAATTGTTCATTAGTGAAGCCATTTACTGCTTCCACTAATTAGTTATTCCATAATTAATAATTAGTTAAAGCAGTTAACACTTCCATTAATTGCCAATTAGTTAAACAGTATTAATTATTCCATAAATTAAAAATTGGTTGGCCTAGTTCATTATTACATAACTGATAAATACTTCAAACAGTAAATGAATCCAATAATCCATAACTAATTAAAGAAACATTTGCTTCAGCACATTACTGTTTGTTGGATAAATTAATTTGTTTAACTAATTGTTCATTAATGAAGCCATTTACTGCTTGAACAAATTAGTTACTCCATAATTAATAATTAGCTAAAGCAGTAAACAATTCCATTAATTGCTAATTAGTTAAACAGTATTAATTATTGCACAAACAATTATTGGTAGACGTAGTTTAATTATTACATAATTAGTTAAAGCAGTAAATGACTCCTTTAATCAGCAACTAATTAAAGAAATATTATCTTCATTAGTATTTGTTCGATAAATTAATATTTGTTTAACTAACGGAGTCATTTACTGCTTTCACTAATTAACTATTCCATAATTAATAATTAGTTAAAGCAGTAAACAATTCCACTAATTGCCAATTAATTTAGTTAAACAGTATTAATTATTCCATAAATTAAAAATTTGTTGGCGTAGTTCTTTATTGCATAACTGATGAACAGTTCAAGCAGTAAATGACTCAATTAATCCATAATTAATTACAGAAATGTTAGCTTCAACTCATTACTATTTATTGGAGGAATTAATTTGTTTAACTAATTGTTCAGTAATGGAACCATTTACTGCTTTAAAAAATTAGTTATTCCATAATTAATAATTAGCTAAAGCAGTAAACAGTTTCACTAATTGCCAATTAGTTAAACAGTATTAATTATTCCATAAATTAAAAATTGGTTGGCGTAGTTCATTATTAGATAACTGAAGAATACTTCAAGCAGTAAATGATTCCATTAATACATAACTAATTAAAGAAATATTTGCTTCAATACATTACTGTTTGTTGGATAAATTAATTTGTTTAACTAATTGTTTATTAATGAAGCCATTTACTGCTTCCACAAATTAGTTTTTCCATAATTAATAATTAGTTAGAGTTCCACTAATTACCAATTAGTTAAACAGTGTTAATTACTCCTTCCATAAATTAAAATTGGTTGGCGTAGTTCATTATTACATAACTTATAAATAGTTCAAGCAGTAAATGATTCCAATAATCCATAACTAATTAGAGAAGTATTAGCTTCAGCACAATACTATTTGTTGGAGGAATTAATTTGTTTAACTAATTGTTTATTAATGGAGCAATTTACTGCTTTAACTAATTAGTTATTCCATAATTAGTAATTAGTTTAAGCAGTAAATAGTTCCACTAATTGCCAATTAGTTAAACAGTATTAGTTATTACATAAATTAAAAATGGTAGCGTAGTTTAGTTATTACATAATTGATAATTAGTTTAAATGACTTCTTTAATCAATAACTAATTAAAGAAATATTAGGTTTATTAGTAATTGTTGCATAAATTAATATTTGTTAACGGAGTAATTTGCTGCTTTCACTAATTAGTTATTACATAATTAATAATTAGTTAAAACAATAACCAGTTCCACTAATTGTCAATTAGTTAAACAGTATTAATTATTACATAAATTAAAAATGGTAGGCGTAGTTTAGTTATTACATAATTGATAATTAGTTTAAATGACTTATTTAATCAATAACTAATTAAAGAAATATTAGGTTCATTAGTAATTGTTGCATAAATTAATATTTGTTTAACTAATTGTTAACGGAGTAATTTGCTGCTTTCACTAATTAGTTATTACATAATTAATAACTAGTTGAAGCAGTAAACAGTGCCACTAATTGCCAATTAGTTAAACAGTATCAATTACTCTTTCCATAAATTAAAAATTGGTTGGCGTAGTTCATTATTACATAACTGATAAATAGTTCAAGCAGTAAATGGTTTCAATAATCCATAACTATTTAAAGAAATATTAGCTTTAGCACATTACTGTTTGTCGGATAAATTAATTTGTTTAACTAATTGTTTATTAGTGAAGCCATTTACTGCTTTAACAAATTATTTATTCCATAATTATTAATTAGGTAAAGCAGTAAACAGTTCCACTAATTGCCAATTAGTTAAACAGTATTAATTATTACATAAATTAAAAATTGGTTGGCGTGGTTCCATTATTGCATAATTGATAATTAGTTCAAGTAGTAAATGATTCCAATAATCCATAACTAATTAAAGAAGTATAAGCTTTAGCACATTACTGCTTGTTGGATAAATTAATTTGTTTAACTAATTGTTCATTAGTGAAGCCATTTACTGCTTCCACTAATTAGTTATTCCATAATTAATAATTAGTTAAAGCAGTTAACACTTCCATTAATTGCCAATTAGTTAAACAGTATTAATTATTCCATAAATTAAAAATTGGTTGGCCTAGTTCATTATTACATAACTGATAAATACTTCAAACAGTAAATGAATCCAATAATCCATAACTAATTAAAGAAACATTTGCTTCAGCACATTACTGTTTGTTGGATAAATTAATTTGTTTAACTAATTGTTCATTAATGAAGCCATTTACTGCTTGAACAAATTAGTTACTCCATAATTAATAATTAGCTAAAGCAGTAAACAATTCCATTAATTGCTAATTAGTTAAACAGTATTAATTATTGCACAAACAATTATTGGTAGACGTAGTTTAATTATTACATAATTAGTTAAAGCAGTAAATGACTCCTTTAATCAGCAACTAATTAAAGAAATATTATCTTCATTAGTATTTGTTCGATAAATTAATATTTGTTTAACTAACGGAGTCATTTACTGCTTTCACTAATTAACTATTCCATAATTAATAATTAGTTAAAGCAGTAAACAATTCCACTAATTGCCAATTAATTTAGTTAAACAGTATTAATTATTCCATAAATTAAAAATTTGTTGGCGTAGTTCTTTATTGCATAACTGATGAACAGTTCAAGCAGTAAATGACTCAATTAATCCATAATTAATTACAGAAATGTTAGCTTCAACTCATTACTATTTATTGGAGGAATTAATTTGTTTAACTAATTGTTCAGTAATGGAACCATTTACTGCTTTAAAAAATTAGTTATTCCATAATTAATAATTAGCTAAAGCAGTAAACAGTTTCACTAATTGCCAATTAGTTAAACAGTATTAATTATTCCATAAATTAAAAATTGGTTGGCGTAGTTCATTATTAGATAACTGAAGAATACTTCAAGCAGTAAATGATTCCATTAATACATAACTAATTAAAGAAATATTTGCTTCAATACATTACTGTTTGTTGGATAAATTAATTTGTTTAACTAATTGTTTATTAATGAAGCCATTTACTGCTTCCACAAATTAGTTTTTCCATAATTAATAATTAGTTAGAGTTCCACTAATTACCAATTAGTTAAACAGTGTTAATTACTCCTTCCATAAATTAAAAATTGGTTGGCGTAGTTCATTATTACATAACTTATAAATAGTTCAAGCAGTAAATGATTCCAATAATCCATAACTAATTAGAGAAGTATTAGCTTCAGCACAATACTATTTGTTGGAGGAATTAATTTGTTTAACTAATTGTTTATTAATGGAGCAATTTACTGCTTTAACTAATTAGTTATTCCATAATTAGTAATTAGTTTAAGCAGTAAATAGTTCCACTAATTGCCAATTAGTTAAACAGTATTAGTTATTACATAAATTAAAAATGGTAGCGTAGTTTAGTTATTACATAATTGATAATTAGTTTAAATGACTTCTTTAATCAATAACTAATTAAAGAAATATTAGGTTTATTAGTAATTGTTGCATAAATTAATATTTGTTAACGGAGTAATTTGCTGCTTTCACTAATTAGTTATTACATAATTAATAATTAGTTAAAACAATAACCAGTTCCACTAATTGTCAATTAGTTTAACAGTATTAATTATTACACAAATTAAAAATTGATTGGCGTAGTTTATTATTACATAACTGATAAATACTTCAAGCAGTAAATGATACAATAATCCATAACTAATTACAGAAGGATTAGCTTCAGCACATTACTGTTTGTTGGATAAATTAATTTGTTTAACTAATTATTCATTAATGAAGCAATTTATGCTTTCATTAATTAGTTATTCCATAATTAATAATTCGTTAGAGCAGTAAACAGTTCCACTAATTTCTAATTAGTTAAACAGTTTTAATTATTACATAAATTAAAAATTTCTTGGGGTAGTTCGTTACTACATAACTGCTAAATAGTTCAAGCAGTAAATGGTTCCAACAATCGATAACTAATTAAAGAAATATTTGCTTCAGCACATTACTATTTGTTGGATAAATTAATTTGTTTAACTAATTGTTCATTAATGAAGCCATTTACTGCTTTAACTAATTATTTATTCCATAACTACTAATTAGTTGAAGCAGTAGACTATTCCATTAATTGATAATTAGTTAAACAGTTTTAATACAGTGTACGACACATTATTGGCGATCAGCGGTATACGGTGTACGATGAGCAATATACGACATACGACGTCGATGCGCTATACAGTTGAACGATGTGCGATATACCATATACGACATTTTACGTATACTTTGCATGAACGTTGCGCAGTAATAGACACACGTGGCACGTTATGCAATGTACGACATACCACGTGTGGTCAGCAGTGTACTATGTGCCTTGAGCGATATGTGATATACGATATGCGATATTACATATACTATATACGATTTACTCTATGCGACGCATGTTGCGAAACTATTTATATATGTTAAACGATGTAAATGCTATACTAGATACAATATGCGATATACGATGTAATGAATGGCATGCGATATACGATACACAGTAAACGATGATTTATATGCGATATACGATTTTGGAATGCGATATTTGATATACAATGTACATTGTGCTATTCATACGTGTCACACTGTACGATTTATATATTATACGATGTATGACATGCGATGAACGACGTTCGATGAGCGGTATGCGATATACAATATGCTGTACGATGTACGATATGCAATGTACGATGTAAAATGACTGACTTACGATATAGTATGCACTATAAACGACGATTTATCTACGATGTTCGATATGCGATATTTGACAACAATGTTCGATGTACACTGTGCTATGCCTGCTACATAGCACGTCTACGATATATATGTTGTATGTGCGATGTATGAGCTGCGATGAGCGACATACGATGTACGGTATGCCATGTTCAGTATGCGATATACGATATACGGTATGTGATGAGATATATACGATTTGCGATGCACAATGGGCGACTTCCGATTTGCCGTGTACGATGTGTGATCTCCAGTGTCTATGTGTGATGAACGATATACGGTGTTCGATGAGTGATATATCATATGTAACATTTTGCGTATACCATTCGATGGATGTTGCGCGCGGTAATACACATACCTGGTACGTTATACAATACACTCTATGCGATGTACAATGTACCACATGCGGTAAGTAATGTACAATTTTTGTACGTTCCACTGGAATAAATACACGTGGCACATTCAAATATAACCGATGTACATGTTACGCGATGTACTACATGCGATGTACGATGACCGGTATTCGTTATACGATGTGTGATAAAAGTTATACGATATACGACGCACAATGAACGATATTCGATATGCTGTGAATTATAAGTCATATACGATGATGATGTGTGATAAGCGATATACGATGTTCGATGTACGATGTGAATATTGAATGATGTACGATGACGATGTGTGATGAACGATATACGATTCGATGAGCGATATACTATATACGACGTTTACCGTACACTGTGCGATGGATGTTGCGCAGTAATAGACATACGTTGCTCATTATGCGATGTAGGATATATCACGTGCGGTAAGTAATGTACGATGTACCTTGAGCGATGTGCGATATGTGATGTATGACACACGATATTTCATATACATACGATTTACGCTGTAAGATGCATGTTGCGTTGCAATATACTTTGAACGATGTAAATGTTATACTAGGTACAATATGCGATAAACGATGAGTGGCATGCGATAAATGACGCGCGATGAACGATGATCTATATACAATATAAGATGTTTGATAAGCAATATTTGATATCCACTGTTTGCTGTGCTATGCATACGTGTCACACTATACTATATATGTTATACGATGTGCGATCTGCTATGAGCGGTATGCGATATACAATAAGCGACACGTCATTTATGCCGTACCATGTACTATGTACGATATACAATGTGCGATGTACAATGATTGACTTGCAATACACTATGCGCTATAAACGACGATCTACCTACGATGTTCGATATGCGATATTTGATAACGATGGTCGATGTACACTGTGCTATTCATGCTACACAGCAATCGATGGCACATTGTACTATGTATATTTTATATAATGTGCGATGTATAAGGTGCGAGAGCACGTTGTACGATGTACTGTATGCTATGTACGATGTACCACATGCGGTAAGTAATGTACGATGTATGTACGTTGCACCAGAATAAATACACGTGGCACATTCCACTAAAAGCGATGTACGACATGCGATACACATCGCTATACGATGTGTAATGAGAGATACACGATACAGGACGCACAATGAACTATATTCGATATGCTGTGAATGATATGCGATATACGATGTTCGATGTGCTATGTACGATGTGCGATATACCATGCACGGCGTTTAACGTACCCTGTGCGATGGATGTTGCGTAGTATTAGATTTATGTGACATGAACAGCAAATGATGTGTTTGTTATACCTTGCGCGACAAGAGCTGTACGACGTAAAGTGAGTAATATGCGATGTACGATGTGGGATGAACGATCCATATACGATGTTTGATATGCAATTATCAATATGCGGTATACGATAGATGGTGTGTGAGAGAAATATACAGTGTACGACACATAATGGGTGATCTTCGATATACGGTGTACGATGTGAGATATGACATACTATGACGATGTGCGATATACAATATACAACGTTTTTCGTATACTGTATGATGAATGTAGCGCAATAATAGACATACGTGGTACGTTATGCGATGTACGGTATGAGGTGAACGTTATACCATGCGCGGTCAGTAATGTACGATGTGCATTCAGCGTTCTGCGATATGTGATGTGCGATACACGATATTTTATATACTGTATTTATGCTGTGTGATGCATATTGCACAGCAATTATACGTTAAACGATCTAAATTTTGTAGAATATGCGATATACGATATATAATGAGTGGCATGAAATGTACCATATGCGACGTTTCACGTTTACTGTTCGTTGAATGTTGCGCAATAATAGACATTTGTGGCATATTATGCGATGTGCGATTCACCACGTGCGGTAAGTAATGTACGATTTGCCTTGAGCGATATGATATGTGATGTGCGATACACGATTTACGCTATGAGACATATGTTGCGCAGCAATAGATGTAAATGTTTTACTATGAACAATGTGCGATATACGATGTATAATGAGTGGCATGCGATATACGATGCGCGATGAATGATGATCTATATACGATGCATGATGTTTGATACGCGATATGTCATACATACGATGTACGCTGTGCTGTGCATACGTCTCACACTGTACGATGTATATGTTATACGATGTACTATGTATGACATGCGACGAGCCACATACAATGAGCGGTATGCGATATACAACAAGCGATACATGCACGATTTACGGCAAGCAATGAACGATGTACAATGGCTGACTTGCGATGTACCATACGCTATAAACGACGATCTACAATGTTCGATGTGCGATATTTGATAACAGTGTTTGATGTACACTGTGCTATACGTGTTAGAGTGGCATATTGTACGATGTATATGTTATATGATGTGCGATGTGTGGCGTGCGATGGGTGACATACGAAGTACGATATGCGATGTTCAGTATGCGATGAAAAATATACGATCTTCGATTTGCGGTGTACGATATGTGTTGAACGATTACGATGTTCGATGAGCGATATACTATGTACGAAGTGCGATATACCATATATAACGCTTTATGTATACCATGCGAAGGATGTTGCGCTGCAATAGACATACCTGGCACGTTATACGATTTACTGTATACAATGTACGATGTATCACATATGGGAAGTAATGTACGATGTGATGTGCGATACGCGATTTACGCTGTGCGCTGCCTGTTATGCAGTGTCAGTGTCACATTGTACGATAAACGAGTTGAATGTTATGTTGTACGAAATGCGATGTACAATGACTGACATGCGATATTTGATATACGAAATATGCTGTGCTGTAAATGTTGCACAGTAATACATATACGTATTACATTACTATGTATATGTCCTACGGTGTACGGTATGCGATATGCGATAAGCAATATGTCGTGTATGCTGTATTATGAATAGTATACGATGTACGATATGCGATATACGTTATTGGATATATTATGTACGATTTGAGCCATGTGATGTATATTGCGCACATTGTACGATAAGCAAGGTATACGTTATACGATGCACGATGTGTGATATTCGATGTACGACGTTCGATGAACTCTGTCTGATGTATGTTGCGCAGTCTTAAGATATATATGACACGTTGACATTTAATGAGCGATATGTGGTATGCAATGTGCGATATGACAAATATGACGGGCGATATACGATGTACTCGATACGATGTATGTTGCGCCACGTGGCACATTTTGCGACATGCGATATACGATGAGCGGTATTCGCTACACCATATGCGATGAAAGATAAACGATACACGACGTACAGTGAGCGATATTCGATATGCTGTGAATGGTGAGTGATATACGATATTGACGTGTGATAAGCGATGTTCGATGAGCGATGTACGATGTGCGATATATCATATACGACGTTTAACGTACCATGTGCGATGGATGTTGCGCCGTAAGACATACATGGCACGTTATACAATAAACGATGTGTTATGTTATACTATGCACGATATGAGATGTACAATGTACAGTGAGTGACATGCGATATACGATGAATGATGTTCGATATGCGATATTCGATCTGTCGTTTTTGTACGCTGTGCTGCGCACACTATACGATGTATGATGTATAACGCGATGTGCGATGTACGATATGCAGTGAGCGATATGCGATACACCTTATCAATAATAATAATAAACAACGTGTATGTTATACTATGCATGATATGAGATGTACGATGTAAATTGAGTGACATGCAATATGCGATGAATGATGTTTGATATGCGATATTCGATGTGTCGTTCTTGTACGCTGTGCTGCGCACACTGTACGATGTACGATGTATAACGTGATGCACGATGTACGATATGCAGTGAGCGATATGCGATATAGCTTATCAATAATAATAATAAACGACGTGTATGTTATACTATGCACGATATGAGATGTGCGATGTACAGTGAATGACATGCGATATGCGATGAATGATTTTCGATATGCGATATTCGATGAATCGTTCTTGTACGCTGTTCTACGCACACTATACGATGTACGATATGCAACGCAATGCGCGATGTACGATATGCAGTGAGCGATATACGATTTACCTTATCAATAATAATAATAAACGACGTGTTTGTTATACTATGCATGATATGAGATGTGCGATGCACAGTGAGTGACATGCAATATGCGATGAATGATGTTCGATATGCGATATTCGATGTATCGTCTTTGTACGCTGTGCTACGCACACTATACGTTGTACGATGTGCATTGCGATGCGCGATGTACGATATGCAGTGAGCGATATGCGATATACCTTATCATTAATAATAATAAACGACGTATATGTTATCCTATGCACAATATGAGATGTGCGATGTACAGTGAGTGACATGCGATATGCGATGAATCATGTTCGATATGCGATATTCGATGTATCGTCTTTGTACGCTGTGCTATGCACACTATACGATGTACGGTGTGCAATGCGATGCGCGATGTACGATATGCAGTGAGCGATATGCGATATACCTTATCATTAATAATAATAAACGACGTATATGTTATACTATGCACAATATGAGATGTGCGATGTACAGTGAGTGACATGCAATATGCGATGAATGATTTTCGATATGCGATATTCGGTGTATCGTTCTTGTACTCTGTGCTACGCACACTATACGATGTACGATGTATAACGCGATACGCGATGTACGATATGCAATGAGCGATGTGCGATATGCGATATATACGCGATGTGGTGTATATTTCGAAATAGTAAATGTGCGATATGTGGTATTCGATGAACGCTGCGCAGTAATACGTAGTACGTTGTGCGATATAGATGTTATAGAATGTACGGTGATTGACATTCAATGAGCGATATGCGATTGGATCTAAACGACGCTTGTACATGTACCCACGACTGCTACCCATTTATTAGACTACCCGCCCCAGATACGCCGTAACCGAACCTAACTATTCAACCCTGATGTTTTGTAATAAAATTTTCGCGTGCAAAATGGCGCCGATTGATTCCTCCTGCGCTCATTTATTACAAACAAAGATCGCCTTGAGCATGTGTACGTTAAAGATCAAAGATAGCTCAGTAGGAGTAATTAAAGCAAGGCCACGGACGCTTGAATAAACAAGGCAAGAAATTCCGATTGTCGGAATCGATATAGAGTATGAATAATAATAACAATCCGCGTCTTAAATTAATAAACAACGCTTTTTTAGACCCTGTGAAGTAGTGCCTAACGTCGCCGCTTTGTCTCAGCTATAACAAATTTCACGGTTGGTGCCCCTGGCTTCTGTATTTTACACGACAGGATCATTTATTGGATCGGAAAGAAATCAGTTGCAGCGTTTTTCTCATGTGATACAGCTTTCTAAGCAGTCCTTCAACCGTATCACTTTTTATAGCCTTAAGCTCGAATAAATTTACAACCTTGACACTATAAAAACGTAAATTAAGAGTGCGATAACCTAACTTTAATCTGTTTTACACCGGATGTGATGCAGGTGCAGTCAACCGGAAGTAGGAATTTTAAAATTTTATTGTGGTTTGGATCAGAAGCACGTTGATTTACTGTAGCAATGACGGAGTGAGGCGTGAGGCGCGAGGAACATCTAACAGTACAGAATTCCTTAAAATCGACACGGTCAACTTGATTTTTGCGTGACCGTTCGGGCTTTTTGCAGAAACCGCTAAATTAATTTCGCGCAGTTAAACTTACACAAATACCGGTGGTTTCTTGAGTTCAAAACTAATTTATAAGTAAATAAACAGCCTGTAAAAAGATTCGCGAAGAGAATCGCAGGCATTTGCTGCTCTCATAAACGGTGTGGATATGAATTCTGCATCTTACTAACGTTTTCAATCTAAAATAAAGGTTAGAAGTAAGAAATTCTCTAGACAATTTCAGAGATTTTCAAGTCAACTCAGACTCTTAAAAAAAATTTAAGAGGGAGCCTGTCCGAATCTTGAAACTTACTTAGTCGCCACCTAGTGGGCAAGCACTTAACAAATGTAGTGTGATTGTGGGCGTGTCTTAAACAATGACTCAATCTTGAGCGCTTGCTCCGTACGTTTCAGCTACTGCGACCCTTTCTATGACCTTGTGCGCGCTTAACTTCACTTCAACTTCGACGAGCGTAACTTAAGCAATGACTCAGTTGTCTACTTCAGCGTACATTGTTTCAATTTTGTGCGCACTTAACTATACTTTAACACGTCAAACTTTTACTTCTAGGGCTGGATCGATATGTAACTCAACCAGGGGCTCAATCACGCGAACTTTACTATTACGTTTCAACTACTACGACCCATTCGAGGATATCTATATTTTGGGCGCACTTAACTCAACTTCCACGCACCAGGTTTCAATTTCGACGAGCGTAACTTAAGCAATGGCTCAATTTTTTACTTTAGCATACATTGTTTCAATCTTGTGCGTACTTAACTCTACTTTAACACGTCAAACTTTTACTTCTAGGGCTCGATCGATATGTAACTCAACCAGGGACTCAATCACGCTCACTTTACTATTGCGTTTCAACTACTACGACCCATTTGAGGATATTTATATTTTGCGCGCACTTAACTCAACTTCCACGCACCAGGCTTCGATTTCGACGAGCGTAACTTAAGCAATGACTCAGTTGTCTACTTCAGCGTACATTGTTTCAATTTTGTGCGCACTTAACTCTACTTTAACACGTCAAACTTTTACTTCTAGGGCTCGATCGATATGTAACTCAACCAGGGCCTCAATCACACGCACTTTACTATTGCGTTTCAACTACTACGACCCATTCGAGGATATATATATTTTGCGCGCACTTAACTCAACTTCCACGCACCAGGCTTCGATTTCGACGAGCGTAACTTAAGCAATGGCTCAATTTTTTACTTTAGCATACATTGTTTCAATCTTGTGCGTACTTAACTCTACTTTAACACGTCAAACTTTTACTTCTAGGGCTCGATCGATATGTAACTCAACCAGGGACTCAATCACGCTCACTTTACTATTGCGTTTCAACTACTACGACCCATTTGAGGATATTTATATTTTGCGCGCACTTAACTCAACTTCCACGCACCAGGCTTCGATTTCGACGAGCGTAACTTAAGCAATGACTCAGTTGTCTACTTCAGCGTACATTGTTTCAATTTTGTGCGCACTTAACTATACTTTAACACGTCAAACTTTTACTTCTAGGGCTCGATCGATATGTAACTCAACCAGGGCCTCAATCACGCGCACTTTACTATTGCGTTTCAACTACTACGACCCATTTGAGGATATTTATATTTTGCGCGCACTTAACTCAACTTCCACGCACCAGGCTTCAATTTCGACGAGCGTAACTTAAGCAATGACTCAGTTGTCTACTTCAGCGTACATAGTTTCAATCTTGCGCGCACTTAACTCCACTCAACTTACCAAGTTTTAATTTCGACGTGTAACTTAAGCAATGACTCAGTTTTCTATTTCAGCGTACATAGTTTCAATCCTGTGCGCACTTAACTCTACTTTAACGCTTCAAGCTTTTACTTGTAGGACTCGATCGATATATAACTCAACTAGGGACTCAATCGCGAGCACTTTACTATTGCGTTTCAACTATTACGACCCTCTCGAGGGATCTATATCTTGCGCGCACTTAACTCAACTTCCACGCACCAGGTTTCAATTTCAACGAGCGTAACTTAAGCAATGACTCTGTCGTCTACTTCAGCGTACATAGTTTCAATTTTGTGCGCACTTAACTCTACTTTAACACGTCAAGTTTTTACTTCTAGGGCTCGATCGATATGTAACTCAACCAGGGCCTCAATCACGCGCACTTTACTATTGCGTTTCAACTACTACGACCCATTCGAGGATATCTATATTTTGCGCGCACTTAACTCAACTTCCACGCACCAGGCTTCGATTTCGACGAGCGTAACTTAAGCAATGACTCAGTTGTCTACTTCAGCGTACATTGTTTCAATTTTGTGCGCACTTAACTATACTTTAACACGTCAAACTTTTACTTCTAGGGCTCGATCGATATGTAACTCAACCAGAGCCTCAATCACGCGCACTTTACTATTGCGTTTCAACTACTACGACCCATTTGAGGATATTTATATTTTGCGCGCACTTAACTCAACTTCCACGCACCAGGCTTCAATTTCGACGAGCGTAACTTAAGCAATGACTCAGTTGTCTACTTCAGCGTACATAGTTTCAATCTTGCGCGCACTTAACTCCACTCAACTTACGCAAGTTTTAATTTCGACGATGTAACTTAAGCAATCGCTCAGTTTTCTATTTCGGCGTACATAGACCGTGACACTATTTCAATTGTCTTTAGGACTCGATCGATATAACTCAACTGCATCGCGCACTTTACTATTGCGTTTCAACTATTACGACCCTTCGAGGTATTATATCTTGCGCGCACTTAACTCAACTTCCACGCACCAGGTTCATTTCAGACGTCAGCGATCGTCTACTTCAGCGTACATAGTTTCAATTTTGTGCGCACTTAACTCTACTTTAACACGTCAAGTTTTTACTTCTAGGGCTCGATCGATAGGTAACTCAACCAGGGCCTCAATCACGCGCACTTTACTATTGCGTTTCAACTACTACGACCCATTTGAGGATATTTATATTTTGCGCGCACTTAACTCAACTTCCACGCACCAGGTTTCAATTTCGACGAGCGTAACTTAAGCAATGACTCAGTGTCTACTTCAGCGTACATGTTTCAATTTTGTGCGCACTTAACTCTACTTTAACACGTCAAACTTTTACTTCTAGGGCTCGATCGATATGTAACTCAACCAGGGCCTCAATCACGCGCACTTTACTATTGCGTTTCAACTACTACGACCCATTTGAGGATATTTATATTTTGCGCGCACTTAACTCAACTTCCACGCACCAGGCTTCGATTTAGACGAGCGTAACTTAAGCAATGACTCAGATGTCTACTTCAGCGTACATTGTTTCAATTTTGTGCGCACTTAACTATACTTTAACACGTGAAACTTTTACTTCTAGGGCTCGATCGATATGTAACTCAACCAGGGCCTCAATCACGCGCACTTTACTATTGCGTTTCAACTACTACGACTCATTTGAGGATATTTATATTTTGCGCGCACTTAACTCAACTTCCACGCACCAGGCTTCGATTTCGACGAGCGTAACTTAAGCAATGACTCAGATGTCTACTTCAGCGTACATTGTTTCAATTTTGTGCGCACTTAACTATACTTTAACACGTGAAACTTTTACTTCTAGGGCTCGATCGATATGTAACTCAACCAGGGCCTCAATCACGCGCACTTTACTATTGCGTTTCAACTACTACGACCCATTTGAGGATATTTATATTTTGCGCGCACTTAACTCAACTTCCACGCACCAGGCTTCGATTTCGACGAGCGTAACTTAAGCAATGACTCAGTCGTCTACTTCAGCGTACATTGTTTCAATTTTGTGCGCACTTAACTATACTTTAACACGTCAAACTTTTACTTCTAGGGCTCGATCGATATGTAACTCAACCAGGGCCTCAATCACGCGCACTTTACTATTGCGTTTCAACTACTACGACACATTTGAGGATTTTTATATTTTGCGCGCACTTAACTCAACTTCCACGCACCAGGCTTCGATTTCGACGAGCGTAACTTAAGCAACGACTCAGTTGTCTACTTCAGCGTACATTGTTTCAACCTTGTGCGCACTTAACTCTACTTTAACACGTCAAGCTTTTACTTGTAGGACTCGATCGATATGTAACTCAACTAGGGACTCAATCGCGTGCACTTTACTATTGCGTTTCAACTATTACGACCCTTTCGAGGGTATTTATATCTTCCGCGCACTTAACTCAACTTTCACGCACCAGGTTTCAATTTCGACGAGTGAAACTTAAGCAGTGACTCAGTCGTCTACTTCAGCGACATTGTTTCAATCTTGTGCGCACTTAACTCTACTTTGATATGTCAAGCTATTACCTCTAGGACTCGATCGATATGTAACTCAACCAGGGATTCAATCGTGTGCACTCTACTATAGCGTTTCAACTATTACGACCCATTCGAGGTGAAACTCAAACAAAAAGTAAATCTTGCGTGCACTTAACTTCACTCAACGTACCAGATTTCAATTCGACGAGTGTAAGTTAGCAATAACTCAGTTTTCTATTTCAGCGTACATTGTTTCTATCTTGTGCGCAATTAACTCAACTTTAACACGTCAAGCTTTTACTTCTATGACTCGATCGATATGTAACTTAACCAGGGACTCAATCGTGTGCACTTTACTACTGCGTTTCAACTATTACGACCCATTCGAGGTGAAACTCAAACAATAACTATATCTTGCGCGCACTTAACTCAACTTCCACGCATCAGGTTTCAATTTCGACGAGCGTAACTTAAGCAATGACTCAGTTGTCTACTTCAGCGTACATAGTTTCAATCTTGTGCGCACTTAACTGTACTTTAACACTTCAAGCTATTACCTCTACGACTCGATCGGTATGTAACTTAACCAGGGACTCAATTACGTGCACTTTACTATTGCGTTCCAACTATTACGACCCATTCGATGTGAAACTCAAACAGAGACTAAATCTTGCGCGCACTTAACTTCGCTCAACGTACCAGGTTTCAATTTCGACTATTCTAACTTAAGCAGTGACTCAATTGTCTACTTCAGCGTACAAGTTTTTACTTCTAGACTTCGATCCATATGTATCTTAATCAGGGACTCAATCGTGTGCACTTTTGCGTTTCAACTATTACGACTCATTCGAGTTGAAACTCAAACAGTGACTAAATTTTGCGCGCACTTAACTTTATTTCAGCGTACTAGGTTTCAACTTCGATGAGTATAACTTAAGCAATGACTCAGGTGTGTACGATAGCGTGCCTGAAGACCCTAGTTGAAGCTAGCTTTTGTAAGTTTTCAAAGCTAGCTTGTCTCTTAAAAACCGTTCGTAGCGTTGTTCAGAATTAAATTTGAACAGTATGCTCTGGTAACTTTTTGATGCCCGTGCGGTTAGCTACAAGCTAGCTAGAAGTATGTTGAAATAATTCACTTACGAATGAGATATCCGTACTAGCTACAAGCTTGCATAAAGTAGTTGCTGTAAGCTGAAATCACTCGCTTACGAATGAGATTCCCATGCGACTAGCTACAAGCGGAATGAAATATGCTGACGCTAGCCGAAATTGCTCGTTACGAATGAGATACCCGTGCCACTAGGTAAAAGCTGGCATTATATAGTTAAATTAAGCTGAAATCACTCGCTTACGAAAGAGATACCCGTGCAACTAACTACAAGTTGACTTAAAATGGTTAAAGTAAGCTGAAATCGCTTTGTTACTAATGAGATACCTGTGCGACTAGCTAAGAGCTGGCTTAAAGTAGTCAAAGTAAGCTGAAATCACTCGCTTATGAATGAGATATCCATGCGACTATCTAAAGCTTGCTTAAAGTAGTTGATGCAAGCTGAAATCGCTCGCTTGCGAATGAGATACCCGTGCAACTAGCTACAAGTTGGCTTAAAATGGTTAAAGTAAGCTGAAATCGCTCGGTTACGAATAAGATATCCGTGCGACTAACTAAGAGCTGGCTTAAAGTAGTTAAAGTAAGCTGAAATTAGTCGCTTACGAATGAGATATCCGTGCGACTAGCTACAAGCTGGCTTAAAATAGTTGATTCAAGCTGAATTCGCTCGCTTACGAATGAGACTGCGACCAGCTACAAGATGGCTAAAAATAATTCATGCAAGCTGAAATCGCACGCTTATGAATGAGATACCAGTGCAACTAGCTACAAGATTGATTAAAATAGTTAAAGTAAACTGAAATGACACGGTTACGAATGAGATACCTGTGCGACTAGCTAAGAGCTGGTTAAAAGTAGTTAAAGTAAGCTGAAATCACTTGCTACGAATGAGATATTCGTTCGACTAGCTACAAGCTTGTTTAAAATAGTTGATGCAAGCTGAAATCGCACGCTCATGAATGAGATACCAGTGCGACTAGCTACAAACTTGCTTAAAATAGTTGATACAAGTTGAAATGAGATACCTCTGCGACTAGCTAAGAAATGGCTTAAAGTAATTAAAGTAGGCTGAAATCACTCGCTTACGAATGAAATATCCGTTCGACTAGCTATAAACTGGCTTAAAATAGCTGATGCAAGCTGAAATCACACGCTCATGAAGGAGATACCTTGCGACTAGCTACAAACTTGCTTAAAGTAGTTGACGCAAGCTGAAATCGGTCGCTTACGAATGAGATACCCGTGCGACTACGTAAAAACTTGCTTAAAATAGCTAATGCAAGCTGTAAGGAGATACCCGTGCGACCAGCTAAGAGCTGGCTGAAAGTAGTTAAAGTAATCTGAAATCACTCGCTTACGAATGAGATACACGTTCGACTAGCTACAAACTGGCTTAAAATAGCTGATGCTAGCTGAAATCACAACTCACGAATGAGATATTAGTGCGACTAGTTACAAACTTGCTTAAAATAGTTAAAGTAAACTGAAATCGTTCGGTTACGAATGATATATCCGTGCGACTAGCTACAAGCTGGCTTAAAATAGTTGATGCCAGTTGAAATCACTCGCCTACGAATGAGATATCCATACGACTAGCTAAATTTGCTTAAAGTAGTTGATGCAAGCTGAAATCGGTCGCTTACTAATGAGTAGCTACAAGCTGGTTTAAAATTGTTGATTCAAGCTGAAATCGCTCGCTTACGAATGATTCCCGTGCCACTAGCTAAAGCTTGCTTAAAGTAGCTGATGCAGTTGAAATCGCTCGCTTACGAATGAGATACCCTTATGGCTAGCAAAGAGCAGGTTTAAAGTAGTTATAGTAAGCTGAAATCGCTTGCTTACGATTGAGATACCCGTGCGACTAGCTACAAGCTTGTTTAAAATAGTTAATGTAAGCTAAAATCACCCCATACAAAAGATATTTGTGTGAGTAGCTACAAGCTGGCTTATCATTGTTAATGTAAGCAAAAATCGCTAGGTTACAAGTGGGATACTCATGCGACTAGCTACAAGCTGGATTAAAGTAGTTAATGTAAACTGAAATCACTCGCTTACGAATGAGATACCCGTGCGACTAGCTACAAACCGGCTTAAAATAGTTGATACAAGATGAGATCACTCGCTTACGAATAAGATACTCGTGCGGCTAACTACAATCTGGCCCGAAATAATAAAAGTAAGCTGAAATCGCTCGATTACAAATGAGATACATGTGAGACTAGTTACAAGCTGGCTTAAAATAGTTGATGATAGCTGAAATAGTTCGGTTACGAATGAGATACCCGTGCGACTAGCTGCACGCTGGCGTAAAATAGTTGATGCAAGCTGAAATCACTCGCTTACGAATGAGATACTCGTGCGACCAGCTAGAAACTGGTTTAGAGTAGTTGATGCAAGCTGAAATTGCTCGCTTACGAATGAGGTATCCGTGCGACTAGGTACTAGCCTGCTTAAAATAGTGAAAGTAGGCTGAAATCGCTCGGTTGCCAATGAGATACCCTTACGACTGGCTACAAGCCTGTTTAAAATAGTTGATGCAAGTTGAGGTCGCTCGGTTACCAATGAGATACCTGTGCGACTAGCTACAAGCTTGCTTAAAATACTTGATGCAAGCTGAAATCGCTCGGTTACGAATGAAATACCTTTGTGACTAGCTACAAGCTTGCTTAAAATACTTGATGCAAGCTGAAATCGCTCGGTTACGAATGAAATACCTTTGTGACTAACTACAAGCTGGCTTAAAATAGTTGATGCAAGCTGAAATCTCTCGGTTACCAATGAGATGCCCGTGCGACTAGCTAGAAGCTTGCTTAAAGTAGTTAATGCAAGCTAAAATCACTCCTAACGGAAGAGATATTCGTGCGACTAGCTACAAGCTGGCTTAAAATAGTTGATGCAAGCTGAAATCGCACGGTTACGAATGAGATACCCTTTCGACTAACTACAAGCTTGCTTAAAGTAGTTAATGCAAGCTAAAATCACGCCGAACGAAAGAGATATTCATGCCATAACTACAAGCTGGCTTGAAATAGTTAAAGTTAGCTGAAATTGCTCGGCTACGAATGAGATATTCATACGACTAGCTACAAGATGGCATAAAATTGTTAAAGTAAGCTGAAATCACTCGCTTACGCAAAAAGTACCCGTGCGACTTGCTAGAAGCTAGTTTAAAACAGTTGAAGCAAGCTGAAATCATTTGCTTACGAATGATGTGCGACTAGCTAAGAAGCTGGCTTTAAATAGTTAACTGAAGCTCAAATCACTTGCTTACGAATGAGATACTCGTGCGACTAGCTACAAGCTAGCTTAAAATTGTTGATTCAAGTATAAATCGATTGCTTACGAATGACACATTTGGGACTAGCTACAAGATGGCTTAAAGCAGTTGTTGCACGCTGAAATCGCTCGGTTACGATTGAGATATTCGTGCGACTAGCTAGAAGCTTGCTTAAAGTAGTTAATGCATGCTAAAATCACGCCTAACGAGAGACATATTCGTGCCATAGCTACAAGCTGGCTTAAAGTAGTTAAAGTTAGCTGAGATCGCTCGGCTACAAATGAGATATTCGTGCGACTAGCTTCAAGCTGGTATAAAATAGTTAAAATAAACTGTAATCACTCGCTTACGAATGAGATATGCGTGCGACTAGCTACAAGCTAGCTTAAAGTAAATCATGCAAGCTGAAATTACTCGGTTACGATTGAGATACTCTTGTGACTAGCTACAAGCCGGCTTAAAATAGTTGATGCAAGCTGAAATCGATCGGTTATCAATGAGATACCCTTGCGATTAGCTACCAACTTGCATAAAATAGTTGAAGCAAGCTGAAATCACGCCTAACGAAAGACATATCCGTGCCATAGCTACACGCTGGCTTAAAATAGTTAAAGTTAGCTGAAATCGCTCGGCTACGAATGAGATATAAATACGACTAGCTACAAACTGGCATAAAATAGTTAAAGTAAACTGAAATTACCCGCTTACGAATGAGATATACGTGCGACTATCTACAAGCTAGCTTAAAGTAATTGATGCAAGCTGAAATCGCTCGGTTACGATTGAGCTACTCTTGAGATTAGCTACAAGCCGGCTTATAATAGTTGATGCAAGCTGAAATCGCTCGATTACAAATGAAATACCCGTGCGATTAGCTAGAACCTTCCTTAAAGTAGTTAATGCAAGCTAAAATCACGCCTAACGAAAGACATCCGTGCCATAGCTACACGCTGGCTTAAAATAGTTAAAGTTAGCTGAAATCGCTCGGCTACAAATGAGATATCCGTGCGACTAGCTTGAAGCTAGTATAAAATAGTTAAAGTAAGCTGAAATCACTCGCTTACGAAAAAAGTACCAGTGCGACTAGCTAGAAGCTGGTTTAAAATACTTGAAGTAAGCTGAAATCGCTCGCTTACGAATGAGATACTCGTGTGATTAGCTACAAGCTGGCTTAAAATAGTTGATGCAAGCTGAAATCGATCGGTTATCAATGAGATACTCTTGCGACTAGCTACAAACTGGCTTAATATAGTTGAAACAAGCTGAAATCATTTGCTTACGAATGAAATATTCGTGCGACTAGCTAAGAGCTGGCTTTAAATAGTTAACTGAAGCTCAAATCACTTGCTTACGAATGAGATACCCGTGCGACTAGCTACAAGCTGGATTGAAATTGTTGATTCAAGCCGAAATCGCTTGCTTACGAATGACACATGTGCGACTAGCTACAAGCTGGCTTAAAGCACGCTGAAATCGCTCGCTTACGAATAAGCTATTCGTGCGACTATTTAGAATCTGACTTAGAATAGTATAAGTAAGCTGAAATAGCTAGGCTACGAATGAGATACCCGTTCGACTAGCTACAAGCTAGCTTCAAATAGTAGTTGAAATCGCTTGCTTACGAATGAAATACCTGTGCAACTAGCTACAAGCTGGCTTCGATTAGTTAAAATAAGCTCAAATCACTCTCTTACGAAAAAATGCTCGTGCGACTAGCTACATGCTGGCTTAAAATAGTTAAGCTGAAATCACTCGGTTACCAATGGATTTTTATGACGAAGTTTGCGAATTTCAGCTTGAGAATTCTGACATTCATACTCTTGCTCAAGTTGAATAGCATTTCAGATTTATTCTATTCGAATACAAAATTAAATCGTGATCCACTGTCTCCCTAACAACCCGCTCTCCTCGCGTTTTTTTCTTCATGCATTGTCCTTGCGTTTGCAACACTGCACTTCCAGCGCCACCAACTGCGCTTTGTTAAAAAATACATAGAAATGTAGAGCTTCTATCTATAACTCGCCATTTCCTTTCACTACGTAATAACAATAACTCTTACTACAGTATAGCGCCATCTTTATCTAGTGGGAGGAGGATACGTTTCCAAGCCCCAGGTGAACAAACCAAGCGAAGCGTGCGAACAGTTCGAGCTGCGTCGTGACCGTGTGTATGTTGCGGACGCCGTTGTTTTAATAGTGATGCGAAGAGCGTAAGCGCTTGTTGTTAACAGTTGAAAGTGGTTCGAAATGGTTTTTGGAAGTGCTAATAAATTTAGGATTAGAAGGTTGGTAGTCGTAGGTGATTCCCCTTGTTTTCCGCGTATTAAATTGACCTATGTTTGGCCCTTACAACCGTATTTTAATTATTAAAATTGTAATAATTTAAAGATGGCGTAATACTAGTGATTTCCTTCCTTACACTCGTGGAATTTTAATTAAAACAGTTGAAAGTGTAATCGCGTGTAATTCCCATAGACCCTGTGGCGTGACGTGTTTTTATTGATTTAACTTCTGGTGACCTCTGGTTTAGCTTTAAATTGCAGCTTAATTAAATTAGGGATCGTTAAAGTCTCCTTGTCGTTGTAAGGTTTTAGGTTCGCGCGCTAATTGGCGGGGAATCTACCGCGATTTAGTCGTTGGTGCCGTTTCTCCAGAATATTTTCTAAAATTAACAAAAACTGTAAAATAGAAGCGGGGTTAAATGTCAATGGAATAATTAACCGTTAGTTTGGATGCGAAATTGGAAATTAGTCGTATGTTGTTTTCGTACAAGTAACTTAGTCGTAGCGATTACGAACAATGTACTTCTGTGTACATTTTTTTAACAATTAGTCGCATAAAGTAAACATCGAACCATTTTTTTTTTATAAAAGAACTTAGTCGTAACATTGCACAAACCCATAATATTTTTCAGAGCGCGTATGAAAAATTCCACCCAAACAAACTAACGGTCAATTTGTAACATTATTGAAAAGTTTACAGGAAATTAGTCGTGAAAATTGAGCATCAAAGTATTCTGTCTAGAAAACAAAAACGATCTAAATTCGTTTTACTAAAATTAACACAAAAATCTGAAAGGAAAAGTAATTTTGTAGTGCGTTAAATTGCAAGGGAATAATTAGCCGTTAATTAACGATCGAAATTAGAAATTAGTCGTACGTTGTTTTCGTACAAATATTTAGTCGTAGCGGTAGAGAATCGAGGGTGTTCGTCTAAAACAAAAAAGACGAACAATGTTAACCCTCCGTAAATTTAAAAATAAACGCGTGGAAAAATTTTGCCGTAAATTAGTCGTAACTTAAACATCTAACTATTTTGTCTACAAAGCAAAAACAACCTCAATTCGTTTAATAAAATTAACAAACAAATCTGAAAGGATAAGTACTTTTGTAGTGTGATAAATTGCAAGGGAATAATTAGCCGTTAATTAACGGCTGAAATTAGAAATTAGTCGTACGTTGTTTTCGTACAAACATTTAGCCGTATCGGTAGAGAATCGAGGATGTTCATCTAAAACAAAATAGACGAACAATGTACCCCTGTATAAATTTAAAAATAAACGTGTGGAAAAATTTTGCCGTAAATTAGTCGTAACTTAAACATCGAACTATTTTGTCTACAAAGCAAAAACAACCTAAATTTGTTTAACAAAATTAACAAACAAATCTGAAACGATAAGTACTTTTGTAGTGTGATAAATTGCAAGGGAATAATTAGCCGTTAATTAACAGCCGAATTTAGAAATTAGTCGTACGTTGTTTTCGTACAAATATTTAGTCGTAGCGGTACAAAATCGGCGATGTTCGTCTAAAAGAGCATATACGAACAATGTACCCCTGTATAAATTTAAAAATAAACTTGTGAAAAAGTTTGCCGTAAATTAGTCGTATAAATTAAACATCAAACTATTTTGTCTAGAAAGCAAACATAACCATAATTCGTTTAACAAAATTAACAAAGTCTGAAAGGATATGAACTTTTGAAGTGAGATAAATTGTAGGGAAATAATTAGCCGTTAATTAACGATCAAAATTAGAAATTAGTCGTATATTGTTTTTGTATAAATATTTAGTCGCAGCGGTAGAGAATCGACAATGTTCGTCTAAAACAACATATACGAACAATGTACCCCTGTATAAATTTAAAAATAAACTTGCAAAAAACTTTTGCCGTAAATTAGTCGTAAAAATTAGACATCGAACTATTTCGTCTAGAAAGCAAAAATAACCTAAATTCGTTTAACTAAAATTAACAAAGAAATCTGTTGCAAATGTAATTTTGTAGTGTGTTAAATCGCAAAAGAATAATTAGTCGTTAATTAACGATCGAAATTAGAAATTAGTCGTACTTTGGTTTCATACAAATATTTAGTCGTAGCGGTTGAGAATCGACGATGTTCGTCTAAAACAACAATTACGAACAAAGTACCACTGTATAACTTTAAAAATAAACTTGTGAAAATTTTTGCCATAAATTAGTCGTAAAATTAAACATCGAACTATTTCCTCTAAAAAACAAAAACAACCTACATTAACAAAGAAATCTGTAGCGAAGGTAATTTTATAGTGTGTTAAATTGCAAAAGAAAAAATTAGCCGTCAATTAACGATCGATATTAGAAATTAGTCGTACGTTGTTTTCATACAAATATTCAGTCGTAGCGGCAAAGAATCGACTATGTTCGTCTAAAACAACATATACGAACAATGTACCCCGGTGTAAATTTAAAAATAAACTTGTGTAGAAATTTTGCCGTAAATTAGTCGTAAAGATTAAATATAGAACTATTTCGTTTAGGAAACAAAAGCAACCTAAATTCGTTTAACTAAAATTAACAAAGAAATCTGTTGCAAATGTAATTTTGTAGTGTGTTAAATTGCAAAAGAAAAAATTAGCCGTCAATTAACGATCGATATTAGAAATTAGTCGTACGTTATTTTCATACAAATATTCAGTCGTAGCGGCAAAGAATCGACGATATTCGTCTAAAACAACAATTACGAACAATGTACCACTCTATAACTTTAAAAATAAACTTGTGAAAAATTTTGCCTTAAATTAGTCGTAAAGTTAAACATCGAACTATTTCGTCTAGAAAACAAAAACAACTTACATTAACAAAGAAATTTGTAGGGAAGGTAATTTTATAGTGTGTTAAATTGCAAGAGAAAAAATTAGCCGTCAATTAACGATCAATATTAGAAATTAGTCGTACGTTGTTTTCGTGCAAATATTTAGTCGTAGCGGTAGAGAATCGACTATGTTCGTCTAAAACAACAATAACGAACAATGTACCCTTGTGTAAATTTTAACCTGCGAAAAACTTTTGCCGTAAATTAGTCGTAAAGATTAAATATATAACTATTTCGTCTAGAAAACAAAAACAACCTAATTTCGTTTAACTAAAATTAACAAAGAAATCTGTCGCAAATGTAATTTTGTAGTGTGTTAAATTGCAAAAGAATAATTAGCCGTTAATTAACGATCGAAATTAGAAATTAGTCGTACTTTGGTTTCATACAAATATTTAGTCGTAGCGGTTGAGAATCGACGATGTTCGTCTAAAACAACAATTACGAACAATGTACCACTCTCTAACTTTAAAAATAAACTTGTGAAAAATTTTGCCATAAATTAGTCGTAAAATTAAACATGGAACTATTTCGTCTAGAAAACAAAAACAACCTACATTAACAAAGAAATCTGTAGGAAAAGTAATTTTATAATGTGTTAAATTGCAAGAGAAAAAATTAGCCGTCAATTAACGATCGATATTAGAAATTAGTCGTACGTTGTTTACATACAAATATTTAGTCGTAGCGGCAAAGAATCGCCGATGTTCTTCTAAAACAACATATACGAACAATGTACCTCGGTGTAAATTTAAAAATAAACTTGTAGAAATTTTGCCGTAAATTAGTCGTAAAGATTAAATATAGAACTATTTCGTCTAGAAAACAAAAGCAACCTAGATTCGTTTACCTAAAATTAACAAAGAAATTTGCAGGAAAGGTAATCGTTGATCAACGATCGAAATTAGAAATTAGTCGTACGTTGTTTTCGTATAAATAGTTAGTCGTACCGGTAGAGAATCGACGATGTTCGTCTAAAACAACATATACGAACAATGTACCCCGGTGTAAATTTAAAAATTAACTTGTGTAGAAATTTTGCCGTAAATTAGTCGTAAAGATTAAATATATAACTATTTCGTCTATAAAACAAAAGCAAACTAAATTCTTTTAACTAAAATTAACAAAGAAATCTGTTGAAAATGTAATTTTGTAGTGTGTTAAATTGCAAGAGAATAATTAGCCGTTAATTAACGTTCGAAATTAGAAATTAGTCGTACTTTGGTTTCATACAAATATTTAGTCGTAGCGGTTGAGAATCGACGATGTTTGTCTAAAACAACAATTACGAACAAAGTACCACTGTATAACTTTAAAAATAAACTTGTGAAAAATTTTGCCATAAATTAGTCGTAAAATTAAACATCGACCTATTTTGTCTAGAAAGCAAAACAAGCTAAATTCGTTTAACTGAAATTAGCAAAAAAATGTGTAGGAAAGGTAATTTTATAGTGCGTTAAATTACGAGAGAATAATTAGTCGTTAAGTAACGATCGAAATTAGAAATTAGTCGTACGTTGCGTTCGTACAAATATTTAGTCGTAGACAATGTTCATTTAAAACAACATACGCTAACAATGTACCCCTGTGTAAATTTAAAAATAAACTTGTATAAAAATTTTGCCGTAAATTAGTCGTAAATTAAACATCTAACTATTTTGTCTAGAAAACAAAAACAAGCTAAATTCGTTTAACTGAAATTAGCAAAAAAATGTGTAGGAAAGGTATTTTATAGTGCGTTAAATCGCAAGAGAACAATTAGTCGTTAATTAACGATCGAAATTAGAAATTAGTCGTACGCTGTTTTCGTACAAATATTTAGCCGTAGCGGTAGAGAATCGACGATGTTCGTCTAAAACAGCATATACCAACAATGCACCCCGGTGTAAATCTAAAAATAAACTTGTGTACAAATTTTGCCGTAAATTAGTCGTAAATTAAACATCGAACTATTCTGTATAGAAAACAAAAACAACCTAAATTCGTTTAACTAAAATTAACAAAGAAATCTGTAGGAAATGTATTTTTATAGTGTGTTAAATCGCAAGAGAACAATTAGCCGTTAATTAACGATCGAAATTAGAAATTAGTCGTACGCTGTTTTCGTACAAATATTTAGCCGTAGCGGTAGAGAATCGGCGAAGATCATCTAGAACAATATATACAAACAATGTACCTCTGTGTAAATTTAAAAATAAACTTGCGCAAAAATTTTGCCGTAAATTAGTCGTAAAAATTACATCCAACTATTTCGTCTACAAAACAAAAACCTAAATTAACCAAGAAATTTGTAAGAGAGGTAATTCTATAGTGTTAAATTGCAAGAGAATAATTAGCCGTTGATTAACGATCGAAATTAGAAATTAGTCGTACGTTGTTTTCGTACAAATATTTAGCCGTAGCGGTAGAGAATCGGCGAAGATCATCTAGAACAATATATACAAACAATGTACCTCTGAAACTTGAAAGTTAGAACCTTTTGTTAAAAAACTTGAAAACTGAAGGCATGCAAGCTTTAAAACGTGAAATCTTGAAAACTTTGTAACCCGAAAACTTGATAACTTGAAAAGCTTAAAACTTGGAAACTTGTAAGCTTGAAAACTTTAAATCTTGAAACTTGTAAGTTAAAACCTTTTCTCAAAAAACTTGAAAACTGAAGGCATGAAAGCTTGAAAACTTTGTAACCCGAAAGCTTGATAATTTGAAAAGCTTAAAACTTGGAACTTGTAAGCTTGAAAACTTTAAATCCTAAGACTTGAAAGTTAAAACTTTTTCTCAAAAAAAACTTGAAAACTGAAGACATGATAGCTTGAAAATGCGTAAGCTTGAAAACTTTAAATCTTGAAACTTGAAAGTTAAAACCGTTTCTCAAAAAAACTTGAAAACTGAAGGCCTGAAAACGTGAAAGCTTGAAAACTTTGTAACTTTAAAACTTGATAACTTGAAAACCTTAAAACTTGGAAACTTGTAAGCTTGAAAACCATAAATCCTGAAACTTGAAAGTTAGAACCTTTTCTTAAAAAACTTGAAAACTGAAGGCATGCAAGCTTTAAAACGTGAAATCTTGAAAACTTTGGCACCCGAAAACTTGATAACTTGAAAAGCTTACAACTTGGAAACTTGTAAGCTTGAAAACTTTAAATCTTGAAACTTGTAAGTTAAAACCTTTTCTCAAAAACACTTGAAAAAAGGAGGCATGAAAGCTTGAAAACGTGAAAGATTGAAAACTTTGTAACCCGAAAACTTGATAACTTGAAAAGCTTAAAACTTGGAATTTGTAAGCTTGAAAACCATAAATCCTGAATCTTGAAAGTTAAAACTTTTTCTCAAAAAAAACTTGAAAACTGAAGACATGATAGCTTGAAAATGCGTAAGCTTGAAAACTTTAAATCTTGAAACGTGAAAGCTTGAAAACTTTGTAACTTTAAAACTTGATAACTTGAAAACCTTAAAACTTGGAAACTTGTAAGCTTGAAAACCATAAATCCTGAAACTTGAAAGTTAGAACCTTTTCTTAAAAAACTTGAAAACTGAAGGCATGCAAGCTTTAAAACGTGAAATCTTGAAAACTTTGGAACCCGAAAACTTGATAACTTGAAAAGCTTACAACTTGGAAACTTGTAAGCTTGAAAACTTTAAATCTTGAAACTTGTAAGTTAAAACCTTTTCTCAAAAACACTTGAAAAAAGGAGGCATGAAAGCTTGAAAACGTGAAAGATTGAAAACTTTGTAACCCGAAAACTTGATAACTTGAAAAGCTTAAAACTTGGAAACTTGTAAGCTTGAAAACTTTAAATCTTGAAACTTGTAAGTTAAAACCTTTTCTCAAAAAAACTTGAAAACTGAAGGCCTGAAAACGTGAAAGCTTGAAAACTTTGTAACTTTAAAACTTGATAACTTGAAAACCTTAAAACTTGGAAACTTGTAAGCTTGAAAACCATAAATCCTGAAACTTGAAAGTTAGAACCTTTTCTTAAAAAACTTGAAAACTGAAGGCATGCAAGCTTTAAAACGTGAAATCTTGAAAACTTTGGAACCCGAAAACTTGATAACCTGAAAAGCTTACAACTTGGAAACTTGTAAGCTTGAAAACTTTAAATCTTGAAACTTGTAAGTTAAAACCTTTTCTCAAAAACACTTGAAAAAAGGAGGCATGAAAGCTTGAAAACGTGAAAGATTGAAAACTTTGTAACCCGAAAACTTGATAACTTGAAAAGCTTAAAACTTGGAAACTTGTAAGCTTGAAAACTTTAAATCTTGAAACTTGTAAGTAAAAACCTTTTCTCAAAAAACTTGAAAACTGAAGGCATGAAAGCTTGAAAACGTGAAAGATTGAAAACTTTGTAACCCGAAAACTTGATAACTTGAAAAGCTTAAAACTTGGAAACTTGTAAGCTTGAAAACTTTAAATCTTGAAACTTGAAAGTTAAAACCTTTTCTCAAAAAAACTTGAAAACTGAAGGCCTGAAAACGTGAAAGCTTGAAAACTTTGTAACTTTAAAACTTGATAACTTGAAAACCTTAAAACTTGGAAACTTGTAAGCTTGAAAACCATAAATCCTTAAACTTGAAAGTTAGAACCTTTTCTTAAAAAACTTGAAAACTGAAGGCATGCAAGCTTTAAAACGTGAAATCTTGAAAACTTTGGAACCCGAAAACTTGATAACTTGAAAAGCTTACAACTTGGAAACTTGTAAGCTTGAAAACTTTAAATCTTGAAACTTGTAAGTTAAAACCTTTTCTCAAAAACACTTGAAAAAAGGAGGCATGAAAGCTTGAAAACGTGAAAGATTGAAAACTTTGTAACCCGAAAACTTGATAACTTGAAAAGCTTAAAACTTGGAAACTTGTAAGCTTGAAAACCATAAATCCTGAAACTTGAAAGTTAGAACCTTTTCTTAAAAAACTTGAAAACTGAAGGCATGCAAGTTTTAAAACGTGAAATCTTGAAAACTTTGGAACCCGAAAACTTGATAACTTGAAAAGCTTAAAACTTGGAAACTTGTAAGCTTGAAAACTTTAAATCTTGAAACTTGTAAGTTAAAACCTTTTCTCAAAAACACTTGAAAAAAGGAGGCATGAAAGCTTGAAAACGTGAAAGATTGAAAACTTTGTAACCCGAAAACTTGATAACTTGAAAAGCTTAAAACTTGGAATTTGTAAGCTTGAAAACTTTAAATCCTAAGACTTGAAAGTTAAAAGCTTTTTTCAAAAAAACTTGAAAACTGAAGGTATGAAAGCTTGAAAACTTTAAATCGTGAAACTTGAAAGTTAAAAGCTTTTCTCAAAAAAACGTGAAATCTGAAGGTATGAAAGCTTGAAAATGTGAAAGCTTGAAAACTTTAAATCGTGAAACTTGAAAGTTAAAAGCTTTTCTCAAAAAAACGTGAAAACTGAAGGTATGAAAGCTTGAAAATGTGAAAGCTTGAAAACTTGAAATCGTGAAACTTGAAAGTTAAAACTTTTTCTCAAAAAAAACTTGAAAACTGAAGGCATGATAGCTTGAAAATGCGAAAGCTTGAAAACTTTAAATCTTGAAACTTGAAAGTTAAAACCTTTTCTCAAAAAAACTTGAAAACTGAAGGCATGAAAGCTTGAAAACGTGAAAGATTGAAAACTTTGTAACCCGAAAACTTGATAACTTGAAAAGTTTAAAACTTGGAAACTTATAAGCTTGAAAACTTTAAATCCTAAGACTTGAAAGTTAAAAGCTTTTCTCAAAAAAACTTGAAAACTGAAGGTATGAAAGCTTGAAAATGTGAAAGCTTAAAAACTTTAAATCGTGAAACTTGAAAGTTAAAAGCTTTTCTCAAAAAAACCTGAAAACTGAAGGCATGAAAGCTTGAAAATGTGAAAGCTTGAAAACTTTAAATTGTGAAACTTGAAAGTTAAAAGCTTTTCTCAAAAAAAACTCTAAAACTGAAGGCATGATAGCTTGAAAATGCGAAAGCTTGAAAACTTTAAATCTTGAAACTTGAAAGTTAAAACCTTTTCTCAAAAAAACTTGAAAACTGAAGGCCTGAAAACGTGAAAGCTTGAAAACTTTGTAACTTTAAAACTTGATAACTTGAAAACCTTAAAAATTGGAAACTTGTAAGCTTGAAAACCATAAATCCTGAATCTTGAAAGTTAAAACCTTTTCTTAAAAAACTTGAAAACTGAAGGCATGCAAGCTTTAAAACGTGAAATCTTGAAAACTTTGTAACCCGAAAACTTGATAACTTGAAAAGCTTAAAACTTGGAAACTTGTAAGCTTGAAAACTTTAAATCTTGAAACTTGAAAGTTAAAATCTTTTCTCAAAACAACTTGAAAACTGAAGGCCTGAAAACGTAAAAGCTTTAATACTTGATAACTTGAAAACCTTAAAACTTGGAAACTTGTAAGCTTGAAAACCATAAATCCTGAAACTTGAAAGTTAAAACCTTTTCTTAAAAAACTTGAAAACTGAAGGCATGCAAGCTTTAAAACGTGAAATCTTGAAAACTTTGTAACCCGAAAACTTGATAACTTGAAAAGCTTAAAACTTTGAAACTTGTAAGCTTGAAAACTTTAAATCTTGAAACTTGTAAGTTAAAACCTTTTCTCAAAAAACTTGAAAACTGAAGGCATGAAAGCTTGAAAATGTGAAAGCTTGAAAACTTTGTAACCCGAAAGCTTGATAATTTGAAAAGCTTAAAACTTGGAACTTGTAAGCTTGAAAACTTTAAATCCTAAGACTTGAAAGTTAAAACTTTTTCTCAAAAAAAACTTGAAAACTGAAGACATGATAGCTTGAAAATGCGTAAGCTTGAAAACTTTAAATCTTGAAACTTGAAAGTTAAAACCTTTTCTCAAAAAAACTTGAAAACTGAAGGCCTGAAAACGCGAAAGCTTGAAAACTTTGTAACTTTAAAACTTGATAACTTGAAAACCTTAAAACTTGGAAACTTGTAAGCTTGAAAACCATAAATCCTGAAACTTGAAAGTTAGAACCTTTTCTTAAAAAACTTGAAAACTGAAGGCATGCAAGCTTTAAAACGTGAAATCTTGAAAACTTTGGCACCCGAAAACTTGATAACTTGAAAAGCTTACAACTTGGAAACTTGTAAGCTTGAAAACTTTAAATCTTGAAACTTGTAAGTTAAAACCTTTCTCAAAACACTTGAAAAAGGAGGCATGAAAGCTTGAAAACGTGAAAGATTGAAAACTTTGTAACCCGAAAACTTGATAACTTGAAAAGCTTAAAACTTGGAATTTGTAAGCTTGAAAACTTTAAATCCTAAGACTTGAAAGTTAAAAGCTTTTTTCAAAAAAACTTGAAAACTGAAGGTATGAAAGCTTGAAAACTTTAAATCGTGAAACTTGAAAGTTAAAAGCTTTTCTCAAAAAAACGTGAAATCTGAAGGTATGAAAGCTTGAAAATGTGAAAGCTTGAAAACTTTAAATCGTGAAACTTGAAAGTTAAAAGCTTTTCTCAAAAAAACGTGAAAACTGAAGGTATGAAAGCTTGAAAATGTGAAAGCTTGAAAACTTGAAATCGTGAAACTTGAAAGTTAAAACTTTTTCTCAAAAAAAACTTGAAAACTGAAGGCATGATAGCTTGAAAATGCGAAAGCTTGAAAACTTTAAATCTTGAAACTTGAAAGTTAAAACCTTTTCTCAAAACAACTTGAAAACTGAAGGCATGAAAGCTTGAAAACGTGAAAGATTGAAAACTTTGTAACCCGAAAACTTGATAACTTGAAAAGTTTAAAACTTGGAAACTTATAAGCTTGAAAACTTTAAATCCTAAGACTTGAAAGTTAAAAGCTTTTCTCAAAAAAACTTGAAAACTGAAGGTATGAAAGCTTGAAAATGTGAAAGCTTGAAAACTTTAAATCGTGAAACTTGAAAGTTAAAAGCTTTTCTCAAAAAAACCTGAAAACTGAAGGCATGAAAGCTTGAAAATGTGAAAGCTTGAAAACTTTAAATTGTGAAACTTGAAAGTTAAAAGCTTTTCTCAAAAAAAACTCGAAAACTGAAGGCATGATAGCTTGAAAATGCGAAAGCTTGAAAACTTTAAATCTTGAAACTTGAAAGTTAAAACCTTTTCTCAAAAAAACTTGAAAACTGAAGGCCTGAAAACGTGAAAGCTTGAAAACTTTGTAACTTTAAAACTTGATAACTTGAAAATCTTAAAAATTGGAAACTTGTAAGCTTGAAAACCATAAATCCTGAAACTTGAAAGTTAAAACCTTTTCTTAAAAAACTTGAAAACTGAAGGCATGCAAGCTTTAAAACGTGAAATCTTGAAAACTTTGTAACCCGAAAACTTGATAACTTGAAAAGCTTAAAACTTGGAAACTTGTAAGCTTGAAAACTTTAAATCTTGAAACTTGAAAGTTAAAATCTTTTCTCAAAACAACTTGAAAACTGAAGGCCTGAAAACGTGAAAGCTTTAAAACTTGATAACTTGAAAACTTTAAAACTTGGAAACTTGTAAGCTTGAAAACCATAAATCCTGAAACTTGAAAGTTAAAACCTTTTCTTAAAAAACTTGAAAACTGAAGGCATGCAAGCTTTAAAACGTGAAATCTTGAAAACTTTGTAACCCGAAAACTTGATAACTTGAAAAGCTTAAAACTTTGAAACTTGTAAGCTTGAAAACTTTAAATCTTGAAACTTGAAAATTAAAACCTTTTCTCAAAAAAAATTGAAAACTGAAGGCCTGAAAACGTGAAAGCTTGAAAACTTTGTAACTTTAAAACTTGATAACTTGAAAAGCTTAAAACTTGGAAACTTGTAACCTTGAAAACTTTAAATCTTGAAACTTGAAAGTTAAAACCTTTTCTCAAAAAAACTTGAAAACTGAAGGCCTGAAAACGTGAAAGCTCGAAAACTTTGTAACTTTAAAACTTGATAACTTGAAAACCTTAAAACTTGGAAACTTGTAAGCTTGAAAACCATAAATCCTGAAACTTGAAAGTTAAAACCTTTTCTTAAAAAACTTGAAAACTGAAGGCATGCAAGCTTTAAAACGTGATATCTTGAATACTTTTTAACCCGAAAACTTGATAACTTGAAAAGCTTAAAACTTTGAAACTTGTAAGCTTGAAAACTTTAAATCTTGAAACTTGAAAGTTGAAACCTTTTCTCAAAAAAACTTGAAAACTGAAGGCCTGATAACGTGAAAGCTTGAAAACTTTGTAACTTTAAAACTTGATAACTTGAAAACCTTAAAACTTGGAAACTTGTAAGCTTGAAAACCATAAATCCTGAAACTTGAAAGTTAAAACCTTTTCTTAAAAAACTTGAAAACTGAAGGCATGCAAGCTTTAAAACGTGAAATCTTGAATACTTTTTAACCCGAAAACTTGATAACTTGAAAAGCTTAAAACTTGGAAACTTGTAAGCTTGAAAACTTTAAATCTTGAAACTTGTAAGTTAAAACCTTTTCTCAAAAAAACTTGAAAACTGAAGGCATGAAAGCTTGAAAATGTGAAAGCTTGAAAACTTTGTAACTCGAAAGCTTGATAACTTGAAAATTTTAAAACTTGGAAACTTTTAAGCTTGAAAACTTTAAATTCTGAAACTTGAAAGTTAAACCTTTTCTTAAAAAAACTTGAAAACTGAAGGCATGAAAGCGTGAAAACGTAAAAGCTTGAAAACTTTGTAACCCGAAAACTTGATAACTTAAAAAGCTTAAAACTTGGAAACTTGTAAGCTTGAAAACTTTAAATCCTGAGATTTGAAAGTTAAAAGCTTTTTTCAAAAAAACTTGAAAACTGAAGGCATGAAAGCTTGAAAACGTGAAAGATTGAAAACTTTGTAACCCGAAAACTTGATAACTCGAAAAGCTTAAAACTTGGAAACTTGGAAGCTTGAAAACTTTAAATCCTGAGGCTTGAAAGTTAAAAGCTTTTCTCAAAAAAACTTGAAAACTGAAGGCATGAAAGCTTGAAAACGTGAAAGATTGAAAACTTTGTAACCCGAAAACTTGATAACTTGAAAAGCTTAAAACTTGGAAACTTGTAAGCTTGAAAACTTTAAATCCTGAGACTTGAAAGTTAAAAGCTTTTCTCAAAAAAACTTGAAAACTGAAGGCATGAAAGCTTGAAAACGTGAAAGATTGAAAACTTTGTAGCCCGAAAACTTGATAACTTGAAAACCTTAAAACTTGGAAGCTTGAAGGCGTGTAAGCTCGTAAACTAGATAACCCGAAAAAACCCCTAAAACTTAATAACGTGAAATCTTGAAAAGTTGAAACCTTGAAAACTTGGAAACTTGAAAGCGTTAAAGCTTGAAAACGTGAAAACTTGAAAACGTGAAAACTTGAAAACGTGAAAACGTGAAATCTTCAAAACTTGAAAACTTGGAAACCTGGAAACTCGAAAGCTCGAAAGCTCGAAAACTCAAAAACTCGATAACTGGAAAACTCAAAAACCTAAAAACTTCGAAACTAGGAGACTTGGAAGCTTGGAAACTTGAAAACTTGGAAACTTCAAAACTTCAAAATTGCTAAACTTCAAAACTTCACAACTTGCAAACCTGGAAACGTGAAACTTAGATTAAAAAAATTCAAGTTCAAAGGTTTAAGAAGTCGAAAACTCGAGAACCAGAAAACGTGAAACTTGTAACTTGGAAACTTAGCTATCGTAACACCTTGGATTCTGAAAACTTCTAAGCGTTAAAGCTTCACTTCATGACGTGCATAGAAACTAAAAATTGCAAAGCTTTAATACGTGAAAAAGTAAAAACATAAAAATTGAAAAAGGATAAATTTAAAATGAACCCCTGAAAACTTGAAAGCACGTAAACCTTTGAGTAATTGCAAACGGAAAAAGATGAATTCGCGTTAACTTGAAAACCCAGGAAACTGGAAATCCGAAAAACTTAAAATCTTGAAAACTTGAGTAATTTATAACTAGAGAACTTGAGAACCTTAGAACGGTATTTGTGAAACATTTAGTAGGATATTCGCCTGGTTCTTAATTGATTAGTTGGATTTTAACCAAAATCCTTTTTTCTTGCAACCCCACTTTTAACCACCTTTCTGTACATGGAACTTCGAGCCGGATTTTTCTAAAAAAATGAAACTTGTTTGTTCAAATTTTAAAGGAATGCGTTGAAGTCATTGTGCGTGCGCTACCAATAAATAAATTATTGAATCGCTTATCAAGCTATAGGTTTAGAAATTATCAGGTGTAACAGCTACGCTTGTTTACGTCCTGTTCATTAATAAAAACCCCTAGTGCACGTTAAAACAGCGGACTCGAGCAGCAGTTGAAAACATGATTTTACTCTTGTAACGTGTTCAGTAATTATTGCAGGAGAATTTCATACACCGCAATCGTCAGCCACTTCTACAACTTTCCCATTAGCAAATTACACAGAAGCTTCTAATTAAGACTCGTAATTGATATATTAAAAGGAAGAGGATGAGCCTTTCAAGGTCATACACTTAAACAATGTAATTAAGCCGGTCTAATGACCACTTCTATAACGGTCATTACGCAACGACGAAGCCACTCGAACTTGCTTGAGTCAACGTATGGTCAAAAATTTCTTAGGTGGTAAATAGTTAATCGGTGGAATGGTGGTTGCGGTTTCTCTCCGTCTTAGGAAAACGTGGGGTGTTCGGAATAAATCCTGGCTGTTCCTTTTGTGCTGTGCGAAGGACTTCAAAGGGCCATTCGTTATCTCAAGGTCGAAAATTGGCATCCCTGTCTAAAGAAAGCGTGGGGTGTTTGGAATAAATTCTGATCGTTTCTTTTGCGGTGTGCGAAGGACTTCAAAGGGCCATTCGTTAGCTCAAGGTCAAAAAGGCGCCTGTTTTATGATTGGGAACTTTTGGGTTAGTGCTAGTTTCGTTGGACGTTTGAATACCGGTTGATTTTGGGCATGCGCAAAAATCCTTCTCGCGCTGAAGAAATAGTTCGAGGTTTTGCCTTCACGTTTCTAAAACAATAAAAATTCTTTAGGTAATTTAATTGTTTATAATTGTACAGCGCGTTATTATAATTCAAGGCGTAACTCCTACAAATAATGAGGGATCAAAGGCGGGACCGTTGCTCTTTCCTTAGTAAGATACCCGTACTGGGATGCTCTTGCATTGATTTTTTACGTAGAAGGACGCCAAAAGAAACGTTCAACCCTTTGATAGTTTCAAAAACCTAAAAACAGGAAATGTATATGTCTTGGCCTGCTGCGAACGTCAGAAAAGGTACTCAAGATTTAACAATTCTTATCAGTTCGAGTTACAAATTGTTAGCTCTTTTTATAAATTCGGCGATTTCGGGATTTGAAATTTCTCAATTTGTTCAAAATTTTTGACCGGTTTTTAAATTTTTAGGGTTTCAAAATCCTGAATTTTTAAGATTAAGCATTTGGTTTCCGATTATCTGAATTCTGAATATTAAAATGGTGCAATTGAATTTTTGTAGCTTTTGAATTCTGAATTTTTAAGATTACGCACTTGATTTTTTAGTCCTTTGGATCCTGAATTTTTAAGATTGCGCATTTGGTTTCCGATCATCTGATTCTGAATTTGAAAATGGTGCATTTGAATTTTTGGAGCATTTGGATTCCGAATTTTAAAGATACGCATTTGATTTTTGAATCCCTGGGATTTGAATTTTTAGATTACGCACTTGATTTGTTGATCCTTTGAATCCTGAATTTTTAAGATTACGCATTTGGTTTTCGATCTTCTGGATTCTGAATTTTAAAATGGTGCTTTTGAATTTTTGCAGCATTTGAATTCAGAATTTTTTAGATTACGCATTTGATTTTTGAATCCCCTGGATTTGAATTTTTAGATTACGCATTTGGTTTCCGATCTTCTGGATTGTGAATTTTAAAATGGTGCATTTAAATTTTTGGAGCATTTGAATTCTGAATTTTAAGATTACGCATATGATTTTTGAATCCCGCGATTTGAATTTTTAGATTACGTACTTGATTTTTTGGTCCTTTGGATCCTGAATTTTTAAGATTGCGCATTTGGTTTCCGATCATCTGATTCTGAATTTGAAAATGGTGCATTTGAATTTTTGGAGCATTTGAATTCGAATTTTAAAGATACGCATTTGATTTTGAATCCCTGGGATTTGAATTTTTAGATTACGCACTTGATTTGTTGATCCTTTGGATCCTGAATTTTAAGATTGCGCATTTGGTTTCCGATCATCTGATTCTGAATTTGAAAATGGTGCATTTGAATTTTTGGAGCATTTGGATTCCGAATTTTAAAGATACGCATTTGATTTTTGAATCCCTGGGATTTGAATTTTTAGATTACGCACTTGATTTGTTGATCCTTTGAATCCTGAATTTTTAAGATTACGCATTTGGTTTTCGATCTTCTGGATTCTGAATTTTAAAATGGTGTTCTTCAATTTTTGGAGAATTTGAATTCTGAATTTTAAGATTATGCATTTGATTTTTGAACTCCCGGGATTTGAATTTTTAGATTACGCGCTTGATTTTTTTATTCTTTGGATTCTGAATTTTTAAGGTTGCGCATTTGGTTTCTGATCATCTGGATTCTGAATTTTAAAATGGTGCTTTTGAATTTTTGCAGCATTTGAATTCAGAATTTTTTAGATTACGCATTTGATTTTTGAATCCCCTGGATTTGAATTTTTAGATTACGCATTTGGTTTCCGATCTTCTGGATTGTGAATTTTAAAATGGTGCATTTAAATTTTTGGAGCATTTGAATTCTGAATTTTAAGATTACGCATATGATTTTTGAATCCCCGCGATTTGAATTTTTAGATTACGTACTTGATTTTTTGGTCCTTTGGATCCTGAATTTTTAAGATTGCGCATTTGGTTTCCGATCATCTGATTCTGAATTTGAAAATGGTGCATTTGAATTTTTGGAGCATTTGAATTCGAATTTTAAAGATACGCATTTGATTTTGAATCCCTGGGATTTGAATTTTTAGATTACGCACTTGATTTTTTGATCCTTTGGATCCTGAATTTTTAAGATTGCGCATTTGGTTTCCGATCATCTGATTCTGAATTTGAAAATGGTGCATTTGAATTTTTGGAGCATTTGAATTCCGAATTTTAAAGATACGCATTTGATTTTTGAATCCCTGGGATTTGAATTTTTAGATTACGCACTTGATTTGTTGATCCTTTGGATCCTGAATTTTTAAGATTGCGCATTTGGTTTCCGATCATCTGATTCTGAATTTGAAAATGGTGCATTTGAATTTTTGGAGCATTTGAATTCCGAATTTTAAAGATACGCATTTGATTTTTGAATCTCTGGGATTTGAATTTTTAGATTACGCACTTGATTTGTTGATCCTTTGGATCCTGAATTTTTAAGATTACGCATTTGGTTTTCGATCTTCTGGATTCTGAATTTTAAAATGGTGCTTTTCAATTTTTGGAGAATTTGAATTCTGAATTTTAAGATTATGCATTTGATTTTTGAACTCCCGGGATTTGAATTTTTAGATTACGCGCTTGATTTTTTTATTCTTTGGATTCTGAATTTTTAAGGTTGCGCATTTGGTTTCTGATCATCTGGATTCTGAATTTTAAAATGGTGCTTTTGAATTTTTGCAGCATTTGAATTCAGAATTTTTTAGATTTCGCATTTGATTTTTGAATCCCCTGGATTTGAATTTTTAGATTACGCATTTGGTTTCCGATCTTCTGGATTGTGAATTTTAAAATGGTGCATTTAAATTTTTGGAGCATTTGAATTCTGAATTTTAAGATTACGCATATGATTTTTGAATCCCCGCGATTTGAATTTTTAGATTACGTACTTGATTTTTTGGTCCTTTGGATCCTGAATTTTTAAGATTGCGCATTTGGTTTCCGATCATTCGATTCTGAATTTTAAAATGGTGCATTTGAATTTGTGAAGCATTTAGATTCCGAATTTTAAAGATTACGCATTTGATTTTTGAATCCCTGGGATTTGAATTTTTAGATTACGCACTTGATTTTTTGGTCCTTTGGATCCTGAATTTTTAAGATTGCGCATTTGGTTTCCGATCATCTGATTTTGAATTTTAAAATGGTGCATTTGAATTTTTGCAGCATTTGGATTCCGAATTTTAAAGATACGCATTTGATTTTTGAATCCCTGGGATTTGAATTTTTAGATTACGCACTTGATTTGTTTATCCTTTGGATCCTGAATTTTTAAGATTACGCATTTGGTTTTCGATTTTCTGGATTCTGAATTTTAAAATGGTGCACTTCAATTTTTGGAGAATTTGAATTCTGAATTTTAAGATTATGCATTTGATTTTTGAACTCCCGGGATTTGAATTTTTAGATTACGCGCTTGATTTTTTTATTCTTTGGATTCTGAATTTTTAAGGTTGCGCATTTGGTTTCTGATCATCTGGATTCTGAATTTTAAAATGGTGCTTTTGAATTTTTGCAGCATTTGAATTCAGAATTTTTTAGATTACGCATTTGATTTTTGAATCCCCTGGATTTGAATTTTTAGATTACGCATTTGGTTTCCGATCTTCTGGATTGTGAATTTTAAAAGGTGCATTTAAATTTTTGGAGCATTTGAATTCTGAATTTTAAGATTACGCATATGATTTTTGAATCCCCGCGATTTGAATTTTTAGATTACGTACTTGATTTTTTGGTCCTTTGGATCCTGAATTTTTAAGATTGCGCATTTGGTTTCCGATCATTCGATTCTGAATTTTAAAATGGTGCATTTGAATTTGTGAAGCATTTAGATTCCGAATTTTAAAGATTACACATTTGATTTTTGAATCCCTGGGATTTGAATTTTTAGATTACGCACTTGATTTTTTGGTCCTTTGGATCCTGAATTTTTAAGATTGCGCATTTGGTTTCCGATCATCTGATTTTGAATTTTAAAATGGTGCATATGAATTTTTGCAGCATTTGGATTCCGAATTTTAAAGATACGCATTTGATTTTTGAATCCCTGGGATTTGAATTTTTAGATTACGCACTTGATTTGTTTATCCTTTGGATCCTGAATTTTTAAGATTACGCATTTGGTTTTCGATTTTCTGGATTCTGAATTTTAAAATGGTGCACTTCAATTTTTGGAGAATTTGAATTCTGAATTTTAAGATTATGCATTTGATTTTTGAACTCCCGGGATTTGAATTTTTAGATTACGCGCTTGATTTTTTTATTCTTTGGATTCTGAATTTTTAAGATTACGCATTTGGTTTTTGATCTTCTGGATTCTGAATTTTAAAATGGTGCAGTTGAATTTTTGGTGCGTCTGAATTCTGAATTTTTAAGATTACGTATTTGATTTTGGATCCTCAGGATTCTGAATTTTGGAATTTACGTATTTAATTTCTCTGTATGATCTGATGCTAAATTTTCTAAATTGCGCATTTAGTTCTTCGGAACCCTCTGGATTGTATCTTTTAAAATTACGTATTTAATTTTATGGATCATGGGGATTCTGAATTTTTTAAATGATACATTTGATTTTTGGATTATCTGAATTCTTAATTCCTAAATTTACGCGTTTGAATCTTTTCAATTCTGTGTTTTTAAAATTACGCATTTAACTTTTTGGAACCTATGGATTTCAAATTTTTGAATTTCTTAGATCCTAAATTTTAAATTACGTATTCACTTTTATTGATCGAATGGATACTGAATTTTTAAAATGATACATTTCATTCTTGCATCATCTGGATTCTGTATTTTTAAGATTGCGAACTTGAATTTTGGATCCTCTGGATTTTAAATTTTTAAAATCAGTCATTTAATTTTTGGAACTTCTGAATTTCAATTTTTAAATTTCGCATTTAGTTCTTTTGAATCCTCTGGATTCTAAATTTTAAATTACGCATTTAGTTTTACGGATCAAATGGATTCTGCATTTCATTATTGCATCATCTGGATTCTGAATTTTTAAGATTGCGAAGTTGAATTTTGGATCCGCTGGATTTTGAATTTTCAAAATCATGTATTTAATTTTTTGGAACCTATGGATTCAAAGTTTTTAGAACTACGCGTTTAATTTTTTTGGAGCCTTTAGATTCTGAATTTTTAAGAATACGTATTTGATTGTGGATCTTCGGGATTCTAAATTTTTTTAATTACGTGTTTGACTTTTCTGCATTTATCTGATGCTGAATTTTTAAAATTGCGCATTTAGTTTTTTGAGAATCTCCGGATGCTAAATTTTTAAAATTACGCACTTAATGTTTTGGATTATATGAATTCTGGTTTTTTAAACTTACGGATTTGATATTTGGATTTTTGAATTTTGAATTTAAAATTACACATTTAATTTTTTGAAATCTGGATTATGAATTTTAAATTACACATTTAATTTTATGGATCATTTTGGTTCTGAATTTTTACAATTAGGTATTTGATTTAAAAACTCAAAACCTACATTATCCCAAAATCAAATGCGTTATCTTAAAAACTCAAATCCAGAGGATCCAATTAAATGCCCAATTTTAAAAATTCATAATCACGACGATTTAAAATTTACAAACGTAATTTTATAAATTTAGAGTCCAAATATATAAAAATCAAATATATAATTTAAAAAATTCAGAGCCAAAGTGATCCATAAAATTAAATGTGTAATTTTAAAAGTTTATAATCCAGAGAGTCCAAAAAATTAAATGAGTAATTTTAAAAATTCAATATCCAGATGATCTCTAACATTAAATCCGTTAAATGAAAACTCAAAATCTTCAGAATGTAAACATCAAATGCGTAAGTTATAAAGACAAATCCAGAGGATCTAAAATCAAATGTACAATTTTGAAATTTAGAATCTCGACAATACTAAACCCAAATACGTAATCTTAAAAATTCAGAATCTAGATATCTTAAAAATCAAATACATAATTTTAAAAATTTATAATCCAGATGATCCATAAAATTTAATGTAATTTTAAAAGTCCATAATCCAAAGAATCTAAAAATCAAATGCGGAATTTTATAAATTCAGAATCCAGATGATCCATAAAACTAAATGTAATTTTAAAGGTTCATAATCCAGAGAATTCAAAAAATCAAATGAGTAAATTTAAAAATTCAGAATCCAGATGATCCCTAACATTAAATGCGTGATATTGAAAACTCCAAAACCACAAAATCCAAAAACAAATGCGTAACTCAAATAGGCAAATTCAGAGGACCCAAGAATCAGATGTGCAATTTTAACAATTCATTATACAGATGATCCATAAAATTAAATGTAATTTTAAAAGTACATAATCCAGAGAATCCAAAAAATCAAATGCGTAATATTAAAAATTCAGAATCCAGATGATCCATAAAATAAATGCGTAATTTTGGTAACTCAAAATCTACAGAATCTAAATACCGAATGCGTAACTTATACAAAAAAATACAGAGAATCCAAAAATGAAATGTGCAATTTTAAAATTTAGAATCTCGACGATCCTAAATCTAAATACATAATCTTAAAATTTCACAATCTAGATATCTAAAAAATTAAATACATAATTTTAAAAATTCATAATCCAGAGAATCCAAAAGATCAAATGCGTAATTTTAAAAATTCAAAATCCAGGTGATCCATAAAATAAATGCGTAATTTTAAAAACTCAAAACCTACATAATCCAAAAACCAAATGAGTTATCTTAAAATTCAAATCCAGAGTATCTAATTAAATGCGCAATCTTAAAAATTCAGAATCTCGGCGATCTAAAAACGTAATCTTAAAAATTCAGAATCCAAATATATAAAATTACGCATTTAATTTTATGGATCAGCTGGATTCTGAATTTTTAAAATTACGCTTTTGATCTTTGGATTGTTTGAGTTTGAAATTTTAAGATTGCGCATTTAATTTTTGGATTCTGTGGATTTCAGTTTATAAAATTTACGCATTCAATTTTATTGATCATCTTGATTCTGAATTTTTAAATTTACGCATTTAATTTTTTGGGTTTTCCGGATTACGAATTTTTAAAACTACACATTTAATTCTATCCTGATTTTGAATTTTTTAAAATATGTATTTGATTTTTTATATCTCTAGATTTTGAATTTTTAAAATCACGCATATGAGTTTGGGAACTTCGAGATTCTGAATTTTTATAATTGCGCATTTGATTTTTGGATCCTCTGGATTTGAATTTTTAAGATACCGCATTTAATTTTTTGATTTTATGGAATTTGAGTTTTTAAAATTACACCGTTGATCTTATGGATTTTCTGTGTTTTGAATTTTTAAAATTACGCATTTAATTTTTTTTGGAGTCTCTGGATTATGAATTTTTAAAATTACACACTTAATTTAATGGGATCATTTTTTCTCTATATTTTTAAAATTGTGTATTTGGTTTTTTATATATTTGGATTCGGAGTTTTTAAGATTACGTATTGGATCATTGAGATTCTGAATTTTTAAAATTGCGCATTTAATAGGATAATCTGGATTTGAATTTTTAAGATAACGTATTTGATTTTTGGATCCTCTCGATTTGAATTTTGGATTATGTGGGTTTTGAGTTTTTAAAATTACGCATTTTATGGATTATCTGGATACTGAATTTTTAAAATACACATTTGATTTTTTGAATTCTCTTTAATCTGAATTTTTAAAATTATGTATTTGATTTTTTAGATATCTGGATTTTGAATTTTTAGAATTACGTATTTGAGTTTTGGATCCTCGAGATTCTAAATTTTTAAAACTACGCATTTGATATTTTGGATTCTGAAATTTAAAACTACACCTTAAAGCTTTTGGATCCTCTGGATTCTAAGTTTTTAAAATTACGCATATAATTTTGTGATTCGTCCGGATTTTGATTATAAATTGTGAATTTTGTTCTTTGGATCATTTGGATTCTGAATTTTTAAGATGACGCATTTAATTTGTGTCCTCAGAATTCAAAATGTTTAAAATTACGCATTCGATTTTTTTGGAACCTTTGATTCTGAATTTCCGAAATTTCACATTTAATCCTTTTTTAATTTTTGGATCTTTGGGATTCTAAATTTTTTAAATTACGCATTTGATTTTTCTGTATCCACCGATTCTGGATTTTTACAATTGCACATTTAATTCTTTTAGACTCTCTGGATTTTACATTTTTCAATTGTGCATTTGAGATTCTGGATTCTGAATTTTCAAAGTTACGCTTCCAATTCTTCTGGATCCTCTGGATTCTAAGTTTTTAGAATTAAGCATTTGCTTTTATGGATTTTGAATTTTAAAATTAAGCATTCAATTCTTTAGATCCTCTGGATCCCGAGTTTTTAAAATTACAGATTCAATTTTTTGGATCCTTTGTTATCTGGTTTTTACAACATACATTTAATTGTTGGATCATGTGGAAATCGAATTTTAAGTTACGGATTTGTTTTTTGGATCCTCTGAATTCAGAGTGTTTAAGATTGATCATTTGGTAATTTGAATCCTCTGGATTTTTAATTTATTTAAATTTCTAAGAACTCTTGTATTCTTAATTTTTACGATTACGCATTTGATCTTTGGTCTTTGGATTTTGAATTTTTAAAATGATGCATTACATTTATAGTACATCTGAATTCTGAATTTTTAAAATGAATCAATTGAATTCTTGCAATATCTGGATTCTGAACTTCAAAGATTACGCATTTAATTTTTTATATTTTGATTCTGAATATATGAAATTACGAATTTAAGTTTTTGGATCCTCTAGATTTTAAATTTTTAATACTACGCATTTGATGTTTGGGATCTGAATTCTGTATTAAGTGATGCATTTGATTTTTTGGATCATCTAAATTATGAATTTTTAAAATTACGCATTTGATTTTTGGATGCTCTGGATTCCGAATTTTTAAAATTATGCATTTAATTTAATGGATCTGAATTTTTAAATAATGCATTTGGGTTTTAGATCATAGGGATTAAGATAACGCATTTGATTTTTGGATTCTACTGAACATTTAAAGATTTGCATTTTATAGTTTTGAATCTTCTGAAATCTGATTTTTTTATTTTTTTGATTCTGAATATTTATTTAAAAGAATTCACGTTATGGGTCCTCTGAAATCTGAATTTTTAAAATTAAGCATTTAGTTTTTTGGATCGTGTGATTTCTAGTTTCTAAAATTATGGATTTGGTTATGAATCCTTTGGATTCTTCATTTTTTTTTATCATTAAACTCTAAATTTTTTAAATTACTGATTTGATTTCTTTTGGTTCGTTTGTACTTGGAATTTCTAAATTTATGCAATTTATTTTTGTGTTCTCTGAATGCTAAATTTTTTAAATTACATACTTAATTTTATGGAACCTCTTGATTCCGAATTTTTAAAGCTACGCATTTAATTTCTCTAAATTATCTATGTTCTGAATTTTTAAGATTACTCATGTGATTTATTGGATCTTTTCTATTCGTAATTTTTAAATCCAAATGACCGAATTCAAAGGATCCAAAACATCAAATGCACCATTTTAAACATTCAGAATCCAGACGAAAATTAAAATACTCAACTTTAAAAATTCATAATTTAAATAAAATAAGTAATTTTTAAAATTCAGAATCTATACTATCCAGAAAATGAAATGCGTAGTTTTAAAAATTCTAAATCCAGTGGATCCTGAAGATCAAGTGTGTAATCTTTAAAATTCAGAATCTAGAGGATCCAAGAATGAAATGCCTAATATTTAAAATTCATAATCTAAAGAATTCAAAAATCAAATATGTAATTTTAGAAAGCCAGAATCCAGAGGATCAAAAAAATCAAATGAGTAATTTTAAGGATTCAGAATTCAAAGGATAAAAAAATCAAATGCGTAATTTAAAAAATTCAGGTCCATACGATTCAGAGAACTAAATACGTGGTTTTAAAAATTCATAATCCAGATGATCCAAAAAATCAAATGAGTAATTTTAAACATTCAGAATCTAAAGGATCTATAAATTAAATAGGTAACTTTAAATATTGATAATCCAAAGAATTCCAAAAATCAAATATATAATTTTAAAAATTCAAAAGCCAGAGAATCCAAAAAATCAAATGCGTAACTTTAAAAATTGAAAATCCACATGATTCAGAAAATTGCGTTGTTTTAAAAATTTTAAATTTAGAGGATTCAAAAGTCTAATGCGCCATTTTAAACATGTAGAATCCAGAGGATCAAAAAATATATCCGTCACTTTAAAAATCCATATTCTAAGCAAGTCAAAAAATCAAATACGTAATTTTAAAAATTTAGAATCCAGAGGATCCAGGAAACCAAATGAGTAATATAAAAATTCATATCGATACTATTCAGAAAATTAAATGCATAGTTTTTAAAATTCAGAATCTAGACGATCCAATACTAAATGCGCAATTTAAACATTTAGAATCTAAGGGATCCAAAAATTAAATAGGTAACTTAATCCAAAGAATTCAAAAATCAAGTACGTAATTTTAAAAATTCTGAATCCCAATAAAGCAAAAAATTAAATGCACAATTTTAAAGATTCAGAATTCAAATGATAAAAAGAAATCAAATACGTATTTAAAAAATTCAGAATTCATACGATCCAGTAAATTAAATGCGTAGTTTTAAAGATTCAGACTTCAGTCGATCAAAAATATCAAATGCGTAATTTTAAACATTCAAAATCTAAAGGATTCAAAAATTATATAGGTAACTTTAAAAATTCATAATCCAAAGAATTCAAAAAATCAAATACATAATTTTGAAAATTCAGAAACCAGAGGATCCACAAAATCAAATCTGTATTTTTAAAAATTCAGAATCTATGCGATCTAGAAAATTAAGTGTGTTGTTTTAAAAGTTTTGAATCTAGAGGATCTAAAAATTAAATGCGCAATTTTAAACTTTCTGAATTCATACGACCCAAAAATTAAATACGTTACGTTAAAAATTCATAATCCAAGCAATTCAAAAAATCAAATACGTAATTTTAAAAATTCAGAATCCAGAAGATCCAAGAACCAAAAGAGTAACTATAAAATCCAAAAATCAAATGCGCAATTTTAAATTTTAAACAGAAGATGCAAAAATATTTACGTCACTTTAAAAATTGATAATCCAAACAATTCAAAAAATCAAATACGTAATTTTAAAAATTCAGAATCCAGAGGATCCAAATACCAAAAGAGTAACTATAAAATCCAAAAATCAAATGCGCAATTTTAAACTTTTAGAATCCAGAGGATACAAAAATATTTACTTCACTTTAAAAATTCATAATCCAAACAATTCAGAAATCAAATACGTAATTTTAAAAATTAAGGATCCAAAGGATCCAAAAACCAAAAGAGTAACTATCAAATCCAAAAATCAAATGCATAATTTTAAACTTTCTGGATCCATAGGACCCAAAAATTAAATACGTCACCTTAAAAATTCATAATCCAAACAATTCAATGAATCAAGTACGCAATTTTAAAAATTCAGAATCCAGAAGATCCAAGAACCAAAAGAGTAACTATAAAATCCAAAAATCAAATGCGCAATTTTAAACTTTAAACAGAAGATGCAAAAATATTTACGTCACTTTAAAAATTGATAATCCAAACAATTCAAAAAATCAAATACGTAATTTTAAAAATTCAGAATCTAGAGGATACAAAACCCAAAAGAGTAACTATAAAATCCAAAAACCAAATGCGCAATTTTAAACTTTTAGAATCCAGAAGATGTAAAAATATTTACGTCACTTTAAAAATTCATAAACCAAACAATTCAAAAATCAAATACGCAATTTTAAAAATTCTGAATCCAGACGATCCAAAAAATTAAATCAGCAATTTTAAACATTTAGAATCTAAGGGATCCAAAAATTAAATAGGTAACTTTAAAAATTCATAATCCAAAGAATTCAAAAAATCAAATACGTAATTTTGAAAATTCAGAAACCAGACCATCCTAAAATCAAATGTGTGATTTTAAAAATTCAGAATCTAGAGAATCCAATTATCAAACCTTTAATTTTTAAAATTAAATATCCATACGATCCAGAAAATTAAATGCGTTGTTATAAAAATTTTAAATCCCGAGGAACTAGAAGTCACATGCGCAATTTTAAAAATTCAGAATCCAAAAATTAAATATGCTACTTTAAAAATTCATAATTAAAAGAATTCACAAAGTCAAATACGTAATTTTAGAAATTCAAAATCCAGAGGCTTTTAAATTTTTAAAATTACGCATCTAAGTTTTTGGATCATCTGGATTCTGAATTTTTAAAATTAGGCATTTAATTCTATGGGATTTTCTGGAATCTGAATTTTTAAAATTATGCATTTGATTTTTGGGGCCTCCGTATTCTGAATTTGTAAGATGACACATTTATAATTTAATGGATCATCAGGATTCTGAATTTTTTAATTGCTGCGTCTGATATTTTTAATTGTCTGGATTTTTAATTGATCTAAAATTTGATTTTTGGATCCTCTGGATTCTAAAATTTTAAAATTGTGCATATAACTTTTTTAGGCTCTGAATTTTTAAAATTACTAATTTTTCTAGATCCTCTAGAATCCATTATATATTTTTGGATTATCTGGAATCTGAATTGTCAAAATTCAATGGATTCTCTGTAATCTGAATTTTAAAAATTAGATATTTGATTTTTTTTTGACACTTCAGATTCTGATTTCTTAAAACCACGCTTTAACTTTTTGCATTCTTTGGATTTTGAATTTTTAAGATACGCATTTGGTTTTTTGGATTCTCTGGATTTTGTATTTTCAAAATTACGCATATAATTTTTTAGATTCCAATTTTAAAATTACGGTTTTTATTTTTTGGATCTTCTGGTTTCTCAAGTTTTAAAATTGCGCATTTATTTCTATGCGTCATCTTGATTATGAATTTTTAAAATGAAGCATTTGATTTTTTTCATCGTCTGTCATCTGAATTTTCAAGATTCAAAATTAAAGATTCGAATCCTTAAAGCGCGGCATTTTGGGATTCTTGAAATTCCTAATTTTTTTCGTATTTTTTTCCTAATTTTAAATTTTCTACGCTTTCGAACTTTCAGGCGCGCCATTTTCAGGTTTTTGTGAATTTACGAATTTTGATTTTTATTAATTTTGGAATCTGAAAATTGGTTTTAGGACTTTTTGGGTTTTCAATTCTGTACCTTTGAATTTTGCAATTAACTTTTCAGTTCACGAGCTCGTGTTTTTAAATTGTTCTACATTAGATTTTGAATTTCTAAATCGAGTATTTAATTTTTAGCATCTGTTTCTCTAAATTCTTTATTTTTTTAAACACTTTTTTTGTATGTTGAACTTCAAACGAAAGATTTCCAATTTTTTTCACCAAATCGTTTTCTAACAGGAATTCGTAACAGGAATAGACCACCTTGTTGGTCCTTCGTGCCGCTTTGTTTTTGATTCTCGTCTCTTAGACCAGGTGCTCGAAGGTTATTCGACCAAGAAACATGCAACGCTTCTGACACATTGCGACGTTAACCTATTATAAACATACCTTACACAAGCGCCATCGTAAAACTTAATTTAATGGCGGCAATCTTGTAATGTAGGTCTAGATATTCCACTAGAGAAAGTTGTGTATCACATTACAAAACCGAACCAAAGCCACCGTATTCTATAAAATTACCAGTTCGTACGTAAGTGGATCCCACACGTGATGCTCCTAACCTTTAAAAAAGTGAACAAGTTTTAATTTGTAGGTAAATATTGAAAAATGGCGACGCGGAAGTTGTTTGTATGACATCATCCAATTGTCATCGAAGGCGTTGCAAGGTAATCTTGTACGTTGGTAACATTTTCCGACCCGCTCTGGTCGCTTCGCTCGTTAAATCTGTTAATTTCTAGGTTAAGTGGAGGTGTTTGTGCTCTTGCTTTACAGTTTTGTTGCTGACGGTTTGTTCCAGATGATGATATAATTGAGAGGGGGATAAAAAGGTGTCTTGGAGCTAGCGAAATTCTGAAGAATTCCAGGTGTTGAATAACGTGCGATGTAACTAGGGTCAACTGTTTGAAAGGGTGCACTTACATAAATTACAGACGGAAGTTCGGGGTGTAAAAGGACCCTGGGGTGGAAACACGTGAGCCATTTACGATCCCTCTAACAAAAGTATTTAAATCTCCGCGCATTGTTAATAACAAATATTTCCTATTAGCACAAACTTGTCGTGTGCAGCTTTCTTTTCTGTGGGATTTTTTTAACAGTGAATGTGTATTCTTCTAATGTGTACCATCACATGCATGAGATGCGTAGGTGTGAAAGTAATTAATTACGATTTCTATTATTTTTACATCAAGCTGTCGTTAAAATTATAAAACACCAACTTTATTAAAATAAGTTACTAATTTCGTAACGGACTCCCTCATTTTTACTAAAATTTACAAGGAATTCCGAAAAAGTAAGCCGTTAGTTAGCTACGAATTTGGAAATTAGTCGCATGTTTTTGTAAAATTAGCCCAGCTTTTATAACAGCCTGAAAACTGTGAAAAATGTGCTGTAAGTAGGTCCTGAACTAACAAAGGATTTGGGAAATTAAGCCGTTAGTTGGCTACGTATTTGGAAATTAGTCGCATATTTTTATGAAATTAGCCTAAAAATTGGGAAAAATTTACTGTAAGCAGGTCGTGAATTCGCAAAAAATTCCGAAAATATTAGCCGTTAGCTAGCAACGAATTTGAAAATTAGTCGCATTAGCTTGAAAAAGTGAAAAAATTACTGTAAGCAGGTCGTGAACTAATAAAAAATTCCAAAAAAGTAAGCTGTTAGCTACGAATTTGGAAATTAGTCCCATGTTTTTTGTAAAATTAGCCCAGCTTTTATGACTTAGCCTGAAATGTGAAAAATTTACTATGAGTAGATCCTAAATTAACAAAGATTCCGAAAAATAAGCCGTTAGTTGGCTACAAATTTGGAAATTAGTTGCATATTTTTATAAAATTAGCCTAAAAATGGGAAAAATTTACTGTAAGCAGGTCGTGAATTCGCGAAAAATTCCGAAAATATTAGCCGTTAGCTGGCAACGAATTTGAAAATCAATCGCATTAGCTTGAAAAAGTGAAAAATTTATTGTAAGCGGGTCGTGAATTAAAAAAGAATTCCGAAAAAGTAAGCCGTTAGTTGGCTACGAATTTGGAAATTAGTCCCTTGTTTTTTGTAAAATTAGCCCAGCTTCTATAACTTAGTCTGAAAACTAAAAAATTTATTGTAAATAGGTCCTGAGTTAACAAAGAATTTTGAAAAAGAAGCCGTTGGTTGGCTACATTTTGGAAATTAGTCGCATATTTCGTGAATTAACAAGGAATTCCAAAAATAAGCCGTTAGCTACGAATTTGGAAATTAGTCGCATGCTTTTATAAAATTAGGCCAGCTTTTATAATTTTGCCTAAAAATTGGAAAAAATTTACTGTAAGCAGGTCGTAAATTTCCAAAGAATTTCGAAAATATTAGCCGTTAGTTAGCAACGAATTTGGAAATTAGTCGCATGTTTTACAAAAATAGTCCAACTTTTATCATTTAGCCCGAAAATTTTGAATAGTTTACTGTAAGCAATTCGTAAATTAACAAAGGATTCGTCAAAAATAAGGTCGTTAGTTAGCTACGAATATGGAAATTAGTCACATGTTTTTATAAAATTAGCTTAGTTTTTATAACTTAGTTTGAATGTTGTGAAAAATTTACTGTAAGCCGGTCGTGAATTAACAAGGATTTCAAAATAAGCCGTTAGCTACGAATTTGGAAATTAGTCGCATGTTTTATAAAATTAGTCCAGCTTATATGACAACCTGAGAATTGTGAAAAATTTACTGTAAGCAGGTCTTGAATTTCAATAAATAAGCCGCTAGTTGGCTACGAATTTGGAAATTAGTCGCCTATTATAAAATTAGCCCAATTCTTATAACTGAAAATAATGAAAGCCGGTCGTGGATTAACAAAGAATTCCGAAAATATTAACCGTTGGCTAGCTACGAATTTGGAAATTAATCGTATGTTCTTATAAAATTAGTCCTGCTTGCATGACAGCTTGAAAATTAGGAAAAATTTACTATAACCCGGTCTTAAGCTAACATAGAATTCCGAAAAAATTAGCCGTTAGCTACGCATTTGGAAATTAATCGGATGTGTTTATAAAATTAGCCCACCTTTTATAACTTAGCCTGAGAATTGTGAAAAATTTACTGTAAGCAGGTCGTAATTTAACAAAGAATTCCGAAAAAGTAAGCCGTTAATTCACTACGAATTTGGAAATTATTCGCCTATTGTAAAATTATCCCAGCTTGTATAACTTCGCTTGAAAATTGGGAAAAATTTATTGTAAGCAGGTCGTAAATTCCCAAAAAATTCCGAAAATATTAGCCGTTAGTTAGCAACGAATTTAGAAATTAGTCACATGCTTTATAAAAATAGTCCAACTTTTATCATTTAGTCAGAAAATTTAGATTAGTTTACTATAAGCAGCTCGTAAACTATCAAAGATTCCGAAAAAAGTAAGTTGTTAGTTAGCTACGAATTTGGAAATTAGTTCCTTATTTTTTATAAAATTAGCCCAGCTTTGATTCGCCTGAAAATTTGGAAAATTTACTGTAAGCAGGCATGAATTAACAAAAAATTCCAAAAATTATCCGTTGGTTGGCTACGAATATGGAAATTAGTCTCTTGTTTTTATAAAATTAGCCCAGCTATTATAAATTCGCCTGAAAATTGGAAAAAATTTACTGTAAACAGATCCTGAATTCTCTAAAAATTCCGAAAATATTAGCCGTTAGCTAGCAACGAATTTTGAAATTAGTCGCATGTTTTATAAAAATAGTTCAACTTTTATCATTTAGCTCGAAAATTTAGAATAGTTTACTGTAAGCAACTCGTAAATTAACAAAGATTCCCAAAAAGTAAGCCATTAGTTAGCGACGAATTTGGTAATCATTCGCATGTTTTTATAAAATTAGCCCAGTTTTTATAACTTATTTTGAATGTTGGGAAAAGTTTACTATAAGCTGTTATAACTTAGCTTGAAAATTGTGAAAAATTTACTGTGAGCAGGCCGTGAATTGACAAGGAATTCAGAAAGAGTAAGCCTTTATTTAGCTACGAATTTGAAAATTAGTCGCACGTTTTTATAAAATTAGCTTAGTTTTTATAACTTAGCTTGAATGTTGTGAAAAATTTACTCTAAGCCGGTCGTGAATTAACGAAAAATTTCGAAAATATTAACCACTAGATAGCAATGAATTTGGAAATTAGTCGCATGTTTTTATAAAATTAGCCCAATTTTTATGACAGCTTGAAAATTGTAAAATATTTATTCTTAGCAAGTCGTAAGTTAACAAAGAATTCCTAACAAATAAACCTTAAGTTAGCTATGAATTTGGAAGTTAGTCACATGTTTTTACAGAATTAACCCAGCTTTTATAACTATGCCTATGAAAAATTTATTATAAGCCGGTCGTGGATTAATAAAGAATTTTGAATAAATAAGCCGTCACTTAGCTACGAATTTGGAAATTAGTCGCATATTTTTGAAAATTTAACCTAGCTTTTATAACTTAGCCTGAAAATTATGAATAATATATTGTAAGAATTTTGAAAATTAAGCCGTTATGAATTTGGAAATTAGTCGCATTTTTTTGTAAACTTATCCCAGCTTTTATAACTTGGCCTGAGGCTTGTGAAGAATTCACTCTATGCAGGTTGTGAAGGTCGTAAAGGATAAACATGGAACAGTTTTATCTTAAAGGCATAAACGCCTGAAACCCTTTTACTAAAATTAACAAAGAATTTTGAAAAACAAACCGTTGATAGCCTACGATTTTGCAAATTAGTCGCATGTTTGTATAAAAAATATCCCAGCTTTTATATCTTAGTCGGAAAATTGTTGAAAATTTTCTGTAAGCAGGTCGTAAATTATCAAAGAATTCTGAAAAAATAAGCTGTTAGTTAGCTACAAATTTGGAAATTAGTCGCATGTTTTTATAAAAATAGTTCAGCCTTTATACTCTGAAAATTTTGAATTGTTTACTGTAAGCAGAGTTCGTGAAGGATGAACACTGAACGGTTTTCTTATAAAGACGTAAACGCTAGAAAGATTTTTTCTAAAAACAAGAAAGAATTCCGAAAAAATAAGCCGCTAGTTAGCTACGCATTTGGAAATTAGTCGCATATTTTTATAAAATTAGCCCAGCTTTTATAACTTCGCGTGAAATTGGTGGAAATTTTACTGTAATCAGGTCGTGAATTAACAAAGAATTCCGAAAAAAATAAGCTGTTAGTTATCTGCGAATTTGGAAATTAGTCGCATGTTTTTATAAAATTAGCTTAGCTATTATAACTTAGCCTGAGGATTGTGAAAAAGTAACTGCATGCAAGTTGTAGATTAACAAAGAATTCTCTAAATATAAGCCGTTAGGTGGCTACGAATTTTGAAATTAGTCGCATATTTTTATAAAATTAAAGCAGTTTTTATAACTTCGCCTGAAAATAAAAAAATTTTATTGTAAGCAGGTCGTGAACTCCCAAAGATTCCGAGAATATTAGCCGTTAGTTAGCAACGAATTTGGAAATTAGTTGCATGTTTTTATAAAATTAGCCCATCTTTTATAACTTAGCTTGCAAATTGTGCAAATTTTACACTAAGCAGGTCGTGAATACATAAAGAATTTCGAAAATATTAGCCATTAGTTAGCAACAAATTTGAACATTAGTCGCATGTTTTATTAAAATAGTCACACTTTCATCATTTAGCCAGAACATTCTGAGCAGGTTACTGTAAGCAGTTCTTACGTTAACATACGATTCCGCGAAAATAGCCGATAGTTAGCTACGAATATGGAAATTAGTCGCATGTTCTTATAAAATTAGTCCGGCTTTCATGACATAGCTTGAAAATTGGGGAAAATTTACTGTAACCAGGTCTTAGGTTAACAAAGAATTCCGAAAAAATAAGCCGTTAGTTGGCTACAAATTTGGAAATTAGTCGCAAATTTTTATAAAACTAGCCTGAAAATTGGGAAAAATTTACTGTAAGCAGGTCGTGAATTCGCAAAACATTCCGAAAATATTAGCCGTTAGCTAGCAACGAATTTGAAAATTAGCCGCATTAGCTTGAAAAAAGTGAAACATTTATTGTAAGCAGGTCATGAACAAACAAAGAATTCCGAAAAAATAAGCCGTTAGCTACGAATTTGGAAATTAGTTCCATGTTTTTGTAAAATTAGCCCAGCTTTTATGACAGCCTGAAATCTGAAAAATTTACTATGAGTAGATCCTAAATTAACAAAGATTCCGAAAAATAAGCCGTTGGCTAGAAATTTGGAAATTAGTCGCATATTTTTATAAAATTAGCCTGAAAATTGGGAAAAATTTACTGTAAGCAGGTCGTGATTTCCCAAAAAATTTCGAAAATATTATCCGTTAGCTAGCAACGAATTTGAAAATTAATCGCATTAGCTTGAAAAAAGTGAAAAATTTATTGTAAGCAGGTCGTGAATTAAAAAAGAATTCCGAAAAAGTAAGCCGTTAGTTGGCTACGAATTTGGAAATTAGTCGCATATTTTTATAAAATTAGCCTGAAAATTGGGAAAAATTTACTGTAAGCAGGTCGTGAATTCGCTAAACATTCCGAAAATATTAGCCGTTAGCTAGCAACGAATTTGAAAATTAGTCGCATTAGCTTGGAAAAAGTGAAACATTTACTGTAAGCAGGTCGTGAACTAACAAAGAATTGCGGAAAATTAAGGCGTTAGCTACGAATTTGGAAATTAGTCCCATGTTTTTTGTAAAATTAGCCCAGCTTCTATGACTTAGCCTGAAATCTGAAAAATTTACTACGAGTAGATCCTAAATTAACAAAGATTCCGAAAAATAAGCCGTTAGTTGGCTAGAAATTTGGAAATTAGTCGAATATTTTTATAAAATTAGCCTGAAAATTGGGAAAAATTTACTGTTAGCAGGTCGTGATTTCCTCAATAAATTTCGAAAATATTATCCGTTAGCTAGCAACGAATTTGAAAATTAATCGCATTAGCTTGAAAAAAGTGAAACATTTACTGTAAGCAGGTCGTGAACTAACAAAGAATTCCGGAAAATTAAGGCGTTAGCTACGAATTTGGAAATTAGTCCCGTGTTTTTTGTAAAATTAGCCCAGCTTTTATGACTTAGCCTGAAATCTGAAAAATTTACTACGAGTAGATCCTAAATTAACAAAGATTCCGAAAAATAAGCCGTTAGTTGGCTACAAATTTGGAAATTAGTCGCATATTTTTATAAAATTAGCCTGAAAATTGGGAAAAATTTACTGTAAGCAGGTCGTGAATTCGCTAAACATTCCGAAAATATTAGCCGTTAGCTAGCAACGAATTTGAAAATTAGTCGCATTAGCTTGGAAAAAGTGAAACATTTACTGTAAGCAGGTCGTGAACTAACAAAGAATTGCGGAAAATTAAGGCGTTAGCTACGAATTTGGAAATTAGTCCCATGTTTTTTGTAAAATTAGCCCAGCTTCTATGACTTAGCCTGAAATCTGAAAAATTTACTACGAGTAGATCCTAAATTAACAAAGATTCCGAAAAATAAGCCGTTAGTTGGCTAGAAATTTGGAAATTAGTCGAATATTTTTATAAAATTAGCCTGAAAATTGAAAAAAATTTACTGTTAGCAGGTCGTGATTTCCTCAATAAATTTCGAAAATATTAGCCGTTAGCTAGCAACGAATTTGAAAATTAGCCGCATTAGCTTGAAAAAAGTGAAACATTTACTGTAAGCAGGTCGTGAACTAACAAAGAATTCCGGAAAATTAAGGCGTTAGCTACGAATTTGGAAATTAGTCCCATGTTTTTTGTAAAATTAGCCCAGCTTTTATGACAGCCTGCAATCTGAAAAATTTACTATGAGTAGATCCTAAATTAACAAAGATTCCGAAAAATAAGCCGTTAGTTGGCTACAAATTTGGAAATTAGTTGCATATTTTTATAAAATTAGCCTGAAAATTGGGAAAAATTTACTGTAAGCAGGTCGTGATTTCCCAAAAAATTTCGAAAATATTATCCGTTAGCTAGCAACGAATTTGAAAATTAATCGCATTAGCTTGAAAAAAGTGAAAAATTTATTGTAAGCAGGTCGTGAATTAAAAAAGAATTCCGAAAAAGTAAGCCGTTAGTTGGCTACGAATTTGGAAATTAGTCTCATGTTTTTTGTAAAATTAGGCCAGCTTTTATAACTTAGCCTGAAAACTAAAAAATTTACTGTAAATAGGTCCTCAGTTAACAAAGAATTTTGAAAAATAAGCCGTTAGTTGGCTACAAATTTTTGGAAATTAGTCGCATATTTCGTGAATTAACCAGGAATTCCAAAAATAAGCCGTTAGCTACGAATTTGGAAATTAGTCGCATGTTTTTATAAAATTAGCTCAGCTTTTATAATTTCGCCTGAAAATGGGAAAAAATTTACTGTAAGCAGGTCGTAAATTTTCAAAGAATTCCGAAAATATTAGCCGTTAATTAGCAACGAATTTGGAAATTAGTCGCACGTTTTTATAAATAGTCCAACTTTTATATTTTAACCAGAAATTTTTGAATAGTTTACTGAAAGCAGCTCGTAAATTAATAAAGGATTCCGAAAAAATAGTTCGTTAGTTATCTACGAATATGGAAATTAGTCCTATGTTTTTATAAAATTAGCCCGGTTTTTATAACTTAGTTTGAGTGTTGTGAAAAATTTAGTGTAATCCGGTCGTGAACTAACAAAGAATTCCAAAAGTATGCCGTTAGCTACGAATTTTGAAATTAGTCGCATGTTATAAAATTAGCCTATCTTCTATAACTTAGCCTGAAAACTGAAAAATTTATTTTAATCAGGTCCTGAATTCCGAAAAATAACTCGTTAGTTGGCTACAAACTAGGAAATTAGTCGCATATTTTTATAAAATTAGCCCAGCTTTTATAATTTTGCCTGAAAATTGGGAAAAATTTACTGTAAGCAGTTTGCGAATTCCCAAAAAATTCCAAAACTATTAGCTGTTAGTTAGCAACGAAGTTGGAAATTAGTCGCATGTTTTTATAAAATTAACCCAGCTTATATAACTTATCCTGAAAACTGAAACAATTTACTGTAAGCAGGTCGTGAATTCCCAAAAAGTTCCAAAAATATTAGCCGTTAGTTAGCAACGAATTTGGAAATTGGTCGCCTGTTTTTATAAAATTAGCCCAGTTTTTATAACTTGGCCTGAAAACTGAAAAATTTACTGTAAGCAGGTCGTAAATTTCCAAAAAGTTCAAAAAATTTTAGCCGTTAGTTAGCAACGAATTTGGAAATTAGTCGCATGTTTTTATAAAATTAGTCCAGTTTTTAACTTAGTTTGGTGTTGTCAAAAGTTACTGTAATCCGGTCGTGAACTAACAAGGAATTCTAAAAGTACGCCGTTAGCTACGAATTTGTTATTTAGTCGCATGTTACAAAATTAGTCCAGCTTTTATAACTTAGACTAAAAACTGTGATAAATTTACTGTAAGCAGGTCCTGATTTAACAAAGAATTTCGTAACAAAGCCGTTAGTTGGCTACAAATTTGGAAATTAGTCGCATATTTTTATAAAATTAGCCTACTTTTTAAAACTTCGCCTGAAAAGTGGGTAAACTGGTCGTGAATTCTCAAAAAGTTTCCAAAATATTAATCGTTAGTTAGCAACGAATTTGGAAAGTAGTTGCATGTTTTATAAAATTAGCCCAGCTTTTATAACTTCGCTTGTAAATTGCGAAAAATTTACTGTAAGCAGCTCGTAAATTAACAAAGATTCCGAAAAAGTAAGCCGTTAGTAAGCTACGAGTTTGGAAATTAGTCCCTTGTTTTTTGTAAAATTAGCTCAGCTTTTATAACTCAGCCTGAAAACTGTGAAAAATTTACTGTAAGTAGGTCGTGAATTCCCAAAAAGTTCCGGAAATATTAGTCGTTAGTTAGCAAATAATTTAGAAATTAGTCGCATATTTTATAAAATTAGCTCAGTTTTTATAACTTCGCAAACTTATTTTGAATGTTGTGAAAAATTTACTGTAAACCGGTCGTGATTTAATAAGGAATTACAAAAATAAGCCATTAGTTACGAATTTGGAAATTAGTCGCATGTTTTTATAAAGTTAGTCCAGATTTTATGACAGCCTGAGAATTGTGAAAAATTTAGTGGAAGCAGGTCTTGAATTTCAATAAATAAGCCGCTAGTTGGCTACGAATTTGGAAATTAGTCGTCTATTATAAAATTAGCCCAACTCTTATAACTGAAAATTATGAAAAATTTAGACTAAATCTTTCGTGGGTTAACCAAGAATTCCGAAAATTTTAACCGTTAGTTAGCTACGAATTTGGAAATTAGACGTGTTAGTATAAAATTAGCCCAGCTTTTATGACCTAGCTTGAAATGTGTGAAAAACTTTACTATATGCCGGACCTGTTTTAACAAAGAATTCCGTAAGCTACGAATTTGTAAATTAGTAGCATGTTCTGATAAAATTAGTCCAGATTTTTGAATCTGCCTGATAATTATGAAAAAATTACTGTAAACAGGTCATGAATTAAAAAAGGATTCCGACAAGATAAACCGTTAGTTGGCTACGAATTTGGAAATTAGTCGCCTATTATAAAATTAGCCCAGCTTCTATAACTTAGCCTGAAAATTGGGAAAGTTTTTCTGTAAGCAGCTGGTGAATACACAAAGAATTTCGAAAATATTACCCGTTAGCTACGAATTTGGAAATTAGTCACATGTTCTTATAAAATTAGACCGGCTTTCATGACATAGCTTGAAAATTGTGAAAAATTTACTATAAACAGGTCGTAACTTAACAAAGAATTTCGAAAAAATTAGCTGTTAGCTACGAATTTTGGAAATTAGTCGCATGTTTTTATAAAATTAGCCCACTTTTTATAACTTAGCCTGAGAATTGTGCAAAACTTACTGAAAGCAGGTCATGAATACCAAAAAATTAGCCGTTAGTTGGCTACGAATTTGGAAATTAGTCACCTATTATATAATTAGCCCAGCCATTATAACTGAAAATTGTAAAAATTTACTCTAAGCCGGTCGTGGATTTACAAAGAATTCCGAAAATATTAACCGTTAGTTAGCTACGAATTTGGAAATTAGACGTATGTTAATATAAAGTTAGCCCAGCTTTTATGAGCTAGCTTGAAATTTGTGTAAAATTTACTATAAGCAGGTCTTGCTCTAACAAACACTTCCGAAAAATAAGTCGTAAGCTATGAATTTGAAAATTAGTGGCTTGCTCTTATAAAATTAGTCCAGATTTTTGAATCTGCCTGATAATTATGAAAAAATTACTGTAAACAGGTCATGAATTAAAAAAGGATTCCGACAAGATAAACTGTTAGTTGGTTACGAATTTGGAAATTAGTCGAACGAAATACTTAAACCTTTAAAACCCAATACTTAAAATTATTAAAACTTGGGAACTAAGAAAATTCAAAAATTTAAAGTTAGAAAACATGAAAATTTAAACTTTTCTAAACTTGAAAACTTAAAATTCCAAAACCTAAAACTTGTAAAACCTGAAAAGTACTTAGCTTGAAGGTTGAAAACATGAAAGCTTAAAATTTTCTAAACTTGAAAGCTTTAAAACTTGTAAACTTGAAAGCTGAAGTAAATTACTTAAAACTTTAGAACCTAAGACGTGAGTATTATAAAACTTGAAAGCTAAGAAAATTGAACGATTTAAATTTTGAAAACGAACATTAGAAATTTTCTAAACTTAAAAGCTTGATCAAATTGCTTAAAGTTCCATAACCTAATACTTGAAAATTTTTAAACCCGGAAGCTAGAGAATTAAAATAATTGGTAAATTTGGAAACTTGAAAGCTTGAATATTTGAAAACACGAAAACTTGAATGCTTGAAAAGTGGAATTTGAAAGCCTAAACTTGAAAAATGTAAAAACCTGAAAGCCAGGTGGCTTGAAAGTTAAAAACACGAAAGATTAAAAAATTTTACGCTTTATAGCTTAAAAGCCTGGAAAGTTATAAACTTGAGAGCTCGAATGAAATGCTTAAACCTTTAAAACCCAATACTTAAAAATTTTAAAACTCGAGAGCTAAGAAAATTTAAAGATTTAAATTTTGAAAACATGAAAATTTTAAATTTTCTAAACTTGAAAGCTTGAGTAAGATACTTAAAACTCCAAAACCTAAAACTTGTAAAACCTGAAAGTTTGTTAGTTTTAAATTTAAAAACCTGAAGGCATAAAAATTTTCAAACTTGATAGCTTGAAAACTTGTAAACTTGAAAGTTGGACTAAATTACTCTAACTTTAGAACCTAAGACGGTAACATTATAAAACTTGAAAGCTAAAAAATGAACGATTTGAAGTTGGAAAACGTGAAAATTTAAAATTTTCTAAACTTGAAAGCTTGAACAAATGTCTTAAAATTTTAAAACCTAAAACTTAAAAAATTTAAAACCCGAAAGCTAAGATACTTGAAAGTTTGAAAACAAGATAATTAAAATAATTAGTAAATTTGGAAAATTGAATGCTTGAATATTTGAAACCACACAAACTTGAAAGCTTGAAAAGTGGAATTTGAAAGCCTAAACTTGAAAAAATGTAAAAACCTGAAAGCCAGGTAGCTTGAAAGTTGAAAATATGAAAGACTAAAAATTTCTACTCTTGAGAGCTTGAAAGCCTGAAAAGTTATAAACTTGAGAGCTCGAGCGAAATGCATAAACTTTTAAAACCCAATACTTAAAAATTTTAAAACATGAAAGCTAAGAAAATAGAAAAATTTAAAGTTTGAAAACATGAAAATTTAAAATTTTCTAAACTTGGAAACTTAAAATTCCAAAACCGCAAACTTGTAAAACCTGAAAGTTAGTTAGCTTGAAACTTGAAAACATGAAAGCTTAAAAATTTCTAAACTTGAAGGTTTGAAAACTTGTGAACTTGAAAACTGGAGTAAATTACTTAAAAGTTGAAAACCTAAGACACGAACATTATAAAACTTGAAAGCTAAAAAATGAACGATTTGAAGTTGGAAAACGTGAAAATTTAAAATTTTCTAAACTTGAAAGCTTGAACAAATGTCTTAAAATTTTAAAACCTAAAACTTTAAAAATTTAAAACCCGAAAGCTAAGATACTTGAAAGTTTGAAAACAAGATAATTAAAATAATTAGTAAATTTGAAAAATTGAATGCTTGAATATTTGAAACCACACAAACTTGAAAGCTTGAAAAGTGGAATTTGAAAGCCTAAACTTGAAAAAAATGTAAAAACCTGAAAGCCAGGTAGCTTGAAAGTTGAAAATATGAAAGACTAAAAATTTCTACTCTTGAGAGCTTGAAAGCCTGAAAAGTTATAAACTTGAGAGCTCGAGCGAAATGCATAAACTTTAAAACCCAATACTTAAAATTTTAAAACATGAAAGCTAAGAAAATAGAAAAATTTAAAGTTTGAAAACATGAAAATTTAAAATTTTCTAAACTTGGAAACTTAAAATTCCAAAACCGCAAACTTGTAAAACCTGAAAGCTAGTTAGCTTGAAACTTGAAAACATGAAAGCTTAAAAATTTCTAAACTTGAAGGTTTGAAAACTTGTGAACTTGAAAACTGGAGTAAATTACTTAAAAGTTGAAAACCTAAGACACGAACATTATAAAACTTGAAAGCTAAGAAAACTGAACGATTTAAAGTTTGAAAACGTAAAAATTAAAAATTTTCTAAACTTGAAAGCTTCAACAGCGCGCTTAAAATTCCAAAACCAAAACCTTGGGGATTTAAAACCCGAAAGCTAAGATACTTGAAAGTTTGAAAACAAAAAATTAAAATAATTGGTAAATTTAGAAACTTGAAAGCTTGAATACTTGAAAACACGAAAACTTGAAAGTTTGAAAAGTGGAATTTGATAACCTAAAGCCTGGAAAGTTATAAACTTGAGAGCTCGAATGAAATGCTTAAACCTTTAAGACCTAATACTTAAAAATTTTAAAACTTGAGAGCTAAGAAAATTGAAAGAGTTAAAGTTTGAAAACTTGAAAATTTAAAGTTTTTGAAACTTGAAAACTTAAAATTCCAAAACCTGAAACTTGTAAAACATGAAAGCTAGTTATCTTGAAAGTTGAAAGCGTGAAAGTTTACAAATTTCTAAACTTGAAAGTTTGAAAACTTGTGAATTTGAAGCTGAAGTAAATTACTTAAAAGTTTAAAACCTAAGACGTGAATATTATAAAAACTGAAAGCTAAGAAAACTGAACGATTTATAGTTTGAAACCGCGAAAATTAGAAATTTTTTAAACTTGAAAGCTTGAACAAATCTCTTAAACTTCCAAAACCTAAAACTTGTAAAACCTGAACGTTTGTTAGCTTGAAAGTTGAAAACATAAAAGCTTAACAATTTCTAAAGCTGTAAGCTTGAAAACTTGGTTTATTACTTAAAACTTTAAAACCTAAGACGTGAACAACATAAAACTTGAAACCTTAGAAAATTGAACGATTTGAGGTTTGAAAACGTGAAAATTACAAATTTTCTAAATTTGAAAGCTTGAACAAATCGTTTAAAATTCCAAAACCTAAACCTTGAGAAATTTAAAATCCGAAAGCTAAGATACTTGAAAGTTTGAAACAAGAAGAATAAAATAGTGGGTAAATTTGGAAACTTGAAAGCTTGAATACTTGAAAACATGAAAACTTGAAAGTTTGAAAAGTGGAATGTGAAAGCCTAAACTTGAAAAATGTAAAAACCTTAAAGCCAATTAGCTTGAAAGTTGAAAACATGAAAGCCGAAAATTTCTAAACTTGAAAGCTTGAGTAAATTAGTTAGAACTTTAGAACCTAAGATCTGAACATTATAAAACTTGAAAGCTAAGAAAATTGAACGGTTTAAAATTTGAAAACGTGAAAATTAGAAATTTTCTATACTTGAAAGTTTGAACAAATCGCTTAAAATTTCAATATCTAAACCTTGAAAAATTTAAAATCCGAAAGCTAGGATACTCGAAAGTATGAATACAAGAAAATTAAAATAATTGGTAGAATTGAAAACTTGAAAGCTTGAATACTTGAAACTTGAAACCTTGAAAGATGGACTTTGAAAGCCCAAATTTGACCAATGTAAAAACCTGAAAGCCAAGTAGCTTGAAAGTTGAAAACATGAAAGATTAAAAATTTACACTTTAGAGCATGAGAGCCTAAAAAGTTATAAACTTGAAAGCTGGAATGAAATGCTTAAACCTTTAGAACCCAATACTTAAAATTTTTAAAACTTGAGAGCTAAGAAAATTGAAAGATTTAAAGTTTGAAAACATGAAAGTTTCAAATTTTCTAAACTTGATAGCTTGAGTAAAATACTTTAAACTCCAAAACCTAAAACTTGTAAAACCTGAATGTTTGTTAGCTTTAAACTTAAAAACATGAAGGCATAAAAATTTCTAAACTTGCAAGCTTGAAAACTTGTAAACTTGAAAGTTGGGGTAAATTACTCTAACTTTAGAACCTAAGACGCTAACAGTATAAAGCTTGAAAGCTAAGAAAATTGAACGATATAAAATTAGAAAACGTGAAAAATAGAAATTTTCTAAACTTGAAAGTTTGGACAAATCGCTTAAAATTCCAAAACCTAAAGCTTGAGAAATTTAAAACACGAAAACTAAAATACTTGAAAGTTTGAAAACAAAAAATTAAAATAATTTGTAAATTTGGAAACTTGAAAGCATGAATACTTGAAAACACGAAAACTTGAAAGCTTGAAAAGTGGAATTTGATAGGCTAAACTTGAAAAATGTAAAAACCTGAAAACCGCCGCTTGAAAGTTGAAAACATGAAAGATTAAAAATGTTTACACTTTAAGCTTGAAAGCCTGAAAAGTTAAAAACTTGAAAGCTCGAATGAAATGCTTGAACCTTTAAAACCCAATAGTTAAATATTTTAAGACTTGAGAGCTAAGAAAATTGAAAACTTTAAAGTTAGAAAACATGATAATTTAAAATTTTCTAAACTTGAAGCTTGAGTAAAATACTTTAAATTCTAAAACCTAAAACTTATAAAACCTGAGAGCTAGTTAGCTTAAAAATTGAAAATGCGAAAGCTTAAAATTTTCTAAACTTGAAAGCTTGAAAACTTGTAAACTTGAAAGCTGTAGTAAATTACTTAAAACTTTAGAACCTAAGACGTGAACATTATAAAACTTGAACTTCAGAAAATTGAACCATTTAAAGTTTGAAAACGTGAAAATTAGAAATTTTCTAAACTTGAAAGTTTGAATACAAGCAAGTTAAAATAATTGGTAAATTTGGAAACTTGAAAGCTTGAATACTTGAAATCACGAAAAATTGAAAGTTTGGAAAGTGGAATTTGAAAGCATAAACTTCTAAAATGTAAAAACCTGAAAGCCAAGTAGCTTGAAAGTTGAAAACATGAAACATTAAAGATTTTACACTTTAGAGCTTGAAAGCCTGAAAAGTTATAGCTTGAGAGCTCGAACGAAATACTTAAACCTTTCAAACCCAATACTTAAAATTTTAAAACTTTAGACCTAAGAGAATTTAAAGATTTAAAGTTTGACACCATGAAAATTAAACATTTTCTAAACTTGAAAGCTTAAGTAAAATACTTAAAATACCAAAACCTATAACTTGTAAAACCTGAGAGCTAGTTAGCTTGAAAGTTGAAAACGCGAAAGCTTAAAATTTTCTAAACTTGAACGCTTGATAATTTGTAAACTTGAAAGCTGGAGTAAATTACTCAAAACTTTAGAACCTAGGACGTGAACATAGTAAAACTTGAAAGGTAAAAAAATTGAGCGATTTTGAAAATTAGAAATTTTACAAACTTGAAAGCTTGAACAAATCGCTTAAAATTCCAAAACCTAAACCTTGAAAAATTTAAAATCCGAAAGCTAAAATACTTGAAAGTTTGAAAAAAAAATTAAAATAATTGGTAAATTTGGAAACTTGAAAGCTTGAATACGTGAAAACTTGAAAAGTGGAATAAAATACTTAAAACTTCAAAATATAATACTTGAAAATTTTAAGAAAATTTTAATTCTTGAAAGCTAAGAAACTTGAAAGTTTAATAGGTTGAAAACATGAAAATTGCTAAACTTGAAAGCGTGAAAACATAAAACTTGAAAAGCTCAAAACTTGAAAGCTAAGAAATTTGAAAGTTTTAAAGTTTGAAAATGTGATATTTAAAAATTTGTGAACTTGGTAACTTCAAAGCTTCGAAACCTAAAACTTGAAAAGCTAAAACCCCACCGTTAAGAAACGTAAAAGCTTTAAGGTTTGATAAAATCAAACCTAAAAGCTATAACCTTGAAAACTTGAAAGTCTGGAAGTATGAAAACTTGAAGTCTCGAAAACTGGAACAAAATATTTAAAATTTCAAAATGTAAAACTTGAAATCTAATAAAAATTGAAAACTTGTACATTTGAAAGCTTTAAGCTTGGTGATTTCAAATTTTGAAACGGTGGTCATGGGTGTGAGGAAAAAACGCTAGGCAATTTCTTTTGTTCGTTCAGCTCGTTTTGCTAAAATTCCTATCGTCTAAAAGGAATTTTTTCTACCCCTTCTGCACAATTTCCAGGTGAAGGCACGCAAACGATGTTCATTGACTCTTTAATTTATACTGGGATATTTCAAAAATTTGGCACGAATTCAAGTTCTACATCGAGCCCGCACTTGATATTCGTGACATGCTCGTAATTACAAGAACAGGAGCTTGCGTTTTTACAAATAGTGAAGCAGGGAAGTCCTTGTAACACTAATTATAAACAGAACGTTATGCAAAACATGCAACTTGCTATGAAGGAAAAAAAACAGACACGTAAACTATTTAAATCGCTTTAGAAATAGATCTTGAATTAATTATAAACGCTGTTACTTTCCATTATTTTTAGCGGCACTTGAACAAGCAGATATATTTACAAGATGCTAGATGATGGACGTTAACGGGGACGAAACGAGTTTGTTTATCTTAATTTAAGAACGCGTTTGATACGATGGCCGGAAGGTGCCTAACCTCTGTTTGTTTGTATTACGTAAGGAAGATTCTGCTCTGAATCATTCTTTGCACAATTCCACATATGTAATTGTTTATATTCTTAAGGGGAGGAGAAGAAGCAGTCTTCTCTTCTCTACAATTTAAATTAACGAAACCCTCTGGAACTGTGGACGGTCATTTTTTACTTTTGAGCTGGACGCGTTTTAAATGCTTGGCCGACGATGGACATGTGAACTGCAGCTCGGCAAAACTTTCCTCCCCTGTCTTCTCAATTTAAAGTAGCGAACCTTCTCTGGAACTGTTAACGGTCTTGTCTTACTTTTGAACTGGATGCGTTTCAAATTGTAAAAACGTTTTTCTTGGGCCGAAGAGGATAACATGTAAGCTGCAGCTTTGCGAGATTTCTCAAATTAAATTATTGAACTCCTCTAGAGCTGTGGATGGTCATTTATTTCTTACTTTTGAGCAGGACGCGTATTAAATCTTGGTCAACGATGGATAACATGTAAGCTATAGCTCGGCAAGACATCTCCTCCCCTTTCCTCTACACGAACTCCTTTGGAGTTGTGGATGGTCGTTTCTTACTTTTGAGCTGGACGCGTTTTAAATGCTTGGCCGACGATGGATGACATGTAACGAACTCCTCTGAAATTGTGGACGGTCATTTCTTACATTTGAACTAGACGCATTTTAAATGCTTGGTGGAAGATGGTTAACGTGTGAACTACAGTTCGGCGGGACCTCCCCTTTCCTCTACAATTTATATTAACGAACTCCTCTGGAATTTTGGATGGTCCCTTCTTACTTTTAAGTTGGACGCCTTTCAAATTTTAAAAAGGTTTTTGCTTGGGCGAAGATGGGTAACATAAGAGCTACAGCTCGGTGGGACTTCTCCTCTCCTCTCCTCTACAATTTAAATTAACGAACTCCTCTGGAATTGTGGACGGTCATTTTCTACTTTTGAGCTGAACGAGTTTTAAATTGTAAAAACGTTTTTGCTTGGGCAAAGATGGCTAACATGTGAGCTGTAGCTCGACGTGACTCTTCTTCCCCTCTCCTCTACAATTTAAATTCACGAACTCCTCTGGAACTTTCCACGGTTCTTTCTTACTTTTCAGCTGGACACGTTTCAAATGGTAAAAACGTTTTTACTTAGGCGAAGACGGATAACGTGAGAGCTACAGCTCGGGAGATATCTTCCCTCTACTTTACAATTTAAATTAACGAACTCCTTTGGAACTGTGGACGGTCCTTTCTTGCTTTTGAGCTGGACTCGTTTCAAATGGTAAAAGCGTTGTACTTGGGCGAAGACGGATGGCATGAGAGCTACAGCTCGGCGAGACATCTCCTCTCAATTTAAATTAACGAACTCCTCTGGAATTTTGGATGACCGTTTCTTACTTTTGAACTGGACGCGTTTTAAATGATTGACTGACGATGGATAACATGTGAACTACATTACATGTGATTTTCCAATGCTCCACCCGAAGGTACTACATTGGCCAGGAAGCGAGTTTTTTTTTTACCTGGAAAATTTTGAATTTTGCCGAACCCTTGCTGTTCCAAGCAAGGTAGGGATCTTTAACGTGCGTGACAACACTCACACACGGGACCTCCATTTTACCTCTCATCCGAACGAGGGTGTATTTTTGCGAAAAATGCTCGCCTAACATTTTTCAAGCGGACCGTGTCGGGATTCGAACCCGGGACCTTGGGCGTAGTAGTCACACACATACCACTACGCCACGGAGCCGCCTACAGACGAATAACATGAGTGCTACAGCTCGGCGAAACTTCTCCTCTCCTCTCTTCTAGAATTTAAATTAACGAACTCCTCTGGAATTATGGAAGGTCGTTTCTTACTTTTAAACTGGACGCGTTTTAAATGCTTGACCGACGATGGATAGCATGTGAACTACAGCTCGACGAGACTTCTCCTCTCCTCTCCTCTACAATTTAAACTAACGAACTCCTCTGGAATTGTTGATGATCGTTTCTTACTTTTGAACTGGACGCGTTATAAGTGCTTGGCCGACGATGAATAACATGTGAACTACAGCTCGGCGACACTTCTCCTCCCCTCTCCTCTACAATTTAAACTAACGAGCTCCTCTGGAGCTGTGGACGGTCATTTCTTACTTTTGAACTGGACGCATTTTAAATGCTTGGTCGACGATGGATAACATGTGAACTACAGCTCAGCGAGACATCTCCTCCTCTCACCTTTACAATTTAAACTACTGAACTCCTCTGGAAGTGTGAACGGTCATTTCTTACTTTTGAACTGGAAGCGTTTTAAATGAATGGTCGACGATGGATTACATGTGAACTACAGCTTGGCGAGACATCTCCTCCCCTCCCTCTACAATTTAAATTAACGAACTCCTCTGGAATTGTGGATGGTCGTTTCTTACTTTTGAACTAGTCGCATTTTAAATGCTTGGCTGGCGATGGATAACATGTGAACTACAGCTCGGCGAGACTTCTCCTCCCCTCTCCTCTACAATTTAAACTAACGAGCTCCTCTGGAGCTGTGGACGGTCATTTCTTACTTTTGAACTGGACGCATTTTAAATGCTTGGTCGACGATGGATAACATGTGAACTACAGCTCGGCGAGACTTCTCCTCCTCTAACCTTTACAATTTAAACTACTGAACTCCTCTGGAAGTGTGAACGGTCATTTCTTACTTTTGAACTGGAAGCGTTTTAAATGATTGGTCGACGATGGATTACATGTGAACTACAGCTTGGCGAGACATCTCCTCCCCTCCCTCTACAATTTAAATTAACGAACTCCTCTGGAATTGTGGATGGTCGTTTCTTACTTTTGAACTAGTCGCATTTTAAATGCTTGGCTGGCGATGGATAACATGTGAACTACAGCTTGGCGAGACTTCTCCTCCCCTCTCCTCTACAATTTAAACTAACCCGCTCCTCTGGAGCTGTGGACGGTCATTTCTTACTTTTGAACTGGACGCATTTTAAATGCTTGGCCGACGATGAATAACATGTGAACTACAGCTCGGCGAGACTTCTCCTCCCCTCTCCTCTACAATTTAAACTAACGAGCTCCTCTGGAGCTGTGGACGGTCATTTCTTACTTTTGAACTGGACGCATTTTAAATGCTTGGTCGACGATGGATAACATGTGAACTACAGCTCAGCGAGACTTCTCCTCCTCTCACCTTTACAATTTAAACTACTGAACTCCTCTGGAAGTGTGAACGGTCATTTCTTACTTTTGAACTGGAAGCGTTTTAAATGAATGGTCGACGATGGATTACATGTGAACTACAGCTTGGCGAGACTTCTCCTCCTCTAACCTTTACAATTTAAACTACTGAACTCCTCTGGAAGTGTGAACGGTCATTTCTTACTTTTGAACTGGACGCATTTTAAATGCTTGGTCGACGATGGATAACATGTGAACTACAGCTCAGCGAGACTTCTCCTCCTCTCACCTTTACAATTTAAACTACTGAACTCCTCTGGAAGTGTGAACGGTCATTTCTTACTTTTGAACTGGAAGCGTTTTAAATGAATGGTCGACGATGGATTACATGTGAACTACAGCTTGGCGAGACATCTCCTCCCCTCCCTCTACAATTTAAATTAACGAACTCCTCTGGAATTGTGGATGGTCGTTTCTTACTTTTGAACTAGTCGCATTTTAAATGCTTGGCAGGCGATGGATAACATGTGAACTACAGCTCGGCGAGATTTCTCCTCCCCTCTCCTCTACAATTTAAACTAACGAGCTCCTCTGGAGCTGTGGAAGGTCATTTCTTACTTTTGAACTGGACGCATTTTAAATGCTTGGTCGACGATGGATAACATGTGAACTACAGCTCGGCGAGACTTCTCCTCCTCTAACCTTTACAATTTAAACTACTGAACTCCTCTGGAAGTGTGAACGGTCATTTCTTACTTTTGAACTGGAAGCGTTTTAAATGATTGGTCGACGATGGATTACATGTGAACTACAGCTTGGCGAGACATCTCCTCCCTCCTCTACAATTTAAATTAACGAACTCCTCTGGAATTGTGGATGGTCGTTTCTTACTTTTGAACTAGTCGCATTTTAAATGCTTGGCTGGCGATGGATAACATGTGAACTACAGCTTGGCGAGACTTCTCCTCCCCTCTCCTCTACAATTTAAACTAACGAGCTCCTCTGGAGCTGTGGACGGTCATTTCTTACTTTTGAACTGGACGCATTTTAAATGCTTGGTCGACGATGGATAACATGTGAACTACAGCTCAGCGAGACTTCTCCTCCTCTCACCTTTACAATTTAAACTACTGAACTCCTCTGGAAGTGTGAACGGTCATTTCTTACTTTTGAACTGGAAGCGTTTTAAATGAATGGTCGACGATGGATTACATGTGAACTACAGCTTGGCGAGACATCTCCTCCCCTCCCTCTACAATTTAAATTAACGAACTCCTCTGGAATTGTGGATGGTCGTTTCTTACTTTTGAACTAGTCGCATTTTAAATGCTTGGCAGGCGATGGATAACATGTGAACTACAGCTCGGCGAGACTTCTCCTCCCCTCTCCTCTACAATTTAAACTAACGAGCTCCTCTGGAGCTGTGGAAGGTCATTTCTTACTTTTGAACTGGACGCATTTTAAATGCTTGGTCGACGATGGATAACATGTGAACTACAGCTCGGCGAGACTTCTCCTCCTCTAACCTTTACAATTTAAACTACTGAACTCCTCTGGAAGTGTGAACGGTCATTTCTTACTTTTGAACTGGAAGCGTTTTAAATGATTGGTCGACGATGGATTACATGTGAACTACAGCTTGGCGAGACATCTCCTCCCCTCCCTCTACAATTTAAATTAACGAACTCCTCTGGAATTGTGGATGGTCGTTTCTTACTTTTGAACTAGTCGCATTTTAAATGCTTGGCTGGCGATGGATAACATGTGAACTACAGCTTGGCGAGACTTCTCCTCCCCTCTCCTCTACAATTTAAACTAACGAGCTCCTCTGGAGCTGTGGACGGTCATTTCTTACTTTTGAACTGGACGCATTTTAAATGCTTGGTCGACGATGGATAACATGTGAACTACAGCTCGGCGAGACTTCTCCTCCTCTAACCTTTACAATTTAAACTACTGAACTCCTCTGGAAGTGTGAACGGTCATTTCTTACTTTTGAACTGGAAGCGTTTTAAATGATTGGTCGACGATGGATTACATGTGAACTACAGCTTGCGAGACATCTCCTCCCTCCTCTACAATTTAAATTAACGAACTCCTCTGGAATTGTGGATGGTCGTTTCTTACTTTTGAACTAGTCGCATTTTAAATGCTTGGCTGGCGATGGATAACATGTGAACTACAGCTCGGCGAGACTTCTCCTCCCCTCTCCTCTACAATTTAAACTAACGAGCTCCTCTGGAGCTGTGGACGGTCATTTCTTACTTTTGAACTGGACGCATTTTAAATGCTTGGTTGACGATGGATAACATGTGAACTACAGCTCGGCGAGACTTCTCCTCCTCTCACCTTTACAATTTAAACTACTGAACTCCTCTGGAAGTGTGAACGGTCATTTCTTACTTTTGAACTGGAAGCGTTTTAAATGATTGGTCGACGATGGATTACATCTGAACTACAGCTTGGCGAGACATCTCCTCCCCTCCCTCTACAATTTAAATTAACGAACTCCTCTGGAATTGTGGATGGTCGTTTCTTACTTTTGAACTAGTCGCATTTTAAATGCTTGGCTGGCGATGGATAACATGTGAACTACAGCTCGGCGAGACTTCTCCTCCCCTCTCCTCTACAATTTAAACTAACGAGCTCCTCTGGAGCTGTGGACGGTCATTTCTTACTTTTGAACTGGACGCATTTTAAATGCTTGGTTGACGATGGATAACATGTGAACTACAGCTCGGCGAGACTTCTCCTCCTCTCACCTTTACAATTTAAACTACTGAACTCCTCTGGAAGTGTGAACGGTCATTTCTTACTTTTGAACTGGAAGCGTTTTAAATGATTGGTCGACGATGGATTACATGTGAACTACAGCTTGGCGAGACATCTCCTCCCCTCCCTCTACAATTTAAATTAACGAACTCCTCTGGAATTGTGGATGGTCGTTTCTTACTTTTGAACTAGTCGCATTTTAAATGCTTGGCAGGCGATGGATAACATGTGAACTACAGCTCGGCGAGACTTCTCCTCCCCTCTCCTCTACAATTTAAACTAACGAGCTCCTCTGGAGCTGTGGAAGGTCATTTCTTACTTTTGAACTGGACGCATTTTAAATGCTTGGTCGACGATGGATAACATGTGAACTACAGCTCAGCGAGACTTCTCCTCCTCTCACCTTTACAATTTAAACTACTGAACTCCTCTGGAAGTGTGAACGGTCATTTCTTACTTTTGAACTGGAAGCGATTTAAATGATTGGTCGACGATGGATTACATGTGAACTACAGCTTGGCGAGACATCTCCTCCCCTCCCTCTACAATTTAAATTAACGAACTCCTCTGGAATTGTGGATGGTCGTTTCTTACTTTTGAACTAGTCGCATTTTAAATGCTTGGCTGGCGATGGATAACATGTGAACTACAGCTTGGCGAGACTTCTCCTCCCCTCTCCTCTACAATTTAAACTAACGAGCTCCTCTGGAGATGTGGACGGTCATTTCTTACTTTTGAACTGGACGCATTTTAAATGCTTGGTCGACGATGGATAACATGTGAACTACAGCTCAGCGAGACTTCTCCTCCTCTCACCTTTACAATTTAAACTACTGAACTCCTCTGGAAGTGTGAACGGTCATTTCTTACTTTTGAACTGGAAGCGTTTTAAATGAATGGTCGACGATGGATTACATGTGAACTACAGCTTGGCGAGACATCTCCTCCTCCTCTACAATTTAAATTAACGAACTCCTCTGGAATTGTGGATGGTCGTTTCTTACTTTTGAACTAGTCGCATTTTAAATGCTTGGCAGGCGATGGATAACATGTGAACTACAGCTCGGCGAGACTTCTCCTCCCCTCTCCTCTACAATTTAAACTAACGAGCTCCTCTGGAGCTGTGGACGGTCATTTCTTACTTTTGAACTGGACGCATTTTAAATGCTTGGTCGACGATGGATAACATGTGAACTACAGCTCGGCGAGACTTCTCCTCCTCTAACCTTTACAATTTAAACTACTGAACTCCTCTGGAAGTGTGAACGGTCATTTCTTACTTTTGAACTGGAAGCGTTTTAAATGATTGGTCGACGATGGATTACATGTGAACTACAGCTTGGCGAGACATCTCCTCCCCTCCCTCTACAATTTAAATTAACGAACTCCTCTGGAATTGTGGATGGTCGTTTCTTACTTTTGAACTAGTCGCATTTTAAATGCTTGGCTGGCGATGGATAACATGTGAACTACAGCTCGGCGAGACTTCTCCTCCCCTCTCCTCTACAATTTAAACTAACGAGCTCCTCTGGAGCTGTGGACGGTCATTTCTTACTTTTGAACTGGACGCATTTTAAATGCTTGGTTGACGATGGATAACATGTGAACTACAGCTCGGCGAGACTTCTCCTCCTCTCACCTTTACAATTTAAACTACTGAACTCCTCTGGAAGTGTGAACGGTCATTTCTTACTTTTGAACTGGAAGCGTTTTAAATGATTGGTCGACGATGGATTACATGTGAACTACAGCTTGGCGAGACATCTCCTCCCCTCCCTCTACAATTTAAATTAACGAACTCCTCTGGAATTGTGGATGGTCGTTTCTTACTTTTGAACTAGTCGCATTTTAAATGCTTGGCTGGCGATGGATAACATGTGAACTACAGCTCGGCGAGACTTCTCCTCCCCTCTCCTCTACAATTTAAACTAACGAGCTCCTCTGGAGCTGTGGACGGTCATTTCTTACTTTTGAACTGGACGCATTTTAAATGCTTGGTCGACGATGGATAACATGTGAACTACAGCTCGGCGAGACTTCTCCTCCTCTAGCCTTTACAATTTAAACTACTGAACTCCTCTGGAAGTGTGAACGGTCATTTCTTACTTTTGAACTGGAAGCGTTTTAAATGCTTGGTCGACGATGGATTACATGTGAACTACAGTTCGGCGAGACATCTCCTCCCCTCCCCTCTACAATTTAAATTAACGAACTCCTCTGGAATTGTGGATGGTCGTTTCTTACTTTTGAACTAGTCTCATTTTAAATGCTTGGCTGGCGATGGATAACATGTGAACTACAGCTCGGCGAGACTTATCCTCCCCTCTCCTCTACAATTTAAAACAACGAACTCCTCCGGAACTGTGGACGGTCATTTCATACTTTTGAACTGGACGCGTTTTAAATGCTTGTTCGACGATGAATACCATGTGAACTACAGCTCGGCGAGACTTCTCCTCCCCTCACCTTTACAATTTAAACTAGTGAACTCCTCTGGAAGTGTGAACGGTCATTTCTTACTTTTGAACTGGAAGCGTTTTAAATGCTTGGTCGACGATGGATTACATGTGAACTACAGCTCGGCGAGACTTCTCCTCCCCACCCCTCTACAATTTAAATTAACGAACTCCTCTGGAATTGTGGATGGTCGTTTCTTACTTTTGAACTAGTCGCATTTTAAATGCTTGGCTGGCGATGGATAACATGTGACCTACAGCTCGGCGAGACTTATCCTGTCCTCTCCTCTACAATTTAAAACAACGAACTCCTCTGGAAGTGTGGACGGTTTTTTCTTACTTTTGAACTGGACGCCTTTTAAATTGTAAAAACATTTCTGCTTGCGCGAAGACAGGTAACATGTGAGCTGCTGCTCGGCGAGATTTCTCCTCCCCTCTCCTCTCAATTTAAATCAATGAACTCCTTCCTCTAGAGCTGTGGATAGTAATTTCTTAGGACGCGTTTTAAATGCTTGGTCAACGATGGATAACGTGTAAGCTACAGTTTGACGAGACATCTCATTCCCTCTCCTCTACAATTTAAATTAACCAAATCCCTGGAATTGTGGATGGTCGTTTCTTACTTTTGAGCTGGACGCATTCAAAATTATAAAAACGTTTTTGCTTGGGCCGAAAACGGATAACATGCGAGCTGCAGCTTGGCGAGATTTCTCTTCTCCTCTCCTCTACAATTTAAATTAATGAACTCCTCTGGAATTGATGGATTTTGGACGTTCGTTTCTTACTTCTAAGCTGGGCGCGTTTCAAATGGTAAACACGTTTTTGCTTGGGCGAAGACGAATAACATGTAAGCTACAGCTCAGCGAGAGTTCTTCTCCCCTCTCCTCTCAATTTGAATTAACGAACTCCTCTGGAACTGTGGATGGTCGTTTCTTACTTTTGAGCTGGACGCGTTCCAAATTGTAAAAACGTTTCCGCTTGGGCCGAAGACGGATATCAGGTGAGCTGCAGCTCGGCGAGATTTTTCTTCTCCTCTCCTCTACAATTTAAATTAAAGAACTTCTCTGCTGTGGACGGTCGTTTCTTATTTTTGAACTGGACGCGTTTTAAATGCTTGGTCAACCATGGATACCATGTGAACTACATTACATGTGATTTTTTCCAATGCTCCACCCGAAGGTACTACATTGGTCAGGAAGCGAGTTTTTTTTTACCTGGAAAATTTTGAATTTTGCCGAATCCTTGCTGTTCCAAGCAAGGTAGGGATCTTTAACGTGCGTGACAACACTCACACACGGGACCTCCATTTTACCTCTCATCCGAACGAGGGTGTATTTTTGCGAAAAATACCATGTGAACTACAGCTCGGCGAGACTTCTCCTCCCCTCACCTCTACAATTTAAACTAACGAACTCCTCTGGAATTGTGGACGGTCATTTCTTACTTTTGACCTGGACGCGTTCCAAATTGTAAAAACGTTTTCGCTTGGACCGAAAACAGATATCAGGTGAGCCGCAGCTCGGCGAGATTTTTTCTCTTCTCTCCTCTACAATTTAAATTAACGAATAGCTCTGTAATTGTAGACGGTCATTTCTTACTTTTGAGCTGGACGCGTTTCGAAAGATAAAAACGTTTTTGCTTGGGCGAAGAAGGATTACGCGTGAATTACAGCTCGGCGAGACATCTCCTCCTTTCTCCTCTACAATTTGAACTAACGAACTCCTCTAGAAGTGGACGGTCATTTTGTACTTTTGAGCTGGACGCGTTTCAAATTGTAAAAACGTTTTTCTTGGACCGAAGACGGATAACTTGTGAGCAGCAGGTCGGCGAGACTTCTCCTCCCCTTTCTTCTACAATTTAAATTAGCGAACTCCTCTGGAACTGTGGACGGTCCTTTCTTACTTCTGAGCTGGATGCGTTATAAATGGTAAAAACGTTTTAGCTTGGGCGAGGACTAATAACAAATGCGCTACAACTCGGCAATAGAACATCGCCTTCCCTCTCTTCTACTATTAAGTTACAGTTGGTTACATGAACTCGTTTTTCCTCTACAATTTAAATCAATGAATCGCTCTGCAATTATAAAGTTTAGTCGTTTAGTTTTCGAGCAGTACGCGCGTTAAGAAATTATAAAATTCAAGGAACCTTTTTGTTTAAAAGAGGAGAGCTGTAACGAAGAAGCGGCAGATTACACGAACTTTGTAGCTCGCTCATATAAGCTATATGCGTCACCCATTGTTCCTCCTCTATAAGAACCGTCCTCTAACCTATAATCGCGATTCTCCTCTAGCTTTTTTGAGGAGATTTCCAATGAGCAATCTCCTATAGAATTATAATTCTAGAGGAGATTGTTCTAATGAATAATCTCCTCTAGAATTCTAGAGAATATTGTTTAAATGAAAAATCGGTTCTAGGATTATGATTTTAAACTAAAATTACAAGTCTAGAGAAGATTGTTTGTTTGAACATTTTGCTTAAGAATTCTAGAGAAAATTGTTCATTTGAACAATATCCTCAAGAGTTCTTAAATTCTAGAGGGGATTGTTCAGCTGAAGAATATCTAGAAATAGGATATTTAACCTAAAGTGAAGAGAATATTATTCAAATGCACAATATCCTCTAGAATTGTAATTTTAGGTTAAAATTGTAATTCTAGAGAATATTGTTCATTTAACAAGTTTCTCTAGAATTCAAGAATTCTAGAGGAGATTGTTCAAATGAGCAATCTTCTTTAGCATTCTAGAGGATATCGTTCAAATAAACAATCTTCTCTAGAATTGTGATTTTAACCAATATCACAATTCATGATGAGCCGGTTCAGTTGAACAATCTCCTCTAGAGTTCTTTAAATTCTAGAGGAGATTGCTCAAATGAACAATCTCCTGTAGAATTCGGGAGGATATCGTTTAAATAAACAATCTTTTCTAGAATTATGGTATTAACCTAAAATCACAACTCTAGAGGAATTAGTTCCCTTGAACAATCTTCTCTAGAGTTCTTGAATTCTAGTGGAGATAGTTCAAATGAACAGTCTTTTCCAGAATGATTTTGAAGTTCTTGAATTCTAGAGGAGTTTAAATAAACAATTTCCTCTAGAATTGTGATTTTAGGTTAAAATCCTAATTCCAGAGATGATTGTACACCCGAACAATCTCCTTTAGAGTTCAAGAATTCTAGAGTAAATTGCTCAAATGAACAATCTTCTCTAGAATTCGGGAGGATATTGTTTAAATGTACAATCTTTTCTAGAATTATGATTTTAACCCGAAATCACAATTCTAAAGGCGATTGTTTATTCGAGCAATCTTTTTTACAGTTCCTGAATTGTAGAAGAGATGGTTCAATTGAACAATTTTCTCTAGAATTTTGTTTTTATGTTAAAATCGTAATTCTAGAGGAGATTGTAATCTCCTTTAGAGTTCTAGAATTCTACAGGAGATTGTTCGAATGGACAATCTTCTCTAGAATTTTGGAGGATATTGTTTAAATCAACAATCTCTTCTAGAATTAAGGTTTTAACCCAAAATCACAATTCTAGAGGAAGTTGTTTATTCAAACAATCTCCTCTAGAGTTCCTGAATTCTAGAGGAGATAGTTAAAATAAAAATCTCCTAGAAAATTGTTTTTAGGCTAAAATCATAATTCTAGAGGAGATTGTACATTTAAACAATTTCCTCTAGAGTTCAAGAATTCTAGATATTGTTCAAATGAACAATCTTCTTTAGAATTTTGGAGGATATTGATTAAATGAACAATCTCCTCTACAACTATGACTAACCCAAAATCACAATTCTAGAGGAAATTGTATATTCGAACAATCTCCTCTAGATTTCCTGAATTCTAGAGGAGATTGTTCAAATGAAAAATTTCTTCCAGAATGTTGTTTTTAGGTTAAAATCATAATTGCAGAGGAGATTGTGCATTTGAAGTATCTTCTCTAGAGTTTTAGAATTCTAGAGGAGATTGTTCAAATGAACAGTTTTTTTAGAATTTTGAAGGATATTTTTTAAATAAACAATCTCCTCTAGAATTATGATTTTAACCCAAAATCACAATTCTAGAGGAGATTGTTTATTAGAATTTATCAGAATTCTAGAGGAGATGTTCAAATGGACAATCTTTTCTAGAAAAGTATTTTTAGGCTAAGATTATAATTCTAGAGGAGATTGTACATTTAAACAATCTCATCTAGAGTTCAAGAATTCTAGAGGAGATGGTTCAAATGAACAATCTTCTCTAGAATTCTGGAGGATATTGTTTCAATGGACAATTTCCTCTAGAATTATGATTTTAACTAAATACAAGTTTCTAGAAGAGATTGTTCATTTGAACTATCTTCTCTAGAATTCTGAGACTTTAGAGGAGATTTTTCTAATAAACAATCTCCTCTAGAATTGTGATTTTGGGTTAAAAGCATAATCGTAGAGGAGATTGTTCATTTAAACAATATCCTTCAAAATTCTAGAGAGGATTGTTCTTTTGAACAATCTGCTCTGGAATTCTTGAACTCTAAAGGAGATTCTTCAAATGTACAATCTCCTCTTCAATTATGACTTTAACCCAAAATCACAATGCTAGAGGAAATTGTATAGCCGAACAATCTCCTTTAGATTTCATGAATTCTAGAGGAGATAGTTCAAACGAACAATCTCCTCTAGAATGTTGTTTTTAGGTTAAAATCATAATTGTAGAGGAGATTGTACATTTGAAGAATCTCCTTTAGAGTTGAATTCTAGAGGAGATTGTTCAAATGAACAATCTTCTCTAGAATTATGAAGAATATTGTTCAAATGAACAATCTTCTAGAATTGTGATTTTGGGTTTAAAATCATAATACTAGAGGAGATTGTTCATTTAAACAATATCCTTCAAAATTCTAGAGAAGATTGTTCGTTGAACAATCTCCTAGAATTCTTGAACTCTAAAGGAAATTCTACATTGGATAGGAGGTTTTTCATTTGAACTATCTCCTCTAGAATTCAGAAACTCCAAAGGAGATTGTTCATTTAAACAATATCCTCCAAAATTTTAGAGAAGATTGTTCATTTGAACAATCTCTTCTAGAATTTTAGAACTCTAGAGGAGGTTTTTCAAATGTATAATCTACTCTAGAATTATTATTTTAACCTAAAAACGAAACTCTAGAGGAAATTGTTCATTTGAACTATCTCGTCTAGAATTCAGGAACTCGAGAAAAGATTGTTCGGATAAACAATCTCCTTTAGAATTGTAATTTTGGTTTAAAATTCTAGAAGAGATTGTTCATTTGAACAATCTCCTTTAGAATTCTTGAACTCTAAATGAGATTCTTCAAATGTACAATCGTCTCTACAATTATGTTTTTAATCTAAAAACAACATTGAAGACGGTTTTTCATTTAAACTATCTCCTCTAGAATTCAGGAACTCTAGAGGAGATTGTTCGAATATACAATTTCCTCTAGAATTGTGATTTTGGCTTGAAATCATAATTCTAGAAGATGTTGTTTATTTAAACAATCTCCTCTAGAATTCTTGAACTCTAGAGGAGATTATTCAAATGTACAAAGTCTTCTAGAATTATGATTTTAACCTAAAAATACAAATCTAGAGGAGATTGTTCGTTTGAATTATCTCCTCTAGAATTCAGAAACCGTAGGGGATATTGTTCTAATAAACAATCTCCTCTAGAATTGTGAGTTTGGCTTAAAATCATAATTCTAGAAAATGTTGATCATTTAAACAATCTCCTCTAGAATTCTTGAACTCTAGAGGAGATTATTCAAATGTACAAAGTCTTCTAGAATTATGATTTTAACCTAAAATACAAGTCTAGAGGAGATTGTTCATTTGAATTATCTCCTCTAGAATTCAGAAACCGTAGGGGATATTGTTCTAATAAACAATCTCCTCTAGAATTGTGAGTTTGGCTTAAAATCATAATTCTAGAAAATGTTGTTCATTTAAACAATCTCCTCTAGAATTCTTGAACTCTAGAGGAGATTATTCAAATGTACAAAGTCTTCTAGAATTATGATTTTAACCTAAAAATACAAGTCTAGAGGAGATTGTTCATTTGAATTATCTCCTCTAGAATTCAGAAACCGTAGGGGATATTGTTCTAATAAACAATCTCCTCTAGAATTGTGAGTTTTGGCTTAAAATCATAATTCTAGAAGATGTTGTTCATTTAAACAATCTCCTAGAATTCTTGAACTCTAGAGGAGATTATTTAAATGTACAAAGTCTTCTAGAATTATGATTTTAACCTAAAAATACAAGTCTAGAGGAGATTGTTCATTTGAATTATCTCCTCTAGAATTCAGAAACCGTAGGGGATATTGTTCTAATAAACAATCTCCTCTAGAATTGTGAGTTTGGCTTAAAATCATAATTCTAGAAAATGTTGTTCATTTAAACAATCTCCTCTAGAATTCTTGAACTCTAGAGGAGATTATTCAAATGTACAAAGTCTTCTAGAATTATGATTTTAACCTAAAAATACAAGTCTAGAGGAGATTGTTCATTTGAATTATCTCCTCTAGAATTCAGAAACCGTAGGGGATATTGTTCTAATAAACAATCTCCTCTAGAATTGTGAGTTTGGCTTAAAATCATAATTCTAGAAGATGTTGTTCATTTAAACAATCTCCTAGAATTCTTGAACTCTATAGGAGATTATTTAAATGTACAAAGTCTTCTAGAATTATGATTTTAACCTAAAAATACAAGTCTAGAGGAGATTGTTCATTTGAATTATCTCCTCTAGAATTCAGAAACCGTTGGGGATATTGTTCTAATAAACAATCTCCTTTAGAATTGTAATTTTGGTTTAAAATTCTAGAAGAGATTGTTCATTTGAACATTCTCCTCTAGAATTCTTGAACTCTAAATGAGATTCTTCAAATGTACAATCGTCTCTACAATTATGTTTTTAATCTAAAAACAACATTGAAGACGGTTTTTCATTTAAACTATCTCCTCTAGAATTCAGGAACTCTAGAGGAGATTGTTCGAATATACAATTTCCTCTAGAATTGTGATTTTGGCTTAAAATCATAATTCTAGAAGATGTTGTTCATTTAAACAATCTCCTCTAGAATTCTTGAACTCTAGAGGAGATTATTCAAATGTACAGTCTTCTACAATTATGATTTTAACCTAAAAATACAAGTCTAGAGGAGAATGTTCATTTGAATTATCTCCTCTAGAATTCATAAACCGTAGGGGATATTGTTCTAATAAACAATCTTCTCTAGAATTGTGAGTTTGGCTTAAAATCATAATTCTAGAAGATTGTTTATTTATACAATCTCCTCTAGATCTCTTGAACTCTAGAGGAGATTATTCAAATGTACAAAGTCTTCTAGAATTATGATTTTAACCTAAAAATACAAGTCTAGAGGAGATTGTTCATTTGAATTATCTCCTCTAGAATTCAGAAACCGTAGGGGATATTGTTCTAATAAACAATCTCCTCTCGAATTGTGAGTTTCGGTTAAAATAATAATTCTAGAGGAGGATGTTCATTTAAACGATATCCTCCAAAATTCTTGAGAAGATTGTTCATTTGAACAATCTCCTCTAGAATTCTAGAACTCTAGAGGAGATTCTTCAAATGTACAATCTCCTCTAGAATTATGAGTTTGACCCAAAATCACAATTCTACAGGAGATTGTATATTCGAACAGTCTCCTCTAGAGTTCCTGATTTCTAGAGCAGGTAGTTCAAATGAACCATCTCCTCTAGAATTGTGATTTGAAGATAAAATCAATTCTAGAGGAGATTGTACATTTGAACAATCTCTTCTAGAGTTGTGATTTTAGGTTAAAAGCGTAATTCTGGAGGAGATGGTTCATTTGAACAATCTGCTTTAGATTAGAGGACGGCGCTCGAGTGTCAAATCGATTGCACAACGTGCTAGCCTTTTGACCTCGTCGTTTGACATGAAAATACTTCAACAAGTAATAAATGGACATTCATTTGCTCTGAGATCGTGTTGTGATTAAATATTGAGGCATTCCTTGATATCCGAATTGTTTGGAGAAATGCCACAGCATTTTTCCAATAACCGTCTTCTCTTAAGCAACCCTTTGCGTTATAATTATCGACAAAAGCAGATGCTAGATGGAATCGCGTGAATCATGCGCACGCCAATTATAGCGAAGATCCCATCACAGACAATGTCCTTAATTACATAAACGATAGAAAGTTAATTACCCAAAAACTAAAAGAACAACACGAAGACTCCATTTTCCCAGACTTTTTACAATAATTTAAACAATACCGCACAGAAGAATCCTGAAGACATCAATTACCGGCTCACAAGGAAATACGAAGACGTTTTTTTCTTAAACCGAACGCAGTGAAAGGACGTTACAACTTCGACGCTAAAAACATTTTTTCAATAATTTCTAATTTCTCTGAGGCGATTTGAAGGTCAAGAACTCTTCGATGTGATATAACCCGATGCCACCAAAATACTTTCTCCTTACAAATCACCGTTCAACATCAAAACTTCTTCGATTTTATAACAAATCACATTCCTTTGGCGAAAATATATTTGTTCTCATCCCACAGTCGATTATTTTTCCGAAGATCGAGTAATTGTTACGTGCTGCGTAACCGTTAACTAACTGCAAGTAATCTTTGTATTTATCCGTATACGAAATAACGGATAACGGAACGTATCAATCACGCTTACAATGAGATGTAATTACACAGCGCTACTTTGAATAAAGAAGGTCCTGCAATAACACCTTGTGGTACTCCAACGCGCCCTTAAAACGATTGCACAAATTGACATCCGGGGATCTCAAGCGACCTTGTAATTACACAGGTCGCGCTGGATATCCTTGCGGTACTTCTTAGTTATACAATCGGCCTATTTCTTGAAGGATCTTGAGGAACTACAACGCTTCTGCTAGTAGTCTAACAGTACTCCTTCATTATTAAAAGCCATCTGACCTCTTAAAAAATGAGTTCTAGGATATTTTCCTGGAAATGTCAAGCGGCTCCTTAATAATAAGCCGACTAATCACTTGAAAAAATAGGTCGTAGGATATTACCCTAAGGATCTTAGCGTTTCTGTAATTAGACAGGCGCAACTGTGTATCATCGAGGTACTCCTTGTATTGGGTAGCTGATCTCTTTGAAGAAAGGTCCTAAGATATTCCAAGGAGATCGACAGCTTCCGTGTGATTAGACAGATCGCGTCCTTGAGATACTCGTTAATTATACTGGACGACTGGACGATTTCTTGAAAAAATCGGTCGTCTTGGGAATCTCAACTCCCTGAGGTTCTGTGTATATCCTTGAGGTACTCCTTAATTATAAAGCACGTGTTTTCTTGGAAATAGGTCGTTGTATACAACTCTGGAGATCATAGCATTTCTCTAGTTAGACAGATGTTTTTAAACTTTAAATATTTCGATTCTCACCCTCAAGTTTTAAAATTTTCGAGTTTTAGGTTTTAAATTTTTAAGTATTTTATTCAGCCTTTCAAGTTTTTAACTTTTCAGGCTTTCAAGCTTTAAAGTTAATAAAATTAAAAGCTTTTACGTTTTAAACTTTCAAGCTACTTAGCTTTCAGGTTTTACATTTTTCAAGTTTTAGATTTTGAAGTTTAAAGTATTTTTATTTTGTTGCAGTTTTGAAGCTTTCATGTTACCCAGTTTATAAATCTTTAAATTTTTACATTTTAAACTTTCAAATTTCTTAGCTTTCAGGTTTCAAATTTATCGAGCTTTAGGTTTTAAAGTTTTAAATATTTTATTCAGCCTCTCAAGTTTATAACTTTTTAGGTTTTGAAGCTTTAAGATTTATAAAATTTTAAGCTTTTACGTTTTAAACTTTCAAGCTACTTAGCTTTCAGGTTTTACATTTTTCAAGTTTTAGGTTTTTAAGTTTAAAGTATTTTATTTCAGTTTTGAAGCTTTCATGTTATCAAGTTTATAAATCTTTAAATTTTTACATTTTAAACTTTCAAATTTCTTAGCTTTCAGGTTTCAGATTTATCGAGCTTTATGTTTTAAAGTTTTAAGTATTTTATTCATGCTTTCAAGTTTTTAACTTTTCAGGCTTTCAATCTTTATAGTTTACAAAATTTTAAACTTTCACGTTTTAAACTATCAAATTTATTAGCTTTCAGGTTTCAAATTTATCGAGCTTTAGGTTTTAATGTTTTAAGTATTTTATTCAGCCTCTCAAGTTTTTAATCTTTCAGGCCTTCAAGCTTTAAAGTTTATATAATTTTAAGCTTTTACGTTTTAAACTTTCAAGCTACTAAGTTTTCGGGTTTTACATTTTTCAAGTTTTAGGTTTTGAAGTTTAAAGTATTTTGTTGCAGTTTTGAAGCTTTCATGTTATCAAGTTTATAAATCTTTAAATTTTTACATTTTCAACTTTCAAATTTCTTAGCTTTCAGGTTTCAAATTTGTGAGCTTTAGGTTTTAAAGTTTTAAGTATTTTATTCATGCTTTCAAGTTTTTAACTTTTCAGGTTTTTCAAGCTTCAAAGTTTCTAAAATTTTAAGCTTTCACGTTTTAAACTTTCAAGCTACTTAGCTTTCAGGTTTTACATTTTTCAAGTTTTAGGCTTTAAGTTTAAAGTATTTTGTTGCAGTTTTAAAGCTTTCATGTTATCAAGTTTACAAATCTTTAAATTTTTACATTTTCAACTTTCAAATTTCTTAGCTTTCATGTTTCAAATTTATCGAGCTTTAGGTTTTAAAGTTTTAAGTATTTTATTCAGCTTCTCAAATTTTTAACTTTTCAGGATTTCAAGCTTTAAAGTTTATAAAATTTTAAGCTTTCACGTTTTAAACTTTCAAGCTACTTAGCTTTCAGGTTTTACATTTTTCAAGTTTTAGGCTTTTAAGTTTAAAGTATTTTGTTGCAGTTTTGAAGCTTTCATGTTATCAAGTTTACAAATCTTTAAATTTTTACATTTTAAAACTTTCAAATTTCTTAGCTTTCAGGTTTCAATTAATCGAACTTTAGGTTTTAAAGTTTTAAGTATTTTATTCATGCTTTCAAGTTTTTAACTTTTCAGGTTTTTCAAGCTCAAAGTTTATAAAATTTTAAGCTTTGAAGTTTTTAACTTTCAAGCTACTTAGCTTTCAAGTTTTACATTTTCAAGTTTTAGGCTTTTAAGTTTAAAGTATTTTGTTGCAGTTTTGAAGCTTTCATGTTACCCAGTTTATAAATCTTTAAATTTATACATTTGAAACTTTCAAATTTCTTAGCTTTCTGGTTTCAGATTTATCGAGCTTTAGGTTTTAAAGTTTTAAGTATTTTATTCATGATTTCAAGTTTTTAACTTTTTAGGCTTTCAAGTTTTAAATTTAATAAAATTTTAAGCTTTCAAGTTTTAAGCTTTCAAGCAACTTAGCTTTCAGGTTTTACACTTTCAAGTTGTAGGTTTTAAAGTTTAAAGTAATTTGTTTCAGTTTTGAAGCTTTCATATGATCAAGTTGCAAATCTTTAAATTTTTACATTTTAAACTTTCAAATTTCTTAGCTTTCAGGTTTCAAATTTATCGAGCTTTAGGTTTTAAACTTTTAAATAGTTTATTTAGCCTCTCAAGTTTCTAACTTTTCAGGCTTTCAAGCTTTATAGTTTATAAAATTTTAAGCTTTCACGTTTTAAACTTTCAAGCTACTTAGCTTTCAGGTTTTACATTTTCAAGTTTTAGGTTTTGAAGTTTAAAGTAATTTGTTTCAGTTTTGAAGCTTTCATATTATCAAGTTCACAAATCTTTAAATTTTTACATTTTCAACTTTCAAATTTCTTAGCTTTCAGGTTTCAAATTTATTGAACTTTAGGTTTTAAAGTTTTAAGTATTATATTCATGCTTTCAAGTTTTTATCTTTTCAGGTTTTTCAAGCTCAAAGTTTATAAAATTTTAAGCTTTCACGTTTTAAACTTTTAAGCAACTTAGCTTTCAAGTTTTACATTTTCAAGTTTTAGGTCTTGAAGTTTAAAGTATTTTGTTGCAGTTTTGTAGCTTTCATGTCATCAAGTTTATATATCTTTAAATTTTTACTTTTTAAATATATCATTAGACAGGTCCCATGTAGAAATCAACGTCCCTGTAATTAGACAGGTCCTATGTAGAAATCATCGTCCCTGTAATTAGACAGGTTCCACGTAGGAACCACAGCGTCCCTGTAATTAGATAGGTTTACTGTAGGAACCACAGCGTCCCGTAATTAGACAGGTGCCATGTAGGAATCGGCGTTCATGTAATTAGTCAGGTCCTAAGTATGAATCAGCGTGCCTGTAATTAGACAGGTCCTATGTAGGAACCACAGCGTCCCTCTAATTAGACAGGTTCCATGTAGGAGTCACAGCGTCCCTGTAATTAGACAGGCCCCGTGTAGGAATCGCAAAGTCCTTGTAATGAGACAACTCCCATGTACGAATCTTAGCGTTCTTGTAGTTCCACGATTTTCGTGTTTATCCTTCAGGTACTCCTTGTATTAGAAGCTGATCTTTAAAAAAAGTCTTACGACATTTCCACGAGATTTTATACTTTTTTGTCATTAGATAAGTCCCGACCTTGCGGTACTTATTAATTATACAACCATCCGATTTCTCGAGGAAATAGGTCTTAAGGTGTTGTCTTGGGAAACTCAGCGTCCCCTATAATTAAACAGGTCCCATGTAGGAACCACAGCGTCTCTGTAATTAGACAGGTCCCATGTAGGAATCAGCGTCCCTGTAATTAGACAAGTTCTATGTAGGAATCAGCGTGCGTGTAATTAGACAGGTCCTATGTAGGAACCACAGCGTCCCTCTAATTAGACAGGTTCCATGTAGGAGTCACAGCGTCCCTGTAATTAGACAGGCCCCGTGTAGGAATCGCAAAGTCCCTGTAATGAGACAAGTCCCATGTACGAATCTTAGCGTTCTTGTAGTTACACGATTTTCGTGTTTATCCTTCAGGTACTCCTTGTATTAGAAGCTGATCTTTAAAAAAAAGTCTTACGACATTTCCACGAGATTTTATACTTTTTTGTCATTAGATAAGTCCCGACCTTGCGGTACTTATTAATTATACAACCATCCGATTTCTCGAGGAAATAGGTCTTAAGGTGTTGTCTTGGGAAACTCAGCGTCCCCTATAATTAAACAGGTCCCATGTAGGAACCACAGCGTCTCTGTAATTAGACAGGTCCCATGTAGGAATCAGCGTCCCTGTAATTAGACAAGTTCTATGTAGGAATCAGCGTCCCTGTAATTAGACAGGTCCTATGTAGGAACCACAGCGTCCCTCTAATTAGACAGGTTCCATGTAGGAGTCACAGCGTCCCTGTAATTAGACAGGCCCCGTGTAGGAATCGCAAAGTCCCTGTAACGAGACAAGTCCCATGTACGAATCTTAGCGTTCTTGTAGTTACACGATTTTCGTGTTTATCCTTCAGGTACTCCTTGTATTAGAAGCTGATCTTTAAAAAAAAAGTCTTACGACATTTCCACGAGATTTTTAGTTTATTGTCATTATATAGGTCCCGACATTGCGGTACTTATTAATTATACAACCATCCGATTTCTCGAGGAAATAAGTCTCAAGGTGTTGTCTTGGGAAACTCAGCGTCCCCTATAATTAGACAGGTCCCATGTAGGAACTACCGCGTCCCTGTAATTAGACAAGTCCCATGTAGGAATCAGCGTCTCTGTAATTATACAGGTTCCATGTAGGAACCACAGCGTCTCTGTAATTAGATGGGTTTCATGTAGGAATCAGCGTCCCTGTAATTAGACAGGTTCCATGTAGGAACCACAGCGTCTCTGTAATTAGATGGGTCCCATGTAGGAATCAGCATCCCTGTAATTAGACAGGCCCCATGTAGGAATCAACGTCCCTGTAATTAAACAGGTCCTATGTAGAAATCATCGTCCCTGTAATTAGACAGGTCCCACGTAGGAACTACAGTGTCCCTGTAATTAGACAGGTGCATTGTAGGAACCACAGCGTCCCATGTAGGAATCGGCGTTCCTGTAATTAGACAGGTTCTAAGTATGAATCAGCGTGCCTGTAATTAGACAGGTCCCATGTAGGGACCACAGCGTCCCTCTAATTAGATAGGTTCCATGTAGGAACCACAGCGTCCCTCTAATTAGACAGGTTCCATGTAGGAGCCACAGCGTCCCTGTAATTAGACAGGCCCCGTGTAGGAATCGCAAAGTCCCTGTAATGAGACAAGTCCCATGTACGAATCTTAGCGTTCTTGTAATTAGACGATTTTCGTGTTTATCCTTCAGGTACTCCTTGTATTAGAAGCTGATCTTTAAAAAAAATTCTTACGACATTTCCACGAGATTTTATACTTTTTTGTCATTAGATAAGTCCCGACCTTGCGGTACTTATTAATTATACAACCATCCGATTTCTCGAGGAAATAAGTCTCGAGGTGTTGTCTTGGGAAACTCAGCGTCCCCTATAATTAGACAGGTCCCATGTAGGAACCACAGCGTCTCTGTAATTAGACAGGTCCCATGTAGGAATCAGCGTCCCTGTAATTAGACAAGTTCTATGTAGGAATCAGCGTCCCTGTAATTAGACAGGTCCTATGTAGGAACCACAGCGTCCCTCTAATTAGACAGGTTCCATGTAGGAGCCACAGCGTCCCTGTAATTAGACAGGCCCCGTGTAGGAATTGCAAAGTCCCTGTAATGAGACAAGTCCCATGTACGAATCTTAGCGTTCTTGTAGTTACACGATTTTCGTGTTTATCCTTCAGGTACTCCTTGTATTAGAAGCTGATCTTTAAAAAAAAAGTCTTACGACATTTCCACGAGATTTTATAGTTTATTGTCATTATATAGGTCCCGACATTGCAGTACTTATTAATTATACAACCATCCGATTTCTCGAGGAAATAAGTCTCAAGGTGTTGTCTTGGGAAACTCAGCGTCCCCTATAATTAGACAGGTCCCATGTAGGAACCACAGCGTCGCTGTAATTAGACAGGTCCCATGTAGGAATCAGCGTCTCTGTAATTATACAGGTCCCATGTAGGAACCACAGCGTCTCTCTAATTAGATGGGTTCCATGTAGGAATCAGCGTCCCTGTAATTAGACAGGTTCCGTGTAGGAACCACAGCGTTTCTGTAATTAGATGGGTCCCATGTAGGAATCAGCATCCCTGTAATTAGACAGGCCCCATGTAGGAATCAACGTCCCTGTAATTAGACAGGTCCTATGTAGAAATCATCGTCCCTGTAATTAGACAGGTCCCACGTAGGAACCACAGTGCCCCTGTAATTAGACAGGTTCACTGTAGGAACCACAGCGTCCCGTAATTAGACAGGTCCCATGTAGAAATCGGCGTTCCTGTAATTAGACAGGTCCTAAGTATGAATCAGCGTGCCTGTAATTATACAGGTCCTATGTAGGAATCAGCGTTCCTGTAATTAGACAGGCCCCATGTAGGGACCACAGCGTCCCTCTAATTAGATAGGTTCCATGTAGGAACCACAGCGTCCCTCTAATTAGACAGGTTCCATGTAGGAGCCACAGCGTCCCTGTAATTAGACAGGCCCCATGTAGGGACCACAGCGTCCCTCTAATTAGATAGGTTCCATGTAGGAACCACAGCGTCCCTCTAATTAGACAGGTTCCATGTAGGAGCCACAGCGTCCCTGTAATTAGACAGGCCCCGTGTAGGAATCGCAAAGTCCCTGTAATGAGACAAGTCACATGTACGAATCTTAGCGTTCTTGTAATTAGACGATTTTCGTGTTTATCCTTCAGGTACTCCTTGTATTAGAAGCTGATCTTTAAAAAAAAGTCTTACGACATTTCCACGAGATTTTATACTTTTTTGTCATTAGATAAGTCTCGACCTTTTGGTACTTATTAATTATACAACCATCCGATTTCTCGAGGAAATAAGTCTCGGGGTGTTGTCTTGGGAAATAATTAGACAGGTCCCATGTAGGAACCACAGCGTCCCTGTAATTAGACAGGTCCCATGTAGAAATCAGCGTCTCTGTAATTATACAGGTTCCATGTAGGAACCACAGCGTCTCTGTAATTAGATGGGTTCCATGTAGGAATCAGCGTCCCTGTAATTAGACAGGCCCCATGTAGGAACCACGGCGTCCCTGTAATTAGACAGATCCCATGTAGGAATCAGCGTTCCTGTAATTAGACAGGCCCGATGTAGGAACCACGGCGTCCCTTAATTAGAAAGGTCCCATGTAGGAATCAGCGTCCCTGTAATTAGACAGGCCCAATGTAGGAACCACGGCGTCCCTTAATTCAACAGGTCCCATGTAGGAATCGGCGTCCCTGTTATTAGACAAGTCTCATGTAGGAACCACAGGGTCCCTGTAATCAGACAGGCCCCATGTAGGAATCGCAGCGTCCCTGTAATGAGACAAGTCCCATGTAGGAATCCTAGCGTTTTTGTAATTAAACGAGTTTCATGTATATCCTTCAGGTACTCCTTGTATAAGAAGCTGATCTTTAAAAAAAGGCTTACGAAATTCCTTCAAGATTTTAAGCTTTCCTGTGGTTAGACAAGTCCCAACTTTGCGGTACTCCTTAATGATACAACCACCCGTTTTTTCAGAAAATAAGTCTTAAGGTATTGTCTTGGGAATCTCAGCGTCCCTATAATTAGACAGGTTCCATGTAGGACTCTTTGCGTTCTTGTAATTAGACGGGTTTCGTGTATATACTTCAGGTACCCTGTGGGTAGACAGGTGCCATCCTTGAGTTACTCTTTAATTATACAATCAGTCGAATTCTCGAAAAAATAGGTCGTAGGGTATTGTCTTGGGAATCTAAGCGTACCCGTAAGTAAACAGATCCTTTCTATATCGTTCAGGTACTTCTTGTATTAGGAGCTAATTAAACAGGTTTCTCGAGGTACTCCCGAAAAGTAGATCCTCAGAGACCTCCAGCGTGCCTGTAATTAAACGGGTATCAGCGTATATCCTTGAAGTACTCCTTGATTAAACAGCTAGTTGATCTTTTGAAAAAGTTGTTCCTACGGAATCTTCAGAGCGTGTGTAATTAAGCAGGTCCTACTGTATATCCTTGAGGTACTCCTTGTATTAGCTAGCCACTTGATGTCTTGGAATAAGTATCTTCTTGAGGATCAGAGTCTTTGTAATTAAACAGGTCTCTTGAGGTACTCCTTGATTATACAGGCTGCTGATCTCTTGAAAAAGTGCATCCTAAGGGGCTTTCTAGCGTCTGTGCAATTAAGTAGGTCCTACTCTATATCCTTGTAGTTTTTCTTGTATTAGATAGGCACTTAATATCTTGGGAAATGTAGGTCCTTTGAGATCTCCAGCCTGCCTGTAATTAAACGGGTATCAGCGTATATCCTTGAGGTACTCCTTGATTATACAGCTAGCTGATTTCTTGAAAAAGTAGGTCTTAGGGAATCTTCAACACCTGTGTAATTAAGCAGGTCCTACTGTAAATCTTTGAGGTACTCCTCGTATTAGATAGCCTCTTGATCTCTTGGAGTAAGCAGCTTTTTGGGATCAGCGTCCTTGTAATTAAACAGGCCTCTTGAGGTACTTCTTGATTATACAGCTAGCTGATCTTTTGAAAAAGTAGGTGTTAGGGGATCCTTACAGCCTGTGTAATTAAGCAGGTCCTACTGTATATCCTTGAGGTACTCCTTGTATTAGCTATCCACTTGATGTTTTGGAATAAGTAGCTCCTTGGGGATCAGCTTCCTTGTAATTAAACAGGTCTCTTGAGGTACTCCTTTATTATAGATCTAGCTGATTTCTTGAAAAAGCGCGTCCTAATGGGATTTCTAGCGTCTGTGTAATTAAGTAGGTCCTACTATATATGCTTCTGGTACTCCTTGTATTAGATAGGTACTTGGTATCTTGGAAAAAGTAGCTCCTCAGAGATCTCCAACGTATATCCTTGAGGTACTCCTTGATTATACAGCTGGCTGATCTTTTGAAAAAGTAGGCCCTAGGGGATCGTCAGAGTGTAATTAAGTAGGTCATACTGCATGTACTTGAGGTACTCCTCGCATTAGTTAGTTACTTCAGCTCGTAGCTCATTGGGGATCAGCGTCCTTGTAATTAAACAGGTCTCTTGAGGTACTCGTTTATTGTAGAGCTCTCTGGTCTCTTGAATAAGTATGTCTTGGGGGATCTCTGGCGTCTGTGTTATCAAACAGGTCCTACCGTCTAACCTTACGGTACTCCTTGTATTAGATACTCACTTGTTCTCTAAAAAGTAGCTCCTCTAGGATTACAAGTGTCCCTCTAATTAAACAGGTCTCAATTGATGTACTTCTTGATCACGCAATTAGTTGATTGCTAAAATAAAATAGGCTTCCTGGGGAACCTCGCGCTCCTGTAATTAGACAGGCCCAACTGTATATCCTTGAGGTACTTGCTAGTGAACGAAATAATTCACGTTGTATCAGTATCGCAAGCTATAGAAAAACCGTTTCTTTGATTGTGTTTTAAAATAGTGAGACGTAAAAACGTTAACCTACTTAGAGCCCGTTAATTATAGGTTAGGTTGATGCGACAAGGTCGTCCGGTTCAAATTATAGTAAGTGCTTTTTTTGGGTGATAATTGCTTGTTGCGTGTCTTGTTTGGAATTACAGGTTTTAATTATAAAGCCGAGAAGAGGATTATTTATTGACAGGAAGTTCATAGTCACGGTCTGACACGGCAATTTTTGGACGTATTTAGGTTATGTAATAAATGTTGGAAGAATTACGGATGTTCGTTAGCTCGGGTTTGAGCCCACGCTTTAGTTTTAGATTGAGCTGTTGAACAACAGGTGTCGTTGGTCGATGAAAGTGTGGAGTTAGTTTCAGGACCTCAGATACATTCTTCAAACTTGCCCGAGGTTTTTTTGACGTTGCGTTTTTGTTCCAGGTGTGCTGCAGGAGCAGTACCAGCGTGACCATCGTTGTTTTCTTCGAAGATTTGTCATACAGTGCTTCCTTGGGAGCTTCAAACTAGTACATTCTTCAAACTTGCCTGAGTTTGATCGACTTTGCATTGATACCAGTTCTGCAGACGCGAGAATCGGCTTCACTATCGTTGTTTTCGTCGAAGATTTGTCATTGAATGATTCCTTGGGAATCTGAACGGGTTTCACAGGTTCACGATCTTCGAACTAGTACATCCTTCAAGCTTGTCTAGGCTTGATCGACGTTGCGTGTTCTGGAGAAACGAGTACCAGTTTTATTGCTGTTTTTCTTCGAAGCTTTGCCCTAGAGTGGTTCCTTGGGAATCTGATCTAGTTTCGCAGGTTCACGGGGTTTTTCGACGTTGCGTTTTTGTACCAGGTGTGCTGCAGAAGCGAGTACCAACGTGACCATCGTTGTTTTCTTTGAAGATTTGTCATACACCGCTTGCTGGGGAGCTTTAAACTAGTACATTCTTCAAACTTGCCTGAGTTTGATCGACCTGGCATTGGTACCAGTTGTGCAGAAGCGAGAATCGGCTTTACTATCGTTGTTTTCTTCAAAGATTTGTCATTGAATGATTCCTTGGGAGTCTGATCGGGTTGCACAGGTTCACGATCTTCGAACTAGGACATCCGTCAAGCTTGTCTAGGCTTGATCGACGTTGCGTGTTCTGGAGAAACGAGTACCATTCTTATTGCTGTTTTTCTTCGAAGCTTTGCCCTAGAGTGGTTCCTTGGGAATCGGATCTAGTTTCGCAGGTTTACGGGGTTTTTCGACGTTGCGTTTTTGTACCAGGTGTGCTGCAGAAGCGAGTACCAACGTGACCATCGTTGTTTTCTTCTAAGATTTGTCATACACCGCTTGCTGGGGAGCTTTAAACTAGTACATTCTTTAAACTTGCCTGAGTTTGATCGACCTGGCATTGGTACCAGTTGTGCAGAAGCGAGAATCGGCTTCACTATCGTTGTTTTCGTCGAAGATTTGTCATTGAATGATTCCTTGGGAGTCTGATCGGGTTGCACAGGTTCACGATTTTCGAACTAGTACATCCTTCAAGCTTGTCTAGGCTTGATCGACGTTGCGTGTTCTGGAGAAACGAGTACCAGTTTTATTGCTGTTTTTCTTCGAAGCTTTGCCCTAGAGTGGTTCCTTGGGAATCTGATCTAGTTTCGTAGGTTCACGGGGTTTTTCGACGTTGCGTTTTTGTACCAGGTGTACTGCAGAAGCGAGTACCAACGTGACCATCGTTGTTTTCTTCGAAGATTTGTCATACACCGCTTGCTGGGGAGCTTTAAACTAGTACATTCTTTAAACTTGCCTGAGTTTGATCGACCTGGCATTGGTACCAGTTGTGCAGAAGCGAGAATCGGCTTTACTATCGTTGTTTTCTTCAAAGATTTGTCATTGAATGGTTCCTTGGGAGTCTGACCGGGTTTGACAGGTTTACGATCTTTAAACTAGTACATCCTTCAAGCTTGTCTGGGCTTGATCGACGTTGGGTCTACTGAAGAAACGAGTACCGGTCTTATTGCGGTTTTCTTCGAAGATTTGCCCTAGAGCGGTTCCTTGGGAATCTGATCGAGTTTCACAGTTCCACGAACCTTAAACTAGTGCATTCTTCCAAATTGCTTGGGTTTGATCGGCATGTTTTTGTACCAGGTGTCTTGCAGAAACGAGTATAGGTCTCACCATCGAAGAATTGTCATAGAATGGTTTCTTGGGAATCTGATTGAGTTTCGCAGGTTCACGAGCTTCAAGCTGATACATACTTCAAACTTGCCTGAGGTTTTTCGACGTTACGTTTTTGTACCAGGTGTGCTGCAGAAGCAAGTACCCTTGTCACCATTGTGTTTTCTTCGAAGATTTGTGATACAGTGCTTCCTTGGGAGCTTCAAACTAGTACATTCTTCAAACTTGTCAGAGTGTAATCGGTTTTGTTCTGGTACCAGTTGTGCAGAAGCGAGAATCGGCTTTACTATCGTTTTCTTCGAAGATTTATCATGGAAGTTTCCTTGGTAGCCTGATCGGGTTTCGCAGGTTCACGATCTTCGAACTAGTACATACTTCAAGCTTGTTTGGACTTGATCGTCGTTGCGTATTCTGAAGAAACGAGTACCGGTCTTTGTGCTGTTTTTTCTACGAAGCTTTGCCCTAGAGTGGTTTCTTGGAAATCTGATCGAGTTTCACAGGTTCACGAACTTCAAAGCAGTACCTTCTTCCAAATTGCTTGGGTTTGATCGGCATTGTGTTTTTGTATCAGGTGTTCTGCTGAAGTATAGGCCATCGTGGTTTCTTTTTGAAAATTTGTCACAGACTGGTTTCTTGGGAATCTGATCGGGTTTCGCAGGCTCACGAGCTTCAAGCTTGTTCATTCTTCAAACTTGCATGAGTTTGATCGGCGTTGCGTACCATGTGTGGTGCAGAAGAGAGTACCAACTTCACATTCGTTGTAGTCTTCGAAGATTTGTCATACGGTGCTTTTTGGGAGCTTTAAACTAGTACATATTTTCAACTTGCCTAAGTGTGATCGGTTTTGCATTGGTACCAGTTGTGCAGAAGCGAGAATCGGCTTCACTATCGTTGTTTTCTTGGAAGATTTGTCAGTGAATGGTTCCTTGGGAGTCTGACCGTGTTTCACAGATTCACGATCTTCGAACTAGTACATCCTTCACGCTTGCCTGGCCTTGGTCGACGTTGCGTATTAGTACCAGGTTTTCTGAAGAAACGAGTACCGGTCTCAATGCTGCTTTGCCCTAGAGTGGTTCCTTGAGAATCCGATCGAGTTTCACAGATTCACGCGCTTCAAGTTGATACATTCTTCAAACTTTCCCGGAGTTTTTTGACGTTGCGTTTTTGTACCAGGTGTGCTGCAGAAGCGAGTACCAGCGTGACCATCGTTGTTTTCTTCGAAGATTTGGTCTACACTGCTTTCGTGGGAGCTTTAAACTAATACTTTCTTCAAACCTTCGACCTCACCATCGTTATTTTCTTCGAAGATTTGTCACAGAGTGGCTCCATGGGAGGTGCATAGCCTCACTGGTCCACGAGCTTCTAACTAGTTCATTTTTCAAATTTGTCTGGGTTTGGTTGACTAAGGTGTTCTGCAGAAACAAGTACCAGTCTCATCATCGTTGTTTTCTTCAAATATTTGTTGTAGAATGGTTCCCTGAGAATCTGATTGAGTTTCACAGATTCACGAGCTTCAAACCAGTACATTCTTCATACTTGCTTGAGTCTGATTGATATTGCATTTTTGTTCCATATGCTCTGCAAACGCGAGTACCGGCGCCACCATCGCTGGTTTTTTCGAAGCTTTGCCAAAGAGTGGTTCCTTAGGAATCTGATCGAGTTTTACAAGTTCACGCGCTTCAAACTAGTTCATTCTTCAAACTTGTTTGTTTTGATCGACGTTTCGTTTTTGTATTGAGTACCTGCGTCGTCTTCGTTGTTTTCTTCGAAGTTTTTTCATAGGATTATTCCATGGGAATCTGATAGGGTTTTGCAGGTTCACTACCTTCCAATTTGACTGGGCTTGATGGGCGTGTTTTCGTTGCATGGTGTCTTGGGACTAGTTTTTGGCATCGATTAACTAGAACTTTTGGCGTATTTGTACTATTTGTTCTACAGAAGCGAGTACCAGTCTCGACATCGTCGTTTTATTCGAAAATTTGTTATAGGGTGGTTCCTTGGAAATGATTGAGTTTCTCAGATTCACGAGTTTGACTAGTACATCTTCAAACTTGCCAGGATTTGATCGGCGTTGCGTTCTTATACCATTCGTTTTACAGAAGCGAATACCAGACTTATCATCGCTGTTTTCTTTGAAGATTTGTCATGGAGTGGTTCCCCAGGAATCTCATTGAGGTTGAGAGGTTCACGAGCTTCAAGCTAGTACATTCTTCGTACTTGCCTGGGTTTGTTTGGCATTGCGCTTTTGTACCAGGTGTTCTGCAGAAGCGGGTACCGGCATTACCATCATGGTTTTCTTCGAAGTTTTGTCATAGAGTGACTTCTTGGGAGTCTGAAAGGGTTTCAACATAGTACATCTTCTAAACATGCCTGGGTTTGGTCGACGTTGCGTTTATGTACTAGGTGTTCGCAAATGCGAATGCCGGTATCACCATCGTTCTTTTCTTCGAAGTTTTGTCATAGGGTGGTTCTTTGAGAATCTGATAGGGTTCCGACTTGGCTGCGTTTAGGCGTCGTTTTTTCCGTTGCATGGTGTCTTGAGATTAGTTTTTGACATCGGTTAACTAGAACCTTTGGCGTTTTTGTACCATATGTTCTGCAGAAGCGAGTACCGGCCTCACGATCGTTGTTTCCTTCGAAAATTTGTCATAGAATGGATCCTTGGAAATCTGATCGAGTTTCACAGGACCACGAACTTCAAACTATTTCATCTTTCAAACTTGTCTGGATTTGATCGACGTTGTGTTTTTGTACCAGGTGTGCTGCAGAAGCGAGTACCAGCGTGACCATCGTTGTTCTCTTCGAAGATTTGTCATACACCGCTTGCTGGGGAGCTTTAAACTAGTACATTCTTCAAACTCGTCTAAGTTTCATCGACTTTGCATTGGTACCAGTTGTGCAGAGGCGAGAATCGGCTTTACTATCGTTGTTTTCTTCGATGATTTGTCATTGAATGTTTCCTTGGGAGTCTGATCGGGTTTCACAGGATTACGGTCTTCGAACTAGTATATCCTTCGAGCTTGTTTGGCCTTGAAGTTGGCGTCAGGTTTGTAGCTATCCCAAAACTCACAAATTTCTGGCAAAATTGCGGGGACCTAGCCTTATCATATAGACTACAGCATCTCTTCAGATATCGCTGTTAGACTGGTTGTGCGTCTGGTCTTAGTGGTTAGACTTTAGAGCGTGTCGCTGACAGTACAGTACGGGGAGTCAGCTAACTAGTAGCAAGCTAGTTTCGACACTGCCTCTTTAGGCACAAGCAATTCGACTACAATACAGTTGATGCTTTTAGGCTAATCTTGGACGGGCCTTAGAGTGTGGTGTTGTTTCCGATAATACAGAAAATTGTTGTTTGCCTTTGGGACACTTTGAAGGTCATAGCCTGGTTAACCTTCTTTGCATCAGCCACAAACACTTATGTATTAGACTACAATCCTTCTGCTAGCAGAAGCGAGAATTGGCTTCACTATCGTTGTTTTCTTCGAAGATTTGTTATTGAATGGTTACTTGGGATTCTGATCGAGTTTCACAGGTTCACGATCTTCGAACTAGTACATCTTTCAAGCTTGTCTGGGGCTTGATCGACGTTGCGTCTTCTGAAGAAACGGGCACCGGTCTTACTGCTGTTTTTTTTCAAAGCTTTACCCTAGAGTGGTTCTTTGGGAACCTGATCGGGTTCCGTAGGAGGCCTGGGGTTTTTTGACGTTGCGTTTTTGTACCAGGTGTGCTGCAGAAGCGAGTACCAGCGTCACTGTTGTTGTTTTCTTCGAAGCTTCGGAGCTTTAAACTAGTACATTCTTCAAACTTGCCTGAGTTTGATCGGCTTTTCATTGGTACCAGTTGTGTAGAAGCGAAAATTGGCTTCACTGTCTTTAATTTTCTTCGAAGATTTGTCATTGAGTGGTTCCTTGGGAGTCTGATGGTGTTTCACACGTTTAGGAACTTCAAATTAGTATATTTTTTTAAACTTGCCTAGGTTTGATCGGCATTGTGTTTTTGTACCAGGTGTCCGGTAGAAACGAGTATAGGCCTCTCCATCGTCGTTTTTTCGAAGAGTTGTCATTGAGTGGTTCCTTGGGAAATTGATCAAGTTTTGCACAATTGTGCAATTGTACAACTATCGTTGTTTTCTTGGAAGATTTGTCATTGAATGGTTCTTTGGGAGTCTGATCGGATTTCACAGGTTCACGAACTTCGAACTAGTCCATTCTTTAAACTTGCCCAGGTTTGATCGGCTTTGCGTTTTTGTATCAGGTGAGCTGCAGAAACCAGTATAGGCATCACCATCGTCGTTTTTTCTTCGAAAATTTGTCATAGAGTGGTTCCTTGGAATCTGATCGAGTTTCTCAGGTTCACGAGCTTCAAACTATTGCATTCTTTCAAGTTGCATGGGTTTGATCGGCGTTGTGTTTGTGTACCAAGTTTTCTGCCGAAGCGGGTATAGGCAATCGTGGTTTCTTTTCGAAGATTTGTCACAGATTGGTTCCTTGGGAATCTGATCGAGGTTCGCAGGTTTACGAGCTTCAAGCTGATGCATTCTTCAAACTTGCCTGGGATTTTTCGACATGCGTTTTTGTACCAGGTCTTCTGCAGAAGCGAGAACAGGTCCCACCAAAGTTGTTTTTATCGTAGTATGTCATAGAGTGGTTCCTTAGTAGCCTGATTGGGTTTCTCAGGTTTACGAGCTTCCAAGCCTAGGTTTTTCCGTTACATGGTGTCTTGGTGCTAGGTTTGGCATCGTTTAACCCAGAACCCTTATTTGGTACTTTTGTACCAGAATCACGTACCGCCCTCACCAGGTGTTTTGCAGAAGCGAGAACAAGTCCCACCTCGCTGTTTTTATCGAAGTATGTCATAGGGTGCTTCCTAAGTAGCCGATTGGGTTTCTCAGGCTTACGAGCTTCCAAGCCTGGGTTTTTCGTTACATGGTGTCTTGGTGCTAGGTTTGGCATCGCCTAACCCAGAACCCTTATTTGGTATTTTTGTACCAGATTCACGTACCGTCCTCGCCAGGTGTTCTGCAGAAGCGAGAACAGGTCCCACCATCGCTGTTTTCATCGAAGTATGTCATAGAGTGGTTCCTTAGTAGCCGATTGGGTTTCTCAGGCTTACGAGCTTCCAAGCCTGGGTTTTTCCGTTACATGGTGTTTTGGGGCTAGGTTTGGCATCGATTAACCCAGAACCTTTATTTGGTGTTTTTGTACCAGAATCACGTACCGCCCTCACCAGGTGTTCTGCAGAAGCGAGAACAGGTCTCACCATCGCTGTTTTCATCGAAGTATGTCATAGAGTGCTTCCTAAGTAGCCGATTGGGTTTCTCAAGTTTACGAGCTTCCAAGCCTGGGTTTTCCGTTACATGGTGTCTTGGTGCTAGGTTTGGCATCGCCTAACCCAGAACCCTTATTTGGTATTTTTGTACCAGATTCACGTACCGTCCTCACCAGGTGTTCTGCAGAAGCGAGAACAGGTCCCACCATCGCTGTTTTCATCGAAGTATGTCATAGAGTGCTTCCTAAGTAGCCGATTGGGTTTCTCAAGTTTACGAGCTTCCAAGCCTGGGTTTTTCCGTTGCATGGTGTCTTGGTGCTAGGTTTGGCATCGCCTAACCCAGAACCCTTATTTGGTATTTTTGTACCAGATTCACGTACCGTCCTCGCCAGGTGTTCTGCAGAAGCGAGAACAGGTCCCACCATCGCTGTTTTCATCGAAGTATGTCATAGAGTGGTTCCTTAGTAGCCGATTGGGTTTCTCAGGCTTACGAGCTTCCAAGCCTGGGTTTTTCGTTACATGGTGTCTTGGTGCTAGGTTTGGCATCGCCTAACCCAGAACCCTTATTTGGTATTTTTGTACCAGATTCACGTACCGTCCTCGCCAGGTGTTCTGCAGAAACCAAAACAGGTCCCTTCATCGCTGTTTTCATCGAAGTATGTCATAGAGTGCTTCCTAAGTAGCCGATTGGGTTTCTCAGGCTTACGAGCTTCCAAGCCTGGGTTTTCCGTTACATGGTGTCTTGGTGCTAGGTTTGGCATCGCCTAACCCAGAACCCTTTATTTGGTATTTTGTACCAGAATTCACGTACCGTCCTCACCAGGTGTTCTGCAGAAGCGAGAACAGGTCTCACCATCGCTGTTTTCATCGAAGTATGTCATAGAGTGGTTACTTAGTAGCCTGATTGGGGTTCACAGGTTTACTAGCTTCCAAGCCTGGGTTTTTCCGTTACATGTTGTCTTGGTGCTAGATTTGGCATCGATTAACTCAGAAACCTTATTTGGTATTTTTGTACCAGAATCACGTACCGTCCTCACCAGGTGTTCTGCAGAAGCGAGAACAGGTCCCACCATCGCTGTTTTCATCGAAGTATGTCATAGAGTGCTTCCTAAGTAGCCGATTGGGTTTCTCAAGTTTACGAGCTTCCAAGCCTGGGTTTTCCGTTACATGGTGTCTTGGTGCTAGGTTTGGCATCGCCTAACCCAGAACCCTTATTTGGTATTTTTGTACCAGATTCACGTACCGCCCTCACCAGGTGTTGTGCAGAAGTGAGAACAGGTCCCACCATCGCTGTTTTCATCGAAGTATGTCATAGAGCGGTTCTTTAGTAGCCTGATTGGGTTTCACAGGTTTACGAGATTCCAAGCTTGGGTTTTTCTGTTACATGGTGTCTTGGTGCTAGGTTTGGCATCGATTAACCCAGAACCTTTATTTGGTATTTTTGTACTAGAATCACGTACCGTCCTCGCCAGGTGTTCTGCAGAAGCGAGAACAGGTCCCACCATCGCTGTTTTCATCGAAGTATGTCATAGAGTGGTTCCTTAGTAGCCGATTGGGTTTCTCAGGCTTACGAGATTCCAAGCCTGGGTTTTCGTTACATGGTGTCTTGGTGCTAGGTTTGGCATCGATTAACCCAGAACCTTTATTTGGTATTTTTGTACTAGAATCACGTACCGCCCTCACCAGGTGTTCTGCAGAAGCGAGAACAGGTCCCACCATCGCTGTTTTCATCGAAGTATGTCATAGAGCGGTTCCTTAGTAGCCTGATTGGGTTTCACAGGTTTACGAGCTTCCAAGCTTGGGTTTTTCCGTTACATGGTGTCTTGGTGCTAGGTTTGGCATCGATTAACCCAGAACCTTTATTTGGTATTTTTGTACCAGAATCACGTACCGCCCTCACCAGGTGTTCTGCAGAAGCGAGAACAGGTCCCACTATCGCTGTTTTCATCGAAGTATGTCATAGAGTGCTTCCTAAGTAGCCGATTGGGTTTCTCAGGCTTACGAGCTTCCAAGCCTGGGTTTTCCGTTACATGGTGTCTTGGTGCTAGGTTTGGCATCGATTAACCCAGAACCTTTATTTGGTATTTTTGTACCAGAATCACGTACCGTCCTCACCAGGTGTTCTGCAGAAGCGAGAACAGGTCCCACCATCGCTGTTTTCATCGAAGTATGTCATAGAGTGCTTCCTAAGTAGCCGATTGGGTTTCTCAAGTTTACGAGCTTCCAAGCCTGGGTTTTTCCGTTGCATGGTGTCTTGGTGCTAGGTTTGGCATCGATTAACCCAGAATCTTTATTTGGTGTTTTGTACCAGAATCACGTACCGCCCTCACCAGGTGTTCTGCATAAGCGAGAACAGGTCCCAATATCGTTGTTTTCCTCGAAATATGTGATAAAGTGGTTCCTTAGTAGCCTGATTGGGTTTCGTAGGTTTACGAGCTTCCAAGCCTGAGTTTTTCCGTTACATGGTGTCTTGGAGCTAGGTTTGGCATCGATTAACCCAGAACCTTTATTTGGTGTTTTTGTACCAGAATCACGTACCGCCCTCAACAGGTGTTCTGCGGAAGCGAGAACAGGTCCCACCATCGCTGTTTTCTTCGAAGTATGTCATAGAGTGGTTACTTAGTAGCCTGATTGGGTTTCTCAGGTTTATGAGCTTCCAAGCCTGGGTTTTTCCGTTACATGGTGTCTTGGGGCTAGATTTGGCATCGCTTAACCCAGAACCTTTATTTGGTATTTTTGTACCAGAATCACAGGTTTAGGAGCTTCCAGCCCGGGGTTTTTCCGTTACATGGTGTCTTGGGGCTAGATTTGTCATCGATTAACCCAGAACCTTTATTTGGTGTTTATGTACCAGAATCACGTACCGCCCTTACCATCGTTGTTTGCTGCTAGGTTTTGACGAGTAGCGACATCCAGGGGTTGATATGAGGATCTCTAGTCGCGAAGTCAACGGGAATCGGTGACTAGGTCGGTTCTGCTACGTCTGCAGACCAGTACCAGGTTTATCAAACTGGTACCTGCAATTTTTCTTGAAGATTTTCTTCTTTTACGTTGCCTGTGGTATTTTCAGAAGCAGTTTTTTTTCAACCGTCAGTCAGCACTTAATTAAAACAGTTATTGGACTCGGAATGCAAGTGTTATTGTTAAAAAACAATAGCGCATTGAAGCTTGAGTCGCATTCAGATTAATAAATTCGTGTAGGTTTTTTCTGCTGTGATTTATCGCTTCTGGCACTTGATCAACGTATGCAGTAATAAATCTGAGCAATAATACAACATTCCTGCCTGGGACACGCCCGTTTCAGCATCCTGTAATTGAGAAAAGGCGAAAGCGATTGTTGTTAATTAATTAATTTTTTAAGTGATTGTTGATAGTCGTAGGAGCTGGGAGTTACACACTAGAATTTGACAATCAGAATTTATTATTCAATTGTTTTGTATGGGTTGGATTTGGATGTGAAAAGTATTTAAAGATTAATCACTTTCGAACTTTTAGATTTGATAAATACTGTTTTCGTTGGGCTGTGGTGTTGAAAGTGTTCCGCTCTATGTGCGCTAATGGTTTGCTGCTCGTAACCTCTGACGTAATGCTGAGGTTTCTATGACAATTTCCTGAATTATTAAAATAGAATTTTTGAATTTTAAAAAATTCAATCATAAAAATTAAGACCTTTAATTCGGTTTACACGTGTCAAGATTTTACAAAACTTCTTAATCTTCTTTGGGAATGAAACCACTCATAGTTTTTAAAATCTATTTTATTTACGTTTCGATCCATGACTTTTTTTTTTTTTTTTTTTTTTTTATTATTTTGACAACGATCCTAGGTCATGGATCGAAACGTAAATAAAATAGATTTTAAAAACTATGAGTGGTTTCATTCCCAAAGAAGATTAAGAAGAATGCTAAACAAACCACAACAAACATACAGGGAGTATTTTACAAAACGTCTACTGCGCATACGCAGCTCTTCTGTAGCGTTGTCCTTGTTTTACCAATTTTTGAAATTCCTCTTTTTGAATTCTCCATTTCTTGAATTTTCGCATTTTCTGAATTGCTAACCAGGATTTCTTTAATCTTTGAATAAATTTGTTATTTCGTTGTTTATTTTCGAATTTTTGAATTACTAACTTCAGGATATTTTTAAATATCCTGAAGTGTTCGAATTTTCGAGCGTGAGACTGAGTTTTAGAATTCCTGAAATTGACAAATTTTGTATTTTATAATGCTTGAATTCTTAGAAGCTTGAAGTTTTATTATGTAAAGTGTGGAATTTTTTATTGTTATTCGAATTTTAAACCTTTTGGTGGTTAAACTTCTGAAATTTTTTGGTTTTCGAATTTCCGTCCGTCAATTTCAGAGTTATAAGTTAATAGCTTTTTGAATTTTTAAATTCTTGATTCTTTTGCGAAAATTAGAATTCATAATCTTCAAATTCTTTAATTTTAAAGGTTCCATATTCAAAAAGAATTTGAATTTTAGAGTCAAATTTTTGGAATTCTGAAAATCTGAATTTATAAGTTTCAAAAATTGGGCAGTGTATCTTTGAGTCTCAGAGTTTTCCATAATCGCATTTAGTTTTAGTTTTTGTGCACTTGGAAAACAGACATTTTTGCTGGATTTTGAATTTTTTAGTTGTCAAACTTATGAATTTTCTGATTTCCAAATTTCCGTCACTCGATACTAAATTTCAGAGTTATAAATTATTAGATTTTTTAATTTTTAAATTCTCAATTCGTTTGCGAAAATTAGAATTCATAATTTTCGAATTCCTTAATTTTAAAGGTTCCATATTCAAAAAGAATTTGAATTTTGGAGTCAAATTTTTGGAATTCAGTAAACCTGAATTCTTAAGTTTCAAAAATTGAGCAGTGCATTTTTTAGTCTTAGAGTTTTCCATAGTCGCATTTAGTTTTAGTTTTCGTGCACTTGGAAAATAGACATTTTCGCTGATTTTTGAATTTCTTAGTTGGCAAACTTATGAATTTTCTAATTTCCAAATTTCCGTGAGTCAATATTTGAAATTTCAGAGTCGTGCATTAATCTAATTTTTAAATTTTCAATTCATTTGCCAAAATTACAATTCATAATTTTGGAATTCTGAAAATCTGAATTTATAAGTTTCAAAAATTGGGCAGTGTATCTTTGAGTCTCAGAGTTTTCCATAATCGCATTTAGTTTTAGTTTTTGTGCACTTGGAAAATAGACATTTTTGCTGGATTTTGAATTTTTTAGTCGTTCAACTTTTGAATTTTCTGTAAACCCGAATTCTTAAGTTTCAAAAATTGAGCAGTGCATCTTTGAGTCTCAGAGTTTTCCATAGTCGCATGTAGTTTTAGTTTTCGTGCACTTGGAAAATAGACATTTTTGCTGGATTTTGAATTTTTTAGTTGTCAAACTTATGAATTTTCTGATTTCCAAATTTCCGTCAGTCGATACTAAATTTCAGAGTTATAAATTATTAGATTTTTTAATTTTTAAATTCTCAATTCGTTTGCGAAAATTAGAATTCATAATTTTGGAATTCCTTAATTTTAAAGGTTCCATATTAAAAAAGAATTTGAATTTTAGAGTCAAATGTTTGGAATTCTGGAAATCTGAATTTCAGAGTCATGCATTAATAGATTATTAAATTTTTAAATTTTTAATTTGTTTGCGAAAATTAGAATTCATAAATTCCGAATTGCTTATTTTAAACTTTCCATATTAAAAAAAATTGAATTTTAGAGTCAAATTTTTGGGATTCTGGAAATCTGAATTTATAAGTTTCAAAAATTGAGTGCATCTTTGAGTGTCAGAGTTTTCTATAGGGGCATTTAATTTTGGTTTTTGTGCACTTGGAAAATAGGCATCATTGCTGGATTTTGAATTTTGCATTTTCTGATTACCAAATTTCCGTCAGTCAATATTTGAAATTTCAGAGTCATGCATTAATAGATTATTTAATTTTTAAATTTTCAGTTTGTTTACGAAAATTAGAATTCATAATTTTCGAATTCCTTAATTCTTAAGGTTCCATATTCAAAAAGAATTTTAATTTTAGAGTCAAATTTTAGGAATTCTGGAAATTTGAATTTATAAGTTTCAAAAATTGAACTGTGCATCTTTGAGTCTCAGAGTTTTTCATAGTCGCATTTAATTTTAGTTTTTGTGCACTTGGAAAATAGAGTTTTTCGCAGGATTTTGAATTTTTTAGTCGTCAAACTGATTTCCAAATTTCCGTCATTTCAATATTTAAAATTTCTGAGTCATGCATTAATAAATTATTTAATTTTTAAATTTTCAATTGGTGTGCGAAAATTAGAATTCAAAATTTTTGAATTCTTTAATTTTAAAGGATCCATATTCAAAAATAATTTGAATTTTAGTGTCAATTTTTGGGAATTCAGTACTCCTGAATTCTTGAGTTTTAAAAATTGAGCAGTGCATCTTTGAGTCTATAGAGTTTTCCATAGTAGCATTTAGTATTAGTTTTTGCGCACTTGTAGTCGTCAAACTTTTGAATTTTCTGAATTCCAAATTTCCGTCAGTCAATATTTGCAATTTCAGAGTTATAAATTAATCGATTTTTGAATTTTGAATTTTTAAATTTTTGATTTTTTGAATTCATTAATTTTAAAGCTTCCATATTCAGAAAGAATTCGAATTTTAGAATCAATTTTTTGGAATTCTGGAAATCTGAATTTATAAGTTTCAAAAATTGAGCAGTGCATTTTTGAATCACAAAGTTTTTCATAGTCGCATTTAGTTTTATTTTTGTGCACTTGGAAAATAAACATTTTCGCTAGATTTTGCATTTATTAGTTGTCAAACTTTTAAATTTTCTAATTTCCAAATTTCCGTCAATCAATATTTAAAATTTCAGTCATAAATTTATAAATTTTTGAATTCCCGATTCGTTTTGAAAATTAGAATTCATAATTTTCAAATTTTTAAAGATAAGACTTTTAAATTCATAAAGCCTTTGAATTTTATACTTAAATCTTTGGAATTAAGAACATCTGAATTTTTAATTTTCAAAAATCGAGCTATACTTCTTTGAGCTGTAGAGTCTTTTCGTAGATGCATTTAGTTTTGGTTTTTGTGCATTTGAGGATAGACATTTTCACTTTAGATTTTGAATTTTTACTCATTAATGTTTTGAATTTTCTGATTTCCAAATTTGTGTCAGTGAATATTTAAAAATTTTTAGTCATAAATCAATAGATTTTGAATTTCTAAATTTTTTATTTTTTCGAAGATTTAGAATTCATACATTTTCGAATTTTTAATTTTTAAGCGTTCAAATTCAGAGCAGCCGAATTTTAGGTGTCAAAAATTGAGTTATGCATTTTTGAATCTCAGATTTTTGAGACCAAGCATTATGTGCTAGTTTTTGTGCATTTGGAGAAGAGACATCTTGACTTTGGATTTTTAATTTTTTAGTCTTTAAACTTGTAAATTTACTAATTTTTGAAATTCCGACGATCTATATTTAAAATTCCAGAGCCACTTATTTAATAGATTTTTGTTTTTAAATTCCCGATTCGTTTTAAAGATTAGAATGTATAAATTTCCAAAATTTGTAATTTTAAAACTTTTAAATTCGAAAAACCTTTGAATTTTAGAGCTAAATTCATCGAATTCAAAAGAGCTGAATTTTTAAATTTCAAAGGTTGAGCTATGCGCTTTTGTTTCAAGGCTTCTTTTGTCGTCGCATTTAGTTTTAGTTTATGTGCATTGGATTTTGAAGTTCTCATTCGTTAAATTTTGGAATTTTCTGATTTTCAAATTTCCGTCAGTCAATTTTTAAAATCTAAGAGTCGTAAATCAACAGATTTTAGAATTTTAAAATTCTCGATACGTTTTTGAAAACTAGAATTTAGAAATCTTCGAATTTTTTAATTGTAAAGCATTCAAATGAGAAAAGCGTTTGAATTTTAGAATTAAAAATTTTATTGAATTCTGACACTTTAAATTTTAAATATTGAGGACAATTGGAAATAAAAAATAAATTAATAAGTAAAAACTCAAAATTTAAAATGTAGTCTCTTCTCCAAATTCACGAAAACAGAAAAGCTCTGCGACTTAAACATACATAACTCAATTTTTGAATCTTATAAATTCTAAAATTCAAAAGCTTTTCGAATTTGAAAGCTTTAAAATTAATAGTTGGAAAATTTTAAATATTGATTGACGGAAAATTGAAACCAGAAGATTTAAATATTTAATAACAAAAAAATTTTAAAGCCAAAATGAAAATGTATGTTCTTCAAATCCATAAAAACCAAAATTTAATGCGATGACTGAAAAACTTTTGAGACTCTAGGATGCATAGCTCAAGTTTTGAATCTAAAAAATCCATATTTTTTGAATTCCAGAAATTTAGCTTTAAAGTTCGAAGGTATTTTGAATTTAAATTTAAATTTATAAGTATTAATTTCAAAAACAAATTGGGAATTTAGAAATTGTATTAATTTAAGGCTCTGAAATTTTTAATATTGACGTTGGATAGTTAGAACTCAAAGTAAAGATGTCTTTTCTCTACAAGTACAAACACTAAAATTTCGACAATGGAACACTCTGAGACTTAAACATGCATAACTCAATTTTTGAAACTTAGAAATTCAGATCTTCGGAATTCCAAAAGCTTAACTCTAAGAAATTCAAAGACCTTTCGAATTTGGAAGCTTTAAAATTAAAAAAATTCTAAATCTTCGAAAAAATAAAAAATTCAGAAATTCGAAAATCTATTGATTTATGACTCCGAAATTTTAAATATTCACTGACACAAATTTGGAAATCACAAAATTCAAAACTTTAATGACTAAAATTCAAAATCTAAAGTGAAAATGTCTATCCCCAAATGCACAAAAACTAAAACTAAATGCATCTACGAAAAGGCTCTACAGCTCAAAGAAGTATAGCTCGATTTTTGAAAATTTAAAATTCAGATGTTCTTAATTCCAAAGATTTAAGTATAAAATTCAAAGGCTTTATGAACTTAAAAGTCTTATCTTTAAAAATTTGAAAATTATGAATTCTAATTTTCAAAACGAATCGGGAAATCAAAATTTATAAATTTATGACTGAAATTTTAAATATTGATTGACGGAAATTTGGAAATTAGAAAATTCAAAATTTTTACAACTAAAAAAACAAAATGCGACGATGGAAAAACTCGGACTTAAGACTTTCAAATTTAAAAGCTTTAAAATTAAAATATTCAAAAATCTGTGAATTCTAATTTTCAAAAACGAATCAGGACTCCAAATTCAAACAAATTTAACTCTAAAATTCAAAGGCCTATTGAATTTAGAAGCTTTACAATTAAAACGTTTGAAAGAAAATTTAGAAATTCTATTAATTTAGGCCTCTTAAATTTTAAATATTGACGATGGAAATTTAGAGATCAGAAAATTCAAAACTCAAAGCGAAGATGTCTTTTCTCCAAATGTACAAAACTAAAATTGAGACGATGAAACACTCAGACTCAATTTTTGAAAGCTTAAAAAATTCAGTTTTTCAGAAATTTCCAATTTTAAAGCTTTGAAATTATAAAAATCGTCTCTTTTTATGGCAATAAATTTTAAATTTTTTGGGTTTCAGGTCCCCTGAATTTTAATTTCTTAATTTTTGGGTTTCTCGGTCTGTTTAAATTTCAATAATTGATTTTTGCATTTTTGAATCTCTGCTTTTCCTTCATCAGGCTTTCTCAAAAATTTTCTAATTTTTGAATTATCAGATTTTGCGTTTTGAGTTTTAGATTTTAAGAATACTTAAACCCTGTTTTGTGTAGTGTTTCGCCGACTTTGGAGCCATTTTCACCTATGTGACACACACTAAGATTGATTTTGAAAAGCCTGGACTTTTTTGTGTTTTGAAATAGTTTTCTCGTTGTTTTGTTTTAAAAGTGGCTAGAGTGGATTAAGTCACGGTTTTGCGAGATGCATGTCCTAATGAGTGTACCCTTAACCAGAATAATACAGCAGGCGCCTGTACACAAAAGATAATTGAAAAGCCACACCACGGCTCTTAATATGGACTTGACTGACAATATACAAGAGGTTGCATTTGAGACCATTATTAAGCTTACAATAGGAACCTTCTAGACGTTATTTGCATAATTCTAGTACGTTCCAGAATTATAGAAATAAATATAGAAATTACCCGCTAAGGGATTAGGGACAGTTCTAATTTAAGCTTTGATTATAATACTAGTTCTTATGCGAGCCTTGATCTATAAAATGGTGCTATGGAATAAATTAGTGTTAGCACAGCTCATGTGGTATGAATTATTGTAATGATAGCGATTAGCTGGAAGTAAATCGTCGTGAGCGCTCTAGAATTCCATTGTAGCTACGAGTAGTCGAAAGGGCTCGTGTCACCAGTAGATAATAATCAACTGTTGTTATCACAAAAGAATGTTCGTTACAGCACACAAATCCTTTACATTAAAAAGATCAAATTTATTGTAATTACGTTCTAGATAATTCCATCATTAGAAATTTAATTCACGATAATTAATTGTATAAATATCGATCAAATTACTGCACCTATTTGCATTTCTACTTAAATTAGTTACTTTCTTCGCGCTTTAAGTCTATGGAAGGTTGTTAACAGATGTTATACACCGGGACTGATACACCAATAGAAACTTGTTACATAAAATAAACTAGTTTTGCATCGGTGTAAGTATTTTTACAATTAAACTAGTGCAACTAGTGAAATCGTTAATTAAGTTATGAGCGAGTTTGGCCAAGATATTGTAGAGGTATAATTAATTCACAAACGAAGCCTGCTAAAAATAATTTTTTATATATATTTATTTATATATATATATATATATATATATATATATATATTTTGCACCGTCTACATAAAACCAATTTTCAATTACAATCGTTTGAAATTGCTTTCATGCTCTATTTTTACATATCGTCTTACAAGTAGCTTTTCTATTACCGTAACCTCCATCTTAGCTCTACAAACTGTAGAGCTACCATTTCTAGCTGGATGCAACTACGTACACAATTTGATCGGCGTTTTTGTGGTAGCTTGAACGGGTGGAGTTGAGCGAGCAGTTCTCTATTGACATACTAAAAGTCATACACAACTTAAACCTTTGTGGAAAGTGTTGGTTTGGTTCTCGGTTAAAGATTTTTTCTTCGGTCCATAGTGAAGGAGGCGCTAGCTTACCTCTAGCGAAGTGACATGGAGATTTCTTTCCAGTGGTCTTGATGATATCTTATCACTAATGGAGTAACAAAAAATTTCCAGGGTGACCCTGGTGGTCTAGCTCAACCTCTAACTGAGCATCATAGAAAAGATATTTTTCACGTGGCCACTAACAGAGGTCCAAAGAAAATTTCTATTATTTCGCCAGTGGCTGTTGCTAAACCAAACCGTTGGACTAACAGAAAATCTCATTTATTTTCTCAGTGGTTTTGAGTTAGCTCTACAACTAGTGGTGTATCATTAAAAATTTCCAGAATTTTTCCAGTGCCAGTGGTCTAGCTCTACGTCTATCGGAGGGAGCATCACAGAAAAACTTAATTTTTCTAGTGACTTTGCCGCTAGCTGTGCTACTAACAGAGAGCCAAAGAAAATTTTTATTATTTCGGAAGTGGCTTTAGTTTTAGCTATACCATTTACGGACTAGCGGAAGTATCCAATATTTTTCCAGTGGTTTTGGGCGAGCTCTGCAACTAATGGTTATCATTAAAAAATTTCAGCATTTCTCCAGTAGCATTGGTCTAGCTCTACTTCTAACGGAGCATCATAGGAAAACTCAATTTTCCAGTGACTTTGCCGCTAACTGTGCCACTAACAGAGAGCCAAAGGAAAATTTTATTATTTCGGCAGTGGCTTAGTTCTAGGTACACCATTATGCTCTACAACTAATGGTGTACATTAAACATTTCAAGTATTTCTTCAGTTGCATTGGTCTAGCTCCACGTCCAACGGAGCATCATAGAAAAACTATTTTTCCAGTAATTTTGTCTCTAGTTGTCTAGAGGGCCAAAGAAAGTTTCTATTATTGCGTCAGTGGCTTTAGTGCTAGCTATACCATTTACAGACGAACAGAAAATCTCTGTTTTTTCGCCAGTGGTTTTGAGCTAGCTCTACAACTAATGGTTTATCAATAAAAATTTCCAGTATTTTCCAAGTGACATTGGTCTAGCTCTAAGTCTAATGAAGACTTATAAATCTCCATGCTTTTGGTGTCTTTACCGCTAGTTGTACCACTAACGAGGGCCTCAAGAATGTATCTATTATTTCGCTAGTGGCTTCGGTTCTAGCGGACTAACAGAAAATTTTCGTTCTTTTCCTAGGGGCTTTGGACTAGTTCTACAACTGATGGTATATCATTAAGAATTTCCAGTATTTCCCCATTGGTATTGGTCTAGCTCTATGTCTAACGAAGTATCAGAAAAATTCAATTTTTCCAGTGACTTTGCCGCTAGCTGTACCACTAAGGAGGGTCAACGATTATTTCGCTAGTGGCTTTAGTCAAGTGATATCATTTACGGAGTAACAAACTATCTTTCTTATTTTCCCAGTGGTTTTGGGCTAGCTCTAAAATTAACGGTGTATTAATTAAAAATTTCCAATATTTTCCAAGTGATGTTGATTTAGATCTACTTCTATTGGAGTATCATAGCAATTTTTTATTTCGCCTCTGACTTTAGTTCTAGCTATATCACATACGGACTAACAGAAAATCTTCCTTATTTTCCCAGTGGCTTTGGCGCTAGCTGTATTAATAACGGAGAACTAAATATTATTTATATTGTTAGCCAGTGGTTTTGGTTCTAGTTATACAAATTGCAGACTAACAGAAAATCTCCGTTATTTTTCCATTGTTCTTGGTCTAGCTCTACAACTATTGGTGTATCATTAAAAATTTCCAGTATTTTTCCAGTGGCACTGGTCTAGCTCTAGATCTAATGAAGGTTTATGGAAAGTTTCCATTCTCCTGGTGCCTTTGCCGCTAGTTGTACCATTAACGAGGGACCCAAGAATATTTCACTAGTGGCTTTGGTTCTAGCTATACCATTTGCCAACTAATAGAAAATTTCCGTTATTTTCCCAGGAGCTTTTGGCTAGTTCTACAACTATTGGTGTATCATTAAAAATTTCCAGTATTTTTCCAGTGGCACTGGTCTAGCTCTAAATCTAATGTAGGTTTATGGAAAGTTTCCATTCTCCTGGTGCCTTTGCCGCTAGTTGTACCATTAATGAGGGACCCAAGAATATTTCACTAGTGGCTTTGGTTCTAGCTATACCATTTGCGAACTAACAGAAAATTTCCGTTATTTTTCCAGTAGCTTTGGACTAGTTCTACAACTAATGGTATATCATTAAAAACTTCCAGTATTTCCTCATTGGAATTGGTCTAGTTCTATGTCTAACGAAGCATCATGGAAAATTCAATTTTTTTCTAGTGACTTTGCCGCTAGCTGTACCATTGACAGAGGACCAAAGAAAATTTCTAATATTTTAGCAGTGGCTTTAGTTCTAGCTTACCAATTACGGATTAGCTGAAGTATCCATAATTTTTACAGTGGTTTTGAACTAGCTCTATAATTAATGGTTCTTATGATTTAAAAATTCGATAAATACAGTTAAAAAGTCGATAATACATCGCGCAAGCGCGAAATAAGCGACGTCACGGGCGGGTGGTAGCTCCAGCTTACACAGGCTTTAGCGCGGCCATCTACCAATGACGTCACCAATGCACAATTAATATTGCGCAATACTTCGGAAATTTACATATTTAAAACAATAAATGATAAAAGCGAACAATTTAGCAGATAGAATACTCACATAAGATATCCGGCGATCGACGGAGTGGCGGTAAGGTAGGCCTCTATTAAAGTCCATCAGGCTATTCGAAGCCCTTTTGCGGTAATTAAAGATGGTGACTCCTGCCACGCTCCTTCATGCGCTCCGGCCAGCTACGGCAATCATGAGTTCGTCGTCCAGGGTCGTGGAGTACGGTTCGTCTACGGCTCCAGATTACCTACCTATGCAGGGAAAGACGGGTACATGGTAAAGGTCGACAACAAAGACAATTAGGCAAAGGAAATCTACATAGATAAGATAAGCACGATACGATACCTCTAAGCGTCCACTCCGCTCGATAGTTCAGGCAAAAAAGCCACGTTAAAAAGAGTCACGGAAACTTGTCCCCACTTTTTGTCTTTTCACGTCGGCGCGTAGTTATTCGTCCAACCCTCTCTCGCGTCGTGCGATCTGGCGCAAACGCACTGTGACGTAACGGAAATACACGCCCCGAGTCTTTTGAAATTATGGCGCGAAACTTTCGCTCTGGCTTTACCGCTAGCTGCACCACTAACGGGAGGCTAGTGGCTTTAGTTTTAGCTATATCATTTACGGACTAACATAGAACCTTTCTCCAATGGCTTTTGGCTGGCTCTACAGCTATTGGTGTATCATTAAACATTTCTAATATTTTCTCAGTGGCTTTGGTCTAGTTTTACCTGTAATGGATTATTATAGAAAATCTCCACTTTCCCAGAGACTTCACCACACTACCAACGGGGAACCAAACAATATTTGTAACCAGTGACTTTAGTTCTAGCTATATCACTTGCGGACTAACAGAAAATCTTCCTTATTTTACCAGTGGTTTTAGACTAGCCCTACTAGTATTGTATCAATCAAAATTTCCAGTATTTTCCCAGTGGCGCTTTGGCGCTAACTGTATTAATAACGGAGAACTAAATATTATTTATATTATTAGCCAGGGGTTTTGGTTCTAGTTATACAAATTGCAGACTAACAGAAAATCCTCCGTTATTTTTCCATTGGTCTTGGTCTAGCTCTACAACTATTGGTGTATCATTAAAAATTTCCAGTATTTTTTCAGTGGCACTGGTCTAGCTCTAGATCTAATGAAGGTTTATGGAAAGTTTCCATTCTCCTGGTGCCTTTGCCGCTAGTTGTATCATTAATGAGGGACCCTAGAATATATCACTAGTGGCTTTTGTTCTAGCTATACCATTTGCCAACTAATAGAAAATTTCCGTTATTTTCCCAGGAGCTTTGGGCTAGTTCGACAACTAATGGTATATCATTAAAAATTTCCCGTATTTCCCCATTGGTATTGGTCTAGCTCTATGTCTAACGAAGTATCAGAAAAATTCAATTTTTTCAGTGACTTTGCCGCTAGTTGTACCATTAACAGATGACCAAAGAAAGTGTTTATCATTTCGGCAGTGGCTTGAGTTCTAGCTAGACTATTTACGGATTAGCAAAAGTACCCATTTTTCCAGTGGTTTTGGACTAGCCCTACAACTAATGGTGTATCCCATAATTTTTCGAGTGGTTTTGGACTAGCCCTACAACTAATATTGTATCATTAAAAATTTCCAGTATTTTCCCAGTAGCGATAGTCTAGCTCTATCTATTATGGAGTATCATAGGAAATCTTAATTTTCTTAGTGACTTTGCCGCTAGCTACATCACCAACGGAGGACCAACGAATATTTCGCTACTGGCTTCAGTTAAGTGATATCATTTACGGACTAACAAAAAATCTTCCTTATTTTCCCAGTGGTTTTGGGCTAGCTCTACAATTAACGGTGAACTAATTAAAAAATTTCAGTATTTTCCCAGTGACATTGGTCTAACTCTAAGTCTAATGAAGATTTATAGAAAATCTCCATTTTCCTGGTGCCTTTGCGGCTAGTTGTACCACTAACAAGTGGCCAAAGAATATTTCTATTATTTCGTTAGTGGCTTGGTTCTAGGTATACCATTTGCGGGCTAACAGAAAATTTCCGTTATTTTCTCAGAAGTTTTGGGTTAATTCTGAACTAATGGCGTATCATAAAAAATTTCCAACATATTCCCAGTGGCGTTGCTATATCCCTACCTCTAATGGAGTATTGCAAAAAAACTTCATTTTCCCCAGTGGATCTGGCACAAGTTTCACCACTAATAGAACTGTTATTTCCACAGTGGCCTTAGTTTTAGCTATACCATTCACGGACTATCAGAAAATTTCCTTTATTTTCCCAGAGGTTTTGGGCTAGTTCTACAACTAATGGCGTACCATTAAAAATTTCCAGTATTTTATCAGTTGCGTCGAGTTCTGCGACTTAGAAAATCTCCCTGCTCCCAGTGCCTTTGCCACTAACCGAGGACTAAAGAATATTTTTATTAAATTCGCCAGTGGCTTTAGTTCTAGTTATTCCATTCACGGACTAATAGAAAATTTCTGTTGTTTTCCCATAGGTTTTGGGCTAGCTGTGCAACTATCGGCGGACCACGAAAAATTTCCAGTATTTTCTCAGTTGCGTTGTTTTCGATCTAACTCAAATGGCGTATCAGAAATGCTCGATTTTTCTAGTGGCTTTGCCGCTAGCCGTACCACTAAAGGAGGACAGAGAATATTTTTATTATTTTGCCAGTGGCTGTGGTTCTAGTTATACTATTTACGTACTAACAGAAATTTCCGTTATTTTCCTAGGGGTTTTGGGCTAGTTCTGCAACGAATGCCGTTCTATCAAAGATTTCCAGTATTTTCTCAGTTGCGTTGTTCTAACTCTACGTCTAATGGCGTATCAGAAATGCTCGATTTTCCTACTGGCTTTGCCGCTAGCTGTAGCTATATCATTTGTGGACCAAAAAAATCTCAGTTATTTTTTCAGTGGTCTTGGTCTGGCTCTACAACTAATGTTGTATCATTAAAAATTTCCAGTATTTTTTCAGTAGCTTTAGTGCTAGTTTTACCACTAATGAGATATCATAGAGGCTATCAATTTGTTCAGTGGTTTTGCTGCTAGCTATACTAACGGAAGACTAAGAAATGTTTCTTTTATTTCGCCAGTGGCTTTACATCTAACTACGACATATACGGACTAACAGAAAAGTTTCGTCATTTTCCCAGTGCTAGCTCCGTTAGAGTTAAAGCTAGCTCGAAGGGCTCTGATGTACCATTGATTTTATGAAGAAACATTATTGATTAATTCCGACATGTTGTTGAAAAGATTCCGTCTAGTAAACAGTGTGAATACTGCGTAGACCCGTTTATTAGCTTAATTAGCGCTAGAGCTAGCTCGAAAGGCTCTAATGAAATCATGAAGTTTGAATTTAAAATCCTTTTCTTGTAGTTAAAATTATTTAAAGGTTTAGGTAGCCTCATGCAACTTTTATGATTTTAGAGACAACATTAATGTCGGTCAGGTACGCGAACCAGCTCCATTAGAGTTTCAGCTAGCTCGAAAAACATGTATGAAATATCAATTTTCGGCTACTGTTTTTCAGACCAACTTCGCAGCTTCAATAATTCTAAAAATAGCACTACTGCAATGTAGCTCCACATGCTAGCTCCAGTAACTCAAAAGACACTGATGAAATATTGATTTCCGGCTTCAATTATTTTAGGACTAACCTCACAGTTTCAGTAATTTTAGAGATAGCACTAATGCCTTGTTGCCACACGTGCTAGCTCCGATGGATTTAGAGCTAGCTTAAAAGGCAATGTACTTATTGATTTTAGAACGAAAAATCATTGGTTACTTTCGATTAGAATACAATGTTGTAAAGCAGATCCCACCTAACACCTTTAATGATAGAGACAGTGTGAATGCCGTGTAGCTCCGTTTATTAGCTCAATTAGTGATAGGGCTAGCACGAAAGGCACTGATTAAATTACGTGGCTTGAATGTGATGTCATCTCCTTGTGATTAATATTATTAAAGGCTAGCTAGCTCCAAACGCCACTTGGCATCGCGTACTAGCTCCGTTAGAGTTTTGCTAACTCAAAAGGCACTGATGAAATATTGATGTTAGAAAGAAACGCCCTTTGTTATTTCCGGCTACAATTATTTCAAAACTCACCTCGCAACTTCAGTAATTTTAGAGATAGCACCAATGCCATGTAGCTCCACGTACTACCTCCGTTAGAGTTAGAGCTAGCTCGAAATGGACTGATGAAATATTGATGTTAGAAAAAGAAATCTTTTGTTATTTCAGGCCACCATTATTTCAAGACTAACTCCACAGCTTCAATAATTTTAGAGACAGAACCAACGCCATGTAGTCCAACGTGCTATTTCTGGTAGAGTTAGAACTAGCTCGAAAGCCACTTCATAGATATTGATTTTCGAAAGAAAAATCATTGGTTATTTTCGGTTAGAATAAAACTTTTGAACAGATCTAACACAGCACATTGTGAATACCGAGTAGCTCCACGTACTAGCTCAATTAGCGTTATAGCTAGCTCGAAAGGCGCTGATAAAATGCGGGGCTTAAATATAAAATAATTTCCTTGTGGCTAAAATTATTTAAGGGCTGGCTAACCTCAAGTAGCTGGTGATTTTAGAGGTTGCACTAATGTCGTTTTGCGCCGATTACCAATTCCATTAGAGTTTGAGCTAGCTCAAAAGGAAATCCTTTTAGAGATAGCATCACGAACTAACTCCGAAAGGCGCCTATGAAAAGAACACTTCTTTGTTATTTCTAATTACAATTGTTTCAAGATTAACCTCGCGTAGCACCGCTTAATAGCTAGTTCGTAAAAGCGTAGAAGTCCGTTAGAATTTAAGCTAGCTGAAAAGTCACTGATGAAATATTGATGTTAGAAAGGAAAAGCGTTTATTTTCCGATTACACTTATTTCAAGTCTAATCTCATACAGCTACAATAATTTTATAAACAACACCAATGCCATGCAACCCTACATATCAGCACCGTTATAGAGCTAGCTCGAAAAGCACTGATTAAATATTAATTTTAGAGAAAAAAAACGTTAATTGTTTGAGGCTAGAATTAAATGTTACTGAACAATTAACAATGATTAGTCTTAGTACTAGAGATATTGTTATTTCTACGTAGCTGCGCTTACGAGCTTAATTAGTGTTAGAGCTAGCTCGAAAGGCGCTGATGAGATGATGAACTTTGAATGTTAAATCATTTTCATGTGGCTAAAATTATTTAAAGGCTAGCTAGCTTCGCATAGATATTAGAATTTTAGCAACAGCACTAACGTCAGTTAGCCACGCGTACTAGCTCCTTTACAGTTTCAGCTAGCTCGAAAGACATTGGTGAAATATCGATGTTAGAAAGAAAAATCGTTCGATATTTTCTACAATTATTTCAAGACTAACCTCGCACAGCTTCGATAGTTTTAGAGATAACATCAATGCCATGTAGCCCCACGTGCTAGCTGTGGTAGAATTAGAGCTAGCTCGTAAAGCACTAATGAACATTGATGTTAGAAAGGAAAATTGATATTTATTTTCGGCTAGTATAAAATGTTGGTTAGATCCCGCCTAGCACACAGCGTGAATGCAGCATAATTCCGCTCGCCAGCCCAATTAGCGCTAGAGCTAGCTCGAAAGACGCTGATGCAATGATGAAGCTTCCATGTAAAATTATTTTTTGTGGCTAAATTTATTTAGAAACTGTCTGGATTTACGTATTTCCGTAATTTTAGAGACATCAATAATGCTATTGAACCTCGCGTACTAGCTCGATAACTACATAGCTCTTGTGAATTTAGAGACAGCAGTTATGTCATTTAACCTCACCTGCTAGCTCTGTTAGAGTTTGAGCTAGCTCGAAAGGCACATAAAATACTAATGTTAGATAGAAAATACCTTTCTTATTTCCGGCTTAAATGGTTTCAAGACTAATCCTCAGCTTCAATAATTTTATAGACAGCACTAATGTCGTTTAGCTACACGTACTAGCATCGTTAGAATTTGAGCTAGCTCGAAAGGCACTAATAAAATATTTATGTTAGAAAAGAGAAGCGTTCCTTATTTCTGGCTATAATTATTTCAAGACTAACCTCACACAGTTTCGATAATTTTATAGACAGCACCACTGCCATGTAGCCACACGTACTAACTCCCTTGTAGAGCTAGCTTCAAAAGCACTGTTAAGTAAGTATTGATTTTAGAAAGCAAAATCGTTAATTATTTTAGGCAAGACCGAATTGTTATTGAACATATAGCAAAGATCAGTCCAACTAGCACCGTTAACCTTGGGGATATCATTAATTCCGCGTAGCCCCGCTTACTAGCTTGATTAGCGCTCCAGCTAGCTCGAAAGGTGTTGATGAAGTGATCGAAATGAACTGTAAAATGATTTTCATTTGGCTAAAATTTTTTATAGGCGTAGCTCCTGTAATTTTAAAGACAGCGCCAATGTCGTTTAGCCACGCGAACTAGCTTCGTTAAAATTTAAGCTAGCTCGATAGGTACTAATAGAATATTTATGTTAGAAAGAAAAGCGTTTGTTATTTCTGGCTATAATTATTTCAAGACTAATCTTACACAGCTTCAATAATTTTATTGACACCACTACTGCTATGTAGCCCCACGTACTGACTCCGTTATAGAGCTAGCTTAAAAAACACTGCTTAAATATTGATTTTAGAAAGAAAAATCGTTCATTATTTTAGGCAAGAACGAATTGCTGTTGAGCATATAGCAAAGATCACTCTAACCTAGTACCGTTAATGCTGGGGACATCATTAATTTTGCGTAGCTGCGCTTGCTAGTTAATTAGCGCTTGAGCTAGCTTGAAAGGTGATCAAAGGTGATCAAGTTTAAATGTAAAACGATTTTCATGTGGCTAAAATTATTTATAGGCGTAGCTCTTGTAATTTTAAAGACAGCACCAATGACGTTTAGCCACGCGTGCTAGCTCCGTTAAAATTTGAGCTAGCTTGAAAAGCACTAATAAAATAATGATGTTAGGAAAGAAAAGCGTTTGTTATTTCTGGCTCTAATTATTTCAAGACTAACCTTACACAGCTTCAATAATTGTACTGACAGCACCACTGCCATGTAGTCCAACGTCCCAACGCCATTGTAGAGCTAGCTTAAAAAGCACTGATTAAGTAAGTATTGATTTTAGAAAGAAAATTCGTTAATTATTTTAGACAAGAACGAATTGTTGAACATATAGCAAAGAGCAATTCGATCTAGCACCGTGTATGTTGGGGACATCATTAATTCCGCATAGCCCCGCTTACAAGCTTAATTAACGCGTGGGCTAGCTTGAAACATGTTGATTAAATGATGAAGTTTAAATGTAAAATGATTTTCATGTGGCTAAAATTATTTATAGGCGTAGCTCCTGTAATTATAAAGACAGCACCAATGTCGTTTAGCCACGCGTGCTAGCTCCGTTAAAATTTGAGCTAGCTCGAAGGCCACTAATGTTAAAAAAGAAAAGCGTTCGTTATTTTTGGCTATAATTATTTCAAGACTAACCTCACACAGCCTCAATAATTTTATAGACAGCACCACTGCCATGTAGCCCATCGTACTAACTCCGTTGTAGAGCTAGCTTAAAAGCACTGATTAAGTAAGTATTGATTTTAGAAAGAAAAATCGTTAATTATTTTAGGCAAGACCGAATTCTTGTTGAACATATAGCAAAAATCAGTTCAACTAGCACCGTTAATGCTGGGGACATCATTAATTCCGCGTAGCCTCGCTTACTAGCTTAATTAGCGCTCCAGCTAGCTCGAAAGGTGTTGATAAAGTGATCGAGATGAACTGTAAAATGATTTTCATGTGGCTAAATTTTTTTATAGGCGTAGCTCCTGTAATTTTAAAGACAGCGCCAATGTCGTTTAGCCACGCGTGCTAGCTTCGTTAAAATTTAAGCTAGCTCAAAAGGTACTAATAAAATATTTATGTTAGAAAAGAGAAGCGTTCGTTATTTCTGGCTATAATTATTTCAAGACTAACCTCACGCAGCTTCAATAATTTTATAGACAGGACCACTGCCATGTAGCCACACGTACTAACTCCCTTGTAGAGCTAGCTTCAAAAGCACTGTTAAGTAAGTATTGATTTTAGAAAGAAAAATCGTTAATTATTTTAGGCAACACCGAATTGTTATTGAACATATAGCAAAGATTAGTCCAACTAGCACCGTTAACCCTGGGGGCATCACTAATTCTGCGTAGCCCCGCTTACTAGCTTGATTTGCGCTCCAGCTAGCTCGAAAGGTGTTGATGAAGTGATCAAGTTGAAATGTAAAATGGTTTTCATGTGGCTAAAATTATTTATAGGCGTAGCTCCTGTAATTTTAAAGACAGCACTGATGTGGTTTAGCCACGCGTACTAACTCCGTTAAAATTTAAGCTAGCTCAAAAGGTACTAATAAAATATTTATGTTAGAAAAGAAAAGCGTTCGTTATTTCTGGCTATAATTATTTCAAGACTAACCTCACACAGTTTCGATAATTTTATAGACAGGACCACTGCCATGTAGCCACACGTACTAACTCCCTTGTAGAGCTAGCTTCAAAAGCACTGTTAAGTAAGTATTGATTTTAGAAAGCAAAATCGTTAATTATTTTAGGCAAGACCGAATTGTTGTTGAACACATAGCAAAGATCAGTATAACTAGCACCGTTAACGCATCATTAATTTCGCGTAGCCCCGCTTACTAGCTTGATTAGCGCTTGGCTAGCTTGAAAGGTGTGATGAAATGATCAGTTTTAAATGGAAAGCGATTTTCATGTGGCTACAATTATTTAAAGGCTAACCAGTATCGTGTAGTTCCTGTAATTTTAAAGACAGCACCAATGTCGTTTAGCCACGCGAACTAGCTCCGTTAGAGTTTGAGCTAGCTGTAAGGGCACTGACAAAGTATTGAGGTTGGAAAGGAAAATCTTGTTATTTCCGGCTACAATTATCCACGCGGTTTTAATAATTTTGTAGGCAGCACCAATGCCATGTAGCACCACGAACTAGCTCCGTTAGGGTTTGAGCTAGCTCGAAAGGCGCCTATGAAATATTGATGTTAGAAAGAAAAACTTCTTTGTTATATCTGATTACAGTTGTTTCAAAATTAACTTCGCAGTTTCGTTAGTTTTAGTGATAGCACTATTTCGAGGTGCCCCCACGTGCTAGCTCTGCTAGAGCTAGAGCTTGCACGAAAGGTAGTGATTGCCTATCGATTTTAGAAATAAAAAATGGTTATTTCCACCCCTACTTAGTAGCTGCGGTAGAGTTAAAGCTAGCTCGAAAGGTATTGATGAACTATTGATTTTGTAAAGAAAAGTTGATTAGTTCAGGCTTATCGAACAGATCCCAGATCCCGCATAGTACAGTGCTTGAATACCTTTCGCTAGCTCAATTAGCGCTAAAGCTAGCTCGAAAGCCACTGAAATGATGTTGAAATATAGAAAGATTTCCTTGCGATAAACATTTTTAAAAGTTGCCTAACCTGTCATAGTTGGCATTTTAGAGACAGCGCTAACGTCATTCAGCCTCTAGAACTAGCTCCGTTAGAGTTTGAGCTAGCTTGAAAGGAACTGATGAAATATTGATGTTAAAAAGGTCTTTTGTTATTTCAGGCTACAAATATCTTTAACTTCACGCCTTCAATATACAGCACCAACATCATGTAGCTCCACGTGCTAGTTCCAGAAGAGTTGGAGCTAGCTCGAATGGCATTGATCAACTATTGATTTTAGATAAAAATTATTGGTTTTCCAGCTAGAAGAAAATGGTACCTAATACCGGTAGTGCTAGAGACAGCGTGAACGCGCGTAGCTCGCTTACTACTTACAAAGCTAGCTTGAAAGAGGCTGATTTACATAATGATGCCTGCATGTAAAATCATTTCCTCGTGGATCAAATTATTTCAAGGCTAGCTAGCCTCACGTAGTTCCTGTAATTTGAAAGAAAACACAAATGTCGTTTAGCCACGCGTGCTAGCACCGTTCGAGCTAGCTCAAAAGGTACACAAAATATTCATGTTAGAAAGAAAAGTCATTATTTCAGGCCGCAATTATTTCAGGACAGCTCACTCAGCTTCAACAATTTTATACACAGCACCACTGCCTTGTAGCTCAACGTGCTAGCTTCGTTAGAGTTGGTGCTAGCTTAAAAAGCACTGACCAAATATTGATTTTTAGAAAGGAAAATCGTTGGTTATTTCCAGTTAGTGTGGAATGTTGTTGAACAGAGGCCGCGTGGAGACAGCGTGTATGCCGTGTAGCTCTACTTACTAGCTCAATTAGCGCTAGAGCTAGCCTGAAAGGCGCTGCTGAAATGATGAAACCTGAAAGTAAAATAATTTCCTTGTTAAAATTATTTAAAGGCTAGCTAGCCTCACAGCTCTGTAATTTTAGAGACAGCACTAGTTTAGCCACGCGTGCTAGCTCCGTTAGAGTTTGAGCTAGCGTGAAATGGAACCGTTAGTTACATCCGGAAAGAATAAAATGTTGTTGGACTAATCTCAACGGTCAGTAACGTTAGGGGCGGCACGTGCTAGCTCAGTTAGTGCTAGAGTTAGCTAGTGTTTCTTTATCTAAAACTCACAACACGACGGGCGCCATCTACATTTTTAATTAGGTTTTATTGATTGGTTTGCGAAAACTAGCTCCATGTAGCTCCTTTAGTAGGCTAGCTTCACGCCACTAATTATTTTGTCATTTTGACTTAAACCTGTATGATGGAATTTTTTAAGGAAACCGCTTCCAGACTGCTCAATTTTGTAAACCCAGTGACGAAAATTGAGCGTATCAAGGAGCGTTTACCTAAAATTATCCAGTAACGTTCGGTTGAACTACTTGAAGCTAGCCTAACCTACTTGTTTGAGCTGGCGTAAATTATTTGAAAGGATGTGATGACGACTCCATGCGCTTGCTAGAGAGAACGCAGCCATTTGGCGTGGTTGATGCGCTGGGGTAACACAGAACTATAGCGAAACTATCTGAAATTTATGATAATTTTAGACGCGCGCGCATTAGTCGCGCATGCGTATTATTTATCTAGAACCTTACTGTATTTTAACACAAACCCATACATTTGACCTATCACTTATCACATTTGTTTGTTTCAGGAGTCAATCCAAGGCGTCGTATCTCCAATCACGCCGTGATCGCGAACGCATCGTTCCAGACTTAGACACTGGCGTTTACAAACGCACAATGTCACCAAACGGCCACACCTTATCATCAGAAACACTTCCAGACCCTTCTAAAATAAGAGAAACAAAATGGCCGGTAAATCGTGCCAATTCCGATAATATCCTAATGCGGAGAGTGTCAATGACTGAAAAATCCAAGAACGGCACTAACTTATCGCTAGGTTGCGATAGCGTCAAAGAGGAATACACCAATAAGAAGCCATTGTTTGTTTTACCAGATGTCCTCCCTGTCAAAGAAAAAATCTTGCCACATCGATCTCAATTTGCCATACGTTCTATTAGCCTAGACGAGAACCAAACGAAAGTACCGCCGAAATACACAAGCCCACCGTCGTCTCCACCCAAAAGTCCGTTTGCACCTCTACGTCACACAACCCTCTCCTCTCCTCTAAAACCACCTCCTCTTATTGAATCGCCGCCCTCTTGAACCTCAAACCACCTCCTCCGCCGATCGCCAGAACACCAGAGCCAACTCAACGCAGTTCACCGATGATCTCGATATCGACAAACACTCCCCTACAGATATCACCAGCGAGTTCTCCTCCTCAATCGCCATGCCATTCTCCACCTATCGAATCACCCAAAGATAAAGAGCCAGTAGTTGTTGAAGGTTTGCAGATGGTGCAACGAACTGAAGTAATATTAAGAGTTAACGTTTGTACAACTGATGCTTCGTCGCAGACTGAAAAGGAGGAATTACCGTCAACGCCTCATCTTACTAGGAAGAAGCTGCAGGAGGAAATTGAGTGTGAGAAGCTTTCGCAGGACCTTGTTAAGCAGTTATCGCCTTCTGATAGGTTAAAAGATATACTAGGTAAGTTGATCATGAATTTGATTCTTTTTTCCGACTTTTTTTGTGACATCAAATAGACACTTTTTAATTTTTATGACGTAAAATGCCACAAAAGTTTGATTTTTTGGGACTATCCAATCAGGCACTTTCTAATTTTTAGGTAAAATCCCTGAAAAGTTCATTTATTTTTGAGACAATCCAAAAAGTACTTTTTAATTTAAGTAACATGCCGCAGGAGTTCGATTTTCTTAGGATTATCCAAAAAGGCATTTTCTATTTTTTGGGTAAAATTCCTCAAAAGTTCATTTTTTTTTGAGACAATCCAAAAAATAATTTTTGATTTACGTAACATGCCGCAATAGTTCGGCGTTCTTGGGACTATCCAAAAAGGCACTTTCTATTTTTAGGTGAAATTCCTCAAAAGTTGTTTTTTTTTAACAATCCAAAAAGCACTTTCTTACTTTTACGTAAAATGCCGCGAAAGTTCGGCTTTCTTGGGACTATCTAAAAGAATACTTTCTAATGCATTACATAAAATGCCGCAAAAGTTCGGCATTTTTGGACAATCAAGAAACTACTTTTTAATTTACACAAAACGTCGCAAAAGTTTGGCTTTCTTGGGATTATTCAAAAAAGCACTTTATAGCTTTTACGTAAAATGACGCAAAAGTTCGGCTTTCTCGGGACACTCTAAAAGGCCGCTTTCTAATTTATTACGTAAAATGCCGCAAAAGTTCGGCTTTCTTGGGACTATCTAAAAGGATGCTTTCTAGTTTGTTACGTAAGATGCCGAAAAAGTTCGGTATTTTGGGACAATCAAGAAATTACTTTTAATTTACACAAAAAGTCCCAAAAGTTTAGCTTTCTTGGGACTATTCAAAAAAGCACTTTCTAACTTTTATGTAAAATGCCTCAAAAGTTTGGCTTTCTTAGGGCTATCTAAAAGGACGCTTTCTAATTTATTACGTAAAATGCCGCAAAAGTTCGGTATTTTGGGACAATCAAAAAATTACTTTTTAATTTACACAAAACGTTGCAAAAGTTTGGCTTTTTTGGGACTATCCATAAAAGCACTTTCTAACTTTTACGTAAAATGACGCAAAAGCTCGATCTTTCTTGGGACAATGTAAAAGGATGCTTTCTAATTTACTACGTATAATGCCGCAAAAGTTCGGTATTTTGGGACAATTAAGAAATTACTTTTTAACTTACACAGACCGTTGCAAAACTTTGGCTTCTTTGGGATTATCCAAAAAAGCACTTCCTAACTTTTACGTAAAATGACGCAAAAGTTCGGTATTTTGGGACAATCAAGAAATTACTTTTAATTTACACAAAAAGTCCCAAAAGTTTAGCTTTCTTGGGACTATTCAAAAAAGCACTTTCTAACGTTTATGTAAAATGCCTCAAAAGTTTGGCTTTCTTGGGGCTATCTAAAAGGACGCTTTCTAATTTATTACGTAAATGCCGCAAAAGTTCGGCTTTCTTGCGACTATTTAAAAAGATGCTTTCGACTTTATTACGTAAAATGCCGCAAAGGTTTCGCTTTCTTTGGGACTATCTAAAAGGATGCTTTCTAATTTATTACGTAAAATACCGCAAAAGTTCGATATTTTGGGACAATCAAAAAATTACTTTTTAATTTACACAAAACGTTGCAAAAGTTTGGCTTTTTTGGGACTATCCATAAAAGCACTTTCTAACTTTTACGTAAAATGACGCAAAAGCTCGACCTTCTTGGGACAATCTAAAAGGATGCTTTCTAATTTATTACGTAAAATACCGCAAAAGTTCGATATTTTGGGACAATCAAGAAATTACTTTTTAATTTACGCAAACCGTCGCAAAAGTTTGGCTTTCTTGGAATTATGAAAAAAAGCACTTTCTAACTTTTACGTAAAATGACGCAAAAGTTCGGCTTTCTTAGGCCAATCTAAAAGGATGCTTTCTAATTTATTACGCAAATGCCGCAAAAGTTCGACTTTTTTGGAACAATCTAAAACGGCCCTTTCTAATTTATTACGTAATATGCCGCAAAAGTTCGGCTATCTTGGGACAATCTAAAAGGATGCTTTCTAATTTATTACGTAAATGCCGCAAAAGTTCGGTTTTTGGGACAGAAACTTTTAATTTCAAAAATGCAATTACTTTGGTTTCACAAAAGACTTTTAATTACGTAAAATGCGCAAAGTTCGCTTCTTGGGACAATTTAAAAGGATGCTTTCTAATTTATTACGTAAAATGCCGAAAAGTTCGGTATTTTGGGACAATCAAAAATTACTTTTTAATTTACACAAAAGTGCAAAAGTTTGGCTTTTTGGGACTATCCATAAAAGCACTTTCTAACTTTTACGTAAAATGCGCAAAAGTCGGATTTCTTGGAACAACCAAAATTGCTTTCTAATTTATTACGTAAAATGCCGCAAAAGTTGGTATTTTGGGAACAATCAAAAATTACTTTTAATTTACACAAGACCGTCGCAAAAGTTTGGCTTTCTTGGGATATCCAAAAGACTTTCTAACTTTTACGTAAAATGCGCAAAAGTTCGGTTTTTGGACAATCAAAAATCTTTTAATTTACGCAAAAGCCCAAAAGTTTAGCTTTCTTGGAACTATTCAAAAGGCACTTTCTAATTTAGTAAAATGCCTCAAAAGTTTGGCTTTCTTGGGCATCTAAAAGGACGCTTTCTAATTTATTACGTAAAATGCCGCAAAAGTTCGGCTTTCTTGGCGACTATTTAAAAGATGCTTTCAGACTTTATTACGTAAAATGCCGCAAAGGTTTCGCTTTCTTTGGGACTATCTAAAAGGACGCTTTCTAATTTATTACGTAAAATGCCGCAAAAGTTCGGTATTTTGGGACAATCAAAAAATTACTTTTTAATTTACACAAAACGTTGCAAAAGTTTGGCTTTTTTGGGACTATCCATAAAAGCACTTTCTAACTTTTACGTAAAATGACGCAAAAGCTCGATCTTTCTTGGGACAATGTAAAAGGATGCTTTCTAATTTATTACGTATAATGCCGCAAAAGTTCGGTATTTTGGGACAATTAAGAAATTACTTTTTAACTTACACAGACCGTTGCAAAACTTTGGCTTATTTGGGATTATCCAAAAAAGCACTTTCTAACTTTTACGTAAAATGACGCAAAAGTTCGGTATTTTGGGACAATCAAGAAGATTACTTTTAATTTTACACAAAAGTCCCAAAAGTTTAGCTTTCTTGGGACTATTCAAAAAGCACTTTCTAACGTTTATGTAAAATGCCTCAAAAGTTTGGCTTTCTTGGGGCTATCTAAAGGACGCTTTCTAATTTATTACGTAAATGCCGCAAAGTTCGGCTTTCTTGGACAGAACTTTATTTAAAAGAATTGCTTTGGTTTCACAAAGACTTTATTACGTAAAATGCCGCAAAGGTTTCGCTTTCTTTGGGACTATCTAAAAGGACGCTTTCTAATTTATTACGTAAAATGCCGCAAAAGTTCGGTATTTTGGGACAATCAAAAATTACTTTTAATTTACACAGAATGTCGCAAAAGTTTGGCTTTTTGGGACTATCTAAAAGCACTTTCTAACTTTTACGTAAAATGCCGCAAAAGATCGGATTTCTTGGAACTAACCCAAATTCTGCTTTCTAATTTATTACGTAAAATGCCGCAAAGGTTTGGTATTTTGGGACAATCACAATCACAATCACAATTACTTTTAATTTACACAAGACGTGCAAAGTTTGGCTTTCTTGGGACTATCCAAAAGTACTTTTAGCTTTTACGTAAAATGCCGCAAAAGTTCGGTTTTTGGAAATCCAAAAATCTTTTAATTTGGAAAGCCCAAAATTTAGTTCTTGGAACTATCCAAAAGGCACTTTTAATTTTTAGTAAAATCCTCAAAAGTTTGGTTTTTGGGGTATCAAAAGGATTTTAATTTTTACGTAAATGCCGCAAAAGTTCGGCTTTCTTGCGCATTTAAAAGATGCTTTCATTTATTACGTAAAATGCCGCAAAGGTTTGTTTTTTGGGACATCAAAAGATTCTTTTAATTTATACAAAAGCCGCAAAAGTTGGTTTTTGGGACAATCAAAAATTACTTTTTATTTCAAAAGTGCAAAGTTTGGTTTTGGGACACCAAAAGACTTTTAATTTGTAAAATGCCAAATTAGTCTTCATCCAAATTCTTTTGGGACAATCAAAAGGATCTTTTATTATTACGTAAAATACCCAAAAGTTCGATTTTTGGGACAATCCAAAAATACTTTTAATTTCGAAATCCTAAAATTTGGTTTTTGGAATTATAAAAGACTTTTAACTTTACGTAAAATGACGCAAAAGTTCGGTTTCTTGAGGCCAATCAAAAGGATGCTTTCTAATTTATTACAAAATGCCGCAAAAGTTCGAGCTTTTTGGACAATCTCAAAAGGCACTTTCTAATTTATGTAAATGCCCAAAAGTTTGGCTTTCTTGGGACTATCTAAAGGACGCTTTCTAATTTATTACGTAAAATGCCGCAAAAGTTCGGTTTTTGGACAATCGAAACAGTTTAATTTACAAAATGCAAATGACTTTTGGAATCCAAAAGACTTTTAACTTACGTAAAATGCCGCAAAGGTTTCGACTTTCTTTGGGACTATTAAAAGGATGCTTTCTAATTTATTACGTAAAATGTCGAAAAGTTCGTATTTTGGGACAATCAAAAATTACTTTTTAATTTACACAAAATGTCGCAAAGTTTGGCTTTTTGGGACTATCTAAAAGCACTTTCTAACTTTTACGTAAAATGCCGCAAAAGTCGACTTCTTGGGACAACTAAAAGGATGCTTTCTAATTTATTACGTAAAATGCCGCAAAAGTTCGGTATTTTGGGACAATCCAATGAAATTACATTTTTAATTTACGCAAACCGTCGCAAAAGTTTGGCTTTCTTGGAATTATGAAAAAAAGCACTTTCTAACTTTTACGTAAAATGACGCAAAAGTTCGGCTTTCTTAGGCCAATCTAAAAGGATGCTTTCTAATTTGGTAATTACGCAAAATTGTCTGACGCAAAAGTTTCGACTTTTTGGAACAATCTAAAACGTTTTTGCCCTTTCAAATAATTTATTTACGTAATATGCCGCAAAAGTTCGGCTATCTTGGGACAATCTAAAAGGATGCTTTCTAATTTATTACGTAAAATGCCGCAAAAGTTCGGTATTTTTGGGACAATCAAGAAATCAGTTTTAATTTACACAAAACGTCGCAAAAGTTTGACTTTTTGGGATTATCCAACAAAAGCACTTTGTAACTCTCACGTAAAATGACGCAAAAGTTCGACTTCTTGGGACAATTTAAAAGGATGCTTTCTAATTTATTACGTAAAATGTCGAAAAAGTTCGGTATTTTTGGGACAATCAAAAAATTACTTTTAATTTACACAGAATGTCGCAAAAGTTTGGCTTTTTTGGGACTATCTAAAAAAGCACTTTCTAACTTTTACGTAAAATGCCGCAAAAGATCGGATTTCTTGGAACTAACCCAAATTCTGCTTTCTAATTTATTACGTAAAATGCCGCAAAGGTTTGGTATTTTGGGACAATCACAATCACAATCACAATTACTTTTAATTTACACAAGACGTCGCAAAAGTTTGGCTTTCTTGGGACTATCCAAAAAAGTACTTTTTAGCTTTTACGTAAAATGCCGCAAAAGTTCGGTTTTTAGGAGAATCCAAAAAAGACATCTTTTAATTTGGGTAAAATGCCACAAAAATTTAGTTCGTTGGAACTATCCAAAAAGGCACTTTTTAATTTTTAGGTAAAATTCTTCAAAGTTCGTTTTTTTTTGGGATTATCCAAAAAGTATTTTTTAATTTACGTAAAATGACGCAAAAGTTCGGCTTTCTTGCGTCAATCTAAAATGATGCTTTCTAATTTATTACGTAAAATGTCGCAAAGTTTTGTATTTTGGAACAATCAAGAAATTACTTTTAATTTACACAAAACGTCGCAAAGGTTTGGCTTTTTTGAGACTATCCAAAAAAGTACTTTCTAGCTTTTTCGTAAAATGCAGCAAAAGTTCAGTTTTTGGGACAAAACAAAAAAGATACTTTTTAATTTGGGTAAAATGCCACAAAAATTTAGTTCTTTGAGACTATCCAAAAAGTTCGTTTTTTGGGACATTCGAAAAAAGTACTTTTTAATTTACGTAAAATATCACAAAAGTTCGATTTTTGGGGACTATCCAAAAAGGCACTTTGTAATTTTTGCGTAAAATTCCTTAAAAATTTGTTTTGGACAATTCAAAAGAGTACTTTTTAATTTAAGTGAAGTGACGCAAAAGTTGGGTTTTCTTGCGACGGCCTAAAAGGATGCTTTCTAATTTATTACAAAAATGCCGCAAAAGTTCGGTTTTTGAGACAATCCAAAAAGGTACTTTTTAATTTGGGTTAAATTGCCACAAAAGTTTAGTTCTTTGAGACTATCCAAAGAGACACTTTTTAATTTTTACGTAAAATTCCTCAAAAGTTCGTTTTTTTGAGACAATCCGAAAAAGTACTTTTTAATTTACGTAAAATGCCACAAAAAATCAACTTTTTGGAACAATCCAAAAAGGATACTTTTTAACTTTTACGTAAAATGCCGTGAAGGTTTGACTTTCTTTGGGCTCTGTAAAAAGATACTTTCTAATTTTTAGGTAAAATGTCGATTTTTTTGGGACATTCCGAGAATATGCTTTTTTATTTACGTAAAATGTCGTAACGGTTTGGCTTTCTTAGGACTATTTAAAATGGTACTTTCTAATTTTTAGGTAAAATGCCACAAAAAGTCGATTTTTGGGACCACGCAAAAAGGTACTTTTTAATTTATTAGGTAAAATGTCGCAAAAGTTCGGTTTCTTAACGACTATCCAATAAAATACTTTTTAATTTTTACGTAAATTGTCCAAAAGTTCAATTTTTAGGACTTTTTTAATTTACGTAAATTGCCGTAAAAGTCGGTCTCTGGGACAATCCAAAAGGGTTCTCTTGGGACTATCCAAAAAGGTACTTTCTAATTTTTAAGTAAAATGTCGCTAAAGTTCGGTTTTTTGGGAATATCCAATAAGATACTTTTGAATATTTACGTAAAATGTACTTTTGAATTTACGTAAAATGCTGCGATAGTTCTTTTTTCTTGCGTCAATCCAAAGAAAAATTTTAAATTTTTTTACGTAAAATTTCGCTAAGTTTGGCTTTTTGCGATCATTCAAAAAGAAACTTTTTAATTTACGTAAATTGCCGTAAATGTTCGGCTTTCTTGGAACAATCCAAAAATGTACTTTTAAATTTACGTAAAATGCCGCAATGGTTCTCCTTTCTTGCGTCAATCCAAAACGTAATTTTTAAACTTTTACGTAAAATGCCGCAACGTTCGGCTTTTTGGATTAATCCATGCTACTTTTGAATTTACGTAAACTGCCGTAAATGTTCGGCTTTCTTGGGACAAACCAAAAAGGTACTTTTTAATTTACGTAAAATGTCGCAATAGTTCTTCTTTCTTGCGCCAATTTAAAAGGTAATTTTAAATTTTTTACGTAAAATGCCGCAACGTTCGGCTTTTTGGAATAATCCATAAGTTACTTTTTAATTTACGTAAAATGCCGCAAATGTTCGGCTGTTTCGCACAATCCAAAAATGCAATTTTTAATTTACGTACATTGCCGCGATAGTTTTTCTCACTTGCGTCAATCCAAGAAGTAATTTTTAATTTATTACGTAAAATGCTGCAACGTTGTTTTGGAATAATCAATAACTCACTTTTTAATTTACGTAAAATTCCGCAAACGTTCGGCTTTTCGCACAATTCAAAAATGCAATTTTTAATTCACGCACAATGCCGCGATTCTTCTTCTTTCTTGCGCCAATCTAACGCCAATCTAACGTTCGGCTTTTTGGAATAATCCGTAAGTTATTTTTTAACTGCCGCAACGTTCTGCTTTTTGGAATAATCCATAATTTACTTTTTAATTTACGTAAAATGCCGCAAATGTTTGGCTTTTTCGCACAATCCAAAAATGCAATTTTTAATTCACGTACAATGCGCCAATAGTTTTTTTTTCTTGCGCCAATCCAAGAAGTAATTTTTAATTTTTTACGTAAAATGCCGCAACGTTCGGCTCTTTGGAATAATCCATGAGTTATTTTTTAATTTACGTAAAATGCTGCAAATGTTCGACTTTCTTGGAACAATCCAAAAATGTACTTTTTAATTTACGTAAACTTCCGCGATAGTTCTTCTTTCTTGCGTCAATCCAAAAAGTAAATTCTAATTTTTTACGTAAAAGCCACAAAGTTTGGCTTTTTGGCTCAATTCAAAATTTTACTATTTAATTTACGTAAAATGCCACGAATGTTCGGCTTTTCGGTACGATCCAAAAACTTACTTTTTAGCTTACGTAAAATGCCGGGATACTTCTTTTTTCTTGCGCCAGTCCAAGAAGTAATTTTTACGTAAAATGTCGCAATCTTCAACTTTTTGGAATAATCCGTAAGTTACTTTTTAATTTACGTAAAATGCCGCAAATGTTCGGCTTTTTCGCACAATCCAAAAATGCAATTTTTAATTCACGTACAATGCGCCAATAGTTTTTTTTCTTGCGCCAATCCAAGAAGTAATTTTTAATTTTTTACGTAAAATGCCGCAACGTTCGGCTTTTTGGAATAATCCATTAGTTACTTTTTAATTTACGTTCTTGCGTCAATCCAAGAAGTAAATTCTAATTTATTACGTAAAATGCCGCAACGTTTTTTTGGAATAATCCATGAGTTACTATTTTAATTTACGTAAAATACCGCCACTGCCTACTTTTCAATTTACATAAAATACCGCGAAAGTTCTTCTTTGCGCCAATCCAAGAAAAAATTTTTAATTTTTTTACGTAAAATTCCGCAAAAGTTTGGCTTTTTGGGATAATTAAAAAAGGAACTTTTTTAATTTACGTAAAATGCCGCACATGTTCGGCTATCTTGGTAAATCCAATAAGTGATTTTTAGTTTATTATGTAATATGCCGCACAAAGTCTAGCTCCTTTAGGACATTCCAAGAAGTAATTTTAATTTTTTACGTAAAATGCCGCAAAAATACGGTTTTCTTGGGGCAAACCAAAAATCTTTTTTGTTGCTTGTCTAGGGCCTGCTGTAACTTAGACACACCCTTTCCTAGTTGTTATTTTCAAGCTTGTGTTGCAGTTGAGTAGTTAAAAAATCCAATCATAGGTTTTGCACACTCTTGTATTTTGCCATCCGAGATCGGTTAGTACTGCATAATCTTTCCTGTTGGTTGGCTACGGCTTGCTGCAACGTAGACATACCTACGACTAGGAAGTCGTTATTTTCAAGCTTCTACTGCAGAAAGTATTGGTAAATTAAAAAGCCAGTCATAGGTGTTGTACTCTCGCGCAGCTTGACATCCGAGTTCGAGTAGTACTGTAAAATCTTTCCTGTTGATTGTCTAGAATCTGCTGTAACTTAGACACACCCTTTTCTAGTCGTTCTTTTCAAGTTTCTGTTGCAGTAAATATTGGTTAAATAAAAATGCCAGTCATAGGTTTTACACATTCCGGTAATCTAGCATTGGAGTTCGATTAGTACTGCAAAATCTTTCCTGTTGGTTGTCTAAGGCCTGCTGTAACTTACACACGCCCATTCCGAGTCGTTATTTTCCAGCGCCTACTGCAGTAAATATTGGTAATTTAAAAAAGCCAGTCATAGGTCTTGCACATTCCGGTAATCTGACATCCGAGTTCGGTTAGTATTACATAATTTTTCCTGTTGGTTGTCTGGCGCCTGCTGTAATCTGGACACGCCCTTTCCTAATCGTTATTTTCCTTCTTCTACTGCAGTAAGTATTGGTTAGTTAAAAAAGTCAGTCATAGGCCTTGCACATTCCGGTAATCTGGCATCCGAGTTCGGTTAGTACTGGATAATCTTTCCTGTTGGTTGACTAGAGCCCGCTGTAACCTAGACACGCTCTTTCCTAATCGTTTTTTTCCTTCTTCTACTGCTGTAAGTATTGGTAAATTAAAAAAGCCAGTTATAGGTCTTGCACACTCCGGTAATCTGGCATCCAAACTCGCTTAGTACTACATAATGTGTCCTGTTGGTTGGCTAGGACCTGCTGTAAGTTAGACATTCATTCCTAGTCGTCATTGTCCTCTTTGTACTGCAGTAATTGCCGGTAATTTAAAAACACCAGTCATAGGTCTTGCAGTTTCCAATAATTTGGCACGCGAGTTCGGTTAGTACTGCAAAATCTTTCCTGTTGATTGTTTAGGGCCTAGTGTAACCTAAAAACACCCTTTCCTAGTCGTTATTTTCCTTCTTCTACTGAAATAAGTATTGGTAAATCAAAAAAGTCAGTCGTAGGTTATACATTTTTCGGTAATCTGGCATCGGAGTCCGATTAGTACTGCAAGATCTTTCCTGTTGATTGGTTAGGTTATGCTGTAGCCTACACCCGACTTTTCCTAGTCGTTAATTTCATTCTTCTACTGCAGTAAGCTTTGATAAATTAAAAAAGCCAGTCGTAGGTCTTGCACTTTCCGGTAATCTGGCATCGGAGTTTAATTAGTGCTGCAAGATCTGTTCTGTTGGTTGGCTAGGTCCCGCTGTAACATACAGACACCCTTTCCTAGTCGTTATTTTCAATATTCTACTGCAGTAAGTATTGGTAAATTAAAAAAGTTAGTCATGGATTTTCCCCTTTCTGGTAATCTGGCATCGGAGTCCGATTAGTACTGCAATATCTTTCCTGTTGGTTGGCTGGGGCCTGCTGTAACTTATACACACCCTTTCCTAGTCGTTATTTTCCTTCTTTTATTGCAATAAGTATTGGTAAATTTAAAAAGCTAATCATATTTCTTGCAATTTTTGGTAATCAGGCATAGGAAGTCCAATTAGTACTGCAAGATCTTTCCTGTTTGTTTTGTTAGCGCCTGCTATAACTTAGGCATACTCATTCCTAGTCATCACTGTCCTCCTTCTACTGCAGTAAGTGCCGGTAAATCAAAAAATCCAGTCATAGGTCTTTCACTTTCCAATAATTTGGCATGCGAGTTCGATTAGTACTGAAAATCTTTCCTGTTGGTTGATTGAAGTCTGTTGTAACTTAGGCACACCCATTCCTAGTTGTTTTATTTCTTCTTCTACTGCAGTAAGTATTGGTAAATTAAAAACCATCTTGCACTTTTCGGTAATCTGGCATTGGAGTTTGATTAGTACTGCAAAATCTTTTCTGTTGGTTGTCTAGGGCCTGCTGTAACTTATTCACACCCTTTCCTAGTTGTTATTTTCCTTCTTTTATTGCAATAAGTATTGGTAAATTAAAAAAGCCAGTCATAGGTCTTGCACTTTTTGGTAACCAGGCATAGGAATCCGATTAGTACTGCAAGATCTTTCCTGTTGGTTTGTTAGGGCCTGATATAACTTAGGCACACCCATTCCTAGTCATCACTGTCCTCTTTCTACTGCAGTAAGTGCCGGTAAATCAAAAATCCAGTCATAGGTCTTTCACTCTCCAATAATCTGGCATGCGAGTTCGATTAGTACTGCAAAATCTTTCCTGTTGGTTGATTGGGGTCTGTTGTAACTTAGGCACACCCATTTCTAGTCGTTTTATTTCTTCTTCTACTGCAATAAGTATTGGTAAATTAAAAACCAGTCGTAATTCTTGCTCTTTCCGGTAATATGGTATACGAGTCCGATTAGTACTGCAAGATCTTTCCTGATGGTTTGTTAGGGCCTGATATAACTTAAGCGCACTCCTTCCTAGTCTTTATTTTCCTGCTCCTACTGCAGTAAATATTCATAGATTAATATAACCATGCACAGGTCTTGTGCGCTCAGGTAACCTGGCACTGCAGTTCGATTAGTACTGTAAAATCTTTCCTGTTGGTTGTCTATGGCCTGCTGTAACCTAGACACACCCTTTCCTAGTTGTAATTTTTTTCTTCTACTGCAGTAAGTATTGGTAAATTAAAAAAGCCCGTCATAGGTCTTGCACACTCCGGTAATCTGGCATCCAAGTTCGGTTAGTACTGCAAAATCTTTCCTGTTGGTTGTCTAGGTCCTGCTGTAACTTAGACACACCCTCTCCTAGTCGTTATTTTCCTTTGTCTACTGCAATAAGTGTTGGTAAATTAAAAAATTAGTCATAGGTCTTATGCTTTCCGATAATAATCTGGCATTCGAGTTTGATTTGTACTGCAAGATCTTTCCTGTTGATTGGTTAAGACCTGCTGTGACGTAGACATACTCATTCTTAGTCGTTATTTCAAGCTTCTACTGTAGTAAGTATTGGTAAATTAATAAAGGTCTTGCACACTCCGGTAATCTGGCATCCGAGTTCGGTTGGTACTGGAAAATTTTTCCTGTTGGTTGGCTGGGGCCTGCTGTAACTTAGACACACATTCCTAGTCCTCATTTCTACTGCAGTAAGTGTTGGTAAATTTAAAAAAAAGCTAGTCATAGGTCTTGCAGTTTCAGATAATCTGGCATGCGAGTTCTGTTAGTACTACAAAATCTTTCCTGTTGGTTGTGTAGCGCCTGCTGTAACCTAGACACGTTCTTTCCTAATTGTTATTTTCAAGCTTCTACTGAAGTAAGTATTGGTAAATTAAAAAAGCCAGTCATAGGTCTTGCACACTGCGGTAATGTGGCGTCGGAGTCGGATTAGTACTGCAATATCTTTCCTGTTGGTTAGTTAGTGCCTGCTGTAACGTAGACACACCTTTTCCTAGTCGTTATTCTCTAGCTTTTACTGCAGTAAGTATTGGTAAAATAAAAAGACAGTCGTAGGTCTTGCACACTCCGGTAATCTGACATCCGAATTCGGTTAGTACTGCATAATCTTTCCTGTTGGTTGGCTACTGCCTGCTGAAATTTAAACACCCATTTCTAGTCGTTATTGTCTTCCTTCTACTGCGGTAAGTGTTGGTAAATTAAAAAAAAACTAGTTATAGGTTTTGCACTTTCTGATAATCTGGCATGCGAGTTCGGTTTGTACTGCATAATCTTTCCTGTTGGTTGTCTAGGTCCTGCTGTGACCTAGACACACCCTTTCCTAGTCGTTATTTTCCTTCTTCTACTGTAATAAGTGTTGGTAAATTAAAAAACCAGTCATAGGTCTTGTACTTTCTGATAATAATCTGGCATCCGAGTTTGATTTGTACTGCAAGATCTTTCCTGTTGGTTGGCTAGGACCTGCTGTGACGTAGACACGCCCTTTCTTAGTCGTTTTATTTTCAAGCTTTTACTGCAGTAAGTATTAGTTAATTAAAAAAGCCAGTCATAGGTCTTGCACTTTCCGGTAATCTGGCATCGGAGTCCAATTAGTGCTGTTGGTTGTCTAGGGCTTGCTGTAGCTTAGACACACCCATTCCTAGTCGTTGTTTTCCTGTTTCTACTGACGCAAGTATTGGTAAATTAAAAAAGCCAGTTAAATGTCTTGCACTCTCCGATAATCTCTCATCCCAGTTCGGGTAGTACTGCAAAATCTTTCCTGTTGGTTGGCTAGGGCCTGCTCTGACGTTGACACGCCCATTACTAGTCGTTATTTTCCTGCTTCGTCTGCAATAAGTATTGGTAAATTAAGAAAGCCAGTCTTGGGAAATCTGGCTTCCGAGTTCGATTAATACCCCTAGGGTTACCACTTTTTTGACTGTTTAAAACGTGTTGCTAGCTTAGTAAAATTTTAATTTACAATTTGAAAGGGCTCCTCTAAGATTTTTACTTTAGTTCCAGATCCCGACCACAAAAAACCAACAGATTACGTAAGTGGATTATTCAGACCGGAGGTAACATCAAGACTGAGGCCTGCTAACTCACCGTTTCGAAGTCGTACCTGTACACCTAACAGTAGTCCACCCCCTTTATTGGATCCTAACGGCGAATCGACGCCTAACAAAAGCAGGTTTGTGTTTTGCCTAAGTATTTGAATAAAAATTAGTAATATAAAAACCTTTTTTTTTCTAGTGAACAACAGACCTCCATCACATCTAGCCTAGAACCCTCAAGTCCTCTTTCACCAACGTCCGCATATTTCACAACATCGGAACCCAAAGCCAAATTTTTGACAAGGTACAGCCAGGACATGTCCCAGTACAATATCAAAGATACCAAAGACCTCGTTCAGAAAAAGGTAAGTCGGCGCATGCGCACGCGCACGTGCACGCACTATTAATCCCACACTTTTCAGATGGAGCTAGTAAATAGGTTAGATCGTAAACTCGAAGTCCTCCGAAGCGAACAACTCGTCGTCTCCGAGGAATGCCGAATAAACGACGAGCTTGGCGAAAACGTCGACTGCCACATAAATCGGCTAGCGAGGTCACACGAAGCCGCTAAGTTTCGCTTACACGTCGAAGAGGTCGGTAAAATCACCAGTCTTCTTCTAGGACTATCAGGACGTCTCGCGAGAGCTGAGAATGCTCTTTTGGGCATGTCGGACGATCATCCCGAAAGGGTAAGTTAACTCGAACGCCAGACCGATTTGAAAAAATATTTTTTTAGCGAATTATGGAGAGCAAGCGTGACAAACTACGCGATCAGTTGGAAGAAGCCAAGGAGCTGAAGGAGAACATCGATCGACGCAGCGTCAGCGTTTCGAACATCCTCTACCAGTACCTAAACTCCGAAGAGTACGCCGACTACGACCACTTTATCAACATGAAGGCCAAACTGATCGTAGACGCGCGCGAAATCTCCGATAAAATAAAACTAGGCGAAGAACAACTTTGCGCACTCAAGGAGACTCTTGCAATAGACTGAAATCGTTAGTTTTTAGTTAAGCCTAGTCGATTTTAACGACATCTTGCTTTCCTCGCGGTACTTAATTCGTGTGATGTAAACTAATATTTATTGTAAGTTTGTAACGTAGCATTTGTAGGACACACCTCGCAATATCTACTTGTAAATGCTTAGTTAACTAAGATTTTAGCTGTTTTCAAATCACTTTCGGCTCTTCTCGTTTTACGAAACGAATAAGACGACGTTGTTTTTTTTTGTAACATTTAAAGCAGCAGGCTGTTATTACGTGCATATTTGTAAGGTTAGAACGTAAGTGTGAACATCTTCCTACCAAGTATTTAATTATTGTTTAAATTAGTTTTGTAGGAGGTTAGCTGTGGCTGTTCTGGTCACTTCCTAAAATGGCGGCGTTCAAGAGTTTATTTTTAATAAAAGGATTGACTGATTGTGGAGGTCTAAATCGCACGCTATTTTGGTAGGCGGTCTGGAACGTCGAAGCTACTTTGTGCTGGAGTAATTTTGTAAATATCGAATAAAATGGTGCTCTGGAAAAATATAACGTTTAATAAATTTTTTGTTATTGTGATTTATGTTAAGGCAATTTTTCTTCTTATATTATTTAATAAGACTTTATTTTCGATTAGTTATTAGTGTACAAGCTTACTGCCTTGCTTGAAATAAATAAATAATAGTTTGTGCTTTTTATTTTTTGGTAGTGTAGCGTAGTGTGGGCTCCTACTATTTTTTCATGAGCTGAAGCTTTCTAATTTGATTGGCAGGCGTTTTGGTACTACACTGTTCTTGGTGTCGTTGAATTACGTACCAAGATCTGAGGCTTATCATCTGCAGGGGTAGGGTGAGAGGTAAAACAATTTGGTACGAATGCTTCCCCCATTTCTGATCGAAACAACTTCTGAAATTTCCTCTAAAATTACAATCGATTAGACTGCAGGTGAATCGCCTACGTTACGGCGCTTTCAAGCTCTCCCATACGAGCTTTACGCAATAACGACAAGGAACGGCCGCAACCTGAAACTATGGTACAAGTCAGCACAGCTATTTCGTCCTGCTGTTCGTAGACATTCATCGGTCGTAAGAACCGTAACTTGCCAAAGCTTGATTTTCGCTGGTCAGCAACACGAACCGTAATATCTGTCGCAGTTCTTACAATTCTAATTACGGTTGAACAACCTCAACTAAATAGCTAAGGTAAATCATGTACGAATGGTTGGCCAGTAATACGAAGGATTACGGTTTTATGTTTCCACCTACGATTAAAGAACCGTAGCTTAAGGTTTACGGTATTTACGCAACTTAATTTTTTGTTGGAGTATCATACGAACCGTAATTTTTAAACTTGTTTTCGTTGATCGGTAATACGAAGCGTAATTTTTGAGTTACGGTTTCTACGATTAATGATCCACAAGAGTTGTGGCGATTCAGGTACGAACGCTTATGTTTTCATTGCTCAGTAATACAGAGATTTGTTTCTGAATTACGGTGTTTACGATTCTACTTACGATTAATAAACCGTAACATAAGAATTATGGTAATCCATGTATGAAAGCATATTGGTCGTTAATGCGAACCGTAATTTCTTACGATTTCGTTTATAATTTAAGCACAACAGAATTACGATTTCTTTTGGCCAGTAACACGAACCGTAATCATTGAGTTGTAGTAATCATTTACGAAAGCTGCTTTTCGTTGCTCGGTATTACGAACCGTAATTTCTGAGTTACGATTCCACTTGTGATTAAAGGACCGTAACGTAAGAGCAACCGTAATTAATTTCCAAAAGCCTTGCTTTCATTGGTCGGCAATACCAACCGTAATTTCTAAGTAATGCTTCTTACGATTAAAGAACCGTAATTTGTGATTTACGATTCTTTCGTTTCCAATTACGGTTAATGAACCATAACTTAGGAGTTGCGATGAGTCTTTCAGAAAAGCTTATTACGATTAAGGATTCGTAACTTACAAGTTGCATTGATTCATTTACGAAAGATTATGGTTTTGTTGGTCGGTAATAACGAGCGTAGTTTTTGAGTTACGGTTCCTACGATTCTACTTACGATTCATGAACCGTAACTTTAGAGTTGCGATGATTCACTTATGAAAGCGTTGAATTCATTGGTTTGTAATAGGGACCGTAATTTGTCAGTTACGGTACTGACAGTTCCACTTAAACCGTAAACTAAGAGTTGCGGTAATTCATTTACGAAACCTTGTTTTTGCTGGTCGGTAATACGAAGCATAGTTTCTGAGTGACGGTTCTTACGATTCCACTTACTATTAACGAACCGTAACATAAGATTTGCGGTGATTCACTTACAAAAGGTTATGCTTTCATTGGTTGGTAAAACAAAGCGTAATTTCTGAGTTACGGTTCTTAAGATTACAGAACCCTAACTTACGATTCTACTTGCGATTAAAAAGCCCTAAAGAGTTACGATAATTCATTTATGAAAGAATGTTTGGTTGCTCGGTAAAACAAACCGTAATATATAAGTTACGGTACTTACGATTCCACTTATGGTTAATGAATCGTAGCTTAATAGTTACTGTGATTCTGTCACGAAGGCGTATTACGGTTAAGGAACCGTCACTTACGGTTTGCAGTGTTTCATTTACGAAAGCTGACGTTTTCGTTGGACGGTAATACGAACCGTAATTTCTGAGTTACTGTTTATGCCATTAAAGAACCGTAACTTATAAGTTACGGTGATTCATTTAAGAAAGTCTATCTTTTCTTTGCACGGTAATACGAACAGTAATTTCAGAGTTGCGGTTTATGCGTTTAAAAAACCGTACCTTACGAGTTACGATAATTTATTTACGAAAGCATATGTTTTACGTTGGTCGCTAATACGAACCGTAATTTCTGAGTCACGGTTCTTACTAATAATGTAACTGTAACTTAAGAGTTGCGGTAATTCATCTACGAAAGTTTGTTTTCGTTGGTCGGTAATACAGAACTGTGCGATCAATTGACTACGATTAACTAAAGACTTGCGGTGACTCTTTCACGAACGCTTATTACGATTAAGGAGCAGTAACTTACGAGTTACAGATATTCTTTTACAAAAGCTTAAGTTTTCGTTGGTCATTAAGACGAACGTAATTTGCAAGCTACGGTTGTTACGATTAAACTTACGATTAATGAATCGTAACCTACGGTTAAGGAACCGTAACTTAAGAGTTGCTGTGTTTCATTTACGAAAGCTTACGTTTTGGTTGGACAGTAATATGAACCGTAATTTCCGAGTTACTGTTTATACTATTAAATAACCGTAAATTATAAGTTACGGTGATTCATTTACGAAAGCCAATGTTTTCTTTGCACGGTAAGACGAACATTAATTTCAGAGTTACGGTTCATGCGCTTAATGAACCGTACCTTAAGAGTTACTTTAACTTATTTACAAAAACATGCTTTAAATTGATTGCTAATACGAACCTTAATTTCTGAGTTACGGTTCTTACGATTAAAGAACAGTAACTTAAGTTACGGTGATTTATTTACGAAAGCACATGTTTTCATTGGACGATAATACGAACCGTAATTTCTGAGTTACGGCCCCTACGATTAAAAAACAGTAACTGAAGATAAGGTGATTTAGTTACGAAAGCGTATGTGTTGGTTGGACGCTTATACGAACCGTAATTTCTGAGTTACGTTTCTTACGATTCCATAATTTACGAAGTTACGGTTTTTACGATTAAATAACCGTAATCTAAGTGTTACTGTGATTCATTTACGAAAGCTTGTTTGGTCGGTAATACGAAGCGTAATTGCTGTATTACAGCTCTTACGATTCTACTTACATTTACGGAACTGTAGCTTAAGAGTTACGGTAATTTATTTACGAAAGCATATGTTGCACGTTGATCGGTAATACGATCCGTAGCTTCAGAGTTACGATTTCACCTACGATTAAAAAGCTGTAACTAAAAATTGCAGTAATTTATTTACGAAAGCTTATGTTTTCGTTGCAAGGTAATACGAACCGTAATTTCAGAGTTGCGGTTCCGACGATTAAAAACCGTAACTTAAGAGATGCTGTAATTCATTTAAGAAAACTTGTTTTCGTTTGTTCAGTAAAACGTACCGCAATGTCCAAGTTACCTACCAACTGCTGATTAAAGAGCCGTCACTAAGGAGCTACGGTAATTCATTTACAAAAGCTTGTTTTCGTTGGTCGCTAATACGAACCGCAATTTGTTTGTTACGGTTTTTACGATTTCTTGTACGACTAAGAAATCGTGACTTAAGGGTTTCGGCAGTTCACTTACGAGAGCTTATGTTTTCTTTTGTCGATAATACGAATCATAATTACTGAGTTACGGTTCTTACGATTCCACTTAAGATTAAAGAGCCGTAACTTAAGAGTTACGGTGTTTAACTTCCGAAAACTTACGTTTTCGTTGATCGGTAATACGAAACGTAATTTTCAAGTTATGCTTCCTACGATTAAAGAACCGTAACTTAAGAAAGCATGGTTTAATTGTTCGGTAATACGAACCGTAATATCTAAGTTACGGTACTTACAATTCCACTTATGATTAAAAAAGCGGAACTGATTTGTTATTTTAAATCATTTGCAAAGGTTTATATTTTCGTTGGTCTGTGTTGCAAACCGTAATTTTTAAGTTACGGTTATTACAATTAAAGAACCGTAACTGAAGAGTTACGGTAATGCGTTTACAAAAGTATATCCTTTCGTTGATCAAAACTACGAACTACAATTTCAGAGTTACGACACTTACGATTTCACTAGCAACTGACTAACCTTAATTTAAGGGTTACGATGACTCATTTGCGAAAGTGTATGTTTTCGTTTGTCGGTCATACGAACTGTAAATTCTGAGTTAAGATTCATACGATTCCACTTACGGTTGAAGAACCGTAGCTTAAGATTTACGATAATTTATTCATGAAAACTTGCTTTACGTCGATCAATAATACGAACCGTAATTTCTGAGCTACAGTTCTAGCGACTTCACTTATGATTAACGAGCCGTAACTTGAGAGTTACGGTGATTCATTTGGTCGGAAATATGAAGCGTGGTTTGTGAGTTACAGTTCTTACGATTAATCAACCGTAACTTAAGAGTTGCAGTAATTTATTTACGAAAGCATGTGTTTGTTGGTCGGTAATACGAAGCGTGGTGTCTGAGTTACGGTTTTTATGATTCCTCTTACGATTAAGATTTGCGGTAGTTGTTTTATGAAAGCCTATATTTTGGTTTATCGGTATTATGGAACGTAATTTGTGAGTAACGGTTCTTACAAATTCACTTACGATTAAGGTACTGTAACTTAAGAGTTGCCGTGATTGATTTACGGAAACCTATGTTTTCGTTGGTCGGTAATACGAAGCGTACTTTCTGAGTTACGGTCCTTACGATTCCACTTACGATTAATGAACTGTAACTTAAAAGTTGCGGTGATTCTTTTGCGAAAGTTTGTTTTCGTTGGTCGATAATACGGAACGTAATTTGTGAATTACGGTTCTTACAATTAAGTAACCGTAAATTAAGACTTACGGAAATTCTTTTACGAGAGCTTATATTTTTGTTGTACAGTAATACGAACGTAATTCATGAGTTACAGTTCTTATGTGTCGAATTACGAGTAATGAACCGTAACTTAAGAGTTGCGGTGATTCTTTCGAAAAGCTTATTATGATTAAGGAACCGTAACTTACGAGTTGTAGTTATTCGTTTACGAAAGCCGTGTTTTTGTTGATCAGTAATGCAAAGCGTACTTTCTGTATAACGGTTCCTACGATTCTTCCGTCTTCTAATGAACCGTAACTTAAGACTTGCAGTAATTCTTTTACAAAAGCTTGTTTTCGTTGGTCGGTGATACAAACGTAATTTATGAATTACGGTTTTTTCAATTTCAATTACGGTTAATGAACCATAAGGTAAGAGTTGCGATAATTCTTTCAGTAAAGCTTATAACGATTAGGGATCCGTAACTTACGAGTTGCAGTGATTCATTTACGAAAGATTATGTTTTTGTTGGTCGGTAATAAGGAGTGTAGTTTCTGAGTTACGGTTGTTACGATACCACTTCCGATTAATGAACCGTAACTTTAGGTTGCGATGATTCACTTATGAAAGCATTTGTTTTCATTGGTCTGTAATTTGTCAGTTACCGTACTTACAATTCCACTTACGATTATTAAACCGTAAACTAAGAGTTGTCATAATTCATTTGCGAAACCTTGTTTTTGCTGGTCGGTAATACAAAGCCTAGTTTCTGAGTGACGGTTCTTACGATTTCACCTACTATTAATGAACCGTAACATAAGAGTTGCGGTGATTCTTTTATGAAAGCTTATGCTTTCATTGGTTGGTAATATGAAGCGTAATTTCTTAAGATTACAGAACTCTAACATACGTTTCTACTTGTGATTAATAAGCCGCAACTTAAGAGTTACGGTAATTCATTTAAGAAAACATGTTTTTGTTGCTCGGTGATACACCGTAATTTCTAAGTTAAGGCACTTACGATTCCACTTATGATTAAGGGACCGTAATTTAAGAGTTACGGAAATCATTTGCTAAAGCTTAAGTGTTTGTTGGTCGGTATTGCAAATCGTAGTTTTTGAAATACGGTCCTTACGATTAAGAACCGTAACATACGAGTTGCGGTTTACGAAAATTTGTTTTCGTTGGTCGGTAATACGAAACGTAGTTTCTGGAATATGGGTCGTATGATTCCACTTGCGATTAAGAACCGTAGCTTAAGAGTTACGGTATTTCATTTACGAAAATCTGTTTTATGTTGATCGATAACACCAACCGTAATTTCTATAGAGTTATGGTGATTCATTTGGTTGATAATACGAAGCGTAATTTCTGAGTTACGGTTCTTACTAATAATGTAACTGTAACTTAAGAATTGCGGTAATTCATTTACGGAAGTTTGTTTTCGTTGTTCGGTAGTACGGAACGCAATTTGTGAGTTACTGTTCTACAATTTCACCTACAATTACGGAACCGTAACTTACGAGTTACAGCAATTAACTAATTACGATTAATGAACCGTAACTTAAGACTTACGGTCATTCTCTTACGAAAGCTTACTACGATTAATGAACCGTAACTTACGAGTTATAGATATTCTTTTACAAAAACTTATGTTTTTGTTGGTCATTAAGACGAACGTAATTTGTAAGTTACGGTTTATACGATTAATGAATCGTAACGTAAAAGTTGCTGTGATTATTTCACGTTTAAAAAACCGTAACTTACGAGTTGCAGTAATTCCTTTACGAAAGATTGTTTTCGTTGGTCGGTAATACAAATCGTAGTTTCCGAATTACAGTTCTTACGAATAACGAACCGTAACCTTAGAGTTGTGGTGATTCGTTTACGAAGGTTTTATTTAGATTAGTCAGTAATACGAAACGTATTTTGTAAATTACGGTTCTTTCAATTACACTTACGATTAAGGAACCGTAACTTAAGAGTTGCTGGGTTTCATTTACGAAAGCTTATGTTTTTGTTGGACGGTAATACGAACCGTAATTTTTGAGTTACTGTTCATATTATTAAATAATCGTAAATTATAAGTTACGGTAATTCATTTACGAAAGCCAATGTTTTCTTTGCACGGTAAGACGAACATTAATTTCATAGTTACGGTTCATACGCTTAATGAACCGTCCCTTAAGAGTTACGGTAGTTTATTTACAAAAACATGTTTTACGTTGGTCGCTAATACGAACCGTAATTTTTGAGCTACAGTTCTTACGATTCAAGAACAGTAACTTAAGATACGGTGATTTATTTACGATAGCGTATGTTTCAGTTGGACGGTAATATGAACCGTAATTTCTAAGTTATGCTTCTTACGACTAAACTTACGATTAAAGAACCGTATCTTAACAGTTACGGTGATTCACTTACAAAAGCTTATAGTTTCGTCGGCCGATAATACAAAACCGTCAATTTTGAGTTACGGTTTTCACTATTCAATTTGTGATGAAGGGCCGTAACTTATGAGTAACGGTAATTAATTTGAGAAAGCTGATGTTTTCGTTGGTAGCTAATACGCACTGTAATGTCTAAGTTACGGTTCTTATGATTAAAGAACAGTAACTTAAGATACGGTGATTTATTTACGAAAGCGTATGTTTTCGTTGAACGAAATACGAACCGTAAGTTATGGCTCAGTTACGATGGTTCATTTAGAAAAGTTTATAGTTTCGTCGGAATGTAATACGAACCGTAATTTTCGAGTTTCGGTTTTCACTATTTCACTTGCGACAAAAAGCCGTAACTTATGAGTAACGGTAATTAATTTGCGAAAGCTGATGTTTTCGTTGGTCGGTAATACGCACACCGACTAATTAATTACGATTAATGAACCGTAACTTAAGACTTGCGGTAATTCTTTTACGAAACCTTATTACGATTAAGGAACCGTAACTTACAAGTTACAGATTTCTTTTACAAAATCTTATGTTTCTGTTGGTCATTAAGACGAACATAATTTGTAAGTTACGGTTGTTACGATTCCACTTACGATTAATGAATCGTAATTTAAGAGTTTTGGTGATTCTTTGACGAAGGCTTATTACGATTTAGGATCCGTAACTTACGATGTGAAATGTTCAAAAACCCGCTTGTTGTAGCTATGTGGCGCATTCATCCTGAAACTTAACTAAGCCAAAGCTTTTGCGATGATGTGAAGCTTTTATCAACATACGCCCAATTGTCCCGAGGTGTATTACGCCAATTTAATGCTCTCGATAAACCAGGAGCTTTTAAAACGATGTGAAACGCTCAAAAACCCGTTTATTGCTGGTATGTGACGCTATCATCCTGAAACTTAATTAACCCAAAGTTTTTGCGATGATGTACAACTTTCATCGAGATACGCCCAATCGTCCCGAAATGTATTACGCCGAGTGGATGCTCTCAAAAACCAAGAGCTTTCGTAAAGATGTGAAACTTTTAAAAAACCCGTTTATTGAAGCGTTGTGACTCTATCATCTTGAAACTTAATTAACCCAAAGCTTTTGCGATGATGTACTGCTTTTATCGAGATACGCCCAATCGTCCCAAAGTGTATTACGAAAGTGGATGCTTTCAATAAACCAGAAGCTTTTGCAAAGATGTGAAACGCTCAAAAACCCGTTTATGGCAGCGATGTGACTATCATCCTGAAATTTAATTAACCTAAAGCTTTTGCGATGATGTACAGATTTTATCAAGATACGCCCAATTATTGTGAAGTGCGTTACTCCACTTTGATACTCTCAATAAAGCAGGAGCTTTTGCAACGATGTAAAACGCTCAAAAGCCCGTTTATCGCAGCTATAAAACGCTATCATCCAAAAACTTAATTAACCCAAAGCTTTTGTGATGATGCACATCTTTTATCAACATATGCCCAATGTGCCGAAGTGTATTACGCGAATTTGATGCTCTCAATAAACCAGAAGCTTTTGCAATGATGCGAAACGCTCAAAAACCCGTTTATTGCAGGGATGCGACGCTATGAACCTGAAACTTAATTAACCCAAAGCTTTTGCAATGGTGTTCAGCTTTTATCAAGGTACGCCCAATGTGCCGGAGTGTACTACGCCAATTTGATACTCTCAATGAACTAGAAGCTTTTACAACCATGTGAAATGCTCAAAAAAACCCGTTTATTGCAGCAAAAACTTAATTAATCCAAAGCTTTTGCGTTGTTGTAAAGCTTTTATCGAGATACGTCCAATTATCGTGAAGTGTGTTACTACAATTTGAAGCTCTCAATAAACCCTGAGCTTTTGCAACGATGTGAAACACTAAAGAACCCGTTTCTTGGAGCGTTGTGACCCTATCATCCAAAAACTTAATTAACCCAAAGCTTTTACGATAATGTACAGCGTTCCTCGAAATACGACCGATTGTCCCGAAGTGTATTACGCCAATGTGATTCTCTCAATAAACCGAAACCTTTACAACGATGTGAAGCGCTCAAAAAACAGTTTATTGTAGCTATGTGACGCTTTCATCCTGAAACTTAATTAACCCAAAGCTTTTTTGATAATGTACAGCTTTAATCAAGATACGCCTAATTGTCCTGAGATGTATTACGCCAATTCGATGCTCTCAATAAACCAGGAGCTCTTGCAACGATGTCAAACCCGTTTATTGCAGCGATGTGACGCTATCATCTTGAAACTCAAATAAATTAAAGCTCTTGCGACGAATTATAGCTTTCATTGAGTCACTCATTTAATTCTGTGACCTATTACAACAAATTACAGCTTTTATAGAGTCCTTGACGATACGAAATCTTTCATTGAGACGGTGACACTTGACCCTTGAGTTTGTTACGCTTAGGGAGGAATTCGTAGCAAATTAAATACCTTGGTATATTTATAATAATTAGACAGCTTTCAGTAATTGAAAAGTTACGGTTTATTTCTTTATTTCTACTTGAAAATCCGGTGCTCCTATTGAAATGATCAGCGCCACCCATCACTGACGGTTAAACGTGCCATCTAGCGGACACGCCCTAAATAATTTATCGATTGGCTTAAATCGTACACAACATCAAACTACTTGTAGGTATATGTAAACGATGGAAAGCTCCTCGCAACGTCTTGTAAAAACAAGACGAAGATGCAGGAATGAGATTGTATTGGTTAAAATTCTAATGTATGGGAAAAACGAGGGTTGTAGCAGTTATCCCCTTAGACATTGACCAAAACGAAAATATGGTACGCAAAGCCTCTTCACGAGCTCAACCAGAGCCTAAGCTCGTCAAGTGTAAACGCGTGTTATCCTGCAACAACTGCAACTTTACAACCTACGTTAAACACCACTTACAGCAACACATGCGAAAACATACGGGCGTGAAGCACAAGTGTACTTTGTGTCAGTACGAAACCGTACACCCCCACTGTCTGGTAAGTCACATTGCAGCACACGGTGTAAAGAAGCCCTTGGTCTGTTGCGTGTGCGGTTTTGAAACATTTCAAAGAAACCTCTTAGCCGCACACGCTTTAAAACATATGGTGGGGAATGAGTACGCGTGTGACGTATGTAGTTATACGGCAAAGCGTTATGGCCACTTAAAATCGCATCAACGGACACACGGACGCAATAGCCGATACGCGTGTAGTGAATGTGAGTACGTAGCACTCCAATTCATCGAGCTACGCGATCACCAACGCGTACATATGATCGAGAAAATATATTACTGTAACAATTGCGATTACCAAACACGCCGTAGACACAATTTAATACAACATTTTCCCACTCACAACCTCGAAAAGTCTTTTAAGTGTAACATGTGTACATACCAGGTACACTCAATGGATAACCTTAGACTACACATGCGAAAACATAACGTTAAGAAAGCCTTCGTGTGTGATTTGTGTTATTTCGACACAAATTACAAGTCCTTGCTTAAACGACACATTGAGTTACATGTAAGCGAGAGGTTAGATATGTCTAGATTCTGCACGTTCGAACCAGATGATTCTTGTACAACACCCCTACCACAAACTGATGAGAAGTCAACGCAAACTGAAGGTCCGTTTATGTACGCCGAAGGCGATTTCATAGTGTTTCATAACGATGCTGACGATCCGGAAGGGTTCGTAAGCAGCGAAGGTAATTTCACAGCGTTTCACAACGCCACTCAGACTGAAGAACAGTATTTGAGCGCTCAAAATGATTTTACGTTACCTCAACCTGAGCTACAGTTTGTGAACGGAAGTGATTTCGTGATACTGAACAATGGCGCTCAACCTGCGGGGCAGTTTATGGGTGATTTTGCAGTGTTTCACAAGGACGCAAGTGCTGTGCAACAACCTATATGCGCGAACGGATTTTTTACAGTATTAGGCCCTGCGTGCACGGAAGGTGGTTCTAACGGCGTTAACGAATCTTTTGTATGCCCGATTGGTGATTTTGCGTTTCACTGTGATACTCAACGCGCGGAGCAGTCCATGCACCCTGAAACTGCTTTAGCGGAACAGTTTGTGTGTACGCAAGGTGATTTTACAGTTGTTGGCAACGGCGCGCACGATGACCAACAATCTATATGTACCGAACACGATGTCGCTGTAGCCGAATCACAGCTCGTGTGTGCGCAAGGCGATTTTACAATACTTCAAAATAGCGCCCCTACTGAAGTACAGTTTGTGTGTACGGACGGTAATTTTGCGCTACTTCACAGTAACGCTCACATTACAGAACAGTCAGGTGAATTAACGGAACTTTGCAATTGCGCTGACGCGGAACAGCAGTTTGTATGCGCACAAGGTGATTTTACGGTACTTCAGAATAGCGCCCCTACTGACGAACAACTTGTGTGCTCCGACGGTGATTTTAGACAACCTCACGCTACAGAACACATTAGCGAACAGTTCGACTATACCATACACCAAAACGCGCCCACTGAAGTACAGCTCACTACAGAACAGTCAACGTGCACAGCGAGTGATTTAACGGAACTTCGCAATGTCACTCCCACTGACGAACAGTTCAACTATTCCATACTTCAAAACGCGCTCACTAAAGTACAGGCCGGTGATTTTGAGGTTGCCCACGCTACAGAACAGCCATGCACAGCGAGTGGTTTAACGGAACTTAGCACTGTGACTCACACTGACGAACAGTTCGACTATACCATACACCAAAACGCGCCCACTGAAGTACAGCTCACTACAGAACAGTCAACGTGCACAGGGAGTGATTTAACGGAACTTCGCAATATCACTCCCACTGACGAACAGTTCAACTATTCCATACTTCAAAACGCGCTCACTAAAGTACAGGCCGGTGATTTTGCGGTTGCCCACGCTACAGAACAGCCATGCACAGCGAGTGGTTTAACGGAACTTAGCACTGTGACTCACACTGACGAACAGTTCGACTATACCATACACCAAAACGCGCCCACTGAAGTACAGCTCACTACAGAACAGTCAACGTGCACAGGGAGTGATTTAACGGAACTTCGCAATATCACTCCCACTGACGAACAGTTCAACTATTCCATACTTCAAAACGCGCTCACTAAAGTACAGGCCGGTGATTTTGCGGTTGCTCACGCTACAGAACAGCCATGCACAGCGAGTGATTTAACGGAACTTCGCACTGTGACTCACACTGATGAACAGTTTGACTATACCATACACCAAAACGCGCCCACTGAAGTACAGCTCACTGCAGAACAGTCAACGTGCACAGCGAGTGATTTAACGGAACTTGGCAATGTGACTCCCACTGACGAACAGTTTGAGTATACCATACTTCAAAACGCGCCCACTGAAGTACAGGCCGGTGATTTTGCGGTTGCTCACGCTACAGAACAGCCAAGCACAGCGAGTGATTTAACAGAACTACGCACTGTGATTCGCACTGACGAACAGTTCGACTATACCGCACTTCAAAACGCGCCCACTGAAGTACAGCTCAGTGACTTTGTACTACCTCACGTTCCGCAACCGTCAGTGTACACCACAAACGACTTGCCGGAACTTCACAACGTCCATCAGCCTGACTATGCTATACTTCAAAATGGCGTTCTCACTAAAGTACAGCTTATTTGTACAGGCGTGCTTGACAACCATACTGCGGAACAGTCTTTGCACCCGGACGCTAATTTAGCGCAACTACAGAACGCCGTTCATCCGCAAGAACAGTTCGTGTGCCCAGGAGGTGATTTTACAGTACTTCGGAACGACGCCCCGGCCGCGGAACAGTTTACGTGCACGACAGTAGTGGGGCTTCCAAACTACTCTAGTCAATTTTATGTTGTTGTTGATCCGAGGCAGTATTCTATTTAAGAAATATGTATATGTGTTGTATGATCTGTATAGAGCTCGTTATGTTTTCCTGTAGTTCGTATGCGTGAAAATTGACAGGCATTTGGGAACGCGAGGATGGGCAATGATTCGCTTTTATTTTATGAACTAAAATGCTTGTCTGTATTTTTAAAAGTTTAAGAATGTTAGGAATTATTAAAAAATTCTGTAAGTCCTAATAAATATACAGGGTGTTATCTTAATTTGTAGGTTACTTGCGTTTGAAGCAGTGTTTGAGCCGACTTGATACAATGCTATGACGGCTATGGCTTACCAAAGCTTTACAAATCACAATTACCCTAAAATAGTGTATACGATAGCAACTATTCTTACAATTTTTGTGCGCTATTTACATACATCATCATCATTTTGTTTTCGACCTTACTTAAGGTCGGTTTGACGCAGCTCTAACTTTTTTTCTATTCCGTGCTAATCTAAAAACTTTTACACTTGCTCTAATTTCAACGAATCGCACCCTTAATAAAAAGTGCGAGCCGCACCCAGGTTTAATCCGGTTATTCTGATTGGATAACCTTCACTACTGACGTAAGTATCTGCTATTTGCATTATGTACCTTTACACACCGACAACTTTCTACAACAACGTCCTTGAAGCACTATCAGTTTACATGTGGAAAATTACGACAAACCACACTGACTTAACCTTGCAAAAATACTTAGGATTCACCACACTATGGCGGAACCTTTTGCACCTCAGGCTACAACACATTCTGAGTTAGCCTTGGGAAAATATTTAGGAATCACACCACTAGAACCTTGTGAATATATTTGGGTTTAAGTCAGGGTACAGAACACTATGAGTTAACCTTGTGAAACTGTTTAGGGTTCATCAGACTGTGTGTTAACTTTGTAACAAAATTCGGTTCAACGCGTTACGGTATACCACATTTTTAGGATTCGTCACTGAGCTAACTTCATAAAATATTTAGGGAACATCGCACTATGAGTTAACCCTGTGAAATTGTTTAGGGTTCACTAAACCATGTACTAATTTTGTAACGTTCGGTTCAGCGCGTTAGAGCACACCACACTATGAGTTAATCTTGGGCCAATTTTTAGGATCTGCCACTGAGTTAACCTCGTAAAATATTTAGGAAACACCGCACTATGAGTTAACTTTGTGAAATTGTTTAGGTTCACCTAACCATGTGCTAATTTTGTAACGTTCGGTTCAGCGCGTTAGAGCACACCACACTATGAGTTAATCTTGGGCCAATTTTTAGGATCTGCCACTGAGTTAACCTCGTAAAATATTTAGGAAACATCGCACTATGAGTTAACGTTGGTGAAATTGTTTAGGTGCACCTAACCATGTGCTAATTTTGTAACGTTCGGTTCAGCGCGTTAGAGCACACCACACTATGAGTTAATCTTGGGCCAATTTTTAGGATCTGCCACTGAGTTAACCTCGTAAAATATTTAGAAAACATCGCACTATGAGTTAACGTTGGGAAATTGTTTAGGATGCACCTAACCATGTGCTAATTTTGTAACGTTCGGGTCAGCGCGTTAGGGCACACCACACTATGAGTTCATCTTGGGAATATTTTTAGTATTCGCCACTGAGCTAACCTCGTAAACTATTTAAGAATCATCGCACTATGAGTTAACGTTGTGAAATTGTTTAGGGTTCACCTAACCATGAGCTAATTTTGTAACTTCGGTTCAGCGGATTAGGGCACACCACACTATGAGTTTATCTTGGGAAAATTTTTAGGATTCGTAACTGAGTTAACCTCGTAAACTATTTAGGAATCATCGCACTATAAGTTAACGTTGTGAAATTGTTTAGGATGCACCGAAACATGTGTTAATTTTGTAATGTTCGGTTCAGTGCGTTAGGGCACACCACACTATGAGTTTATCTTGGAAAAATATTTAGGATTCGACACTGAGTTAACCTGGTATAATATTTAAGAAGCATCGCACTATGAGTTAATCTTGTGAAATTGTTTAGGGTGCTAATTTTGTGGCGTTCGGTGCAGCGCGTTAGGGCACACCACACTATGAGTTCATCTTGGGAATATTTTTAAGATTCGACACTGAGTTAACCTCGTACAATATTTAGAAAGCATCGCACTATGAGCTAACCTTGTGAAATAATTTAGGGTTCACCTAACCATGTGCTAATTTTGTAACGTTCGGGTCAGCGCGTTAGGGCACACCACACTATGAGTTTACCTTCGGAAAATTTTTAGTATTCGCCACTGAGTTAACCTCGTAAAATATTTAGGAATCATTGCACTATGAGTTAACGTTGTAAAATTGTTTAGGTGCACCTAACCATGAGCTAATTTTGCAACGTTCGGTTCAGTGCGTTAGGGCACACCACACTATGAGTTTATCTTGGAAAAATATTTAGGATTCGACACTGAGTTAACCTGGTATAATATTTAAGAAGCATCGCACTATGAGTTAATCTTGTGAAATTGTTTAGGGTGCTAATTTTGTGGCGTTCGGTGCAGCGCGTTAGGGCACACCACACTATGAGTTCATCTTGGGAATATTTTTAAGATTCGACACTGAGTTAACCTCGTACAATATTTAGAAAGCATCGCACTATGAGCTAACCTTGTGAAATAATTTAGGGTTCACCTAACCATGTGCTAATTTTGTAACGTTCGGGTCAGCGCGTTAGGGCACACCACACTATGAGTTTACCTTGGGAAAATTTTTAGTATTCGCCACTGAGTTAACCTCGTAAAATATTTAGGAATCATTGCACTATGAGTTAACGTTGTAAAATTGTTTAGGGTGCACCTAACCATGAGCTAATTTTGCAACGTTCGGTTCAGTGCGTTAGGGCACACCACACTATGAGTTTATCTTGGAAAAATATTTAGGATTCGACACTGAGTTAACCTGGTATAATATTTAAGAAGCATCGCACTATGAGTTAATCTTGTGAAATTGTTTAGGGTGCTAATTTTGTGGCGTTCGGTGCAGCGCGTTAGGGCACACCACACTATGAGTTCATCTTGGGAATATTTTTAAGATTCGACACTGAGTTAACCTCGTACAATATTTAGAAAGCATCGCACTATGAGCTAACCTTGTGAAATAATTTAGGGTTCACCTAACCATGTGCTAATTTTGTAACGTTCGGGTCAGCGCGTTAGGGCACACCACACTATGAGTTTACCTTGGGAAAATTTTTAGTATTCGCCACTGAGTTAACCTCGTAAAATATTTAGGAATCATTGCACTATGAGTTAACGTTGTAAAATTGTTTAGGGTGCACCTAACCATGAGCTAATTTTGCAACGTTCGGTTCAGTGCGTTAGGGCACACCACACTATGAGTTTATCTTGGAAAAATATTTAGGATTCGACACTGAGTTAACCTGGTATAATATTTAAGAAGCATCGCACTATGAGTTAATCTTGTGAAATTGTTTAGGGTGCTAATTTTGTGGCGTTCGGTGCAGCGCGTTAGGGCACACCACACTATGAGTTTATCTTGGGAATATTTTTAAGATTCGACACTGAGTTAACCTCGTACAATATTTAGAAAGCATCGCACTATGAGCTAACCTTGTGAAATAATTTAGGGTTCACCTAACCATGTGCTAATTTTGTAACGTTCGGGTCAGCGCGTTAGGGCACACCACACTGAGTTTATCTTGGGACGATCTTTAGGATTCGCGACTGAGTTAGCCTCGTAAAATATTTAGGAAACATCGCACTATGAGTTAACCCTGTGAAATTGTTTAGGGTGCACCTAACCATGTGCTAATTTTGTAACGTTCGGTTCAGTGCGTTAGGGCACACCACACTATGAGTTCATCTTGGAAAAAATTTTAGAATTCGTAACTGAGTTAACTTCGTAAACTATTTAGGAATCATCGCACTATGAGTTAATCTTTGAAATTGTTGAGTTCGACGCTCACCATGTGCTAATTCCTGTGCAAGTTCGGTTCAGCGCGTTAGGGCACGCCACACTATGAGTTTAACTTCGTAAAATATTTAGGATTCGCCACTGAGTTAACCTCGTAAAATATTTAAAAAGCAGCGCACTACCAGTTAACCCTGTGAAATTGTTTAGGGTCCACCTAACCATGAGCTAACCCTGTAACGTTCGGTTCAGCGCGTCAGGGCACACCACACTATGAGTTTATCTTGGGAAAATTTTTAGGATTCGCCAGTGAGTTAACCTTCGAAAATTTATTCTCGACGGATCTACACACTATGAGTTAACTGTGAAAATTCAGGTTCTAGGTCAACCACACTTGGTTAACCTGTGAAATATTAGTTTGTGTAACGTTCAGTTCTAACATTTAAATGAGTTAGGGACATCACCACACTATGAGTTAACCTTGTGAAGATATTCGAGTTCGTACTTTAAGATCGACCAACTTGAGTTAACTTCGTAAATATCGGTTTATACGACAGGATCCACTATGAGTTAACTTTGAAATTTCGATTCGTACGTCAGAGTCCACCACACTGTGAGTTAACCCTGTGCAAATATTCAGATTCGCACGCCAGGGTCTACCACATTATGAATTAACCTTTTTAAAATATTCGGATTTATACGATAAGAGGCACCATACTATGAGTTAACCTTGTGAAATATTCATTTAACAAGAATTCACCACACTTGAGTTAACCTGTGAAATTCAGTTTGTAGGCAGGTTCCACCACACTGAGTTAACCTTTGTAAATTCAGGTTCAGTACGGTCCAGAGCATCTACCACACTATGAGTTAATCTTGCGAAGAATTAGTGCTCGTAGGTTACCCACTAGTTAACCGTTGGTAAAAGATATATAGTCTTCGTACGACAGGATCTACACACTATGAGTTAAGCTTGTGAATTTCAGGTTCGTACGCCCAAGTCAACCACACTGTGGGTTACCTTGTGTAAATATTCAGTTTGGACACCAAGATCTACCACGCTATGAACTAACATTTTTAAAATATTCGGGATTATATACACTGTTAGTTAAACTTGTGAAGATATTCGGGATCGTACGAGTTCATACGACAGGACCCACCACACTGTGAGTCAATCTTCTATAAGTATTTGGCTTCATACGACAGGATACATTACACTATGCATTCAACATGTGAATTTCAGTTTCGTACGTCCAGGTCCACCACACCGTGAGTTAACCCTGTGGAAATATTCAGATTTCTATACCAAGATCTACCACCACACTATGAGTTAACCTTCTGTAAATATTTCGGATTGGGCTCTAGGGTGTACCGCCCTATGAGCTAACCGTTTGTAAGTATTCGATTTCATACGACAGAATTCACTACACTATGAGTTAAACCTGTGAATTCCTAGTTTGTAAATCTAGGTTCACCACACTGTGAGTTGACCTTGTGTAAATATTCAGGTTTGTACACCAAGGTCTAGCATACTGTGAATTAACCTTTTAAAAATATTCGAGTTCATACCAATACACTACACTATGAGCTAACCTTGCGAAGATATTCAGGCTCGTACGCCAGGGTCTACCACACTAGAAATTAACCTGAAAATATTCGGTTTTATACGAGAGGATTCACTACACTATGAATTTCAGGTTCGTACGCCCAGATCTACCACACTATGAGTTAACCTTCTTTATAGATTCAGGTTTATACGATAGCATCCATCACACTATGAGCTAACCTTACAACGATATTCAAGCTCGTACGCCAAGGTCTACTATACTATGAGTTAACCTTTTGAAAACATTCGGCTGCATACGACAGGTTTCACAACACTATGGGTTAACCCTGTGAAACTATTAAGGTCCTTGTGCAAATATTCAGGTTTGTACCCTATGAGTCAGCCGTTTAAAAATATTCGGTTTCATACGACAGAATTTACTACACTATGAGTTAACATTGTGAAAATATTCAGGTTTGTCTGCCAAGTTTAATCCCGCTTTGCACAAATAATCGGGTTTGTACGCCAAAGTCTGCCATGCTAGGAATTAACTTTGAAGATATTCGAATTCGTACGTTAGGGTCTACCTACCAAAATACGAGCTATCATTTTTAAAATATTCGAGTTTATACGACACGGCTCACAACACAGTGAGTTAATCTTCTAATAGGTTCGTACATTAGGGTCTACCACACTATGAGCTAACCTTATTCAAATATTCGGGTTTGTACGACATGATCCACCACACTATGAGTTAACCCTGTGCAAATATTCAGGTTCGTACGCCAAGGTCTACCACACTATGAATTAATCTGTATATATTTAGGTTTGTGCTTCAGGGTAAACCACCCTATTAATTAACCATTTAAAAATATTCGGTTTCATGCGACAGGATTCACTACACTATGAGTTAAATTTGAGAATTTCAGGTTCGTACGTCCAGGTCCATCACACTGTGTGCTATCCTTGTGTAAATATTCAGGTTTGTACACCAAGGCCTACCACACTATGAGTTAGCTTTTTGGAAACATCGAGTCTATACGACAGGATCCCCCACACTATGGATTAACCCTGGAAAATATTAAAATTTCTAGAATAAATATTCAGGTTTGTACCCTATGAGTTAGCCGTTTCAAAATATTCGGTTCCATACGACAGGATTCACCACGCTATGAGTTAACGTTGTTAACGTTTGTACGCGAAGATCTACCACATTGTGAATTAACCTTGAGTTAACATTTTGAAAATATTTGAGTTCATACGACAGGACCTACCACACTGTGAGTTAATATTCTAAAAGTATTCGGATTCGTACGTCAGAGTCCACTACCCTATGAGTTAACCCTGTGCAAATATTCAGGTCCGTACGACAAGGCCTACCACACTATGAAGTAACTTTTTTTAAATATTTGAGTTTGTACGACAGGATCCAACTTACTATGAGTTAACCTTGTGAAGATAATCGGATTCGTATGTAAGGGTTTACCATAAATGACGAATTTCATACGATAGGATCCACCACATTGTTTGTCAATCTTCTAAAAGTATTTGGTTTTGTACGCCAGAATCCGACACACTATGAGTTAATCTTGTGCAAATATTTAGGTTCGAAGGCAGGGTCTACAACACTATGAGCTAACCGAGCGAAGATATTCAGGCTCGTCCGTTAGTTAGGGTCTGCAACACTATGAGTTAACATTCGCAACCATACTACAGAATCCACCACACTGTGGATTAACCCTTTGTAAATACTTAGGTTTCTGTACCCTATGGGTTAACTGTTTAAAGATATTAGGCTTCATACGACAGAATTCACTACACAACGATCCTAGGTCATGGATCGAAACGTAAATAAAATAGATTTTAAAAACTATGAGTGGTTTCATTCCCAAAGAAGATTAAGAAGAATACTACACTATGGGTTAAATTTGTGTCTGGCTTGTAAGCGAAGGTTTACCACACTGTGAGTTAACCTTGTGAAAATATTCAGGTTCGTATGCAAATTCTCGGGTTTGTTCGCCAGAGTCCGCCACGCTAAAAATTAACCTTGTCAAGGATAAGGTCTACCATACTATAAGTTAACTTTTTGAAAATATCAGAGTTCATACGCCAGGACCTACCACACTCTGAGTGAATCTTCTAAAAGTGTTAGAGTTTGTACGCTAAAGTCCTCCACATAATGAGTTAACCTTGTATAAATTTCCAGGTTCGTACACTACGGTCTACGACACTATAAGTTAACCTTTTTGAAATATTCGGGTTTGTACGGCAGGATCTACTACACTATGAGTTAAACTGTAAATATTCAGGTTCGTGCTACAGGGTGTACTACCCTATGAGTTTGAAAATATTCGGTTTCATACGACAGGATTCACTATACTGTGCGTTAAACTTGTTAATTTCAGGTTCGTATTTTCAGGTCATCCACATTGTGATTTAAGCTTTTGTAAATATTCAAGTTTGTACACTAAAGTCTACCACACCTTGAGTTAACCTTTTAAAAAAATTTGGATTCATACCAATACAGCACACAATAAGCTAACCTGGCGAAGATATTCAGGCTCGTACGCCAGGGTCTACCACACTATGACTTAACCTTACAATATTTGGTTACATACGACAGAATTTACTACACTATGAGTTAACCTTGTGAAATTCAGGCAAGTACGTGAAGTTCTGTCACATTGTGAGTTAACCTTGTGAAAATATTCAGGTTCGTGTTCCAAGTTCTATCTCGCTGTGTTCAAATACTCGGGCTCTTTCGTCAGAGTCCTTCACACTAGAAGTTAACAATGTAAAGATAATCGGGTTCGTACGTTAGGGTCTACCATACTTTTAGTTAGGTCTTTGAAAATAACCGAGTTCATACGACAAGCCCACCACATTGCGAGTTAATCTTCTAAAAGTATTCGTGTTCGTACGTCAGAATCTGCCTCACAATGAGTTATGCTTGTTTAAACATTCAGGTTTGTACACTAGGGTCTACCACACTATGAGTTAACCTTACAAAGATATTCGGGTTCATACCAATATACCACACTATGAACTAACCTTGCATAGATATTCAAGTTCGAACGCCAGGTCTACTACACTATGAATTAACCTGAAAATATTCGGTTTCATACGAGAGGATTCACTACACTATGAGGTTAACTTTTTGAAATTCAGGTTTGTACGCGAAGGTCTACCGCGCTGTGAGTTAGCTTTGTGAAAATATTCTGGTTCGTGTTCCAAGTTCTATCCCGTTATGTGCAATGTCCAGATTCCGCCACACTAGGAATTAACCTTGTGAAGATTAAGGTCTATCATACTACGAGTTAGCTTTTTGAAAATATCAGGGTTCGTATGCCAGGACTAACCACACTGTGAGTGTATATTCTAAACGTATTAGGATTTGTACGCCAGAATCCGCCACACTATGAGTTAACCTTGTGTAAATATTCAGGTTCGTACAATACAGTCTACGATACTATAAGTTAACCTTATTAAAATATTTGGATTTGTAGGGCAGGATCCATCACACTATGAGTTAACCTGTAAATATTCAGGTTTGTGGTAGGGGGTGTACTACCATATGAGTTTGAAAATATTCGGTTTCATACGACAGGATTTACTACACTATGAGTTAACGTTGTGAAATTCAGGTAAGTACGCGAAGGTCTACCACATTGTGAGTTAACCTTGTGAAAATATTCAGGTTTGTGTTTCAAGTTCTATCTCACTATGTGCAAATACGTGGGTTCGTACGTCAGTGTCCGTCACACTAGGAGTTAACCTTGTGAAGATATTTCGATTCGTACTCTACGGTTTTCCATACTATGAGTTATCTTTTTGAAAATATCCGAGTTTATACGACACGACCCACAACACTGAGTTAATCGTCTAAGAGTATTCGGGTTTGTACGTCAAAGTCCGGCATACTATAAGTTGACCTAGCGAAGATATTCAGGCTCGTACGCCAGGATTCACCACACTATGAATAAACCCTGTGAAAATTTTAGGTTCGTTGAGTAAATATTTGAGTAAATATTTGAAAATATTCGGTTCCATACGACAGGATTCACTACACTGTGAGTGAACCTTGTGAAATTCAGGCAAATACGCGAAGGTCAACCACACTGGGAATTAACTTTGTGAAAATATTCAGGGTGGTATGCCAAGTTCTATCCCGCTATGCGCAAATACTCGGGTTTGTGTGACAGAATCTGCCACATTAGGAATTAACCTTTTGAAGATATTCAGATTCGTACGTAGGGTCTACCATACTATGAGTAAACTAATTTGAAAATGTATCCTAGTTCTTACGACAGGACCCACTATACTGTGAGTTAATCTTCTAAAGGTATTCGAGTTCGTAGTGTGAAACTATGAGTTAGTCTTCTGTAAATATTTAGGCTCGTACGTCAAGGTCTACCACACTAGGAATTAACGGTTTGAAGATATTCAGTTTCACTACACTATGAGTTAAATTTGTGAATTTCAGGTTCGTACTTCAAGGTCTACCACACTGTGAGTCAACCTTGTTAAATAATTCAGTTTCTTTTTCCAAGTTTTATCCTTCTATATGCAAATACACAGGATCTACCACACTGTAAGTCATTCTTCTGAAAGTATTCGGTTTTATACGCCAGAATGAGTTAACCTTGTGTAAATACTTAGGTTCGTACGTCAAGGTCTGCCACACTATGAGTTAACAAGCTGTAAATATTCAGCTTCGTGCCCTTGGATGTACCAACCAAGGAGATAACCGTTTGAAAACTATGAATTTCAGGTTTGCACGCCCAAGTCTACCACACTGTGAGTTAACCTTGTGTAAATATTCAGGTTTTTCCACCAAGGTCTAACACACTAGGAGTTTACCTTTTTAAAATATTCGGGTTTAAACGATAGGATCCACCACACTATGAGCTAACCTTGCGAGGATATTCGGGCCCGTACGTAAGGACCAACAACACTATGGGCTAACATTCGGGTCCATACCACAGGTTCCATCACACTATGAGTTGACCCTATGAAAATATTAAGGTTCTTTGTGCAAATATTCAGGTTTGTACCCTATGGGTAAACCGTTTGAAGATATTCGGTTTCATAGGACAGGATTTACTACACTATGAGTTAACCTTGTGAAATTCAGGTTCGTTCTCGAAGGTCTACAACACTGTGAGTTATTTTTTGAAGATATAGCGGTTCGTACGCCAGGGTTGCCATACTGAGCTAACTTTGTGAAAATATTTAAGTTCGTACGCCGAGTACTCGGATTTGTACGCCAGAGTCCGCCACACTATGAGTTAACTTTTGCAACTATTCGGGTTTGTACGACAGAGTTACGAGTTAATCTTAAGAAAATATTCGGGTTGCACGTTAGGGTACACACAACAAATCGCATCCTCAATAAATAGTACGAGACGCACCCAGGTCTAATCACGTTGATTTGATTGGATGACTGTCACTACTGACACAAGTATTTGCTATTTGCACTTTGTACCGTTACATACCGACAACGCTGTATAACAACGTCCTTGAAAACTCAATAAATTAATTCTATTTAGGTTGACAACAGCGCAGCGCTTCGAAAATAAATACGAAGGTTATGAGCGCGTTCAACTTTACATTCTCAAGTTTATTTTTGTAGTGTAAACATCAACCACTTCCATTGTATGACGCGTTACCGGAAGCGTAGAATAACCAACTTTTGTTTATTGAAATACAATTTGTTTTCGTTCAGTAGCAGCAACGTAGACGAGTGAAAAAAAGGGGTTGTTTTCGTAGCAAAATGGGTTGTTGTTGTACGGTTGTGGTGATAGGGTTGTTGACCCTGGTAGCTTACGTTGTTAAAAAGTTCTATTCTTTCTTGAACGATGTACCGGAAGTGCCGTATGTTGAGGATGATTACGCCTGGGGTCCTCAAGGGTCACAAGCTGGCGATGTGTCTGTCAAACCGTTTAAAATCAACGTACCAGAAAAGGTAATTTATTTGTTTACAAAATGATGAATTCCTACATTGTCGTTTAAAATTCGGGGGGCGATAAAAATTTATCACCAGCTTTCCCTGCCGTTTTGTTACAAAGTTTTTAGTACGTTAATAATCGCTACAAGACGCCATTTTTGTTAGAAAGAAACTTGGTTCTGATAACGTTTAGATTCACTTTGCCGTGACCTAACCTCCGACTTATGTTTAGTACAAGCTCCCTTTTGATGTACAAGTCCATAGTAAAACACCACCGTAGCACCTCAGGGTACACTACGAGATAACCTTTCGAAAAAATTGCGGATTTAGTATACTAAAAGTTGACCTTGTAAAATCCTCTGGGTTGTACGTTGGGGTACACCACACTATGAGTTACTCTTGTGAAAATATTTAGGGTTTAACACAGTAGCAGTTGACCTTGTAAAATATCTTGGTTTGCACGTTAGGTTACATCACGCTCGGAGTTAATATTGTGCAAATCTTTAGGGTTTATCACAGTGTAAGTTGACCTTGTAAAATATTCTGTTTTGGCCATTAGGGTACACCACACTATGAGTTTACCTTGTGAAAATATTTACGGTTTAACACAGTATCAGTTGACTTTGTAGAGTATCTTTTGCACGTTAGGGTACACCATACTATGAGTTAATCTTGCGAAAATATTTAGGGTTTAACACACTATTGCTTGACCTTGTAAAATCTTCTGGGGGTGGACGTTGGGGTACACCACACTACGAGTTAATCTTGTAAAAATATTTAGGGTCTAACTCACTATAACTTGACCTTGTAAAATCTTCTGGGGCGGACGTTGGGGTACACCACACTATGAGTTGACCTTGTGAAAATATTTAGGGTTTAAAACACTATAACTTGACTTTGTAAAATCTTCTGGGGTGGACGTTGGGGTACACCACACTATGAGTTAATCTTGTAAAAATATTTAGGGTCTAACTCACTATAACTTGACGTTGTAAAATCTTCTGGGGCGGACGTTGGGGTACACCACACTATGAGTTGACCTTGTGAAAATATTTAGGGTTTAAAACACTATAACTTGACTTTGTAAAATCTTCTGGGGTGGACGTTGGGGTACACCACACTATGAGTTAATCTTGTAAAAATATTTAGGGTCTAACTCACTATAACTTGACGTTGTAAAATCTTCTGGATGTACGTTGGGGTACACCACACTATGAGTTGACCTTGCGAAAATATTTAGGGTTTAACACACTATTGCTTGACCTTGTAAAATCTTCTGGGGTGGACGTTGGGGTACACCACACTATGAGTTGACCTTGCGAAAATATTTAGGTTTTAACAGACTATTTCTTGACCTTGTAAAAGCTTCTGGGGTGGACGTTGGGGTACACCACACTATGGGTTGACCTTGTGAAAATATTTAGGGTTTAACACACTATTGCTTGATCTTGTAAAATCTTCTGGGGTGGACGTTGGGGTACACCACACTATGAGTTGACCTTGCGAAAATATTTAGGGTTTAACACACTATTGCTTGACCTTGTAAAAGCTTCTGGGGTGGACGTTGGGGTACACCACACTATGAGTTGACCTTGTGAAAATATTTAGGGTTTAACACACTATTGCTTGACCTTGTAAAATTTTCTGGGGTGGACGTTGGGGTACACCACACTATGAGTTGACCTTGCGAAAATATTTAGGGTTTAACACACTATTGCTTGACCTTGTAAAATCTTCTGGGGTGGACGTTGGGGTACACCACACTATGAGTTGACCTTGCGAAAATATTTAGGTTTTAACAGACTATTTCTTGACCTTGTAAAAGCTTCTGGGGTGGACGTTGGGGTACACCACACTATGAGTTGACCTTGTGAAAATATTTAGGGTTTAAAACACTATAACTTGACTTTGTAAAATCTTCTGGGGTGGACGTTGGGGTACACCACACTATGAGTTAACCTTGTGAAAATATTTAGGTCTTAACTCACTATAACTTGACGTTTGTAAAATCTTCTGGATGTACGTTGGGGTACACCACACTATGAGTTGACCTTGCGAAAATATTTAGGGTTTAACACACTATTGCTTGACCTTGTAAAATCTTCTGGGGTGGACGTTGGGGTACACCACACTATGAGTTGACCTTGTGAAAATATTTAGGTTTTAACAGACTATAACTTGACCTTGTAAAAGCTTCTGGGGTGGACGTTGGGGTACACCACACTATGAGTTGACCTTGTGAAAATATTTAGGGTTTAACACACTATTGCTTGATCTTGTAAAATCTTCTGGGGTGGACGTTGGGGTACACCACACTATGAGTTGACCTTGCGAAAATATTTAGGGTTTAACACACTATTGCTTGACCTTGTAAAAGCTTCTGGGGTGGACGTTGGGGTACACCACACTATGAGTTGACCTTGTGAAAATATTTAGGGTTTAACACACTATAGCTTGACCTTGTAAAATTTTCTGGGGTGGACGTTGGGGTACACCACACTATGAGTTGACCTTGCGAAAATATTTAGGGTTTAACACACTATTGCTTGACCTTGTAAAATCTTCTGGGGTGGACGTTGGGGTCCACCACACTATGAGTTGACCTTGCGAAAATATTTAGGTTTTAACAGACTATTTCTTGACCTTGTAAAAGCTTCTGGGGTGGACGTTGGGGTACACCACACTATGGGTTGACCTTGTGAAAATATTTAGGGTTTAACACACTATTGCTTGATCTTGTAAAATCTTCTGGGGTGGACGTTGGGGTACACCACACTATGAGTTGACCTTGCGAAAATATTTAGGGTTTAACACACTATTGCTTGACCTTGTAAAAGCTTCTGGGGTGGACGTTGGGGTACACCACACTATGGGTTGACCTTGTGAAAATATTTAGGGTTTAACACACTATTGCTTGATCTTGTAAAATCTTCTGGGGTGGACGTTGGGGTACACCACACTATGAGTTGACCTTGTGAAAATATTTAGGGTTTAACACACTATTGCTTGACCTTGTAAAATCTTCTGGGGTGGATGTTGGGGTACACCACACTATGAGTTGACCTTGCGAAAATATTTAGGTTTAACAGACTATTCTTGACCTTGTAAAATCTTCTGGGGTGGACGTTGGGGTACACCACACTATGAGTTGACCTTGTGAAAATATTTAGGTTTAACACACTATTTCTTGATCTTGTAAAATCTTCTGGGGTGGACGTTGGGGTACACCACACTATGAGTTGACCTTGTGAAAATATTTAGGGTTTAACACACTATAACTTGACCTTGTAAAATCTTCTGGGGCGGACGTTGGGGTACACCACACTATGATTTGACCTTGCGAAAATATTTAGGGTTTAACACACTATTGCTTGATCTTGTAAAATCTTCTGGGGGTGGACGTTGGGGTACACCACACTATGAGTTAATCTTGTAAAAATATTTAGGGTCTAACTCACTATAACTTGACGTTGTAAAATCTTCTGGATGTACGATGGGGTACACCACACTATGAGTTGACCTTGTGAAAATATTTAGGGTTTAAAACACTATAACTTGACCTTGTAAAATCTACTGGGGTGGACGTTGGGGTACACCACACTATGAGTTGACCTTGCGAAAATATTTAGGGTTTAACACACTATAACTTGACTTTGTAAAATCTTCTGGGGTGTACGTTGGGGTACACCTCACTATGAATTGACTTTGTGAAAATATTTAGGGTTTAAAACACTATAACTTGACTTTGTAGGAGCATGTGGAGTGTACGTTGTGATACACCACACCATGAGTTAGTCTTGTTAAATTATTTAGGGTTTAACACACTATAACTTGACCTTGTAAAATCTTCTTAGTTGTACTTTTGAGTACACCACACTATGAGTTAATCTTGTGTAAATATTTAGGGTCTAACACAGTATAACATGATCTTGTAAAATCTTCTGGGGTGTACGTTGGGGTACACCACACTATGAGTTAATTTTGCGAAAATATTTAGGGTTCAACACACTATAACCTGTCCTTGTACAATCTTCTGGGTTATACGTAGGGGTACACCGCACTATGAGTTAATTTTGTGAAAGTATTTAGTGTTTAACACACTATAACTTGACCTTGTAAAATCTGCTGAGTTGTACGTTGAAGTACATTACATGTGATTTTCCAATGCTCCACCCGAAGGTACTACATTGGCCAGGAAGCGAGTTTTTTTTTTTTTTACCTGGAAAATTTTGAATTTTGCCGAATCCTTGCTGTTTCAAGCAAGGTATGGATCTTTAACGTGCGTGACAACACTCACACACGGGACCTCCATTTTACCTCTCATCCGAACGAGGGTGTATTTTTGCGAAAAATGCTCGTCTAACATTTTTCAAGCGGACCGTGTCGGGATTCGAACCCGGGACCTAGGGCGTAGTAGTCACACACATACCACTACGCCACGGAGCCGCCTTACGTTGAAGTACACCACAATATGAGTTAATCTTGTGAAAATATTTAGGGTTTAACACACTATAACTTGACTTTGTAAAATCTTCTGGGGTGTACGTTGAGATACACCACACTATGAGTTAATTTTGCGAAAATATTTAGGGTTCAACACACTATAACCTGTCCTTGTAAAATCTTCTGGGTTATACGTAGGGGTACACCACACTATGAGTTAATCTTGTGAAAATATTTAGGGTATAACGCACTATAACTTGACCTTGTAAAATTTTCTGGGCGTACGTTGGGGTATACCACACTATGAATTAATCTTGTAAAAATATTTAGGGTCTAGCACACTATAACTTGAAGTTGTAAAATCTTCTGGATGTACGTTGGGGTACACCACACTATGAGTTACTCTTGTGAAAATATTTAGGGTTTAACACACTATAACTTGACTTTGTAAAATCTTCTGAGTTGTACGTTGGGGTACACTACACTATGAGTTAATTTTGCGAAAATATTCAGGTTTTAACACACTATAACCTGACCTTGTAAAATCGTCTGGTCTGTACGTTGAAGTACACCACACTATGAGTTAATTTAACACACTATAACTCGACTTTGTAAAATATTCGTGTTTGTACGTTATGGTACACCACACTATGAGTTAACCGTGTGGAAATATTTAGGATTCGCCATACTATTTAACCGTGTAAAAAATAATCTGATTTACACGTTGCGATAGAACAAACGACGAGTTAACCTGTGATAATATTTACGAGTCAAGACATCCCTAGTAAATCTTGTGAAAATAATCACGTTCACGCGTTAAGCTACACCTCACTATGAGCTAATTTTGTGGGAAATATTTGAGTTTGCATGTAAGGTACACCACACTATGGGTTTACCGTGTGTAAATATTTAGAATTAACTGCCCTATGAGTTAATCTTGTGAAAATATTTAGGGTTTAACACACTATAAGTTGACCTTGTAGAATATTCTGATTTGTACGTTAGGTTCCACCACACTATGAGTTAACTTTATTATAATTTCCGATTTCATAAACAGGCTCCACCACACTATGAATTTACCTTGTGCAAATATTCAGGGTCGTATGTGAGGGGCTACCACACTATGAGTTAACTTTACCATAATTTTCGGGTTCATACAACAGGCTCCCACTATGAATTTACCTTGTGAAAATATTCAGGCTCGTACTCCAAGTCATTATAAGTTAACCTTGTGCAAATATTCGGATTCGTACGCCAGAGTTGGTCCCACTATGAATTAACCTTGTGAAAATATTCAGGGCCGAACGTTAGGGACTACTACACCAGGAATTAACTGTTTAATAGTGATCGGGTTCATACGACAGGCTCCACAACACTATGAGTTTACCCTGTGAAAATATTTAGGTTCGTGCGGCAAGTTCTACCACATTGTGAGTTAACCTTGTGCAAATATTCGGGATCGTACTCCAGATTCCGCTACACTGAGTTGACCTTGTGAAGATATTCGTGTTCGTACGTTAAGATATACCACGCTACCACCACACTATGAGTAAATTTTCTGAAAATATTCAGGTTCTTACGCTAGAAACCGCCACACTATAAGTATTCAGGTTTGTACGCTAGGGTCTACCATCCTATGAATTAACTTATGAAAACATTCGGGTTCATACGACAGAACCCACCACACTATGAGTTAATCTTTTGAAAATATTCAGGTTCGTACGCCCGAGTCCGCCACACTATGAGTTAACCGCTTGCATGTATTCAGGTTCGTACGCTAGGGTCTACCACACTACGAGTTAACTTTTTGAAAATATTCAGATTCATGCCCCAGAGTCCGCTCCACTACGAGTTAACTTTGTGAAGGTATTCGGGTTTGTACATTAGGGTCTACCAATTGAAAATAACCAGGTTCGTACGACAGCACCCACCACACTGAGTTAATCTTTCAAAAATATTCAGGTTGTACACCTGAGTCCGCCATGCTATGAATTAACCGTTTGCAAGTATTCAGGTTTTGCACACTAGTGTCTACCACACTATGAGTTAACTTTTGAAAATATTCGGGCAACACTACGAGTTAACTTTGTGAAGATATTCGGGTTCGTACATTAGGGTCTACCAATTGAAAATAATCGGGTTCGTACGACAGGATCTACCGCACTATGAGTTAATCTTTTGAAAATATTCAGGTTCGTACGCCAGAGTCCGCCACCCTATAAATTAACCATTTGCAAGTATTCAGATTTGCACACCAGGGTCTGCCACACTATGAGTTAACTATTTGAAAATATTCGGGTTCATACTCCAGAGTCCGCTACCCTACGAGTTAACTTTGTGAAGATATTTGTGTACGTACGTTGGGGTCTACCATACTATGAGCGGACGATTGAGAATAATCGGGTTCGTACGACAGGACCCACCGCACTATGAGTTAATTTTTTGAAAATATTCAGGTTCACACGCCTGAGTCCGTCACACTATGAGTTAACCGTTTGCGAGTATTCAGATTTGCACACTAGGGTTTTCCACACTATGAGTTAACTTTTGTAAATATTCGGATTCATATTCCAGAGTCAGTTACACTATGAGTTAACTTTGTGAAGGTATTCGGGTTCGTACATTATAGTCTACCAATTGAAAATAACCAGGGTCGTACGACAGCACCCACCGCACTGAGTTAACCATTCGAAAATATTCAGGTTGGTACACCTGAGTCCGCCACACTATGAGTTAACCGTTTGCAAGTATTCAGGTTTTGCACACTAGGGTATACCACACTATGAGTTAACTTTTGAAAATATTCGGGCAACACTACGAGTTAACTTTGTGAAGATATTCGGGTTCGTACATTAGGGTCTACCAATTGAAAATAATCGGGTTCGTACGACAGGATCTACCGCACTATGAGTTAATCTTTTGAAAATATTCAGGTTCGTACGCCAGAGTCCGCCACCCTATGAATTAACCATTTGCAAGTATTCAGATTTGCACACCAGGGTCTGCCACACTTTGAGTTAACTATTTGAAAATATTCGGTTTTATACTCCAGAGTCCGCTACACTACGAGTTTACTTTGTGAAGATATTCGGGTTCGTACGTTAGGGTCTACCATGCTATGAGCGGACAGTTGAAAATAATCGGGTTCGTACGACGGGACCCACCGCACTATGAGTTAATCTTTCGAATTAATTCAGGCTCACACGCCTGAGTCCGTCACACTATGAGTTAACCGTTTGCAAGAATTCAGGTTTGCAGACTAGGGTCTACCGCACTATGAGTTAAGTTTTGAAAATATTTGGGTTTATACTCCAAGACCCATCCGCTATGAGTTAACCATGTGAAAATATTCGGTATTGTACGATAGGACCCACCACACTATGAGTTAACTTTGTAAAAACATTTAGGTTCGTACGCTAGAGTCCGCCACCATATAAATTATCCTTTTGCAAATATTGGGGTTCATACGCCAGAGCCCGCTACATTATGAGTCAACCGTGCGAAGATATTTGAGTTCGTACGCATTATGAGTTAACTTTGACAAATATTCTGGTTTATACGCCAGGACCCATCAACTACGAGTTAACCTTGTGAGAAAATATTAGGGTTCGTGCTCCCAAAAGTCAAAAAGGGTTATGCGGCATTTTGGTGGCCCCGAAATTGCCCTAAAAATTCATAACTGACATTCATAAAATTAGAAATTGGGTTTTAACTTACATTTCTACCCATTCTGATTGTTCTCAAGGAACCCTATTCAATGTTATCTTTTAGTAACGATCCGATGGCATGGCGCAGAGGGGTTCTCTGGGGATTGCCTCGTATTTTGTATTTTGCACTGGAGGGCGTGGTATCGATTGTGTCCACGATAAAGGGGAGGAGTTATTCTACAACTGTTTAAACTTTTTTCTAATTTCAGGATTTGGACGACCTAAAGCTCCGCCTATCAACTACTCGACCATTTACACAACCCCTGGAAGACATCAATCACGAGTACGGTTTCAACACCAACCTCCTCACCGAAATCAAAGACTTTTGGCAAACCAAGTACGACTGGCGCCAACGCGAGACATTCCTCAACCAATACCCTCAATTCACAACAAAAATCCACGGACTCAACATTCACTTTCTTCACGTGAAGCCGTCTACAACCACAAACCTAAAGGTCGTACCACTCATTCTTCTCCACGGTTGGCCAGGATCAGTACGCGAATTTTACGAATGCATACCAAAGTTGGTCGAACCATGCGAAGGGCGAAACTTTGTATTTGAAGTAGTGGTACCACATCTACCTGGTTTTGGATTTTCGGAGGGTGCTGCTCGTCCTGGACTTAATCCAACCAGAATTGCCGTTATCATGAAGAAGTTGATGGAGAGATTGGAGTTTGATCGGTGGTACGTCCAAGGAGGTGACTGGGGTTCAGAAATTGGTACTCAAATGGCAATCCTTTTCCCGAAGAATGTTTTAGGGTTGCATGTGAATGTGACGTATACACAAACGCCGAAGACTGTCTTGAAGCGACTTTTGGGCTGTTTATATCCAGGTTTTGTTGTAAGCGATCAGCATAAGGATAAGTTGTATCCGCTCAAGAATGAGTTCCTTTATATTTTGAGGGAGAGTGGGTATTTGCATTTACAGGCTACTAGACCTGATACTGTTGGTAGGTACCTTTTTTTTACACGCTTACATTTTCTTGATCTAGGATTTTCTAAAAATATTCAATAATAAAAAATTGAAGATTATAATAAACCGACTTTTTCTGCGCTTCTTTTTATAAATTATAAATATAAAAAAAAGTAATTAAAACATAAATGATTTTATTCTAATTAAATTTTAAAATATTTGATATTTGTAAAAAAGAGCGCCGAAAAATTAATTGTTGGTAAATTATTTTCCCTTCAAAATAATAATTAAGACATAACTAATTTCATTATAATCAAGCTTTAAAAGAAATTAATCCCATTCTAATTAAATATTTATTATTTGTAAAGGAAAGCGCGAAAAAATTAATTTAGAGTAATATAATAGTAATAAAATAATTCTTTTCAGGCTTACCTTTACAAATAATAAATAATTAAAAATTTAATTACAATGAAATTATCTTTGTTTGAAAGCTTGGTTGAAATAGTCCTTTCTAATTTAATTAAACTTTTAAATATTTATTATTTGTAAGGAGCAGCGCCGAAATAATCAATTTATAAATTAATTTTCGGCGCTTCTTTATTGTTAATTAGGAGTATTTAAAAATTTAATTGTTTTAAATAATTCTATCCTAATCAAACTTTTAATTATTTATTATTTATAATGAGATAGGCAAATAATTATTTTATAGTAAAATAAAAATTATAAATATTTTTTGCCGCTTCTTTTTACAAATTATAAATATTTCAAAGCTAAATTAAAATGAAAATATTTCCATTTAAAGGTTTGATCCAAATCGAATTATTTCTAATTTAATTAAATTTTTTAATATTTTTATTTGTAAAGAGCAGTGCCTAAAAAATTAATTTATAACATAATAATAAAAATTAATTTTTCGGCGTTCCCTTTTATAACTAATGAGCATTTTAAAATTTAATTAAAATTCCTATAATTTAATCCTAATTAATCTTTCAATTATTTATTATTTATAATGAGATACGCAAAAAATTAGTTCATAATAATATAAAAAATAAATAAAATATTAATTTCAAAGTTAAATTAAAATGAAAATATTTCCATTTAAAAGTTTGATTAGAATAGAATTATTTATAATTTAAATAAATTTTTAAATATTTATTATTTGTAATGAGCAGCCCCAAAAAATTATTTCATAATAATATATATAATAATAATAAATTAGTTTTTCGGCGCTCCTTTTTATAAATAATGAGTATTTAAAAATTTATTTAAAATTCATATAATTCTATCATAATTGCACTTTTAATTATTTATTTTTTATAATAAGATACGCAAAAAATTATTTTATAACATAAAAATTATAAATAAATTTTTTTCCGCTTCTTTTTACAAATATAAATATAATTTAAAATGAAAATATTTACATTTAAAAGTTTGATTAAAATCGAATAATTTCTAATTTAATTAAATTTCTAAATGTTTATTATTTGTAAAAAGCAGCGCCGAAAAAATGTATTTATAATAATAATAAATTAATTTTTCGGCGCACCTTTTTATAAATAATGAGTATTTCAATATTTATTTAAAATTTCTATAATTCTATACTAATTGAACTTTTAATTATTTATTATTTATGAGATACGCAAAAAATTATTTTATAAAAATATAATAATTATAAATATTTTTTCCGCTTCTTTTTACACATAAATATTTTAAAGTTAAATTAAAATGAAAATATTTCCATTTAAAAGTTTGATTAAAATAGAATTATTTATAAGTTAAATAAATTTTTAAATATTTATTATTTGTAATGAGCAGCCCCGAAAAAATTATTCCATAATAATATAATAATAATAAATTAACTTTTCGGTGCTTCTTTTTATAAATAATGAGCATTTTAAAATTTAATTAAAATTTATATAATTATGTTTTAATTAAACTATTAATTATTTATTATTTATATAGAGATACGCAAAAATTATTTTATAGTAATATAAAAATTATAAATATTTTTTTGCCGCTTCTTTTTACACATAAATATTTTAAAGTTAAATTAAAATGAAAATATTTCCATTTAAAAGTTTGATTAAAATAGAATTATTTCTAATTTAATTAAATTTTTAAATATTTATTTCAAAGTTAATTTAAAATAAAAATATTTTTATTTAAAAATTTGATCCAAATCGAATTATTTATAATTTAATTAAATGTTTTAATATTTATTATTTGTCAAGAACAGCCCCAAAAAAATTATTTCATAATAATATAATAATAATAAATTAGTTTTTCGGCGCTCCTTTTTATAAATAATGAGTAATTAAAAATTTATTTAAAATTCATATAATTTTATCATAATTGCACTTTTAATTATTTATTATTTATAATGAGATACGCAAAAAATTATTTTATAACAAAAATTATAAATAAATTTTTTTCCGCTTCTTCTAACAAATATAAATATTTATTTCAAAGTTAATTTAAAATGAAAATATTTTCATTTAAAAGTTTGATTAAAATCGAATTTTTTCTAATTTAATTAAATTTCTAAATGTTTATTATTTGTAAAAAGCAGCGCCGAAAAAATGTATTTATAATAATAATAAATTAATTTTTCGGCGCTCCTTTTTATAAATAATGAGTATTTCAATATTTATTTAAAATTCGTATAATTCTTTCCTAATTAAACTATTAATTATTTATTATTTATAAAATAATATTCGCTAAATACATATTTTATAAGTTTATATATAAAAATTATTAAATTAATTTTTTTCCTTCTTTTTACAAATTATAAATATTTCAAAGCTAAATTAAAATGGAGATATTTACATTTAAAAGTTTGATTAAAATAGAATTATTTATAATTTAATTAAAGTTTTAAATATTTATTACTTGTAATGATCAGTCCCAAAAAAATTATTTCATAATAATATAATAATAATAAACTAGTTTTTCGGTGCTTCTTTTTATAAAATTTTATAAAATTTATATAATTTTATTCTAATTAAACTTTTAATTATTTATTATTTGAGGTAACCAAAAAAATTATTTTGTAATATAAAAATTATGAATAAATTTCTTGCTGTTTCTTTCTACAAATTATAAATATTTATTACAAAGTTAAATTAAAATATTTGTATCTAAAAGTTTGATTAAAAACGAATTATTTCTAATTTAATTATATTTTTAAATATTTATTATTTGTAAAGAACAAAGCCGAAAAAGTGTTATTTATAATAATATAATAATAATAATAAATTAATTTTGGGTGCTTCTTTTTAATAATAATGAGTATTTCAAAATTTATTTAAAATTTATATAATTCTATCCTAATTAAATTTTTAATTATTTTTTATTTATAACGAGATACGCAAATAAATTATTTTATAGTACAAAAATTATAAATAATTTTTTTGCCGCTACTTTTTACAAAAAAATATATTTTTAATTCAAAGTTAATTTAAAATGAAAATATTTTCATTTAAAAATTTGATCTAAATCGAATTATTTCTAATTTAATTAAATTTTTAAATATTTATTTGTATAGAGCAGCGCCGATAAAATGTATTTATAATAATAATAAATTAATTTTTGGACACTCCTTTTTATAAATAATGGGTATTTCAGAATTTATTTAAAATTCATATAATCCTATCCTAATTAAACTTTTAATTATTCATTAATTATAATGAGATACTCAAAAAATTATTTTATAGTAATATAAAAATTATAAATATGTTTTTGCCGCTCCTGTTTACAAATTATAAATATTTCAAAGCTAAATTAAAAATAAAATATTTCCATTTAAAAGTTTGATTAAAATAGAATTATTTATAATTTAATTAAATTCTTAAATATTTATTATTTGTAATGAGCAGCCCCAAAAAAATTATTTCATAATAATATAATAATAAATTAATTTTTGGCGCTCCTTTTTATAAATAATGAGTATTTTAAAATTTATCTTAAATTCATATAATTCTATCCTAATTAAACCTTAATTATTTATTATTTGTAATGAGATACGCAAATAATTATTTTATAGTAATATTAAAATTAGAAAAAAAATTTTCCGCTTCTTTTTACAAATTATAAATATTTCAAAGCTAAATTAAAATCAAAATATTTCCATTTAAAAGTTTGATTAGAATAGAATTATTTATCATTTAATTAAATTTTTAAATACTTATTATTTGTAATGAGCAGCCCCGAAAAGATTATTTTATAATAATATAATAATAATAAATTAATTTTTCCAGGCTTGTTTTTATACATAATGATTATTTCAAAATTTATTTAAAATTTATATAATTCTATTCTAATTAAACTATTAATTATTTATTTTGAGATACGCAAAAAATTATTTTATAATATAAAAATTATAAATAAATTTTTTACCGCTCTTTTTTACAAATTTTCGAAATTCCCGATTAATAGAATTTTAAATCCACAGACTTTCCGCATTTGCGGATCGTTCAATCTCCAAAATATTAATTTTTAAAATTTCATAATTTTAAAGTTTCCAATTTTCAAATTCTAACGTTTCAAAATTCTTCAATTCTCTGAATTTTCAATTTCCAATTTTTCAAAATCTTTGTCGCCCAAATTTAGTTTTCAGTCTTATTATAAAGTGTTAAAGTTACTAAGTAATCGATTTTCAAAATTCTCAATTACAGATTTCAAAATTACAGATGTCTGTCTTAATTTTCGAATTTTGCAATATCCAAAACCCCAATTTTTAAAATTTTAAATTTCGAATTCTCAAAAACACAAATGGCGTTTCGAAATTCTTCAATATTCTAAATTTCCAATTTTTCAAACTGGAGTTCGCAGTTTTCAGTACTTTTTGTTTTCGATATACATTATTATAAAATTTTCAATTTACAAAGGAGTCGATTTTTGAAATTCCCGATTTATAGAGTTCAAAATTTACAGACGTTCACCATTTGCGAATTTTTGAAATATCCAAAACCAATTTCTAAAAATTTCCAAAATTTAAAGTTTCCAATTTGAATTATTGAAAACTCAAATTTCCAAATTTTAACGTTGTAAAATCTTCAATTATCAATTTTCAAATATTCCAATTTTTTCAAAATTTTATTTGTGAAATTATTTTTCAATATTTTTGTTTTCGATATTTACCTATTTTAAAATTTTTGAGCAACAATACAATCGATTTTGAAATCCTCGATTTATAGAATTCTAAATTCACACACTTTCCTATTTTTAATTTGCAATTTCCAAAATCTCAATTTTAAAATTTCGAATTTCGAATTTTTGAAACCACAAATTTACAAATACTGGCGTTTCAAAGTTCTTCAATTTTCTAAATTTCCAAATTTTCAAAATTTTCGTTGTTGAAATTTCCAGTTTTCAATATATTTTCAATATATTTCCTATTATAAAATTTTCAATTTACAAAGTAGTCGATTTTTGAAATTCCCGATTTATAGAGTTTAAAATGTACAGATTTTCCCATTTTCGAATTTTGAAATATCCAAAAATCCCAATTTTTTTTTAATTTCTTATTTTAAAATTTTCAATTTTGAAATATTGAAAATATAAATTTCCAAATTTTAGAGTATCATAATTCTTCAATTTTCTAAATTTCCAATTTTTCAAAAATTTTTGTTTCTGGAATTCGCAGTTTTTAATATCTTTTATTTTCGATGTTACCTATTATAAAATTTTTAGCAACAATGTAATCGATTTATAGAATTCTAAATTCACAGACTTTCCTATTTTCGAATTTGCAATTTCCAAAATCCCAATTTTTTAAAATTTCGAATTTCGAATTTACAAATTATGGCGTTTCAGAATTTTTCAATTTTCAAAATTTTCCATTTCCAATTTTTCAAAATTTTGTCGCTAGAATTCCCAGTATATTTCTGATTATAAAATTTACAAGTAACAAAATATTCGATTTTTGAAATACCCGATTTATACAATTCTAAATCCCCAGACGTTCCCCATTTGCAAATTTTTGAATTTCCAAAATCTTAATTTTTAAAATTTCTTAATTTTAAAGTTTTCAATTTCGAATTTTTGAAACGCAAATTTCCAAATTGTAACGTTTCAAAACCCTTCAATTCTCTGAATTTCCAATTTCCAATTTTTCAAAATCTTTGACGCCCAAATTTGAAATTTCCAAAATTCTAATTTTTAAAATTGTCAATTTCCAATTTGAAAACACAAATTTTTAAATTTTAACGTTTCAAAATTTTCACTTTTTAATTTTTCAATTTTTCAAAACTTTTGTCTTTAAAAGTCGCAGTTTTCAAGGATTAATTTATAATAATATAATAATAATAAACTAATTTTCAGACACTCCTTTTATGAATGAGATTTAAAAATTTAATTAAAATTCAAATAATTTAATCTTAATTAAGCTTTCAATTATTTATTATTTGTAATGAAATACCCAGAAAATTATTTTATAATAATATAAAAATTATACATACATTTTTTGGCGCTTTGTTTTAAAAATTATAAACTAAAATGAAAATATTTCTATTTAAAGGTTTGATTAAAATCGAATTATTTCTAAATTAATTAAATTATGTAATACTTATTATTTGTAAAGAGCAGTGCCGAAGAATGATTTATAATAATATAATAATAATAAATACAAATATTTGTAAAGAGTAGTGTCAAAATAATTTATTTATAAAAATATAATAATATGAAATAATTTTTTCGACGCTGTGGTTTATAAGAAATAATAATTTAGAAATTTATTTCAAATAAAACTAATTTCACTTTAATTAAACATTTATATATTTATTATTTGTAAAGAGCAGCGCCGAAGCAATTAATTTATAAAAATATAATAACAATGAAATAATTTTTTCGACGCTGTGGTTTATAAGAAATAATAATTTAGAAGTTTATTTCAAATAACAAATAACTTAACTTTAATTAAATATTTATATATTTATTATTTGTAAAGAGCAGCGCCGAAATAATTAATTTATATAAATATCATAACTGTTAACGGCACTTCTGGTTAAAAATATTAATATTTTAAAAGGTAATTTGAATTAAAAAGTATTTCATTTTAATTAAACTTCTATATATTTATTTATAAAGAGCAGCGCCCAAAAAATTATTTTAATATAATTCAATAATAATAAATTAATTGTTTTGGCACTTTTTATAAATACTAGTGATTTGAAACTTTATTTGATTTTAATTAAATACTTAAAAATTTATTATTTATAAAAAGCAGTGCAAAAAAATTGATTTATAAAAATATGATAATAATTCAAAAATAGTATAACAATAACCAATTAATTATATTAACAATTTTCCTTATAAATAATTGCAAGTTTAAAGTTTATTTGATTTTGAAATAATTTCATTTTAATTGTACATGAAGTATTTATTATTTGTAAAGAACGAAGCCGAAAAAATTAATTTATAAGAATATAATAATAAAGAATTTATTTTTGGCACATCTTTTTATCAATAATAGTAACTTAAAAGCTTATTTGATTTTGAAAAATTCCATTTTAATTAAACATTTAAGTATTTATTATATATGAAGAGCGACGCCGAAAAATTGATGTTTTGGCACTTTTATAAATAATATTAATTTAAAGGTTTATTTGATTTTAAAATAATTTTATTTCAACTAAACATTTAAACTATATTATTTATAAAAAATTGCGCCGAAAAAATAAATTTATAATAGTATAATAATAATATAATAATAAGAAATTAATTATTTTGACACTTTTCTTTTTAAATAATACTCATTAAAAGTTTAATTGATTTTAAATAATTCCTATTCAGTTAAACATGAAAATATTTATTTTTATAAATAACTGGTCCAAAAAAATTAATTTATGATAGTATAATAATCATATAATAATAAATAATTAATTGTTTAGTAACTTTTTTTTATAAATTATACTAATCTAAAATTTTATTTGATTCTGAAATAATTCCATTTCTCATCAACATTGGAATATATATTATTTATGAAGAGCAGAGCCGAAAACGTAAACTTATAATAATATAATAATCATATAATAATAAAATAATAATAATGTAATAATAATATAATAATAATATAATAATGATATTATAATAATATAATAATAATATAATTATAATATAATAGTAATATAATAATTGTTTAATAATAATATAATAATAAAATAATATTAATATAATAATATAATAATAGCAATTTATAAGTTTAGTTTTATTTTGAAATATTTTCATTTTAATTAAACATTTAAATATTTATTATTTATAAAAACGCAGTACCAAAAAATTGATTTTTAATAATATAATAATATATTAGTAGTAATAAAATAATTGCTTTGGCACTTTGCTTTATATATAAAAGTGCTTTAAAGTTTATTCCATTTTGAAATAATCCCATTCTAATTAAATTATTAAATATTTATTATTTGTAAAGAGCGGCGCTCATATAATTTATTTATAAAAATGTAATAATATAATAATAATATATTAACTTTATAGGCACTACTCTGTATAAATAACTATTACTTAGAAGTTTATTTGATTTTGAAATAATTCTATTTTAATTAGAGCATTAAAGAAATATTTATTATTTATAAAGAGAAGCTCCATCCAAAGAATTAATTTATAACAATATAAAAATAATAATTTTTTTATTTCGGCGCTTCTATTTATAAATAATAGCAATTTAAAAGTTTATTCGACTTTGACATATTTCCATTTTAATTAAACTTTTAAATATTTATTATTTATAAAGACCAGCGCTGAAAAAATTTATTTATAATAATATAGAGATAATATAATAAATTAATTGCTTTGGCATTCTTTTATAAATAGTAGTAATTTAAAGGTTTATTTGATTTTGAAATAAATCCATTTTAAGTAAACAATGAAATATTGATCATTTATAAAAAGGAGCGCCCAAAAAATTAATTTAATGTATAATAATTGTATAATAAATTAGTTCCTACGGCACTTTTCTTTATAAATAATAATTTAAAGGTTTATTTGATTATGGAATAGAACCATTTTTCAAACAATTGAAATATTTATTATTTGTATAGAGCAACGCCAAAAAACTAATTTAAAATACTGTAATAATTAATATATATATACATTTTTTCGGCGCTTCCCGTTATAAATAATAGTAATTTAGAAGTGTATTTGAATTTGAAATAATTCCATCTTAACTAAACCAATAAATATTTTTTATTTATAAACGGCACCGCCGAAATAATTAATTTATTGAAATATAATAATAATAAATTAGCTTTTCGGTACTTCTCTTTATAAATAATTATTATTTAAAAACTTATTTGATTTTGGAATAATTCTATTAGTAATATAAAAGTAATAAATTAACTTTTTCGGTGCCTCTCTTTTAAATAATAGTAATTTAAAAGTTTATTTTACTTTGAAATATTTCCATTTTTATTAAACATTTTAAACAGTTTTGTTTATAAAAAGCAGCGCCAAGTAATTGATTTATAATAATATAATAATATGTTATTAATAATAAGTTAATGGCTTTGGCACTTCTTCTATAAATATTTATTATTCATAAAAAGCACTGCGAAAACATTTATTTGTATTAATATAATATAATATAATAATAATAATAATAATAATAAATTATTAGCGTTTGCACTTCTCTTTATAAATAATAGTAATTTATGAGTTTATTTTATTTTGAACTAATTTTATTTTATTTAAGCATTTATAAATTTAATATTTATAAATAGCAGCGCCGAAAAATTAATTTCCAAACCATATTAATAAATAATTTTTTTCGGCCTCTCTTTTTATAATTTAAAAGTGTATTTAATTATGAAATAATTCCATTTTAATTAAACTTGTAAATATTTATTATTTATAAAGTTAACGCTGAAAAAATTGGTTTATAATATTTTAATAATAATACAAAAATAATAAATTTACCTTTCCGACAAGTCTATTTAAAAATAATTATTATTTAAAAGTTTATTTGATTTTGAAATAATCCTATTTTAATTGGACAAGGAAATATTTATTATTTGTAAAGGACAAACCAGAAAAATTAGTAATATAATAATATTAGATTTATTTTTTTGGCGCTTTTTTATAAATAATTATAAATTAAAGGCTTATTTGATTTTAAAATAATTCCATTTTAATTAAACGTTTAGGATTTTTATTATTTGTAAAGAGCAGCGCCGAAAAGTTAATTTATAATAATATAGTAATAATAAATTTATTTTTTCGGTGCTTCTCTTTATAAATAAAAAATATTTAAAAGTTTAGTTAAGATAAAAATTCCACTTCAATCAAACTTTAATAAATTATTCTATTTTAACTAAATTCCAAATATTTAACATTTATAAAGACCTGCGCCGAAAAAATACATTTATAATTATATAATAATTATAGAATAATAATAAATTAATTGGTTTAGTACTTCTGTTTATAATTAATAAAAATTTAAAGGCTTATTTGATTTTGAAATAATTCCATTTTAATTAAACGTTTAGAATTTTATTATTTGTAAATAGCAGCGCCTAAAAGTTAATTTATAATAATATAATAATAAAAAATTAATTTTCTTCGGCGCTTCTGTCTACAAATAAAAATATTTAACATTTAGTTAAGATAGAAATTCCACTTCAATCAACCTTTAAATGGAGTTAATTCTATTTCAACTAAATTCCAGACATTTATTATTTATAAAACCAGCGCCGAAAAAATAAATTTATAGTTATATAATAATTATAAAATAATAATACATTAATTGGTTTGATACTTCTGTTTGTAATCAATAAAAATTTAAAGGCTTATTTGATTTTAAATTAATTACATATTAATTAAACGTTTTGATTTTTATTATTTGTAAAGAACAAACCCGAAAAGTTAATTTATAATAATATAGTAGTAATAAATTAATTTTTTCGAGGCTTCTCTTTATTAATGAAAAATATTTAAAAGTTTAGTTAAGATAGAGATTCCTCTTCAATCAAGCTTTAAATGGAAATAATTCTATTTCAACTAAATTTCAAATATTTATTATTTGTAAAGACCAGCGCTGAAAAAATAAATTTATAATTATAAAATAATAATAAATTAATTGATTTTGAAATAATTCCATTTTAATTAACCGTTTAGAATTTTATTATTTGTAAATAGCAGCGCGTAAAAGTTAATTTATAGTAATATAGTAATTATAAATTAATTTTTTCGGTGCTTCTCTTTATAAATAAGAAATATTTAATATTTTTTGGCACAACTGTTTATAAATAAAACGTATTTCAAATTTAGTTAAGATACAAATTCCACTTCAATCAAGCTTTAAATGGAAATAATTCTATTTCAACTAAATTCCAAATATTTATTATTCATAAAGACCAGCGCCGAAAAATAAATTTATAAGTATATATTAATTATAAAATAATAATAAATTAATTGGTTTGCCACGTCTGTTTATAAATAATAAAAATTTAAATGCTTATTTGATTTTGAAGCAGTTCCAATTTATTTAACGGTTAGATCTTTATTTTTTAAGGAGCAGCACCGAACACATAACTTTTAATATTGTAGTAATAAGAATATTTATTTTTCCAGCGCTTCTCTTTATAAATAAAAAATATTTAAAAGTATAGTTAAGATAGAAATTCCACTTCAATCAAACTTTAAATATAAATAATTCTATTTCAACTAACTTCCAAATATTTATTATATATAAAGACCAGCGCCTAAAATATATATTTATAATTATATAATAAATATAAAAAATAATAAATTAATTGGTTTCGTACTTCTGTTTATAATTAATAAAAATTTAAAAGCTTATTTGATTTTGAAATAATTCCAGTTTAGTTAAACGTTTTGATTTTTATTATTTGTAAAGAACAGCGTCGAAAAGTTAATTTATAATAATATAGTAGTAATAAATTTATTTTTTCGGCGCTTTTTATAAATAAAAAATACTTAAAAGTTTAGTTGAGATAGAAATTGCACTGTAATCAAGCTTTAAGTGGAATTAATTTTATTTTAACTCAATTCCAAATATTTATTATTTATAAAGACCAACACCAAATAAATACATTATAATTATATAACAATTATAAAATAATAATAAATTAATTGGTTTGATACTTCTGTTTATAATTAGTAAAAATTTAAAGGCTTATTTGATTTAGAAATAATTCCATTTTCATTAAACGTTTCGATTGTTATTATTTGTAAGGAGCAACACCGAACAGTTAATTTATAATAATATAGCAATAATAAATTTATTTTTTCGGCGCTTCTCTTTATAAATAAAAATATTTAAAAGTTCAGTTAAGATAGGAATTTCACTTCAATCAAGCTTTAAATGGAAATAATTCTAATTCAACTAAATTACAAATAATTATTATTCATAAAGACCAGCGCCTAAAAATAAATTTATAATTATATAATAATTATAAAATAATAATAATAAATTAATTGTTTAAGTAGTTCTGTTTATAATTCAGAAAAATTCTAGGTTTATTAGATTTTGAAATAATTCCATTTTAATTAAACGTTTAGATTGTTATTTTTTAAGGAGCAGCGCCGAACACTTAATTTTTGATAATGTATTAATAAGAAATTTTTCCAGCGCTTCTCTTTATAAATAAAAAATATTTAAAAGTTTAGTTGAGATAGAAATTCTACTTCAATCAAACTTTAAATGGAAATAATTCTATTTCAAGTAAATTCCAAATATTTATTATTTATAAAGACGAGTGACGAAAAATAAATCAATAATTATAAAATAATAATAAATTAATCGATTTGGTACTTCTGTTTATAATTAATAAAAATTTAAAGGTTTATTTGATTTTGAAATAATTCTATTTTAATTAAACGTTTCGATTTTTATTATTTGTAAAGAGCAGCAACTAAAGGTTAATTTATAATAATATAGTAATAATAAATTTATTTTTTCGGTGCTTATTTTATAAATAAAAAATATTTAAAATTTAGTTCAGATAGAAATTCCACTTCAATCAATCTTTAAATGGAAATAATTATATTTCAACTAAATTCCAAATATTTATTATTTATAAAGACCAACGCCGAAAAAATAAATTTATAGTTATATAATAATTATAAAATAATAATAAATTAATTGGTTTGGTGCTTCTGTTTGTAATTAATAAAAATGTATAGGCTTATTTGGTTTTTTAAATAATCCCACTTTAATTATTCGTTTAGATTTTGTATCGTTTGTAAGGAGAATCGCCTAAAATTTATTTTATAATAATATAGTAATAAAAAATTTATTTTTCGGCTCTTCTCTCTATAAATAAAAAATATTTAAGATTTAGTTATGATAGAAATTTCACTTCAATCAATCTTTAAATAGAATTAATTCCATTTCAACTAAACCGTATCCACTTAAGTCGTTTGGGAACCGCTTCCACTCAAGTTGCTTCACAAAACTTTCCGCTCGTGCTATCAGCGCCTTCGTAAAACTTGTCGATAAATTTATAAAGAATGTTTTAATTTATTTTAAAAGCAATTTACTCTAAGACTTAATAATTCTTTTGTAGGTGTCTCTCTTAACAATTCACCAATGGGACTAGCTGCATACATCCTTGAAAAATTCATAGTATGGACCAACTCCAACTACAAATCCCAACCCGATGGAGGACTCGCTTTAAAATTCGGCTATGAAAAGTTACTGGATAACGTCATGATTTACTGGATCAGCAATTCAATCACGACTTCAATGCGGCTTTACTCAGAAACCTTCAATCTCTCCAACCCGTTCAAGGTTATGTCAAAGTAAGTAGGTCATTTTGTACACGGGGTAACGTTTTATCTCTAGGATACCAGTTAAAGTTCCAAGTGGATACGCTTATTTTGGTAACGATGCGTCCTACTCTCCAGAGACGATTTTGAAGGATAAGTATGAGAAATTGCTGCACTTCAGCGAACTTCCAACTGGAGGACATTTTGCTGCTTTTGAGGAGCCGGAGTTGTTTGCTGGTGATGTTTGGAATGCTGTTGAGACGTTCGAAAACTATCACAAGTAGTTGCTTGTATTTTTTTATTGTTTGTATACGAATTTCTTAGTCTCCATTAAAATTTATCTACAGACAGTTGTTAATCAGTTGGAAATGTCAAGATGGAGGGTCGCCACAGACACCTTTACATTAATAAGGTGGGAGATGGTAAGCGAACGCCCATCTAAAGCAGAAATAGAAGGAGTACGGATTGTACTGTTTCCGAGAGGTCTTAGGCAACGCCTGGGAGATCTCATGGAACACATCCAATCCTAACGAGGTAGTAGAGGATATGCGCTGGATATTCGTCTCATCCTATAAAGGCGTATGTCGGCTCAGGTGAGAGAGATCCCGTCGAGTTCCGTAGCAGAGGAAGTCTCTCGACCTCCGCAGTGAACTTAGGAAAACCCAAAACCGAACCGTAAAGAGCAAAGCTCGGGATGATTGGAACAGGTATAGGTAGTTAGAAGGGAGCAGTAAGTAGATTAGACTTAGGTAAGGCAAGGGGTAGGTAGGTAACTATGATAACGGGCAATTATAAAAGGTGGAGGGAAGATGTAAGATGGAAGGGGGACAAGGTTAGGTCTAATTTTTTCCTGTGGAAGACAATGGAAAGGTTAGTTGATAGATTTCTGGCGGAAGGGGTGTTGATGAGACATCATCAAAATCAACACGCTTACCTGCGTGGCAGGTCGACAGTCGGCCCTACACACGGTGGTACATAAGGTGGAAAAAGCCCTACATGTAAAGGAAGTAACTTTAGTAGATTTCTTTAGAGGGTGCAAACGGACACAATTTGCAGGGTCCTTTATACCAGAGATATCCTGAAGGTTGTGGTAAATTGAGTACGGTCAGAGCTAAGGTACAGACGGGTAGAAGCGAATGTAGGTGACGCCCAGGTATGGGTAGAGGTTGTATAGGATTGCCCTCAGGAAAGATGTGGATCGCCCCACTTGTGGTGCCTGCTGATGGACGAACTTTTGGAACATTTAAGCATGGACAGCTTTTATGCGCAGGCCCATGCAGACTGGAGTTAACAGGTTTGTGAGTGTAATCTGCGAACGAATGGAGGGCGCAAGGTGGTGCGAGGAATCTGAATCACTATCCAAACTGACTCCAAAAATTCCCTCTATTACATACGTCAATTCTGGTGGTGTGCTATACCAATGGGTTACGAATAGGCGATACAGGATTTGCTGGGACAGGGGTATTTATGGAGGTAGTGGAGCACATTGGAGCTTTTCTTAAAGCCGATATACAACTATCTTCCAGACAGAGGTACTCGCAATATTCTGGAAGCCAGAAGATACGAGAGATAGAAGATCAGAGATAGTCAAAGCAATCTGCTTCCTCAGGATCAGATGCATTTGAGAAATTAGCCAGTCAACTTTTGTGGGTTCCAGGACACCACGGTGTGCATAGAAACTGATGTGAGCTAAGCAGGGGGCAATAATCCCTTATTTAGCGCCTGATCCGTGCATAAGTTTAATGAGGAAATTACTGGCTTCCGAATTAGAAATTTGAATGCGAAGGAGGTGGACAGGGGATGGGACTGTAGACAGTCAAAGGTAAGGATAGCCGGGCCGGTCGAGTCAAGAACGGCATGACTATTAAATAAAGACGTGTTGGTGTGAATCCCCACTGGACATTGCAGGTTACGGAAACACCTGACTCTGTTGGGTATCGAAACAGGCTCTAGGTGTCTAGCCTGTGAAAGGCAGCAAGTACATGTTTCCCATTACTTAGGGTAGTGCAAGGGGCTTATGGGGTTATAATATAGGGTCCTGATTACATGCAGCTCGACGCAGGAGGAGTTGATCTCCCTTACCTGGCCAGGCACGCTTGCTTTCATTAGCCCGGCTGGGTATCGAAGCAGAGTCTACGTGCTCAATCTGTTGCGCATTACACAGGAGAGTGCGATGGGTGTATGAGGTTAAAACATAGGGTCCCGAGCTCATGTCGCTTGACGCTGGAGGAGTTGTCTCCTTACCTGGTCAGGCACGCTGGCTCTCATTACCCCTGCTGGATATCGAAGCAGAATCTATGAGTCCAACCTGTGAAAACGGGGGAAATTGTTGCCCGCTACATAGATGAGTGCGAGATGTATATGAGGTTAAGGCATAGGGTCCTGATCTAATGTAGCTTGTCGTAAGAAGAGTTGATCTCCCTTACCTGGCCAGGCACGTTGACTTTTATTAGCCCTGCTAGACATTACATGTGATTTTCCAATGCTCCACCCGAAGGTACTACATTGGCCAGGAAGCGAGCTTTTGTTACCTGGAAAATTTTGAATTTTGGCGAACCCTTGCTGTTCCAAGCAAGGTAGGGATCTTTAACGTGCGTGACAACACTCACACACGGGACCTCCATTTTACCTCTCATCCGAACGAAGGTGTATTTTTGTGAAAAATGCTCGCCTAACATTTTTCACGCGGACCGTGTCGGGATTCGAACCCGGGACCTTGGGCGTAGTAGTCACACACATACCACTACGCCACGGAGCCGCCTGCCCTGCTAGACATCAAAGCAGAGTGCGCAACCTGTGAAAGGCAGGAGTAAACTGTTACCCACTACATAGGGTCCTAAGCCAATGCAGCTTGATGCAGGAGGAGTTGATATCTCTTATTTGGACAGTCACGCTGATTTTATTAGCCCTGCTGGGTATCGAAGCGAAGTCTGTGCCCAACCTGTGAAAGGCAGAAGGAAACTGCTGCCCACGTAGTAAAGTGGGGGAGGTATATGAAGTTAAGACAGGGTGCTGAGCTCATGCAGCTTGACGCAGGAAAAGTTGATCTCCCCTACCTGGCCAGGCACGCTTAGTTTCGTTAGCCCTACTGGGTATTGAAGCAGAGTGCATGTGCCTAACCTGCGAAAGGCAGGAGGAAACTTGTCCACTAAATAGGCAAGTGCGAGGGGTATATGAGGATAAGATATTGGGGTCCTGAGCTCATGCAGCATGACGCTGGAGGAGTTGATCTTTTTTACCGCGTTAGACATACTGACTTTTATTAGCCCTAGTATTGAAGCAGAGTCTATGTGACCAACCTGTGAAAGGCAGGAGGAAACTGTTGTCCACTACATAGGAAATGCAAGGGGTATATGAGGATAAAATATAGGGTCCTGAGCTGATTCAGCCTGACGCTGGAGGAGTTGATCTCCTCTACCTGGTCAGACACGCTGACTTTTATTAGCCCTTATGGATATCGAAACAGAGTCTATGTGCCTAATCTGTGAAAGGCATGAGCTCCACTAAATAGGGGAGTGCGAGGGGTATTTGAGGATGAGATATAGGTTCCTGAACTCATGCAGCTTGACGTAGGAGGAGTTGATCTCCCTTACCTGGCCAGACATGCTGGATTTTATTAGCCCTGCTGGGTATCGAAGCAGAGTCTATGTACCCAACCTAGAGAAAATTGTTGCCTACTACATAGGGGAGTGCGAGGGGTAAATGAGGTTAAGACATAGGATCCTGAGCTCATTTAGCTTGACGCAGGAGAAGTTGATCTCCCTTATCCGGCTGGGCATCAAAACAGAGTGCATGTGCCTAAGCTATGAAAAGTAGGAGTAAATTATTGCCCACCACATAGGGGAGTGCAAAAGGTATATGAGTTTAGGACATAGGGACCTGAACTGATACAGCTTTGCGCTGGAGGAGTTGATCTCCCTTACCTGGTCAGACTGACTTTTATTAACCCTGTTGGGTATCGACGCACAGTCTATGTGCCTAACCTATGAAAGGCAGGAGAAAACTTTTGTCCACTACATAGAGGAAGTGCGAGGAGTATATGAGGATAAAATATAGGGTCCTGAGCTCATGCAGCTTGACGCAGGAGGAGTCGATACGTCTTACTTGGCCAGGCACGCTGGCTTTCATTAGCCCTGCTCGATAGCGAAGCAGAGTCTATATGCCCAACATGTGAAACACAGTAGGAAACTGCTGCCCACTACATAGTGAAGTGCCTGGGGTATATACGGTTAAGACATAGGTACCTGAGCTCATGCAGCTTGACGCCGGAGGAGTTGCCTCCATACCTGGCCAGGCACGCTGGCCCTCATTACCCCTGCTGGGTATCGAAGCAGAGTAAATGTCCAACCTGTGAAACGCAAGAGGAAATTGTTGCCCGCTACAAAGGTGAGTGCGTAATGTATATGAGGTTAAGACATAGGATCCTGAACTCATGCAGCTTGTCGCAAGAAGAGTTGATCTCCCTTACCTGGCCAGGCACTCTGGCTTTCATTAACCCTGCTCGGTATCGAAGCAGGGTCATGTGCGCAACCTGCGAAAAGCAGGAGTAAGCTACATAGGGACCTGAGCTCATGCTGCTTGATGCAGGAGGAGTTGATCTCCCTTGATTGGTCAGCCACGCTGGCTTTCATTAGGCCTGCTGAGTATCGAAAAGTAATCTATGTGCCCAACCTGTGAAAGGCAGGAGGAAAGTGTTGCATACATAGGGAAGTGGTGGTATATGAGGTTAAGACATAGAGTCCTGAGCTCATGCAGGTTGACGTAGGAGGAGTTGCTCTTCCTTACGTGGTTAAGCACGTTAGCTTTCATTAGCTCTGCTGGTTGTCGAACCTGTGAAAGGCAAGAGGAAACTGTTGCCCACATAGGGGAGTGGGGGTACATAAGGTTAAGACGGGGTCCTGAGTTCATGCAGCTTGACGCAGGTGTTGATATCTTTTCCCCGCTCGGGCACGGTAGGCTTTTATTAGCCCTGTTTGGTACCGAAGCAGAGTCTATGTGCCCAACCTGTGAAACGCAGGAGGAAACTGTTGCTCACTACATAGAGGAGTGCGAGAGGTATATGAGGTTAAGACATAAGAACCTAAGCTCATGCATCTTGACGCTGGAAGAGTTGCCTCCTTACCTGGTCGGGCACGCTGGCTTTCATTAGCCCTGCTGGGCATTGAAGTAGAACCTATGTACCCAACCTGTGAAAAGTAGGAGGAAACTTGCACACATAGGGAAGTGGGGGTATATGAGGTTAAGACATAGAGTCCTGAGCTTATGCAGCTTGACGTAGGCGGAGTTGATCTTCCTTACCTGGTTAGGCACGTTGTTTTTATTAGCCCTGCTGGTTGGCGAAGCAGAGTCGATGTGCCCAATCTGTGAAAGGCAGGAGAAAACTGTTGCGCAACTCCATAATGGAGTGCGAGGGGTATATGAGGTTATGACATAGGGACCTGAGCGTGCCCAACCTGTGAAAATTATGAGGAAACTGGTGCCCACATAGGGGAGTAGGGGTATATGAGTTAAGACATAGAGTTCCGAGCTTATGCAGCTTGACGTAGGAGTTGATCTCCTTTACTTGGTCAGGCACACTGGCTTTCAATAGACTTGCTGGGCATCGAAGCAGAGTGTATGTGCCCAACCTGTGAAAGGCAGGAGGAAACTGTTGCCCACTACATAGGGGAATGCGAGGGGTATATGAAGTTAAGACAGTGTCCTGAGCTCACGCAGCTTAACGCTGTAGGAGTTGCCTTCTTACCTGGTCAGGCATCTGGTTTTTATTAGTCCTTCTGAGTATCAAAGCAGAATCTATGTGCTCAACTTGTGAACGGCTGGAGGAAACTGTTGCCTACTACATAGAGGAGTGCGAAGGGTATATGAACATAAGACATAGAATTCTGAGCTCATGCAGCTTGACGCTGGAGGAGTTGCCTCCTTACCTGGTCAGGCATGCTGGTTTTTATTAGCGCTGCTATATAGGGAAGTGCCAGGGGATAAAATATAGGGTCCTGAGCTTATGCAGTTTGACGCTGGTCAGACACGCTGACTTTCATTAGCCCTGTTGGGTATGTGCCCAACCTGTGAAAAGGAGGAGGAAAATTTTGCTTGCTACATAGGGAAGTGCGAGGGGTATATGAGGTTAAGTCATATGGTCTTGAGCTCATGCAACTTGGCGCAGGAGGAGTTGCTCTCTTTTACCTGGTCAGGCACGCTGACTTTTATTAGCCCTGCTGAGACTATTTGCCCAACCTGTCAGAGGCATGAGAAAACAGTTGCCGTCTACATAGGGCAGTGCGAGGTGTATATGAGTTTAAGACATAGGGACTTGAGTTCATGCAGCTTGACGCTGGAAGAGTTTCCTCCTTACCTGGCTAGGCACGCTGGTATTCAATAGCCCTGCTTGGCATTAAAGCGGAGTCTATATGCGTCCAACCTGTGAAATGTAGGAGGAAACTGTTTCCCACATAAGGGAGTGGGGGTTAAGACATAGAGTCCTGATCATGCAGCTTGACGTAGGAGGAGTTGATCTCCCTTACCTGGCCAGGCACGCCGGCTTTCATTAGCCCTGCTCTATAACGAAGCAGAGTCTATGTGCACAACTTGTGAAACGCAGGTGGAAACTGTTGCCCAACTCCATAATGGAGTGCGTGGGTATATGAGGTTAAGACTTAGGCACCTACACTCATGCAGCTTGACGCTGGAAGAGTTGACTTTTTGCCTGGCCGCGCACGCTGGCTTTCATTAGCCCTGCTGGGTATCGAAGCAGAGTCTATCTGCCCAACCTGTGAAAAGTAGGAGGAAACTGGGAGTATATGAGGTTAATACATAGAGTCCATAGCTCATGCAGCTTGACGTAGGAGGAGTTGATCTCCTTTACCTGGTTAGGCACGTTGTCTTTCATTAGCCCTGCTGGGTATCGAAGCGGAGTCTATGTGCCTAACCTGTAGAAAGGCAGGAGGAAACTGTTGCCCATCACATAGGGGTGTGCGAGGTGTATAAGAAGTTAAGGCATAGGGTCCTGAGCTCGTGCAATTGACGTAGGAGGAGTTGCCTCCTCACCTTTCCAGGCACGCTGGTTTTCATTTGCTCTGTTGAGTATCGAAGCATAGTCTATATGCTCAATCTGTGAATGGTTGGAGAAAACTGTTGCACACTACATAGGGGAGTGCCAGGAGTATACGAAATTAAGACATAGAGGCCTGAGCTCATGCAGCTTGACACTGGAAGAGTTGATCTCCCTTACCTGGCCAGAAACGCTGGCTTTCATTAGCTCTGCTAGGCATTGAAGCAGGGTCGTGTGCGCAACCTGTGAAAGCCAGGAGTAAACTATTGCTCGCTACATGGCATCTTGAGCTCATGCAGCTTGACGCAGAACGAGTTGATCTTCCATACCTGACCAGGCACACTGGCTTTCAGCGCGGCATCGAAGTGGAGTCTATGTGCCTAACCTGTGAAAGGCAGGAGGAAACTGTTGCCCATCACATAGGGGTGTGCGAGGTGTATAAGAAGTTAAGGCATAGGGTCCTGAGCTCGTGCAATTGACGTAGGAGGAGTTGCCTCCTCACCTTTCCAGGCACGCTGGTTTTCATTTGCTCTGTTGAGTATCGAAGCATAGTCTATATGCTCAATCTGTGAATGGTTGGAGAAAACTGTTGCACACTACATAGGGGAGTGCCAGGAGTATACGAAATTAAGACATAGAGGCCTGAGCTCATGCAGCTTGACACTGGAAGAGTTGATCTCCCTTACCTGGCCAGAAACGCTGGCTTTCATTAGCTCTGCTAGGCATTGAAGCAGGGTCGTGTGCGCAACCTGTGAAAGCCAGGAGTAAACTATTGCTCGCTACATGGCATCTTGAGCTCATGCAGCTTGACGCAGAACGAGTTGATCTTCCATACCTGACCAGGCACACTGGCTTTCAGCGCGGCATCGAAGTGGAGTCTATGTGCCTAACCTGTGAAAGGCAGGAGGAAACTGTTGCCCACAACATAGGGCAGAGCGAGTGTTATATGAGGTTAAGACACAGGGTCCTGGGCTTGTGCAGTTTGACGCACGAAGAGTTGATCTACCTTACCTGACCCGACACGCTGGCTTCATTAGCTCTGGTCGGTATCGAAGCAGAGTTTATCTGCGCAACCTGTGAAATGCAGGAGGAAACTGTATAATAGAGTGCGAGCGGTATATGAGGTTAAGATATAGGGCCCTGAACTCATGCAGCTTGACGCTGGAAGAGTTGCTTCCTTACCTGGCTAGGCACGCTGGTTTTTATTAACCCTGCTGGGCATTGAGGCAGAGTCTATGTGCCCAACTTGTGAAATGTAAGAGGAAACTGTTGCCCACATATAGGATTAAGACATAGAGTCCTGAGCTCATGCAGCTTGACGCAAGAGGAGTTGATCTCCCTTTCCTCGCCAGGCACGCTAGCTGCTACTCGAGAAACTGGCAGGTTTGCAACCTGAGTGCTGAAGTAGAGGAACCTGATAATGATGGTTAGCGAGATGGACATAGGGGTTAGTAAAAAGGGTTAAAGGTTTTATTTGCTGTACCACTTTCGTCGCCCCTAACCAGTTATTTATTTTTACTCGGTGTTGGCAAGTGACAGAAGTAAACTGACGAACTGCAGCGTCTGTCTTTACTATGTTATCGATTAGAGAATTCCTAGTCACGATGATTAATCGTCTTGTAATTTTTCGAATGGAATAGATAAAATTATCATGGATAGATACAAGAGCTTTTTAGCGATAACCAAAGGTTGAAAGTAATGATAAGGTTCATATCTACACTGCATCTGTATGTGTCATAATAACGCCTAGAATTTTTTTTAGCAATAGCAGGTGCGATTTTTTAAGCTTCCTTCAGTTTTTTTGAATAAAGTTCGGTCTATAAGCCCTTCGATCATACGTTCAATGAACTTGTTCAAGGTTATGGTATGCAACGCTGGTGGCAACGGCGACTAACGGTTCTGGTGCCTTTTTAAGCGTTTCCTAAAAGAAATTATGAAATGGGAAAAGCTTCGGTAGAAGTTGGAGCCGATGGTTGACGTGGTGATTGGACAACGTCCAGCAAATCCACAACTGCAGGAATTTTTATCAGAATGATCCCCTTTTTCTTCGGGTTTAACACAGAAACACATGAAACGTTTAAAACGCTTGAACCGACACGCATAAATTGTACGCAAAATTTAAACGTATTATACGTACAATACCTACAGAACGTACGAAGCGTGTAATGTACGAGGAGTACAAAATGTGTGAAAAATGTACGAACGTGTGAAATGAGTGAAATTTACGAAACGTGTGAAATGTAGGAACTAAAGCGTATAACACGTACGTAAAATCAAAGCGCACGAAACGACGTACAACACGTACTGATCATACGAGACTTACAAAACTCACGATACGAACGAAATAAGAAAAAACGTGTGATAGACTAACGCATGAAACGCCGAAATGCATGAAACGTTTAAAACGCATGAACCGACACGCATAAATTGTACGCAAAATTAAAACGTATTAAACGTACAATACACACGAAGCGTACGAAGCATACAACGAGGAGACTAACAAAATGTATAAAAAATGTAAAGTCAATACTGCATGAACGTGTGAAACGCATGAAATTTACGAAACGTGTGCAATACATTACCTGAAACCCATAAATTGTACGCGAAATTAAACCCCACGAAACGTATTAAATGTATGAAGCATTCGATATGTGTGAACAAGATAGAGCGTGTGATAAATAAACACGTGAAACTTCGAAATGCGTGAAATTTATAAAACACTCATAAATTGTATGGATAATTAAAACGCATTAAACGTGTGAAATAATAACGTACAAGTGCGAAATGTGTGAAAAATATGAGAAATCAGTAATCATGAACGTGTGAAACCCATGGAACTTATGAAACGTGTGAAATGTATGAACTGAAACGCATGATTTGTATTCAAAATTGTAACGTATGGAATATACAAGACTAGCAAATGTAAGAAACGTACGAAACATAACGTACGACATGTACAAAATGGACAAAACTGATTACGTCTGTTATGCATCGGCGCAAAATTCATAAAAACATTTAAAAAATGCAAGAACTGAAACATAAATTGTACTCAAAATTCAAACGTAGGAAGCGTGCGAATCGTACAAAACGTATAAAGTACGACACATACGAAACGTGTGAAAAATTTGAAGTCAGAAATGCATTAACGTGTGAAGCGCATGAAATTTACGAAACGTGTGAAATGTATGAAGTGAAACGCATAATTTGTACGCAAAATTGAAATGTACGCAATGTACAATACCTTCCGGATATATGAAACGTACGAAACATTACGTATGACACGTACAAAATGGGCAAAAAAAATTACGTCTGTAATGCATCTACACATGAAATGTGTGAAATTCATAAAACACGTTCGAAAGGATAAAAAATATGAAGTCAAGGATTCATGAACGTGTGAAGAGCATGAAGTTTATGAATCGTGTGAAATGCATGAACTGAAACGCATAACCCGTACACGAAATTAAATCGGACCAAACGTATTACATGTAAAAAATGTATGAAACATTCGACGTGTGCGATGTGTGAACAAAATAAAACGTGTGACAAATGGACGCATGTATCGCAAAGTTAAAACGTGTTAAACGTACTAAGCATATAACGTACGAGAAGCACGAAATGTATAGTCAATACTGTATAGACGTGTGACCCGCATGAAATTTATGAAACGTGTGAAATATAGGAACTGATACGCAGAAGTACGCAAAATTAAACTGCACGAAAAGTACAATAGGTATGAATCGTATAGGACAAAACCTACGATACTTTCTAAACAAGATAAAACGTGTGATAAATGAACGCATGAAACGTTTCACACGCATAAAACATACTCAAAAATAAAACGTATTAAATGTTCAATAAGTACGAAATGTACGAATCATATAACGTACACGAAGTACGAAATATGTAAAAATGTAAAGTCAATAATACATAAACGTGTGAAACGCATGAAATGCTTGGAACGTGTGTAATGCATGAACTGAAATGCAAAAATTGTGCGTAGAATTAAATCGCACGAACCGTATAAAATACAAAACGTATGAAACTTTCGATGTGTAAACAAAATAAGACGTGTGACAAATGTACGCATGAAACTCCGAAATGCATAAAACGAGTGAACTGAAACGCTGAAATTGTACGCAAAATTAAACATATTAAACGTGTGATACATACGAAACGCACGAAGCATATAGCGAAGGAAAAATACAAAATGTATGAAAAATGTAAAGTCAACAATGCGTGAACGTGTGAAACGCATGAAATTCATGAAACGTGAAATGTATGAACTGAAACGCATAATCTGTACGCAAAATTGAAACGTATGGAATATACAAAATAGACCAAAAAAATCATGTCTGTTATGCATGGGTACATGTAACGTGTGAAATTCATAAAGCATTTAAAATGCAAGAACTGAAACGTAAATTGTACGCAAAATTGAAACGTACGAAACGTACACAACATATAAAGCACGACACGTACGAAATGTGTGAAAAATGTAAAGTCACTAATGTATATACGTGTGAAGCGCAAGGAGTTTTTGAAACGTGTGAAATGTACGAACTCGTACGCGAAATTAAATCGCACGAAACGTATTAAATGTACAAAATTTATGAAACATTCGATGTGTACGAAATGTGTGAACAAAATAGAACGAGTGGCAAATGGACCCATGAAACCCCGAAATGCATGAAACGTTTAAAATGCATTAACTGAAACGCATAAATTGTACTCAAAGTTAAAACCTATTAAACGTTCAATATCTACAAAACCTAAGAAGCATATTACGTACGAGAGGTACAAAATGTGTAAAAAATGTGAAATCTATAATGCACGAACGTGTGAATCGCATGAAATTTATGAAACGTGTGAAATGCACGAACTGAAACGCTAAATTAAACCGCACGAAATGTACAAAACGTATTAGCCTTACGAGATTTACAAAACTCGTCACACGTACGAAACAGAAGAAAGCGTGTAATAAATGAACGCACGAAACGCCAAAATGTATAAAACGCATGAAATGACACCCATAAATTGCACGCAAAATTGAAACGTATTAAACGTACGATATCTACGAAACGTACGGGACTATAACATGCGACAAGTGTGAAACGTGTGAAAAATATGAAGTTAAGGATGCATGAACGTCTGAAGCGCATGAAATTTATGAAACGTGTGAAATGCATGAACGTCTTAAATGTAGAAACGTATGAAGCATTCGATGTGTGAAAAATGTGTGAACAAGATAAAGTGTGTGACAAATGGACGCATAAAACGTCGAAATGCTTGAAACGTATTTAAAATGCAAAAACTGAAACATAAATTGTACGCAAAATTGAAAAATACCTAGCGTGAGAAACGTACACAACATATAAAGTACAACACGTACGAAACGTGTGAAAAATATGATATCAAGAATGTATTAATGTGTGAAGCGCATGGAATTTATGAAACGTGTGAAATGCATGCACTGAAACGCATAAATTGTACCTACGAAACGTATAAAATATATAAAACGTATGAAACACTCGATCCGTGTGATGTATAAACAAAATAAAACGTGTCACAAATGAACGCATGAAACGCCGAAATGCATGAAATATATAAAACGCATGAACTGACGCGCATTAATTGTACTCAAAATTAAAAGGTATTAATCGTTCAATGCCTACGAAACGTACGAAACATATAACGTACGAGAAGTTCGAAATGTGTGAAAATGTATAGTCAATACTGCATGAACGTGTGAAGCGCAGAAAATTTATGAAACATGTGAAATGCATAAACTGAAATGCAGAAGTCGTACGCAAAATTAATCCGCACGACGCGTACAAAACGTATTAGCTTTACGAGACGTACAAAACTCGCCACACATACGAAACAAAAGAAAACGTGTGATAAATAAACGCATGAAACGCCGATATGCATGAAACGTATAAAACGCATGAACTAAAACGCTTAAATTGTACATAAAATTAAAACGTATTAAACGTGCGATGTATACGAAACGTACGAAGCAATTAACGAACGAGAAGTACGATGTGTGTGAAAAATGTAAATTCAATAATGCACGAACGTGTGAAGCGCATGAAATTTATGCAACATGTGAAATGCATAAACTGAAACGCGTATTTGTACGCAAATTTGAAGCGGTTGGAATATACAATACCTAACAAATTTACGAAACGTACGAACCTTATCGTACAACACGTACAAAATGGACAAAACAATTAGGTCTGCATAAACGTGTGAAACTCATGAAATTTCTGTAACGTATGAGATGCATGAGCTGTAACGCATAACTAGTACGCAAAATTAAAGTGTACGAAATTTACAAAACGTATTAATCTTATGTAGGCTAGATTACGTACCAAACAAAATAAAATGTGTGATAAATGGATGCGTGAAACGCCAAAATGCATGAGACTTACAATACGCATAAACTGACACGCATAAATTGTAGGAAAATTAAAGCGTATTAAACGTACGACACCTACGAAATGTACGAAGCGTATAAGAAAGAAGAAGTACGAAACGTGTGAAGAATGTAGTCAATGCTGCATGAACGTGTGAAACGCATGAAATTTATTAAACGTGTGAAATACAATAACTGAGGCGCAGAAGTCGTACGTAAAATTAAAACGCACGGAACGAATTAATCTCACGAGACTTACAAAACCCACGATACGTAGGAAACAAGATAAAGCGTGTGATAAATGATCGCATGAAACACCGAAGTGCATGAAACGCATGAAGTGACACGAATTAATTGTACTAAGCGTGCTAAACGTGTGAAGCCTAGAACCATTCTTGCGCCTTTCTCAACCCTGAATTTGAATTATTTTGTAGTTTAAATGATGATGACGTTGCGATAGGGAAAATTTGGGGTTGTAGCAAGATACTTTCAAGAAATCTAGAAGATATTTCATAAAAGAAGTATAAGATACCTTGTTGATTTATGATAAGAGAGAGCTGGAAACTTTTGAAGATGTAACATTAAAAGAAATTTAAGCCTGAAATGACTATCTCTCTCTCTCTTTCTCTCTCTTTCTCTCTCTCTCTTCGTCTCGCAACATTTTCTTCGTTTAAACTCTAAAGAAAGAAACAGAGAGCGAGAGAGAAAGACAAAGAAAGAGAGATAGTCGTTTCAGGATCAAATTTCTTAGATTTCTTTTATCTTACATCTTCAAAATTTTCTAGCTCTCTTATCATAAATCAACGAGGTATCTTATACTTCTTTTATGAAACATCTTCTAGATTTCTTGAAAGTATCTTCTTCTTTTTCATATTTTCAAGATTTCTTAGAAACATTTCTTTTATCAAACATCTTTAAGATTTCTTTAAAACGTTTTTACTTAGCATCTTTGCGACTTCTTGGAAGCATCTTCTTATATCTAACATCTAAAATATTTCTTAGATCTTATATTTAAAATTTTCAAGATTTAGTTTATCAAACATCTTTAAAATTGTTTAGATTTCTTTTATCCAACATCTTCAAGATATTTTAGTAACATCGTTACTTAGCATCTTTAAGATTACTTAAAAACATCATTTATCTAAGATCTGTAAGAGATCTTGATCTCTCTTATCTTAAATCTTCCAGATTTCTTTAATGTTTCTAATCTAACACCTTTAAGATTGTTTAGATTTCTTGGAAACATTTTACTAGGCATCTTCAAGATTTTTTGGAAATACTTTGCCTAGCAACTATAAGATTCTTTAGAAGCATTTTTTGTCTAATATTTTCAAGGTTTCTTACATCTCTTTTATTTAACATTTTCAAGATTTTTAGATTTCTTTTATGTTGGATGTTTAAATTCTTTTATCTAACATTTTTAAGATTTCTTAAAAACATTTTTAACTAGCATCTTTAAGACTTCTTAAAAGCATCTTCCTATATCTAACATTTATAACATTCCTTAGATCTCTTACTTAAAATTTTTAAGATTTCTTTTATCAAACATCTTTAAATTGCTTAGATTTCTTTTATCTAACATTTTCAAGATATTTTAATAACATTTTTACTTAGCATCTTCAAGATTTCTTAGAAACATCTTCTTATATCCAAGATCTGTAAAATATCCTGATCTCTCTTATCTTAAATCTTCAAGATTTCTTAGATGTCTCTTATCTAACACCTTTAAGATTGTTTAGATTTCTTGAGAACATTTTTACTAGGTATCTTTAAGATTTTTTGAAAATACTTTGCCTAGCAGCTACAAAATTTTTTAGAAGCATTTTTTTGTCTAATATCTTCGAGATTACTTACTACATCACTCAATAAGTCCGTAGGATGATACATAGATGGCGTTGCTATGTAATAATCCATATGATTTGTAGGAAGTACTAACCTTAAAAAGATATCTGTCAAAATTTCATGACAATCCGACGATTAGTTTACAAGTTACAGAGGTTCAAGTGACGATTCTTTTGAGTTTTTCAAAAAAATGAATCCCAACCAATTTCGCGTGTTGATTTATCATTGCTTTATGATGGGTAAAATACCATCGCAGCCAAAGCATGGCTTGATAAGTGTTATCCGGGCTCTGCTCCATCGAGGCAAACGGTGGAGAAGTGGTTTGCTGATTTTAAACGTGGCCGTACAGACACTGACGATGCTGAACGCTCTGGAAGGCCAATTGAGGTGGTTACACCGGAAAACATCAAAAGTCCACCGAATCGTTTTGGAAAACAGAAAAGTGAAATTGCGTGAGATAGCTGACACCTTGAAGATATCAGAAGGCAGTGTGCACACTATTTTGCATGAACATTTGTCCATGAGAAAGCTATTCTCAAAGTGGGTGCCGCGTTTGCTCACAGTGGACCAAAACAACAACGTGTCGATGATTCTGAGAGCTGTTTGGAGCTGTTCAACCGGAATAAAAAGGACTTTTGCGTCGGTATGTGACAATGGATGAAACATGGATCCACAACCACACTCCAGAGTCTAATCGGCAGTCAGCTGAGTGGACTGCAGCCGGAGAACCACGTCCAAAGCGGCCAAAACCGCAAAAGTCGGCTGGTAAGGTTTTGGCGTCTGTATTTTGGATGCGCACGGAATTTTGTACATCGACTATCTTGAGAAAGGAAGAAGAATCAACAGCGAATACTACATGGCATTATTAGTGCGTTTGAAGGAAGAAATTGCCAAAAACGGCCACACATGAAGAAGAAAAATTCTCTTTCACCAAGACAATGCACCGTGTCACAAGTCGATCGCAACGATGGCCAAATTGCACCAATTGGGCTTCGAATTGCTTCCGCACCCACCGTATTCTCCAGATTTGGCCCCAGCGACTACTACCTGTTCGCAGACCTGAAAAATGCTCGCCGGAAAAAATTTGGCTCGGATGAAGAGGTGATCGCTGAAACTGAAGCTCATTTTGAGGCCAAAGACGAATTGTTTTACAAAAAAGGTATCGAAATGCTAGAACGGCGTTGGACTGATTGTATCACTCTTGAAGGAATGTATGTTGATGAATAAAATTGAATTTCGCCAAAAAAATGTGTTTTTCTTAGTTATCCTACGGACTTATTGAGTGATGTGTTACATCTTTTTTATTTAACATTTTCAAGATTTTTTCGATTTCTTTTATGTTGGATTTTTAAATTTCTTTCATTTAACATCTTTAAAATTTCTTAAAAACATTTTTAAGCAGCATCTTTAAGATTTGTTAAAAGTATCTTCTTATATCCAACATCTATTAGTTTTCTTATATTCCTTATTTAAGATTGTCAAGATCTATTTTATCTAACTTCTTGTTTAGATTTCTTTTATGTAACATCTTCAAGATATTTTAGTAACATTTTTTCTTAGCATTTTTAAGACTACTTAGAAGCATCTTCTTTTATCTTAGATTTATTAAATATCTTGATATTTCTTATCTTAAATCTTCAAGATTTCTTAGATGTCTTTTATCTAATACTTTTAAGATTGTTTACATTTCTTGGAAACATTTTTGCTTAGCATTTTAAAATTTTTAGAAGTATCTTCTCTTATCTAACGTCTCCAAGAATTCTTAGATCTCTCTGATCTTAAATCTTTAAAAGTTCTTAGATTTATTTTATCAAACATCTTCAGAATTGTTTAGATTTCTTTTATTTAACATTTTCAAGATATTTTAGTAACATTTCTACTTAGCATCTTTAAGATTTCATAGAAACGACTTCTTTTATTTAAGATCTGTAAAATATCCTGATTTGTCTTATCTTAAATCTTCAACATTTCTTAGATGCCTCTTATCTAGCACTTTTAAAATTGTTTAAATTTCTTGGAAACATTTTTACTGGACATCTTCAAGCTTTTTGGAAATACTTTGCCTAGCAACTACAAGATTCTTTAGAAGCATTTTTTGTCTAATATCTTTAAGATTCCTTACATCTTTTTTATTTAACATCCTCAAGAGTTTTTAGATCTCGTTTATGTTGGATCTTTAAATTTCTTTTATCTAACATCTTTAAGATTTCTTAAAAACATTTTTATCTAGAATCTTTACGACTTCTTATATCTAACATTTATAACATTTGTCAGATCTCTTATTTAAGATTTTTAAGATATCTTAGACTTCCTTTATCAAACATCTTTAAAATTGTGTAGATTTCTTTTAACTAACATCTTCAAGATATTTTAGTAACATTTTTGCCTAGCATCTTTAAGATTTCTTAGAAACATTTTCTTTTTTTTAAGATCTCTAAAATATCTTGATCTCTCTTAGATGCCTCTTATTTAACACCTTTAAGAATGTTTAGATTTTTTGGAAACATTTTTACCTAGCATTTTAAAGATTTTTTAGAAGCATCTTCTCTTATCTAACATCTCCAAGAACTCTTAGATCTCTGTTATTTTAAATCTTCAAAATATGTTAGATTTATATTATCGAACATCTTTAAAATTGCTTTGATTTCTTTTATTTAACATTTTCAAACTTCTTAGAAACATCTTTTATTTAACTTCTTGAAGATTTTTTAGAAGCATTTTTTTTAATTTAATATTTTTAAGATTTTTTAGGATTCTCCTATCTAACATTTCTTAGATTGTTTTATCTAAAATGTTTAAGATTATTTGAAAACATTTTCTTTTATTTAAACTTATCGGGATTTTTTAGAAAATTTTTCTTTTATCTAATATCTTTAAGATTTCTTAGAAGAATAATCGTTTATCTAACATCGTCAAAATATTTTAGATTTCTTTCACCTAACATCTTCAAGATTGCTTAGAAGCATCTTTTTTTGTCTAACACCTTCAAGTATTCTTAAAAGCATTTTCTATCCAACATCCCCAGTACTCCGATCAAGCATTTTTTTATCTAATTTCTTCAAGACTTGCTAGATTTCTTGTGTTAGGTTTTCCTTGTCTTAGACGTTAGATGTTACATCTTCACCATTTCTTTGATTTTTCGTCTAAGATCTACAATATTTCTTTTGACTAAAACCATCGACATTTCTTATAGATCTTTTAGATAATATCTTCAAGATTTCTTAGAAGTATCTTCTATCTAGCATTCCTAAGATTTTGTAGAAACATCTTTTATCTAGCATTTGCAAAACGTCTTCGATTTGGTTTATCTAACACTTTTAAGATGTCTACAATTTTTTATCCAACATTTTCAAGATTTTTAAGTGCATCTTTTATCTAACATCTTCGGGGTTTCTTGAATTCCTATTATGTAACATATTTCAAATTTTTTAGATTTCTTTTATCTAACATCCTCAAGGTTTCTTAGAAGTCTCTTTTAGCTAGCAGCTCCAAGATTTCTTAGAAGCATCTTTTATTTAACATCTTCAAGGTTCTTTAGATTTCTTTAATCTAATATCTTTAAGATTCCTTAAATTTGTTTTTTCCAACGTCTTGAAAGCTTGATGAATTTTATTTATCTAACATCTTTGAAATTTTTAAATTTCTTTTATCTAACGTGATCAAGATTTTTAGAAGTCTCTTGTAATCTAGTATTTTTAGGATATTCAAGAAGCATCTTTTATCTAACATCTTTAAGGTTTCTTAGATTTCTTTAACTAACATCTTTAAAATTTCTTCTATTTTTTATCCAACTTCTTCAATCTTTCTTAAAAATTATTTACCTAGCATATCCAAGACATCTTAACGCATCTTTTATTTAAATCTTCACGGTTTTTTTTGATTTTTTTTATCTAACATCCTCAAGATTTCTTAAAAGTCTTTTAGCTAGCAGCTTCAAGATTTCTTAGAAGCATCTTTTATTTAACATCTTCAAGGTTCCTTAGATTTCTTTAATCTAATATCTTTAAGATTCCTTAGATTTGTTTTTTCCAACATTTTGAAAGCTTCATAAATTTTATTTATCTAACATCTTTAAGATTTTTAGACTTCTTTTATCTAACGTGATCTAGATTTTTAAAAACCCTTTGTAATCTAGCATTTTTAAGATTTTCAAGAAGCATCTTTTCATCTAACATCTTCAAGGTTTCTTAGATTTTTTTAACTAACATCTTTAAAATTTCTCCAATTTTTTATTCAACTACTTCAAGGTTTTTTAACAGGTATCTTCTTCCATCTACCATTTCCAAGATTTCTTAGATTTATTATAGCTAACGCCTTTAAGATTGCATAGAAGCGCTTTCGTTAATTTAAGATCTTTGAAGTCTTTTAAAAGCGTCTTCAAAATTTCTGATAAACCTTTTCTTCTGATATCTTCAACATTTCTTAGATTTTGTATCTAACATCTTTGAGATTTCTTAAATTTTGTTATCTAACATTCTCTAAATTCCTTATAAACATCTTTTATCTAATAGTTTCAAGGTTTCTTAGATTTCTTTTAATCAACATCTCTAAAAATTTCTCAGATTTTTTATCTAATATCTTCAATGTTTTTTTAAATTCCTTTTATAAAATATTTTAGTTTTCTTAGCTTTTCTTTATCAAGTATTTTCTTTTATCTAACATTTGCAAAGTTTCTTAGATTTATTATAAATACCATCTTGTAGATTGCTTAGAAGAACTTTCTTTTATTTAACACCTTCAAGATTTATATGGGCCCTTTTATCTGACAGTTTCGTTTTTCAGATTTCTCCTGTCTAACATCTTCAAAATTTCTTAGATTTTTGGTCTAGCATCCTCTACATCTTTTATGAGCATCTTTGATCTAATATCTTTAAGTTTTCTAAAAAATCTAAAATATTTGAATTATGTTATATAATAGGAATTCAAGAAACTCTGAAGATATTAGATAAAAGATGCACCTAAGAAATCTTGAAAATATTAGATAAAAAATTGTATCAACTTAAAGGTGTTAGATAAAGCAAATCTAAGACGCTTTGAACATGTTAGATAAAGGATGCTTCTACAAAATCTTAGAAATGCTAGATAAAAGTTACTTCTAAGAAATCTTGAAGATATTATTTAAAAGCCCTATAAGAAATCTTGATGGTTTTAGTTTAAAGAAACATTGTAGATGTTAGACAAAAATCAAAGAAATACTAAAGATGTTAGGCAAGGAAAACCTAAAAAAGCAATCTAATAAGTCTTGAAGATATTAGATAAAAAATGCTTTTTCAGAATACTGGATATGCTGGATAGAAGATGCTTTTAAGAATACTTGAAGGTGTTAGACAAAAAAAAAATGTTTCTAAGCAATCTTGAAGATGTTAGGTAAAAGAAATCTAAAAGATTTTGACGATGTTGGATAAAAGATTATTCTTTTAAGAAATCCTGAAAATATTAGCTAAAAGAAAAAGTTTCAAAAGAATCCTAAAGAGTTTAAATAAAGGAAATGTTTCTAAATAATCTTAAACATTTTAGATAAAACAATCCAAGAAATATTGAAGATGTTGGATAGAAGAATTTTATAAATCTCAGAAATATTAAATAAAAAGATGCTTCTATGAAATTTTTAAGGTGTTAGATAAAAGATGCTTCTAAGAATAGACAAAAGATTATTTTCCTAAGAAAGCTTGAAAATATTAAAAAAAAATTCTAAAAAAATCCATGAAAGAAAATGTTTCTAAATAATGTTAAACATTTTATATAAAAACAATATAAGAAATGTTGAAGATGTTCGATACGAAAATCCTAAAATTTTTTAGAAATATTAAATAAAAAAATGCTTCTAAGAAATCTACAAGATGTTAGATAAAAATGTTTTTAAGAAGCTTGAAAATGTTAAATAAAAAAAATCTAAGCAATATTAAAGATGTTTGATAAATTAAATCTAAGAAATCTTGAAGATTTAAGATAAGAGAGATCTAAGAATTCTTAGAGATCTTAGATAAGAGAAGATGCTTCTAATAAATTTTAAAAATACTAAGTAAAAATGTTTCCAAGAAATTAAAATAATCTTAAAGGTCATAGATAAGAGAAAATATTGAAGATTTAAGATAAGAGAGATCAAGATAAATTTAGAGATCTTAGATAAAAGAAGATGCTTCTAAGAAATCTTAAAGATGATAGGTAAAAATGTTGCTAGAATATCTTGATGATGTTAGATAAAAGAAATCTAAGCAATTTTATAGATGTTTGATAAAAGAAATTTAAGAAATCTTGAAAATCTTAAATAAGAGATCTAAGAAATCTTATAGAAGATGCATTTAGGAAGTTTTAAAGATAAAAAATAATAGATAAAAAAAATTTAAGTAATCTTAATGATGCTACATAAAAGAAATCGCGAAGATGTCAAATAAAAGAAATGTAAGAAATCTTGAAGATATTAGACAAAAATTGCTTCTAAAGAATCTTATAGTTGCTAGGTAAAAGTATTTCCAAGAAATCTTGACGATGCTATGTACAAATGTTTCCAAGAAATCTTGAAGATGTAAAATAGAAAAATCTAAGAAATCTCAAAAATTTTAGATAGAAGAGATCTAAGAAATCTTGAAGTTGTTACTTAAAAAGGTTTAAGAAATTTTGAAGATGTTTTTAAATAGTTTTGAAGATACTCGAAAATGCTAGGTAAAAATGTTTCTAAGAAATCTTGAAAATGTGAGATAAAAAGAGATACTTTCAAGAAATCTAGATGTTTAATAAAAAAAAAGATATCTTGTTGATTTATGATAAGAGAGAATTAGAAAATCTTGAAGATGTAGGATAAAAGAAATATAAGAAATTTAAGCATGAAACAGACTATCTCCCTCTTTTTGTCTCGCAACGTCTTCTTCGTTTAAACTCTAAAGAGAGAGAGAGGGGGGGACAGAGAGAGAGAGAGAGAGAGAGAGAGAAAGAGAGACAAAGAAAGAGAGAGTCATTCTAGGCTTAAATTTCTCTTATCTTACATATCTAAAATTCTTATATTTCCTTTAGCAAACAGCTTCAAGGTTTTCTAGATACATCTCTTATCTAAGATCTTAAAGTTTTCTTAAATTCCTTATATCTAACACCTTTAAAAAATTTTAGATTTTTTTTATCTAACACTCAAGATTTTTAAAAGCCTTTTTTATTTAACATCTTCATGTTTTCTTAGATTTCCTTTATCTAACATCTTTAAGAATTTTAGATTTCTTTTATCTTAAATCTTCAACATTTCTTAGAAGTCCATTTTATCAAACAAGTTCATGGTTTGTTAGATTTCTTTTGTCTAACAACTTCATAATTTTTTTGGTTACTTTTATCTACTATTTCCAACGTTTCTTAGATGTATCTTTTATCTAATTTCTTTAACGCTTCTTAGTTTTTTATATCTAAAATCTTTAAAACTTTTAAGATTTCTTTCGTCTAACGCCTCAAGATTTCTTAGAAGCTTCCGTTATCTAGTATATCGAAGTTTTCTTAAAAGTATCTTTTATTTAACTCTTCGAAATTCATTAGATTTGTTATATTTAACATCTTTGAGGTTTTATCTAATGTTTGTAAGTTTTCTTAGAACCCTCTTTTATCTAACACTTTGAAAGTTTCTTAAATTTCGTTTATAAAATAGATTTGTTTTGTTAGATTTTATTAATCTAAAACTGCCAAGGTTTCTTAGATGCACCTTTCATCTATCATTCTCAAGGTTCTATAAATTTTTTTACCTAACATCTTTAGGATTTTTTAGATATCTTTTAGCTGAAATTTTCAAGATTTCTTGAAAACCTCTTTTATCTAGTATCTTCATGTTTTCGTAGATTTCTTTTATTTAACGCCTTTACGATTTTTTAAATTTTTTTAACTAACATCCTAATGATTTCTTAGAAACCTCTTTTATCTAGCAACTTCAATATTTTTTTAGAAGCATCTTTTATCTAACATTTTTAGAATTATCAGATTTATTTTATCTAACAGCTTTAAACATTTTTATATTTCTTTTATCTAACACCATCAAGATTTCTTAGTAGCCTCTTTTATCTAGGATCTCCAAGGGTTTTTAGATTTCTTTTATCTAACATTTTCAACCTTTTTTAGATTTACTTTATGAAATATCTTCTAGATTTTTTAAAGTATCTTCCTTTATCTAACACCTTTAACGTTTTTTAGATTCTTTTTATATAGCTTCTTCAAAATCTTACAGCATTTTCTATCTAGTAATCTCCAGAATTTTTTATAAGTATCTTTTATTTAACATTGTGAAAAAGACATTTTAACTTTACTTTATTTAACATCTTTAATATTTCTTAGACTTCTTATATCTAACATCTTTGAAATTTCTTAGAAGTGTTCTTTAACTAGTATCTCCAAGATTTCTTAGAAGCATCTTTTATTTAACAATTTTGAGGTTTTTAGATTTCTGTAATCTTACATCTATAAAATCCTTATATATTTTTTACCCAGTAGTTTCAAGGTTTCTTATTTAAGATCCTAAAGTTTTTGAAATTCCTTTTATCTAGTATCTTCAAAAATTCTTAGATTTTTTTATCTAACGTACTCAAGATTTTTAAAAGCCTTTTTTAGCATCTTTATGTTTTCTTAGATTTCTTTTATCTATCACCTTTAAAATTTTTTAGATTTTTTTATCTTAAAACCCCAGCATTTCTTAGAAGTCCATTTTATCTAACGTGTTCATGGTGTCTTAGAAGCATCTTTTATGTAATTTCTTTAGGATTTCTTAGATTTCTTTTATCTAAAATGTTGAAAAATTTTTAGATTTCTTTTATGTAACACCATCAAGATTTCTTAGTAGCTTCTTTTATCTAGCATTTCCAAAATTTCTTAGATGCATCTTTTATCTAATTTCTTCAAGGTTCTTCAAAATTTTGAAAAATTTTTTAGATTTCTTTTAGCTAACACCATCAAGATTTCTTAGTAGGTTTTTTTATCTAGCATTTCTAAGATTTCTTAGATGCATCTTTTATCTACTTTCTTCAGGGTTTCTTAGATTTCCTAGTAGCCTCTTTTATCTAGCATTTCAAAGATTTCTTAGATGCATCTTTTATCTAATTTCTTCAGGGTTTCCTAGATATCTTTTATCTAAAATTTTGAAAATTTTTTAGATTTCTTTTATCTAACACCATCAAGATTTCGTAGTAGCCTCTTTTATCTAGCATTTCCAAAATTTATTATATGCGTTTTTATCTAATTTCTCCAGGATTTCTTAGATTTCTTTTATCTAAAATTTTGAAAAGTTTTTAGATTTCTTTTATCTAGCACCAAGATTTCTTAGTAGCCTCCTTTATCTAGCATTTCCAAGATTTCTTAGATGCATCTTTTATCTAATTTCTTCAGGGTTTCTTAAATTTTTCTTATCTAAATTTTTGTCAAACATTTTTAGATTTATTTTATCTAACAACTAGATTTCGTAGTAGCCTCTTTTATCTAACATTTCCAAGATTTGTTAGATGCATCTTTTATCTAATTTTCTCAGGGTTTCTTAGATTTCCTTTATCTAAAATTTTGAAAATTTTTTAGATTTCTTTTATCTAATACCATCAAGATTTCGTAGTAGCGTCTTTTATCTAGCATTTTCAAGATTTCTTAGATGCATCTTTTATCTAATTTCTTCAGGGTTAATTAGATTTCTTTTATCTAAAATTTTGAAAAGTTTTATATTTCTTTTATCTAATACCAACAAGATTTTTAGTAGCCTCTTTTATCTAGCATTTCCAAGATTTCTTAGATGCATCTTTTATCTAATTTCTTTAGAGTTTCTTAGATTTCTTTTATCTAAAATTTTGAAAATTTTTTAGATTTCTTTTATCTAACACCATCAAGATTTTGTAGTAGCCTCTTTTATCTAGCATTTCCAAAATTTATTATATGCGTTTTTATCTAATTTCTCCAGGATTTCTTAGATTTCTTTTATCTAAAATTTTGAAAAGTTTTTAGATTTCTTTATCTAGCACCAAGATTTCTTAGTAGCCTCCTTTATCTAGCATTTCCAAGATTTCTTAGATGCATCTTTTATCTAATTTCTTCAGGGTTTCTTAAATTTTTCTTATCTAAATTTTTGTCAAACATTTTTAGATTTATTTTATCTAACAACTAGATTTCGTAGTAGCCTCTTTTATCTAGCATTTCCAAGATTTCTTAGATGCATCTTTTATCTAATTTTCTCAGGGTTTCTTAGATTTCCTTTATCTAAAATTTTGAAAAATTTTTAGATTTCTTTATCTAATACCATCAAGATTTCGTAGTAGCGTCTTTTATCTAGCATTTTCAAGATTTCTTAGATGCATCTTTATCTAATTTCTTCAGGGTTAATTAGATTTCTTTTATCTAAAATTTTGAAAAGTTTTATATTTCTTTTATCTAATACCAACAAGATTTTTAGTAGCCTCTTTTATCTAGCATTTCCAAGATTTCTTAGATGCATCTTTTATCTAATTTCTTTAGAGTTTCTTAGATTTCTTTTATCTAAAATTTTGAAAATTTTTAGATTTCTTTATCTAACACCATCAAGATTTCGTAGTAGCGTCTTTTATCTAGCATTTTCAAGATTTCTTAGATGCATCTTTTATCTAATTTCTTCAGGGTTAATTAGATTTCTTTTATCTAAAATTTTGAAAAGTTTTTATATTTCTTTTATCTAATACCAACAAGATTTTTTAGTAGCCTCTTTTATCTAGCATTTCCAAGATTTCTTAGATGCATCTTTTATCTAATTTTCTCAGGGTTTCTTAGATTTCCTTTATCTAAAATTTTGAAAAATTTTTAGATTTCTTTTATCTAATACCATCAAGATTTCGTAGTAGCGTCTTTTATCTAGCATTTTCAAGATTTCTTAGATGCATCTTTTATCTAATTTCTTCAGGGTTAATTAGATTTCTTTTATCTAAAATTTTGAAAAGTTTTTATATTTCTTTTATCTAATACCAACAAGATTTTTTAGTAGCCTCTTTTATCTAGCATTTCCAAGATTTCTTAGATGCATCTTTTATCTAATTTCTTTAGAGTTTCTTAGATTTCTTTTATCTAAAATTTTGAAAAATTTTAAATTTCTTTTAAGTAACACTATCAAAATTTATTAGTAGCTTCTTTTATCTAGCACTTCCAAGATTTTTTAGATGCATCTTTTATCTAATTTCTTCAGGGTTTCTTAAATTTTTCTTATCTAAATTTTTGTCAAACATTTTTAGATTTATTTTATCTAACAACTAGATTTTGTAGTAGCCTCTTTTATCTAGCATTTCCAAAATTTATTATATGCGTTTTTATCTAATTTCTCCAGGATTTCTTAGATTTCTTTTATCTAAAATTTTGAAAAGTTTTTAGATTTCTTTTATCTAGCACCAAGATTTCTTAGTAGCCTCCTTTATCTAGCATTTCCAAGATTTCTTAGATGCATCTTTTATCTAATTTCTTCAGGGTTTCTTAAATTTTTCTTATCTAAATTTTTGTCAAACATTTTTAGATTTATTTTATCTAACAACTAGATTTCGTAGTAGCCTCTTTTATCTAGCATTTCCAAGATTTCTTAGATGCATCTTTTATCTAATTTTCTCAGGGTTTCTTAGATTTCCTTTATGTAAAATTTTGAAAAATTTTTAGATTTCTTTTATCTAATACCATCAAGATTTCGTAGTAGCGTCTTTTATCTAGCATTTTCAAGATTTCTTAGATGCATCTTTTATCTAATTTCTTCAGGGTTAATTAGATTTCTTTTATCTAAAATTTTGAAAAGTTTTTATATTTCTTTTATCTAATACCAACAAGATTTTTTAGTAGCCTCTTTTATCTAGCATTTCCAAGATTTCTTAGATGCATCTTTTATCTAATTTCTCCAGGATTTCTTAGATTTCTTTTATCTAAAATTTTGAAAAGTTTTTAGATTTCTTTTATCTAGCACCAAGATTTCTTAGTAGCCTCCTTTATCTAGCATTTCCAAGATTTCTTAGATGCATCTTTTATCTAATTTCTTCAGGGTTTCTTAAATTTTTCTTATCTAAATTTTTGTCAAACATTTTTAGATTTATTTTATCTAACAACTAGATTTCGTAGTAGCCTCTTTTATCTAGCATTTCCAAGATTTGTTAGATGCATCTTTTATCTAATTTTCTCAGGGTTTCTTAGATTTCCTTTATCTAAAATTTTGAAAAATTTTTAGATTTCTTTTATCTAATACCATCAAGATTTCGTAGTAGCGTCTTTTATCTAGCATTTTCAAGATTTCTTAGATGCATCTTTTATCTAATTTCTTCAGGGTTAATTAGATTTCTTTTATCTAAAATTTTGAAAAGTTTTTATATTTCTTTTATCTAATACCAACAAGATTTTTTAGTAGCCTCTTTTATCTAGCATTTCCAAGATTTCTTAGATGCATCTTTTATCTAATTTCTTTAGAGTTTCTTAGATTTCTTTTATCTAAAATTTTGAAAATTTTTTAGATTTCTTTTATCTAACACCATCAAGATTTTGTAGTAGCCTCTTTTATCTAGCATTTCCAAAATTTATTATATGCGTTTTTATCTAATTTCTCCAGGATTTCTTAGATTTCTTTTATCTAAAATTTTGAAAAGTTTTTAGATTTCTTTTATCTAGCACCAAGATTTCTTAGTAGCCTCCTTTATCTAGCATTTCCAAGATTTCTTAGATGCATCTTTTATCTAATTTCTTCAGGGTTTCTTAAATTTTTCTTATCTAAATTTTTGTCAAACATTTTTAGATTTATTTTATCTAACAACTAGATTTCGTAGTAACCTCTTTTATCTAGCATTTCCAAAATTTATTATATGCGTTTTTATCTAATTTCTCCAGGATTTCTTAGATTTCTTTTATCTAAAATTTTGAAAAGTTTTTAGATTTCTTTTATCTAGCACCAAGATTTCTTAGTAGCCTCCTTTATCTAGCATTTCCAAGATTTCTTAGATGCATCTTTTATCTAATTTCTTCAGGGTTTCTTAAATTTTTCTTATCTAAATTTTTGTCAAACATTTTTAGATTTATTTTATCTAACAACTAGATTTCGTAGTAGCCTCTTTTATCTAGCATTTCCAAGATTTCTTAGATGCATCTTTTATCTAATTTTCTCAGGGTTTCTTAGATTTCCTTTATCTAAAATTTTGAAAAATTTTTAGATTTCTTTTATCTAATACCATCAAGATTTCGTAGTAGCGTCTTTTATCTAGCATTTTCAAGATTTCGTAGATGCATCTTTTATCTAATTTCTTCAGGGTTAATTAGATTTCTTTTATCTAAAATTTTGAAAAGTTTTATATTTCTTTTATCTAATACCAACAAGATTTTTAGTAGCCTCTTTTATCTAGCATTTCCAAGATTTCTTAGATGCATCTTTTCTCTAATTTCTATAGAGTTTCTTAGATTTCCTTTATCTAAAATTTTGAAAATTTTTTAGATTTCTTTTATCTAACACCATCAAGATTTCGTAGTAGCCTCTTTTATCTAGCATTTCCAAAATTTATTATATGCGTTTTTATCTAATTTCTCCAGGATTTCTTAGATTTCTTTTATCTAAAATTTTGAAAAGTTTTTAGATTTCTTTTATCTAGCACCAAGATTTCTTAGTAGCCTCCTTTATCTAGCATTTCCAAGATTTCTTAGATGCATCTTTTATCTAATTTCTTCAGGGTTTCTTAAATTTTTCTTATCTAAATTTTGTCAAACATTTTAGATTTATTTTATCTAACAACTAGATTTTGTAGTAGCCTCTTTTATCTAGCATTTCCAAAATTTATTATATGCGTTTTATCTAATTTCTCCAGGATTTCTTAGATTTCTTTTATCTAAAATTTTGAAAGTTTTTAGATTTCTTTTATCTAGCACCAAGATTTCTTAGTAGCCTCCTTTATCTAGCATTTCCAAGATTTCTTAGATGCATCTTTTATCTAATTTCTTCAGGGTTTCTTAAATTTTTCTTATCTAAATTTTTGTCAAACATTTTTAGATTTATTTTATCTAACAACTAGATTTCGTAGTAGCCTCTTTTATCTAGCATTTCCAAGATTTCTTAGATGCATCTTTTATCTAATTTTCTCAGGGTTTCTTAGATTTCCTTTATCTAAAATTTTGAAAAATTTTTAGATTTCTTTTATCTAATACCATCAAGATTTCGTAGTAGCGTCTTTTATCTAGCATTTTCAAGATTTCTTAGATGCATCTTTTATCTAATTTCTTCAGGGTTAATTAGATTTCTTTTATCTAAAATTTTGAAAAGTTTTATATTTCTTTTATCTAATACCAACAAGATTTTTAGTAGCCTCTTTTATCTAGCATTTCCAAGATTTCTTAGATGCATCTTTATCTAATTTCTTTAGAGTTTCTTAGATTTCTTTTATCTAAAATTTTGAAAATTTTTAGATTTCTTTTATCTAACACCATCAAGATTTCGTAGTAGCCTCTTTTATCTAGCATTTCAAAATTTATTATATGCGTTTTTATCTAATTTCTCCAGGATTTCTTAGATTTCTTTTATCTAAAATTTTGAAAAGTTTTTAGATTTCTTTTATCTAGCACCAAGATTTCTTAGTAGCCTCCTTTATCTAGCATTTCCAAGATTTCTTAGATGCATCTTTTATCTAATTTCTTCAGGGTTTCTTAAATTTTTCTTATCTAAATTTTGTCAAACATTTTTAGATTTATTTTATCTAACAACTAGATTTCGTAGTAGCCTCTTTTATCTAGCATTTCCAAGATTTGTTAGATGCATCTTTTATCTAATTTTCTCAGGGTTTCTTAGATTTCCTTTATCTAAAATTTTGAAAAATTTTTAGATTTCTTTTATCTAATACCATCAAGATTTCGTAGTAGCGTCTTTTATCTAGCATTTTCAAGATTTCTTAGATGCATCTTTTATCTAATTTCTTCAGGGTTAATTAGATTTCTTTTATCTAAAATTTTGAAAAGTTTTTATATTTCTTTTATCTAATACCAACAAGATTTTTTAGTAGCCTCTTTTATCTAGCATTTCCAAGATTTCTTAGATGCATCTTTTATCTAATTTCTTTAGAGTTTCTTAGATTTCTTTTATCTAAAATTTTGAAATTTTTTTAGATTTCTTTTATCTAACACCATCAAGATTTCGTAGTAGCCTCTTTTATCTAGCATTTCCAAAATTTATTATATGCGTTTTTATCTAATTTCTCCAGGATTTCTTAGATTTCTTTTATCTAAAATTTTGAAAAGTTTTTAGATTTCTTTTATCTAGCACCAAGATTTCTTAGTAGCCTCCTTTATCTAGCATTTCCAAGATTTCTTAGATGCATCTTTTATCTAATTTCTTCAGGGTTTCTTAAATTTTTCTTATCTAAATTTTTGTCAAACATTTTTAGATTTATTTTATCTAACAACTAGATTTCGTAGTAGCCTCTTTTATCTAGCATTTCCAAGATTTGTTAGATGCATCTTTTATCTAATTTTCTCAGGGTTTCTTAGATTTCTTTATCTAAAATTTTGAAAATTTTAGATTTCTTTTATCTAATACCATCAAGATTTCGTAGTAGCCTCTTTTATCTAGCATTTTCAAGATTTCTTAGATGCATCTTTTATCTAATTTCTTCAGGGTTAATTAGATTTCTTTTATCTAAAATTTTGAAAAGTTTTTATATTTCTTTTATCTAATACCATCAAGATTTCGTAGTAGCGTCTTTTATCTAGCATTTCCAAGATTTCTTAGATGCATCTTTTATCTAATTTCTTTAGAGTTTCTTAGATTTCTTTTATCTAAAATTTTGAAAAATTTTAGATTTCTTTTATCTAACACCATCAAGATTTCGTAGTAGCCTCTTTTATCTAGCATTTCCAAAATTTATTAGTATGCAGTTTTATCTAATTTCTTCAGGATTTCTTAGATTTCTTTTATCTAAAATTTTGAAAAGTTTTTAGATTTCTTTTATCTACACACAAGATTTCTTAGTAGCCTCCTTTATCTAGCATTTCCAAGATTTCTTAGATGCATCTTTTATCTAATTTCTTCAGGGTTTCTTAAATTTCTTTTATCTAAAATTTTGAAAATTTTTAGATTTATTTTATCTAACAACATAGATTTCGTAGTAGCCTCTTTTATCTAGCACTTCCAAGATTTTTTAGATGCATATTTTATCTAATTTCTTCAGGGTTTCTTAGATTTCTTTTATCGAAAAATTTTGAAAAATTTTTAGATTTATTTTATCTAATACCATCAAAATTTCGTAGTAGCGTCTTTTATCTAGCATTTTCAAGATTTCTTAGATGCATCTTTTATCTAATTTCTTCAGGGTTAATTAGATTTCTTTTATCTAAAATTTTGAAAAGTTTTTATATTTCTTTTATCTAATACCATCAAGATTTCTTAGTAGCCTCTTTTATCTAGCATTTCCAAGATTTTTTGTCTACATCTTTTATCTAATTTCTTCAGAGTTTCTAAGATTTCTTTTATCTAAAATTTTGAAAAATTTTAAATTTCTTTTAAGTAACACCATCAAAATTTCTTAGTAGCCTCTTTTATCTAGCATTTCCAAGATTTTTAGATGCATCTTTGATCTATTTTTTTCAGGGTTTCTTAGACTTCTTTTATCTAAAATTTTGAAAAATTTTTAGATTTTTATTATCTAACACTGTCAAGATTTCTTAGTAGCCTTTTTTATCTAGCATTTCCGAGATTTCTTAGATGCATCTTTTATCTAATTTCTTCAAGTTTTCTTAGATTTCTTTTACTAAAAATTTTGAAAAATTTTTATATTTCTTTTATCTAACACTGTCAAGATTTCTTAGTAGCCTCTTTTGTCTAACATTTCCAAGATTTCTTAGATGCATCTTTTATCTAATTTCTTCAGGGTTTTTTAGATTTCTTTTATCTAAAATTATGAAAAATTTTTTGATATCTTTTATCTAACACCATCAAGATTTCTTAAAAGCCTCTGTAATTTAACATTTCCAAGATTTTTTAGATGCATCTTTTATCTAATTTCTTCAGGGTTTTTTAGATTTTTTTATCTAAAATCTTTAACAATTTTTGGATTTCTTTTATCTAAAATTTAAAAATTTTAGATTTCTTTTATATAAAACCAAGATTTCTGAGTAGCCTCTTTTGTCTAGCATTTCCAAGATTTCTTAGATGCATCTTTTATCTAATTTTTTCAGGGTTTCTTAGATTTCTTTTATCTAAAATTATGAAAAATTTTTAGATATTTTTTATTTAACACGATCAAGATTTCTTAGTAGCCTCTTTTATTTAGCATTTCCAAGATTTCTTAGATGCATCTTTTACCTAACCTTTTGTTTAACATTTTTAAATTAGAACTTCTTAATTTTTTATTTTAAAGCTTTAAAGTCTAAAGATGGAGAGACACAGAGAAAGAGAAAGAAAGAGAGAGAGAGAAGCGTGTGTGAGAGAGGCTTCAATCCTTAGAAATACTACAAACTTCCTATTTACTAAACCAAATCGCTACAAATTTGACATCGACCTTGATTTCCTACGAATATAAACCTCTAACTTTATATTACAATATTGCAAAGCTTCGAAAACACTCTACGCTATCTTATCTACGCTCATAAGCAGCTGTGCTAACCAAATTACATCACTGACGTATCTCCCACTTGATAAGGTCATTATATAACCGAATAAACTTCCATACGTCTAATAGTGCGCATTCATTCCTCCAATTTATTTGCCATTAGTTCGCGAAGTGATTTTATTAACGATGGGTTGCTGTTGCACCTGTGTAATTATAGCGCTGCTAATTCTTTTGGTCTTCATTGTTAAAAAATTCATCGCGTCGCTTCGTAAAGCACCTCCAATACCTCATGTTGACGAAAACTGCTGGTGGGGACCTGGGAATGCTATTCCAAACGACGATGTCTCTGTTAAACCGTTTAAAGTCGACGTTTCAGACAAGGTAAGCTTTTGATTTAATTGTAACTGTTTGTTGAAAGCCAGTGGCGCCCTTTGTACAAAATGGGATTTATACGTATTTCGACGGGTTTAACTGAAAGACTCGAGGGTGTTTGTAGGAAAAATAACGTTTAGAATAAATTTTTTAAGAAAACCATGAGGCTGGCGGCCATTTTTAATTTTTAAGTGCCGCTGGTCGAGATATATTTAAACAAATATTATTCTTTGGTTACGTAAGAGCAATCAAGCTCCGAGTACACAAATCTAAAATAATTTAACGGATTTCCAGATTAAACTGGAAATTCGCGCGACTGGATTTACGTTTTAAACAAATTGCTTTTATAAATATGGAAATGGAAAAGTTCCTTTTCCCTCCCTATGCAATGCTATCAAAAAGTGGGTGGTCTTAATGCGCATGCGAGTAACAGGTTTTACACATCAAACTAGGGGAGGAGCTTAATTCAAACTGGAAATTTCAGGAACTGTATTTATTTGTATAGGTCCGGAAATATAAAAATCCTTTTCTACCTTTTATAGAGCCCTATAGAATTGTTAGTGCTGTGAATATGCAAACGAATCAGTTTTTCAACGGAAACGTTGGCTGAGGCTTTACAGAATAAACTGGAAATCCGAGCAACCATTTTTTCTTCTTTGGTAAACTCAGAAATATAGAATCGTTTTCTTTTTTTAAAGAACCCCATATAATTATTAGTGCTGTAAATACCTGAACCAATCCGTTTTCCACGGGAAATTCGGATGCGGTTTTACAGTTCAAACTGGAAATTGATCCAACAAGATTTATTTTTGTTAACTCGAAATATAAAACTCGTTTTCTATTTTTATAGGACCCTATCGAATTGCTAGTGCTGTAAATACGTAAACGAATCATGTTTTCCACAGGAAATTTGGGTGCGGTTTTACAGTTTAAACTGGAAATTTATGCAACTGGATTTATTTTATAGACCCGGAAATATAGAAATTTCCTTTTTTATTTTTATAGAACTCGTTGAATTATAAACGATGTAAATACCGAAACAAATCATACATTTTCCACGGGAATCTTGGGTGGGGTTTTATAGTTCAAACTGGAAATTTAGGCGACGGGATTAATTTTTATTATCTTGGAAATATAAAGATCCTTTTCTATTTTTATAGAACCCTATCGAATTGTTAGTGCTGTAAATACCTAAACGAATCCAACTTTTTCCACAGGAAATTTGGGCGCGGTTGTACAATTCAAACTGGAAATTTATGCAGCTGGATTTATTTTTATGGACTTGAAGATATAAAATTACTTTTTTATTTTTATTGAACCCTATCGAATCGTTAGTGCTGTTAATGCGTAAACGAATCCAACGTTTTCCACAGGAAATTTGGGTGCGGTTTTACAGTTTAAACTGGAAATTTAAGCAACTGGATTTATTTGTGTGGACTCGGAAATATAAAATTCCTTTTTTGTTTTTATGGAACTTTATCGAATCGTTATTGCTTTTAATACGTGAACAGATCCTACTTTTTCCACAGGAAATTTTGGCGTGGATTTACAGTTCAAACTGGAAATTGAAGCAACTGGATTTATTTTTGTAGACTACGAAATATAAAAATCCTTTTTTATTTTTCTGGAACCCTATCCAATCGTTATTGCTGTTAATACGTAACCAAATTATACGTTTTTCACAGGAAATTCGGGTGCGGTTTTACAGTTTAAACTGGAAATTTAAGCAACTGGATTTATTTCTGTGGACTCTGAAATATAAAAACTCGTTTTTATTTTCATGGAACCATATCGAATCGTTATTGCTGTTAATACGTAAACAAATCATACGTTTCCCACAGGAAATTTGGGTGCGGTTTTACAGTTCAAACTGGAAATTATGCAACTGGATCATTTTTATAAATCAGAAATATAAAAATCGTTGTCTTTCTATACGACCCTATCGAATTGTTTGTGCTGCGAATACATAAACGAATCATACGTTTCCCACAGGAAATTTGGGTTCGGTTTTACAGTTCAACTAGAAATTTAAGCAACTGGATTTATTTTTGTGGACTGGGAAATATAAAAATATTTTTTTGTTTTTATGGAACCCTATCGAATCGTTATTGCTAATAATACGTAAACGAATCCAAAGTTTTCCACAGGAAATTTGAGTGCGGTTTTACAGTTCAAACTGGAAATTCATGCAACTGGATTTATTTTTATAAACTAGGAAATATAAAACACCTTTTTTATTTTTATTGAACCCTATCGAATTGTTGGTGCTGTAAATACAAAAACCAATCCAACGTTTTCCACAAGAAATTCGGGTTTGGTTTTACAGTTCAAACTGGAAATTGAAGCAACTGGATTTATTTTTGTAGACTCCGAAATTTAAAAATCCTTTTTTATTTTTATGGAACCCTATCAAATCGTTATTGCTGTTAATACGTAAACAAATCATACATTTTCCACGGGAAATTCGGGTGCGGTTTTACAGTTCAAACTGGAAATTTAAGCAAGTGGATTTATTTCTGTGGACTCTGAAATATAAAAAATATTTTTTATTTTCATGAAACCCTATCGAATCGTTATTGCTGTTAATACGTAAACGAATCCAACGTTTTCCACACGAAATTTGGGCGCGGTTTTACAGTTCAAACTGGAAATTCGTGCAACTGGATTTATTTTTATAATTTCGAAAATAAAAAAATATTTTTCGATTTTTATAGATCCCTATCGAACTGCTTGTGTTGTAAATACGTAAACGAATCGTACGTTTTCCACTGGAAATTTGGGCGCGGTTTTACAGTTCATACTGGAAATTTAAGCAACTGGAAAAAATCCTTATTTATTTGTTAAAAAATCCTATCGAATCGTTAATGTTATAAATACGTAAACAACTAACAAGTTTTCCACGGAAAAACGAATTAGGGATTTACAGTCTATACTGGAAATTTACGAAACTAGATTTGTTTTTATAAACTCATAAATATAAAACATCTATCTCTTTCAAATTGAAGGCGCTGTTAGTACTCAAACGAGTAATCGCTTTTACACTCAAAAGCAGGGTTAAGTTCAAACTGGAAATTCGAGCAACTTAATATATTTTTAAAAGTCCTTTTCAGTTTTAAAAGAATCTGATCATGTAGGTGCAGTTAACACGTAAACGAATAACAGGTTTTCCACAGGAAAGTAGGACGATGATTTACAGTTCAGACAGGAAATTCCAGCAACTCAAAGTATAAAAGTTCTTTTTTATTTTTAAAGAATGCTATCAAATTGCAGGTGTTGTAATACGTAAACGAGTAATAGATTTTTCACAGGAAAGTACGGTTGGAATTTACAGTTCAAACTGGAAATTTGAGCAGCTGGACTAGTTTTTATAAACTCAGAAATACCAAAAATCCTCTTCTACATTTATGGAATTTTATGGAATTGTACGTGCTTTTAATACACAAAGGAGTAGCAATGTTTGTATGCAAAAATGGGGTGGGAATTTACAGTTCAAACTGGAAATTTAATCAACTTAATTAATTTTTATAAGCTCGGAAATATAGAAAATCCTTATTTATACTTTAAGAATCCTATCGATTTGTTAGTGTTATAAATACAATACGAATAACAAATTTTCCAAAGGAAAGTGGGGATGGTGATTTATAATCTAGACTGGAAATTTAAGCAACTTGATTTATTTTTATGAGCTCGGAAATATAAAGTATCTTTTTCTATTTTTAAAGAATCTTATAGAATTGTAGACGCTTTTAATGTGCAAGCGACTAACAGCTTACGCAAACGTAAGTAGGGGTGGGGTTTACAGTTCAAACTGGAAATTTAAGGCCCTGAATTTGTTTTTATAAGTTCGGAAATATTAAAAGTTCTTTTCTATTTTTAAAAAATCCTGCAGAATCGTTAGTGTCAAACATACGTAAACGAGTAACAGGTTTCTCTTAGAAAAGGGATGCGGATTTACAGTCTAAACTGGAAATTTAAACAATTGAATTTATTTCTATAAAATCAAAAATAAAAAAAAATTGTTTACGAGTATATTAAGAGAAACTATTCGAATTGTAGGTGCTGTCAATACGTACAGGAGTGACAGGTTGTTCACACGAAAGTAGGGTGTAGATTTCCAGTGCAAACTGGAAATTTAGGCAACTCGATTTATTTTTATAAGCTAGAAAATGTAAAGCCCCTTTCTATTTTTAGTGACTCATCGAATTGTAGCTGCTTTTAATACGTAAACGACTAACAGCTTCCACAAACGAAAGGGGATAGGGGTGGGGGTATACAGTTCCATCTGGAAATTCAAGAAACTGGGTTGTTTTCATAAGCTCGAAAATATAAAAAGTCCTCATCTATTTTTTAAAAACCTTATCGAATTGTTGCTGTTATAAATCCGTATAGGAGTAAGGTTTTTCAAAGGAAAGTGAGAATGGGGATTTACGATCTAGACTGGAAATTTAAGCAACTGGATTTATTTTTATAAAGTCAGAAATGCAAGTAATCGTTTTTTATATTATAAGAATCCTATCAAATGATAGGAGTTGTCAATACGTACAGAGGTGACAGGTTTACAATCGACAAGTAGGGTGTAGATTTCCAGTTCAACCTGGAAATTTTGGCAACTCGATTTATTTTTATAAGCTAGAAAATGTAAAGCCCTTTCTATTTTAGTGACTCATCGAATTGTAGCTGCTTTTAATACGTAAACGACTAACAGCTTCCACAAACGAAAGGGGATAGGGTGGGGGTATACAGTTCCAATCTGGAAATTCAGAAACTGGGTTATTTTCATAAGCTCGAAAATATAAAAGTCCTCAACTATTTTCTAAAAACCTTATCGAATTGTTGCTGTTATAAATCCGTATAGGAGTAAGGTTTTCCAAAGGAAAGTGAGGATGGAGATTTGCGATCTGGACTGGAAATTTAAGCAACTGCATTTATTTTTATAAAGTCAGAAGTACAAGTAATCGTTTTTTAATTTAAAGAATCCTATCAAATGGTAGGAGCCGTCAATAAGTACAGGAGTGACAGGTTTTTCACAGGAAAGTAGGGTGTAGATTTCCAGTTCAAACTGGAAATTTAGGCAACTCCATTTTTATAAGCTAGAAAATATAAAGTCCATTTTTATTTTTATTGAATCTTATCGAATTGTAGGTGCTTTTAATACGCAAACGAATAACAGCTTACACAAACGAAAGGGGACGGGGCGGGGTTTACAGTTCAAACTGGAAATTCAAGAAACTGGATTTATTTTCATGAGCTCGAAAATATAAAAAGTCCTCATCTATTTTTAAAAACCCTATCGAATTGTTAGTGCTGTAAATACCTAAACGAATCCTATGTTTTCCACAGGAAATTTGGGTGCGGTATAGGAGTAAGGTTTTCCAAAGGAAGGTGAGAGATTTACGACCTAGACTGGAAATTTAAGCAACTGAATTTATTTTTATAAAGTCAGAAATACAAGTAATCGTTTTTTAATTTAAAGAATCCTATCAAATGGTAGAATATGTTAATGCATACAGGATGGGCAGGTTTTCCACTGGAAAGTGGGGAGGTGGAAATGTACAGTCCAAACTGGAAATTTAGGTAACTGAATTTATTTCTAGAGTCTCAGAAATATAGAGTCGTTTTCTATTTTTACGGTTTTACAAAATCGTAGGTAACCAGATGAGTAATAAGTTTTCACGGGAAAGTGGGTGGGGGGATTTACAGTCTAAACTGGAAATTTTTATAAAGGCATATTACTTTTCACACCATCTATAATACTTTTATTAAGATGCATATTACTTCTATTATAATTTATATTACTTTATTACAATTTACACTAGCCATCGTACCATCCAAATTGCTTTTCATTACTCCTCGTATCATTTAGGGCACTTTTATTACGATCGGCGTCACTTGGTATTATGTAGCACTTCTACCGCCAACCACCTTTCATGGCACTCTTATTAAAATTCATATTACTCATTTTATAAATTATATTACCTCATTACCATCCACACTACCCCTCTTGCCATCTGAATTACCTGTATTACCATTCACGTTGCTCCTCTTACCAATGGGAATACTTTAATTACAATAGGTGGCACTCCACTTGGCATCTGTAGGACTTGTAGCGTCAGCAACCATCGGTAATACTTTTATTAAAATTCTTAGTACCCATTTTACAAATTGTATTACCTCATTACCATCCACACTACCCCTCTTACCATCTGAATTACCTCTATTGCCGTTCATGGTACTCCTCTTACCAATGGGAATACTTTTATTGGAATCGGTGGCGCTCCACTTTCCATCTGTAGAACTTGTAGCGTTAACAACCATCGGTAATACTTTTATTGAAATTTATATTACCTATTTTACAAATTATATTACCTCATTACCATCCACACACCCCTCTTACCATCTGAATTACCTCTATTACCATTTAGGGCACTTTTATTTCAAATCGGCAGCTACCTTCCATGGTACTCTTATTAAAATTCATATTATGCATTTTTTAAATTATATTACCTTATTACCATCCACACTACCCTTCTTACCATCTAAATTAGCTCTATTACTATTCACGTTATTCCTCTTACCAATGGGAATACTTTAATTACAATCGGTGGCACTCCACTTGGCATCTGTAAAACTTGTAGCGTCAACAACCATCGGTAATACTTGTAATAAAATTTATATTACCCATTTTACAAATTATATTACCTTATTACCATCCACACACCCCTCTTACCATCTGAATTACCTCTATTATCATTTAGGGCACTTTTATTTCAAATCAGCAGCCACCTTCCATGGTACTCTTATTAAAATACATATTATGCATTTTTTAAATTATATTACCTTATTACCGGCCACACTACCTCTCTTACCATCTGAATTACCTCTATTACCATTCACGTTATCCTCTTACCAATGGGAATACTTTTGTTACAATCGGTTGCACTCCACTTGGCAACTGTAGAACTTGTAGCGAGCAACCATCGGTAATACTTTTATTAAAATTCATTGTAATCCTCTTTCAATTTTATTCCGTTATTACCATCCACACACCACTCTTACCATCTGAATTACCTCTATTACATTTAGGGCACTTTTATTTCAAATCGACAGCTACCTTCCATGGTACTCTTATTAAAATTCATATTATGCATTTTTTAAATTATATTACCTTATTACCATCCACACTACCCCTCTTACCATCTGAATTACCTCTATTACCATTCACGTTATTCCTCTTACCAATGGGAATATTTTTATTGCAATCGGTGACACTCCACTTGGCATCTGTAAAACTTGTAGCGTCAAGAACCATCGGTAATACTTGTAATAAAATTTATATTACCCATTTTACAATTATATTACCTCATTACCATCCACACACCCTCTTACCATTAATTACCTCTATTACCATTTAGGGCACTTTTATTTCAAATCGGCGCACCTTCCATGGTCTCTTATTAAAATTCATATTATGCATTTTTAAATTATATTACCTTATTACCATCCACATACCCTTCTTACCATCTGAATTACCTCTATTACATTCACGTTATTCCTCTTACCAATGGGAATACTTTAATTACAATCGGTGGACTCCACTTGGCATCTGTAAAACTTGTAGCGTCAAGAACCATCGGTAATACTTGTAATAAAATTTATATTACCCATTTTACGAATTATATTACCTCATTACCATCCACACACCCCTCTTACCATCTGAATTACCTCTATTATCATTTAGGGCACTTTTATTTCAAATCAGCAGCCACCTTCCATGGTACTCTTATTAAAATACATATTATGCATTTTTTAAATTATATTACCTTATTACCGGCCACACTACCTCTCTTACCATCTGAATTACCTCTATTACCATTCACGTTATTCCTCTTACCAATGGGAATATTTTTATTACAATCGGTGCACTCCACTTGGCATCTGTAAAACTTGTAGCGTCACAACCATCGGTAATACTTGTAATAAAATTTATATTACCCATTTTACAAATTATATTACCTCATTACCATCCACACACCCCTCTTACCATCTGAATTACCTCTATTACCATTTAGGGCACTTTTATTTCAAATCGGCAGCCACCTTCCATGATACTCTTATTAAAATTCATATTATGCATTTTTTAAATTGTATTACCTTATTACCACCCACACTACCCCTCTTACCATCTGAATTACCTCTATTACCATTCACGTTATTCCCCTTACCAATGGGAATATTTTAATTACAATCGGTGGCACTCCACTTGGCATCTGTAGAACTTGTTGCGTCAACAACCATCGGTAATACTTTTATTAAAATTTATATTACCCATTTTACAAATTATATTACCTCATTACCATCCACACATCCCTCTTACCATATAAATTACCTCTATTACCATTTAGGGCACTTTTATTTCAATTCGTCGGCCATCTTTCATGGTTCTCTTATTAAAATTCATATTATGCATTTTTTAAATTATATTATCTTACTACCATCCACATTACCCCTCTTACCATCTGAATTACCTCTATTACCATTCACGTTACTCCTCTTACCACTAGGAATACTTTATTACAATCGGTGGAACTCTACTTGGCATCTGTAGAACTTGTAGCGTCAGCAACTATCGGTAATATTTTTATTAAAATTCATATTACCCATTTTATAAATTATATTACCTCATTACCATCCACCCACCTCTTTTACCATCTGAATTACCTTTATTACCATTTAGGGCACTTTTATTTCAAATCGGCAGCCACCTTCCATGGTACTCTTATTAAAATTCATATTACTCATTTTATAAATTATATTACCTCATTACCATTCACACTACCCCTCTTGCCATTTGAATTACCTCTATTACCATTCACGTTGCTCCTCTTATCAATGGGAATACTTTAATTACAATAGGTGGCACTCCACTTGGCTTCTGTAGAACTTGTAGCGTCAGCAACCATCGGTAATACTTTTATTAAAATTCTTATTACCCATTTTACAAATTATATTACCTTATTACCATCCACACTACCCTTCTTACCATCTGAATTACCTCTATTACTATTCACGTTATTCCTCTTACCAATGGGAATACTTTAATTACAATCGGTGGCACTCCACTTGGCATCTGTAAAACTTGTAGCGTCAAGAACCATCGGTAATACTTGTAATAAAATTTATATTATCCATTTTACAAATTATATTACCTCATTACCATCCACACATCCCTCTTACCACCTGAATTACCTCTATTGCCATTTAGGGCATTTTTATTTCAATTCGTCGGCCATTTTCCATGGTACTCTTATTAAAAATCATATTATGCATTTTTTAAATTATATTACCTTATTACCATCCACACTACCCTTCTTACCATCTGAATTACCTCTATTACCATTCACGTTATTCCCCTTACCAATGGGAATACTTTAATTACAATCGGTGGCACTCCACTTGGCATCTGTAGAACTTGTTGCGTCAACAACCATCGGTAGTACTTTTATTAAAATTCATATTACCTATTTTACAAATTATATTACCTCATTACCATCCACACACCCCTTTTACCATCTGAATTATCTCTATTACCATTTAGGGCACTTTTATCTCAAATCGGCGGCCACCTTCCAGGGTACTCTTATTAAAATTCATATTATGCATTTTTTAAATTTTATTACCTTATTACCATCTGCACTACCCTTCTTACCATCTGAATTACCTCTATTACCATTCACGTTACTCCTCTTACCACTAGGAATATTTTATTACAATCGGGGGAACTCCACTTGGCATCTATAGAACTTGCAGTGTCAGCAACCATCGTAATACTTTTATTAAAATTCATATTACTCCTCTTACAATTTTTATTCCGTTATTATCGTTTACACTACTCCTCTTACCATCTATATTACCATTTGCATTACTCCTCTTACCATTGAAAACACCTTTATTACAAAAGGTGGCACTTGCCTTTGTATCCATAGAAGTTGTAGCGCCAACCACTATCTATAAGACTTTTATTAAAATTCCTATTACTCCTCTTACAATTTTTATTCCGTTATTACCATTTACACTACTTCTCTTACCATCTTTATTACCATCCGCATTACTCCTCTTACAGTTCAAACCACATCCATTACCATCGACGTCATTTCGCTGGTATCTGTAGCCGTTTCAACGCCAATTGCCGTCCGTTATACCTTCATAAAATTGATATTATTTTATTACAATACGCACTACTCCTCTTACCATCTCTATTACCATTTGCATTACTCCTCTTACCATTGAAAACACCTTTATTACAAACGGTGGCACTTGCCTTGGTATTCATAGAACTTGTAGCGCCAACCACTATCCGTAAGACGTTTATTGAAAATCATATTACTTCTCTTACAATTTTTATTCCGTTATTACCATTTACACTATTCCTCTTACCACTTTTATTACCATTCGCATTACTCCTCTTACAATTCAAACTATTTCTATTACCATCGACGGCATTTCGCCTTGTAGCTGTAGCCGTATCAACGCCAATTGCCGTCCGTTAAACCTTTATAACATTGATATTATATCATTACAATACGCACTACTCCTCTTACCATCTCTATTACCATTTGCATTACTCCTCTTACCATTGAAAACACCTTTATTACAAACGGTGGCACTTGCCTTGGTATCCATAGAACTTGTAGCGCCAACCACTATCCATAAGACTTTTATAAAAATTCATACTACTCCTCTCACAATTTTTATTTCGTTATTACCATTCACTCTACCCTCCTTACCATCTTTATTACCATTCGCAGTACTCCTCTTACCATTCAAACAACTTTTATTACCATCGACGTCATTTCGCCTAGTACCTGTAGCCGTTTCAACGCCAATTGCCGCCCGTAATACCTCTATAAAATTTATATTATTTTATCACAATACGCACTACTCTTCTTACGATCTCAATTACCTCTATTACCATTCGCATTACTCCTCTTACCATTGGGAACACCTTTAGTACAAACGGTGGCACTCGCCTTGGTATCCATAGAACTTGTAGCTCCAACCACAATCCGTAACACTTTTATTAAAATTCATATTACTCTTCTTACAATTTTTATTAAGTTATTGCCATTCACACTACTCGTCTTACCATCTTTATTACCATTCGCATTACTCCTCTTACAATTCAAACCACATCCATTACCATCGACGTCATTTCCCCTTGTACCTGTAGCTGTTTCAACGCTTTTGTCGTTCGTAATACCTTTAAAAAATTTATATTATTTTATTACCCTACGCACTCCTCCTCTTACCATCTCGATTCCCTCTATTACCATTCGCATTACTCCTCTTACCATTGGGAACACCTTTATTACAATCGGTGGCACTCGCCTTGGCATCCGTAGAACCTGTAGCGCCAGCCACCATCCGTAAAACTTTTATTAAAATTCATATTACTCCTTTTACAATGTTTATTCCGTTATTACCATTCACACTACCCTTCTTACCATCCGTATTATATTTATCACCATTCACATTACTCCTCTTGAAATTTGGGTCATATCTATTACCATCGACGTCACTTCGCCTGTAATTTCTTCCTTCTCTTACCAATCACATCAATTTATTACCATTCACTTTATTCCTCTTACCTTGTGTATGGCTTTTATTACCACAAATTATTTTCTTACAGTTCGTATTGCTTTTCTATCACTCATATCATTTCTCTTACAATTCGTTTTATCATATCACTCCTCTTACCATGCATGTTACGCTTATTACCATTCACATTACACCTCTTACCAATATCGTGTGTATTAATCTTCTTACCATTCGCATATCTCTTATTGTGATTGATATTGCTCCTTTTGCCGCTTATATTACTTCCTTTACCAATTGTATAAAACCTCTTACCATTTATATTACTTATTACCATTCATCTTATGCCTCTTACCATGCGTATGTCTGTTATTACCATTTATTACCGTGTCTACCATTTATTACAATTCGTATTATTTTTAAATCCATCCATATCACTTCTCTTACCATCCACGTTACGTTTAGTATCATTTATATTACTCCTCGTACCAATGTCGTCTGTATTACTCCTCTTACCATTCACATAACTACTCCTACCATTTATATTACCTTTATTACCAATTATATAACTCCTCCTAATATTCATACTACTTCCTTACCATTCATTTTATTTCTCTTACCATGAGTATAACTTTGATTACCATGTATTACTTTTCTTACCATTCGTGTAGCTTCTATTACACAATAAAATAAATTAAATTAAAATAAAAACAATAAAATAAAGCGTTACTTTTGCTTCCAGGATTTGGAGGACCTCAAAACACGTCTAGCAAACGCCCGACCATTCTCGCCACCTCTAGAAAACATTCAACACGAATATGGAATCAACACCAACCTCCTCACCGAGATCAAAGACTACTGGCAAAACAAATACAACTGGCGCGAACGCGAAACATACATCAACAAATTCCCCCAATTCACAACCAAAATTCAGGGTTTGAACATACACTTCCTCCACGTAAAACCAACAGAAACCAACGGCCAAAAAGTCGTTCCTCTATTGCTTCTCCACGGTTGGCCAGGCTCTGCTCTGGAATTCTACGAGGTCATACCAAAGTTGACCAAGCCAAATCCAGGCCGTAATTTTGTCTTTGAAGTTGTGGTTCCAAATATACCAGGTTTTACGTTTTCGGAAGGAGCAGTTCGTCCTGGAATGAACCCGACTGCCGTCGCGGCGATTTTCAAACAGTTGATGGAGCGGCTCAAGTTTGATAAGTGGTACGTTCAGGGAGGTGACTGGGGGTCTGATATTGGTACACAAATGGCAGTTCTTTATCCGAGCAAGGTTCTAGGGCTGCATGTTAATATTTCGTTTGCTCAAACTCCTATAATAATGTTCAAGCGGTTTTTGGGCAAGTTTTGGCCGAGCTTGGTCGTTGGTGAGAAGCATCGGAGTAAGCTGTATCCTCTTGGTAACTATTTTATGTACTTGATGAGGGAGACTGGATACTTCCATCTGCATGCTACTCGACCGGATTCTGTAGGTAAGTAATTCTTTGGGTAAAAGCTTTTCCAATTACTAAATTGGGCGGGGTTTCGGTGACCGGTAGAAGACACCCAGGTAACGTAGATAAGTTTGGGGCCAGGGTTTTCAGAGGTCCTGTTACAGCTACCACCTTCGCTTTCATTTCCTTCAATGATTGCCAACGGTGCAAACGCATCTTTCATCAATCCAGGCGACCATTTTTCCTCTCTCATTGGATGTTTCAATTTGGTGGGAATAAGGTCATCTTCCCAGCTTTCCAAGCGACTGCACAAACAGCACCCTCTGCTAGATCCTTTTTTCTCTCTTTCTTCCATGCTTTTATCATTTTTCAACAACTGATTTGAAGATTGGATGTTTCAATTTGGTGGATCATGGCCACCTTTCCAGCTTCTCAAGCGACTGCACAAACTTCACCCTCTGCTAGATGCATTTTTCTCTCTTTTTACCATGCCCTATTGTTTTTCAGCAACTGATTTGAAGATTGGATGTTTCAATTTGGTGGGATCATGGCCACCTTCCTAGGAAGCGACTACACTAACTTCACCCTCTGCTAGATCCATTTTCTCTCTGTCTACCACGCTCTTATCATCTTTCTACAACTGATTTGAAGATTGCATACAACCATTCACCGATTATTTGAACTGGTCGGAATTTTTGCAATCGCTCTGTGTTTCTCGAATTTAAAAGTGTTCAGTTGATCTGGGCCGGTGTAGAAGTTCTTCTTCTAACAGACATTGTTTTGCGTAGTTTCCGCCAAAGTGTCTGTCATTACAAAACCAATCGCTTCGATTTATTTTCCAAAACACGCCTGGTCTAACACCATACTACTTTTTCTTTTGATCATCATTGTAATTTTCTTCTATTTAGCATTTTTAAAAATTTTTAGAAGCATTTTCTCTTATCTAAAACCTTTAGGATTTCTTAAATTTCTTTAATCTAACATCTTCAGAATCTCTTAGAAAGAATATTAGCTAACATCTTCAAGATTTCTTAAAAGCATCTTCTTTACTCTAACATCTCCAAGATTTATTAGACCTCTTATCTTAAATCTTCAAGATTTCTTAGATTTCTTTTATCTAATATCTTTAAAATGCGTAGATTTGTCATATCTAACACCTTCAAGATTCCCTAGAAAAATTTCTAGATAGACTCTTCACGATTATCTTCTTTTATCCAACATCTTTAAGATTACTTAGATGCATTTTCTCTTATCTAATCTCTTCAAAATTTCTCAAATCTTTTAAATTTTCAAGATTTTTTAGATGTCGTATATCTAAAATCTTTAAGATTACTTAGATTTCTTTTATCTGAAATTTTCAAGATTTCTTAGAATCATTTTTACTTTGCATTTTTAAGATTCCTTATATCTCTTTTATCTAAAATTTTTAAAATTTCTTAGATTTTTTTATCTAACATCTTTAAAATTGCGTAGATTTGTCTTATCTAACACCTTCAAGATTCCCTAGAAAAATTTCTAGATAGACTCTTCACGATCATCTTCTTTTATTTAACATCTTTAAGATTCCTTAGATGCATTTTCTCTTATCTGACCTCTTCAAAAATTTTCAGATCTCTCTTATCTTAAATTTTCAAGATTTTTTAGATGTCTTATATCTAATATCTTTAAGATTACTTAGATTTCTTTTATCTGAAACTTTCAAGATTTCTTAGAAACATTTTTACTTTGCATTTTTAAGATTCCTTATATCTCTTTTATCTAAAATTTTTAACATTTCTTAGATTTCTTTTATCTAACATTTTAAAAAATGTGCAGATTTGTCTTATCTAACACCTTCAAGATTCCCTAGAAAAATTTCTAGATCGACTCTTCACGATCATCTTCTTTTATCTAACATTTTTAAGATTTCTTAGATGCATTCTCTTTTATCTAATCTCTTCAAAATTTCTTAGATCTCTTTTATCTTAAATTTTCAAGATCTTTTAGATGTCTTATATCTAAAATCTTTAAGATTACTTAGATTTCTTTTATCTGAAATTTTCAAGATTTCTTAGAAACATTTTTACTTGGCATTTTTAAGATTCCTTATATCTCTCTTATCTAAAATTTTTAAGATTTCTTAGATTTTTTTATCTAACATTTTTAAAATTGCGTAGATTTGTCTTATCGAACTCCTTCAAGGTTTCCTAGAAATATTTCTAGATATACTCTTCACGATCATATTCTTTTATCTAACATCTTTAAGAGTTCTTAATGCATTTTTTTTTATCTAATCTCTTCAAAATTTCTCAGATCTTTCTTATCTTAAATTTTCAAGATTTTTTAGATGTCACATCTAATATCTTTAAGATTACTTAGATTTCTTTTATCTGAAATTTTTAAGATTTCTTAGATGCATCTTTTATCAAACATTTTCAATGTTTTGTAGATTGCTTTTATCTTATATGTTTAAAAAATTTTAGAGTTCTTTTTATCTAATATGTTTAACATTTTTTAGATTTTTTTGTCTAACGTCCTCAAGATTTCTTAGAGGCCTCTTTTATCTAGTATCTTCAAGATTTTTTAGAAGCATCTTTTATCTAACTTCCTTGACGTTCCTTAGATTTGTTTTATCTAACATCTTTAAGATTTCTTAGATTTTTTGTCTAACATTTTAAGGATTTCTGAGATGCATCCTTCATCAAACATGTTTATTGTTTTATAAATTTCTTTTATCTAATATGTTTAACATTTTTTAGATTTCTTTTATCTAACATTCTCAAGATTTCTTAGATTTTTTGTCCAATATTTTTAAAATTTCTTAGATGCATCTTTCATCAAACATTTTCAATATCTCATAAATTTCTTTTATCTAATATGTTTAGGATTTTTTAGATTTCTTTTATCTGACATCCTCGAAATTTTTTAGAGGTTTCTTTTATTTAGTATTTCCAAGATTTCTGAGAAGCATCTTTTATCTAACTTTTTCGATGTACCTTAGATTTGTTTTATCTAACACCTTTAAGGCCTTTTAGATATCTTTTGTCTAACATTCTCACGATTTCTTAGAACACTCTTTTATCTAGCATCTTCAAAGGATCTTAGAGTTCCTTTATCTAACGTCTTTAAGATTTTTTTAATGTTACACATTCAAGATTTCTTAGAAGCCTCGTTTATCCAACATTTCTAAAATTTCTTTGAAGCATTTTTATATGTAACATCTTCAAGGTTTGTTTAGCTTTCTTTTAGCTATAATGCCTAAGATTTCTTAGAAATCCATTCTATATTGCATTTCAGAAGCCTCTTTTATCTAACATCTTGTTTTTATATTTGTTTTATCTAACATGCTCAAGATTTCTTAGAAGCCTATTCTATGTAGCATCTTCGAAATTTCTTTGAAGTATCCTTTATGTAACATCTTCAAGGTTTCTTAGATTTCTTTTATCTAACGTTTTTAAGATTTTATAGATTACTTTTAGCTAACATTCTCAAGATTTCTTAGAAATCTCTTTTATTTAGCCACTTCATATTTTCTGAGATTACTTTTATCTATCGTTTTTAAGATTTTTTAGATTTCTTTTATCTAACATCATCAAGATTTCTTAGAAGCCTCTTTTATCTAGCAACTCCAAGTATTCTTAGAAGCATCTTTTATCTAATATCTTTAAGGTTTCTTAGATTTCTTTTATCTAATATCTTTAAGATCTTTAAATTTCTTTTATCTAACGCTTTAAGGATTTTTAGAAGCCTCTTTGATCTAGCATATCCAAGATATCTTGAAGCATCTTTTATCTAATATCTTCAAGGTTTCTTAGATTTCTTTTATCTAACATCTTTAAGATTTTAAATTTTCTTTTATCTAACGCCTTAAGGATTTTTTAAAAGCCTCATTTATCTAACATATTCAAAATATCTCAAAGCATCTTTATCTTATATTTTCAAGGTTTCTTAGATTTCTTTTATCTAACATCTTTAAGTTTTTAGATTTCTTTTATCTAGCGCCTTAAGGGTTTTTTAGAAGCCTCTTTTATCTAAAAAATCCAAGATATCTCAAAGCATCTTTTATCTAATATCTTCAAGGTTTCTTAAATTTCTTTTATCTAACGTTTTAAGGATTTTTAGAAGCCTCTTTGATCTAGCATATCCAAGATATCTTGAAGCATCTTTTATCTAATATCTTCAAGGTTTCTTAGGTTACTTTTATCTAACATCTTTAAGATTTTAAAGTTTCTTTTATCTAACGCCTCAAGGATTTTTTAGAAGCCTCTTTTATCTAGCATATTCAAGATATCTCAAAGCATCTTTATCTTATATTTTCAAGGTTTCTTAGATATTTTTTATCTAACATCTTTAAGTTTTTAGATTTCTTTTATCTAGCGCGTTAAGGATTTTTTAGAAGCCTGTTTTATCTAAAAAATCCAAGATATCTCAAAGCATCTTTTATCTAATATCTTTAAGGTTTCTTAGATTTCTTTTATCTAATATCTTTAAGATTTTTAAATTTTTTTTATCTAACGCTTTAAAGATTTTTTAGAAGCCTCTTTGATCTAGCATATCCAAGATATCTTGAAGCATCTTTTATCTAATATCTTCAAGGTTTCTTAGGTTACTTTTATCTAATGTCTTTAAGATTTTAAAATGTTTTTTATCTAACGCTTTAAGGATTTTTTAGAAGCCTCTTTGATCTAGCATATCCAAGATATCTTGAAGCATCTTTTATCTAATATCTTCAAGGTTTCTTAGGTTTCTTTTATCTAACATCTTTAAGATTTTAAAGTTTCTTTTATCTAACGCCTTAAGGATTTTTTAGAAGCCTCTTTTATCTAGCATATTCAAGATATCTCAAAGCATCTTTATCTTATATTTTCAAGGTTTCTTAGATTTTTTTATCTAACATCTTAAAGTTTTTAGATTTCTTTTATCTAGCGCCTTAAGGATTTTTTAGAAGCCTCTTTTATCTAAAAAATCCAAGATATCTCAAAGCATCTTTTATCTAATATCTTTAAGGTTTTTTAGGTTTCTTTTATCTAACATCTTTAAGATTTCTTAGAAGCATCTTTTATCTAATATCTTCAAGATTTCTTAGATTTCTTTTATCTATCATTTTTAAGATTTTTTAGATTTTATTTAACTAACATCTTCTAGATTTCCTAGAAGTCTCTTTTATCTAGCAACTCAAAGATTTCTTAGAAACATTTTTTTTTTAATATCTTCAAGGTTTCTTAGATTTCTTTTATGAAACATCTTTAAGATTTCTTAAAAGCATCTTTTATCTAATATCTTTAAAGTTTCTTAGATTTCTTTTATCTAACAGCTTTAAGTTTTTTTAGATTTCTTTTTACTAACATCCTCAAGATTTCTTAGAAGTCTCTTTTATCTAGCAACTCCTAGATTTCTTAGAATCATTTTTTATGTAATATCTTCAAGGTTTCTTAGGTTTCTTTTATCTAACATCTTTAGAAATTTTTAGATTTCTTTTATCTAACGCCTTAAGGATTTTTTAGAAGTTTTTTTTATTTAACATCTAAGATATCTCGAAGCATTTTTATCTAATATCTTCAAGGTTTCTTAGATTTCTTTTGTGTAACATCTTTAAGATTTCTTAGAAGCATCTTTTATCTAATATCTTCAAGGTTTCTTAGATTTCTTTTATCTAACATTCTTAAGGTTTTTTTAGATTTCTTTTATCTAACGCTTTAAGAATTTTTTAGAAGCCTTTTTTTTTAGCATATTCAAGATACCTCGAAGCATCTTTTATCTAATATCTTCAATATTTCTTAGGTTTCTTTTATCTAACATCTTTAAGATTTTAAAATTTCTTTTATCTAACGCTTTAAAGATTTTTTAGAAGCCTCTTTGATCTAGCATATCCAAGATATCTTGAAGCATCTTTTATCTAATATCTTTAAGGTTTCTTAGATTTCTTTTATCTAACATCTTTAAGTTTTTAGAGTTCTTTTATCTAGCGCCTTAAGGATTCTTTAGAAGCCTTTTTTATCTAAAAAAAACAAGATATCTCAAAGCATCTTTTATCTAATATCTTCAAGGTTTCTTAGATTTCTTTTATCTAACATCTTTAAGATTTTAAAATTTCTTTTATCTAACGCCTTAAGGATTTTTTAGAAACCTCTTTTATCTAAAAAATCCAAGATAACTCAAAGCATCTTTTATCTAATATCTTTAAGGTTTTTTAGGTTTCTGTTATCTAACATCTTTAAGATTTCTTAGAAGCATCTTTTATCTATCATTTTTAAGATTTTTTAGATTTTATTTAACTAACATCTTCTAGAAGTCTCTTTTATCTAGCAACTCAAAGATTTCTTAGAAACATTTTTTATCTAATATCTTCAACGTTTTTTAGATTTCTTTTATGAAACATCTTTACGATTTCTTAAAAGCATCTTTTATCTAATATCTTTAAAGTTTCTTAGATTTCTTTTATCTAACAGCTTTAAGTTTTTTTAGATTTCTTTTTACTAACATCCTCAAGATTTCTTAGAAGTCTCTTTTATCTAGCAACTCCTAGATTTCTTAGAAGCATTTTTTATGTAATATCTTCAAGGTTTCTTAGGTTTCTTTTATCTAACATCTTTAGAAATTTTTAGATTTCTTTTATCTAACGCCTTAAGGATTTTTTAGAAGTTTTTTTTATTTAACATCTAAGATATCTCGAAGCATTTTTATCTAATATCTTCAAGGTTTCTTAGATTTCTTTTGTGTAACATCTTTAAGATTTCTTAGAAGCATCTTTTATCTAATATCTTCAAGGTTTCTTAGATTTCTTTTATCTAACATTCTTAAGGTTTTTTTAGATTTCTTTTATCTAACGCTTTAAGAATTTTTTAGAAGCCTTTTTTTTTAGCATATTCAAGATACCTCGAAGCATCTTTTATCTAATATCTTCAATATTTCTTAGGTTTCTTTTATCTAACATCTTTAAGATTTTAAAATTTCTTTTATCTAACGCTTTAAAGATTTTTTAGAAGCCTCTTTGATCTAGCATATCCAAGATATCTTGAAGCATCTTTTATCTAATATCTTTAAGGTTTCTTAGATTTCTTTTATCTAACATCTTTAAGATTTTAAAATTTCTTTTATCTAACGCCTTAAGGATTTTTTAGAAACCTCTTTTATCTAAAAAATCCAAGATAACTCAAAGCATCTTTTATCTAATATCTTTAAGGTTTTTTAGGTTTCTGTTATCTAACATCTTTAAGATTTCTTAGAAGCATCTTTTATCTATCATTTTTAAGATTTTTTAGATTTTATTTAACTAACATCTTCTAGAAGTCTCTTTTATCTAGCAACTCAAAGATTTCTTAGAAACATTTTTTATCTAATATCTTCAACGTTTTTTAGATTTCTTTTATGAAACATCTTTAAGATTTCTTAGAAGCATCTTTTATCTAATATCTTCAAGGTTTCTTAGATTTCTTTTATCTAACAGCTTTAAGTTTTTTTAGATTTCTTTTTACTAACATCCTCAAGATTTCTTAGAAGTCCCTTTTATCTAGCAACTCCTAGATTTCTTAGAAGCATTTTTTATGTAATATCTTCAAGGTTTCTTAGGTATCTTTTATCTAACATCTTTAGAAATTTTTAGATTTCTATTATCTAACGCCTTAAGGATTTTTTAGAAGTTTTTTTTATTTAACATCTAAGATATCTCGAAGCATCTTTATCTAATATCTTCAAGGTTTCTTAGATTTCTTTTATGTAACATCTTTAAGATTTCTTAGAAGCATCTTTTATCTAATATCTTCAAGGTTTCTTAGATTTCTTTTATCTATCATTTTTAATATTTTTTAGATTTCTTTTAACTAACATCTTCAAGATTTCCTAAAAGTCTCTTTTATCTAGCAACTCAAAGATTTCTTAGAAACATTTTTTATCTAATATCTTCAAGGTTTCTTAGATTTCTTTTATGTAACATCTTTAATATTTCTTAGAAGCAAATTTATCTAATATCTTCAAGGTTTCTTAGATTTCTTTTATCTAACAGCTTTAAGTTTTTTTATATTTCTTTTAGCTAACATCCTCAAGATTTCTTAGAAGTCTCTTTTATCTAGCAACTCCTAGATTTCTTAGAAGCATTTTTTATGTAATATCTTCAAGGTTTCTTAGATTTCTTTTATCTAACATCTTTAGAAATTTTTAGATTTCTTTTATCTAACGCCTTAAGGATTTTTTAGAAGTTTTTTTTATTTAACATCTAAGATATCTCGAAGCATCTTTATCTAATATCTTCAAGGTTTCTTAGATTTCTTTTATCTAACATTCTTAAGGTTTTTTTAGATTTCTTTTATCTAACGCTTTAAGAATTTTTTAGAAGCCTTTTTTTAGCATATTCAAGATATCTCGAAGCATCTTTTATCTAATATCTTCAATATTTCTTAGGTTTCTTTTATCTAACATCTTTAAGATTTTAAAATTTCTTTTATCTAACGCTTTAAAGATTTTTTAGAAGCCTCTTTGATCTAGCATATCCAAGATATCTTGAAGCATCTTTTATCTAATATCTTTAAGGTTTCTTAGATTTCTTTTATCTAACATCTTTAAGTTTTTAGAGTTCTTTTATCTAGCGCCTTAAGGATTCTTTAGAAGCCTTTTTTATCTAAAAAAAACAAGATATCTCAAAGCATCTTTTATCTAATATCTTCAAGGTTTCTTAGATTTCTTTTATCTAACATCTTTAAGATTTTAAAATTTCTTTTATCTAACGCCTTAAGGATTTTTTAGAAACCTCTTTTATCTAAAAAATCCAAGATAACTCAAAGCATCTTTTATCTAATATCTTTAAGGTTTTTTAGGTTTCTGTTATCTAACATCTTTAAGATTTCTTAGAAGCATCTTTTATCTATCATTTTTAAGATTTTTTAGATTTTATTTAACTAACATCTTCTAGAAGTCTCTTTTATCTAGCAACTCAAAGATTTCTTAGAAACATTTTTTATCTAATATCTACAACGTTTTTTAGATTTCTTTTATGAAACATCTTTAAGATTTCTTAGAAGCATCTTTTATCTAATATCTTCAAGGTTTCTTAGATTTCTTTTATCTAACAGCTTTGAGTTTTTTTAGATTTCTTTTTACTAACATCCTCAAGATTTCTTAGAAGTCCCTTTTATCTAGCAACTCATAGATTTCTTAGAAGCATTTTTTATGTAATATCTTCAAGGTTTCTTAGGTTTCTTTTATCTAACATCTTTAGAAATTTTTAGATTTCTATTATCTAACGCCTTAAGGATTTTTTAGAAGTTTTTCTTATTTAACATCTAAGATATCTCGAAGCATCTTTATCTAATATCTTCAAGGTTTCTTAGATTTCTTTTATGTAACATCTTTAAGATTTCTTAGAGGCATCTTTTATCTAATATCTTCAAGGTTTCTTAGATTTCTTTTATCTATCATTTTTAATATTTTTTAGATTTCTTTTAACTAACATCTTCAAGATTTCCTAAAAGTCTCTTTTATCTAGCAACTCAAAGATTTCTTAGAAACATTTTTTATCTAATATCTTCAAGGTTTCTTAGATTTCTTTTATGTAACATCTTTAATATTTCTTAGAAGCAAATTTATCCAATATCTTCAAGGTTTCTTAGATTTCTTTTATCTAACAGCTTTAAGTTTTTTTATATTTCTTTTAGCTAACATCCTCAAGATTTCTTAGAAGTCTCTTTTATCTAGCAACTCCTAGATTTCTTAGAAGCATTTTTTATGTAATATCTTCAAGGTTTCTTAGGTTTCTTTTATCTAACATCTTTAGAAATTTTTAGATTTCTTTTATCTAACGCCTTAAGGATTTTTTAGAAGTTTTTTTTATTTAACATCTAAGATATCTCGAAGCATCTCTATCTAATATCTTCAAGGTTTCTTAGATTTCTTTTATCTAACATTCTTAAGGTTTTTTTAGATTTCTTTTATCTAACGCTTTAAGAATTTTTTAGAAGCCTTTTTTTTAGCATATTCAAGATATCTCGAAGCATCTTTTATCTAATATCTTCAATATTTCTTTTATCTAGTATTTTTAAGATTTTTTAGATTTCTTTTAGCTAAAATTCTCAAGATTTTTTAGAAAGCTTTTTTATCTAGCAACTCCAAGATTTCTTAGAATCATCTTTTATCTAATATCTTTAAGGTTTCTCAGATTTCTTTTATCTAATATCTTTAAGATTTTTAAATTTCTTTTATCTAACGCTTTAAGGATTTTTTTGACGCCTCTTTGATCTTGCATATCCAAGATATCTTGAAGCATCTTTTATCTAATATCTTTAAGTTTTTTAAATTTCTTTTATTTAACGCTTTAAGGATTTTTTTGACGCCTCTTTGATCTAGCATATCCAAGATATCTTGAAGCATCTTTTATCTAATATCTTCAAGGTTTCTTAGATTTCTTTTATCTAACATCTTTAAGATTTTAAAATTTCTTTTATTTAACGCTTTAAGGATTTTTTAGAAGCCTCTTTGATCTAGCATATCCAAGATATCTTGAAGCATCTTTTATCTAATATCTTCAAGGTTTCTTAGATTTCTTTATCTAACATCTTTAAGATTTTAAAATTTCTTTTATTTAACGCTTTAAGGATTTTTTAGAAGCCTCTTTGATCTAGCATATCCAAGATATCTTGAAGCATCTTTTATCTAATATCTTCAAGGTTTCTTAGATTTCTTTTATCTAACATCTTTAAGATTTTAAAATTTCTTTTATCTAACGCCTTAAGGATTTTTTAGAAGCCTCTTTTATCTAGCCTATTCAAGATATCTCGAAGCATCTTTATCTAACATTTTCAAGGTTTCTTAGATTTTTTCTATCTAACATTCGTAAGTTCTTTTTGTTTTATTTTATCTAGCTCCTTAAAGATTTTTTAGAAATCTTTTTATCTAACAAATCCAAGAAATCTCGAAGCATCTTTTATCTAATATCTTCAAGGTTTCTTAGGTTTCTTTTATCTATCATTTTAGATTTCTTTTAACTAACATCTTCAAGATTTCCTAAAAGTCTCTTTTATCTAGCAACTCAAAGATTTCTTAGAAACATTTTTTATCTAATATCTTCAAGGTTTCTTAGATTTCTTTTATGTAACATCTTTAAGATTTCTTAGAAGCATCTTTTATCTAATATCTTCAAGGTTTCTTAGATTTCTTTTATCTAATAGCTTTAAGTTTTTTTAGATTTCTTTTAGCTAACATCCTCAAGATTTCTTAGAAGACTCTTTTTTCTAGCAACTCCTAGATTTCTTAGAAGCATTTTTTATGTAATATCTTCAAGGTTTCTTAGGTTTCTTTTATCTAACATTTTTAAGATTTTTTAGATTTCTTTTATCTATCGACTTACGGAATTTTTAGAAGGTTTTTTTATCTAGCATATCCAAGATATCTCAAAGCATTTTTTATCTAATATCTTCAAGGTTTCTTAGATATCTTTTGCCTAACATCTTTAAGGTTTTTTTAGAATTCTTTTATCTAACATCCTAATGACTTATTAGAAGCCTCGTTTATTTAGCATCTCAAGTCTTTTTAAAAGAATTTTTGTTTATCTTCTATAGAAGCTTTTGAAATTATAGATGTATGGCTTAGGGAGATGTTAGGCAGTTTTTCACAGTACGGGTCTTACGGGTCCACGAGCCACACCCAATTGTCATAGATATTTAAATTAGCCGTTGAGTTGTGTTAAAGCTGTTTTATTTACAGGTGTTGGTCTTAACGACTCTCCCATCGGATTAGCAGCTTACATCCTAGAAAAGTTCATCGTTTGGACTCACGATGAGTACATATCACGTAAAGATGGCGGTCTTAATATAAAGTTCAACTACGATAAGCTCCTAGATAACATCTCGATCTATTGGTTTAACAGCTGTATCACGACATCGGTGAGAATCTACTCGGAAAGCTTTGCTGGCACCAATAAATACCGCGGCATTGCAAAGTAAGTTGTTGACCTTGAAGATGTACTCAAATAATACGAAACTGTTTCAGCATACCTGTATCAGGCGAAGTACCAGTTGGCTATGCTCACTTCGCTAACGATTTCTTCTACATGCCGAAGACGTTCCTGAAGGAAAAGTACCATAATATAGTTCACTACAATGAACTTCCAACAGGCGGCCATTTTGCAGCTTTCGAAGAACCGGAGTTGATGGCTAATGATGTCTGGGAAGCTGTTGAGAAATTTCAGAATTTCCATAGAAAATAATTTTTTTTCTGATATCCTATACATGATTTTTTTACTGTAGATTAATCTAAGAATATTTAACTCGAACATAATTGGAAAATTGCGATTTATAGCTTAGAATAAATTTGTTATCAAATGACTCGTCACTTAAATATAAGGCACTAGTTGAGCACTCATGGGATAGCGCCTGCTAATGACCCAGAGCGTGTAGGCGTTCCTCAAGGTTCGATATAGGGACCATTATTATTTTATACTTGGTTTCTACTCAATTGGAAACAATATACCAACGATTTTTCGAGCACTAAAAGCACTAGCAAAGCACAGATGTACTATAAAAATAAAAAACGACCGTAAGTTTGCAAACACCACATTTTTTGAGAATAAAAAGAGCACTAACGTTCAGATTGCGCCGTTCTGAAATTGCAAGCTTACTAATAAGGCAATCCAAAGCACTAAAAGACACTAGCTACATATATTTTCGTTAGTTAAAACCTGCCACTGCTAAACCTAAAAATCACTAACAGCGGTTTACTAATCACCGAAGCACTAATATAGTGGTATCAATGCATCTTTTCATAGTATAAAACTCGACTGACCGCTAGTTTTATTTTGGAAACATGCAGGGTCTTAGCGATAATCCCTGGAGCACTAAAGAGCGCTAACAAAGTACTATGTGTAGCTTAATAAATGATAATCGACCGTAAATTTGCAAAAGCTTGGCTATTTAAAAATGATAAAAGCACTATCGTTCATCTTGCGTCTTTCTGAAGCACTGAAGCACTAAAGAGCACTACCGAAGGCGTATCTTTTGAGACATTCCTGGATTAAAAACTGAAATCCTACACAGTACGGTTTATTTTGGCTTCTTCGGAAACCACAAAAGCACTAACGATCATGTTTAGAGCACTAAAGCGCACTAACGCAGTGTTATCTGTTCTGTTTTTGTTGTCTAGGAACTGAAATTCGATGGCTAGTTAGCGATTGTGTTTTTCCGAAATCACGAGAGCACTAATGTGCTATTTGGGGATATTATAGAGCACTAGCAACGTATACGTCTCTTTTGGTTGAAACACTAAAAAATTGCCACCTAATTTGCTTCCCAACGCCATGATGTTTTTGCTGCTTTGACAACTAAAGCACTAATAAAATTCGTTGAAAAACTGAACGTTAGGTCTCACACACCACCGCAGTTCATTGTTTTCTCTTGCGGTAACCATGAAAGCACTATGGTTCTAACAGCAATGGAAGCACTAACAAAGCACTATCTATATGGACATTTGTTGGTTAAAAGCTAAAACTGGTCGTTTCCTCTCTCTCTCTCTCTCTCTCTCTCTCTCTCTCTCTCTCTCTCTCTCTCTCTCTCTCTCTCTCTCTCTCTCTCTTTACGATTTGATTTGCTTTCTCGGCCGCTGGGAAAGTATTAACGATTAGCTTTAGAGCACTAAATAGCACTAACAGAGCAGGATTTTTGTTCGTTTAAAAACTGAAAACTTGGGCGTTGGATTTTATACCCCACAATTTTTTTGTTCTTTTTTCGGTAACCATGAAACGTTGATCGTAAGAACACTCGCATTAGCAAGCCAGTATCTGTTTGCTGGTTCCGACGACACGATTTGATTGGTTTCTTTTTTAGGGCACTGCCATTTATCTTTGGAAAACAGAAGAGCACTAGCAAAACACTATCTACACGGACTTTTGTTGGTTTAAAGAATTGAAAATTAATTACTTGTTTGCCCTCGCATTCTGATTTAGTAACTTTCCGAATGAAAGCACTAATGAATTTATTTGAAGCAATAAAAGCACTAACACAGCACTAGCTGTTCAAATTTTCCTTGATTAAATTGAAAATTGACAGTCGTCTCGTTGTCATGATACGATTTGATCTATTCGGCGCACTAACGGTTAGCCTTACAAAACTAAAGAGCACTAACGACGCACTATCAGTATGGTTTGTTATTGATTACATGCTGAAAGTTCACCATTAGCTCGCTATCATTCTGTGATTTTGTGGTTTCTCCGATAGAATGAGAGCACTGACGATTTTTTAAATCAATAAAAAGCACTAACGAAGCACTATCAATATGGATTTTTGTTGGTTATAAGCTGAAAGTTGAGCATTTGTTTGATATCACTCTATAATTTTGTAGTTTTTCCGAAAGAATGAGAGCACTAACGATTTTTTAGGAGCACTAAAGAGCACTAACATAGAACTATCTGTTTGGATGTTCATTGACTAAAATTGAAAATTGAAAGTTTTATTGTTCTCATGACACAATTTAACTTTCTCAAGGCACTAACGGTTAGCCTTGCCAAAGTAGAGAGCACTAACGAAGTAATGTCTAATATGGATTTTTTGTTAAAAGCTAAAAATTAATCAACTGCTTGCTCTCGCACTATGAGTTTGTGGTTTCTTTCCGGATGAAAGAGCACTGGCGATTTTTTTGAAAAGCACTAACAAAGGACGTCCGTTCGAGTTTTCTTTTATTAAAGATTAATTATTGACCGTTTGCTGGTTCTATTTTATTCTTTTTAAGAGCACTAACGATTATCTTTGCAGAAAAAGAGGGCACTAACGAAGCACTTTTATACTAATTTTTTTTTGGTTAGAAGCTAAAATTTGCCCGTTTACTTCCTCTCACTACGATTTAGTTTGTTTTTCCGGATGAAATGAAAGCACTAACAATTTCCTTTAAAGAGCACTAACGAAGGACGTCTGTTTGAGTTTTCATCTATAAAGATTTATTATTTACCATTTGCTGGTTCTATTTTAGTTTTTTGGGAGCACTAACAATTATCTTTGAAGAAAAAAAGGGCACTAACGAAGCACTTTTATACTGATTTTTTTGGTTAACAACTAAAAGATGCCCGTTTACTCTTCTCACTACGATTTTTCTGTATTATAGATTGAGAATTTACCGTTTGCAGGTTTCAACGACGTGATTTAATTTGTTTCTTTTTCGGAGCACTTGCGATTACCTTCGGAGAACCATAAAGCACTAACGAAGCACTTTTATATGAGCTTAAAGCTGAAAGCTAACCGTTTACTTGCTCTCTCGCTGATTTAGGTTGTTTTTCCTTTAGGTAGAAATGATAGCACTAAAGACTTTCTTTGGAGCACTAAAGAGCACTAAAGTAAAACTATCTGTTGAAATTTCACTCGGATAAAAATTAGAAATTGATTTTTTATTGTTTACTCGACACGATTTGATTTGTTTTTTTTACGGAGCGCCAAGGAAGAACTGGAAAACACTAACGAAGCACTAACTATATGGATTTTATTGTGTAAAAGCTGAAAATTAACAATTGCCTGCTCTCGCGGTATGATTTAGTTTGTTGACCTTTTCGGATAAAATGATAGCACTTACAATTTCTGTGGAGCACTAACGAAGGACTATCTGTTCGGATTTTTTCAATTAAAATTTGGAAACTGACCGTTTGCTTGTTCTAGCGCCACGATTTGATTTGATCTTTTCGGAACACTAACGATTTTTTTGGCTAACTAGAGAGCACTGTTGGTTAAAAGACGAAAATTAACCATTTGCTTGCTTTCGTGCTATGACCTATTTCGACTTTTTCCGGACGAAATGAGAGCACTAACGATTTTTTTAGCGCGCTAAAGAGCACTAACGAAAGACTGTTGGTTCTGACATTTTCGATTAAAAATTGGAAATTAACCGTTTGCTTGTTTTGACGCTATAACTTGATATGGTATTTTCGGAGCACTAACATTTATCGATGGTGAACTAACGAGCACTAACTAAGTGTTATCTACCGTTTTTTGTACGTTAGAAGCTAAAAACTAACGATCTGTTTGCTCTCGCGCTTTGATTAGTTTGTTTTCGGATGAAATGAGGGAACTAATGGTTACTTTGGAGCACTAACGAAGGACCCTGTTCCGATCTGATTAAAAATGAGAAATAGACCGTTTGCTTGCTCTAATTAGCATTTTCGAAGCACTAACGACTATTTTTGCCTAACTAGAAAGCACTAACCAATTAGTATCTACAAATTTTTTGACTATAAGCTGAAAATGAACCATTTGCTTACGCTTTAATTTTTTCGGACATTGCGAGAGCACTAACGATTAACTGTAGAGCACTAACGAACACTAAGACAACGCGGATTTTCCGTAGTTAAAAATGATATTCAAACGTTTGATCCATACGCCACGACTTATTGACAATCGTAAAAGCAGTAAGTTGTTAAAAGCGGTTGAGAGCACTAACGAAGCACTATCGCCCTGGACATCTATTGGTTTTTCTACTACTAAAGGTTGGCAATTGATCGTTTGTTTATTTTGAAACCATGATTTAATTTGGATTTTACGAGCACTAACGATTACCTCTAGAGATCTAAAGAGCATAATAATGCACGGTTTGCTGATCTTAAGGAGCACTCGAGATAATTTACAAAACATTATCTGTGTGTCATTTATTGATTCAAAGCTTGCTGTTTTTCAAACACCATGAGAGCACTAACGATTGCCTTATAAGCGCTAAAGAGCACTAATAGTTTACGGATTTTCGTTAGAACGTTTGATCCGTACGTTGCAACTTATCGACAATCGTAAAAGCACTAAGATGTTGGGAGCGCTCGAGAGCACTAACGAAGCACAATCGCTTAACAATTTTAAATTATTGTGAGAAGGAACTGCTTTACGCTGTATATTCTGGGAGTGCAACACTAATTCGGATCATTTGATTGCTTTCACTCTATGATTTTGTTGGTTTTTCGAATAAAATGAGAGCACTAATGATTTCCTCTAAGTACTAAAAAGCACTAACGATAGACTTCCTTTTGTATTTTTCGACTAATAACGGAGAATTTACCGTTGGCACCTTCTGGCACTACGATTTCGTTTTTTCCTTTCAGAGCACTAACGATTATCTTTGGAGAAGTGGAGAGCGCTAACGAAGAATTGACGGATCTTCTTTGGAAAACTTAAGAACACTAACAAACCACTACCTACGCGGATTTTTCTTGGTTAGAAGTTGAAAATTAATCATTTGCTTGCTCTTACGTTGTAATTTAGTTGTTTTCGTATGAAATGAGAGCACTAACGATTTTTGTTGAAGCACTAAAGAGCACTAACGCAGGATTATCTAATTGGATTTTTCTCGATTAAAATTGAAACTCGACGGTTTTATTGTTTTCAAGCCGCTATTTGATATTTTTGAGGCACTAGCGGTTAGCCTTGCAAAACTAGGGAGCACTAACGAAGTACTAGCCATATGGATTTCAGTCGATTAAAAGCAGAAAATTTACGGTTTGCTTGCTATCACGTTATGACTTAGTTTTTTTTCCGGATGAAATGAGAACACGATGATTTCCTTCAAAGAGCACTAACAAAGTCGCCTGTTCAGATTTTCCTCTATTGAAGATTGATATTTGACCATTTGCTGGTTATGATGATAGGATTTGATTTGTTTCTTTTTTTGGAGCACTTACGATTATTTTTGTAGAACCATAAAGCACTAACGAAGTACTGTTGTGTGGTATTTGTTGGTAAAAAGTTGAAAATTAACCGCTTTCTTGTTATCACGCTGATTTAGTATGTTGTTCCTTAAGGAAGAAATAAGAGCACTAAGGATTTTTATTAGAGCACTAAAGAGCACTAAAGTATAACTAACTATTCGAATTTGCCTGATTAATAATTGACAATTGACCGTTGCCTTGCTTCGCCGAACAATTTTATCTTTTTGTTCTTCGGAGCACCAACCATTATCTCTGGAGGACTGAAAAGCACTAACAAGCACTATCAATGAGGCTTTTGTTAATTAGAAGCTGAAAATTAAATTTTAGTTAGTGTTTCGAATGAAACGACAGCACCAGTGAAATTTTTGGAGCACAAAAGGACACTAACAAAAAGCTCCTGTTTATAATGTATTCTGACGCCACGACTTGATTTGTTTTCTGGAGCACTAACAAGTACTTGCAAGCGCAAGAAAGCTCTATCGATACGAATATTCGTTGATGTTTCCTCGATTTCATACTGTGGCTTATTTTGCTTTTTTTCGACGAAATTAGAGCACTAACGCTTTTCTTTGCAGCACTAAAAAGTATCGACAAACGACAGCTATTGGGTTTCCTCGATTAAAGATTGACATTTAACGGTTTTTTTGTTTCGATGCCACAATTTGTTTTGACTTTTTCCCGAGCACTAACGACTACTTTGCGAGGCTAAAGAGCACTAACAAACTTCAGCATGTGGATCTTACGAGCACTTGAGAACCCTAACAAAACAGTATTAATATGAGTTTCTATTCATTGAAAGATTGCTTCACGTTACGTACTAACTCTTTGGCACACTGGTGAGAGCACTAATGATTATCTTAAGAGCGCTAAAGAGCACTAACACAAACACGTTTTCGTAAGTTAGAAAAATAAAAATCGAACGTTTGATCCGTACGCCACGACTTTTCGGCAATCATGAAAACATTAAGATGTTTGGTGTGCTCGAGAGCACTAACAAAGCACTATCGTCCAACAACTTTTTGGATTTGTTGTGAAGAGGAGCAGCTTTGCGCTGGATATTCTGGGGGTGCAATACTAATTCGGATCATTTGCTTATTCTCACTCTATGATTTGGTTGTTTTTTCGAAAGATATGAGAGCACTAATGATTTCCTCTAAAGTATTAAAAAGCACTAGCAAAGGACTTTTTTTCGTATTTTTTTATTAAAAAGGAAAATTTACCGTTTGTAAGTTCTGGGACTACGATTTCATTTTTCCTTTTTAGAGCACTAACGGATATCGTTGGAGAAGTGGAGAGCACTAACGAAGAATTGGCAAATCTTCTTCGGAGCACTTAAGAACACTAACAAAGCACTACCTACACGGATTTTGCTTGGTTAAAAGTTGATAATTAATCATTTGCTTGCTGTTACGTTGTAATTTAGTTGTTTTCGAATGAAATGAAAGCACTAACAATTTTTTTGAAGCACTAAAGAGCACTAACGCAGAACTATCTAATCGGATTTTTCTTGGTTAAAAGTTGAAAATTATTCACTTGCTTGCTCTTTGTAATTTAGTTTTTTTTTGAATGAAATGAGAGCACTCACAATTGTCGTTGAAGCACTAAAGAGCACTAACGCAGGATTACCTGATCGGATTTTTATCGATTATGATTTATGGATTTTTATTGGTTAAAACCACTTGCTTGCTCTTGCGCTATGACTTATTTTGATTTTTCGGATGAAATCAAAGCACTAGCGATTTTTTTTTTGGCTCACTAAAGAACACTAACGAAAAACTGTCTGTTTTGATTTTTTCGATTAGAAATTGAAAATTGACCGCTTGCTTGTTCTGGCGTTACGATTTGATTTGGTATTTTTGGAGCACTAACGATTGAGAGCACTAATCAATTACAATCTACAGATTTTTGTTGGTTATAAACTAAAAATAAATCATTTGCTTATCTCGCGCTATGGTTTAGTTAGCCTTTTTGAACGAAACGAAAGCACTTGCGATCTCATTTGGAGCACTAAGGGGCACTAACAAAAGATGTCTGTTTAGGATTGACAATTGACTGTTTATTTGCTCTGACGCCATGAAGCACTGGCAAGTACTTGGGAGCGCAAGCAAGGCACTATCTACACGAATATTCGTTTGTTTCCTCGCTTTCATACTACGGCTATGGACAAAATGAGAGCACTAACGATTTTCTTAGAAAGCACTAACGAGCACCAACAAACGATATCTGTTGAGGTTTTCTCGATTGAAGATTGACAATTAACGGTTTGTTTGTTTCGATGCCACACTTTGCTTTGACTTTTTCCCGAGCACTAACAACTACTTTTCAAAGTTAAAGAGCACTAACAGACCTCGCCTTGTAGATTTTACGAGCACTTGAGAACCCTAACAAAGCAGTATTAATATGAATTTCTCTTCATTGAAAGATTGTTCCACGTCACGTTCTAACTCTTTGGCACACTGTGAGAGCACTAATGATTATCTTAGGAGCGCTAAAGAGCACTAATACAAACAAGTTTCCGTTAGTTATAAAAATGAAAATCGAACGTTTGATCCGTACGCCACGACTTTTCGGCAATCATAAAAACATTAAGATGCTTGGAGTGCTCGAGAGCACTAACGAAGCACTATCGTCCAACCATGTTTAGGATTTGTTGTAAGGAGGAGCAGTTTTACGCTGTATATTCTAGGTGTGCAATATTAATTCGGACCATTTGCTTTTTCTCACTCTATGATTTGGTTGTTTGTTTAATGAAATGAGAGCACTAACGATTTTCTCTAAAGAATAGAAAGCACTAGCAAAGGATTTCCTTTCGTATTTTTTCGATTAATAACGGAAAATTTACCGTTTGTGGGTTCCGGAACTGCGATTTCATTTTTCCGTTTTGGAGCACTAATTATTATCTTTGGAGATGTAGAGAGCACTAAAGAAAAATTGATGGGTCTTTTTCGCAGAACTTAAATCATTAACTAAGCACTACGTACACGGATTTTTTCTTGGTTAAAAGTTGGTTTGCTATCGTGTTGTAATGTAGTAGTTTTTTGAATGAAATGAGATCACTAACGATTTTCGTCGGAACACTAAAGAGCACTAACGCAGGACTATCTAATAGGATTTTTCTCGATTAAGATCTAAGGATTTTTATTGGTTAAAACCTGTAATTTAATCACTTACTTACTCTTGCGCTATGATTTATTTTGATTTTTCGGAAGAAGTGAGAGCACTAACGATTTTATTCGGCTCACTAAGAAGCACTAACGAAAGACTCTTTTCTGATTTTTTCGATTAAAAATTGAAAATTGACCGCCTGCTTGTTCTGGCGCTACGATTTGATTTGGTATTTTCGTACCACTAACGATTGAGAGCACTAATCAATTACTATCTACAAATTTTTGTTGGTTATAAACTAAAAATAAATCAGTTGCTTACTCACGCGCTTTGGTTTAGTTAGTTTTTTCGAATGTAACGAGAACACTTGTGATCTCTTTTGGAGCACTAAAAAGCGCCTGTTTATGATTGACAATCGACTGCTTGTTTGCTCTGACGCCACGAAGCACTGACAAATACTTGGGAGCGCAAGCAAAGCACTATCTATACAAATATTCGTTTGTTTCCTCGCTTTCATACTACGGTTTTGGATAAAATAAGAGCACTAACGATTTTGAAGCACTAACGAGCACTAACAAGTACCAACAAAGGATATCTGTTGGGGTTTCCTCGATTGAAGATTGGCAATTAACGGTTTGTTTGTTACGATGCCACAATTTGCTTTGACTTTTTCCCAAGCACTAACGGCTACCTTTCCAGAACTTAAGAGCACTAACAACCCTCGGCTTGTTGATCTTATGAGCACTTGAGAACACTAACAAAGTTTCTATTTACGTCACGCTCTAATTTACTGGGACACTGCGAGAGCTCGAACTATCTTAAGAGCGCTAAAGAGCACTAACGCAAACAAGTTTTCGTTACTTGATGCGTACGACTTATCTCAATCATGAAAGCACTAACGTGGGTGTTACGAATGCTCGTTAACACTAGCGTGTTAATTGTAAACTTGCTCACTATGAGAGCACTAACATTATCTTAGGAACGCTAAAAAGCACTAACAGCACTGATTTTCCTTGGTAAATTCTCAAGCATATTTTTATGATTGTATATAAGGCCGTAAACGTTAAGGGTAAATAGCAGCACTAATTTGAGCGGCTGCTGAAGCGTCCAGCACTAATTAGTGCTGTGGTTTGGTTGGGTCTTAGTTTGAGCGATCATTTTGTATTGTTTTTTGGAGTAACATTGGAAATTCAAGGATAAGCTTTGTTATTCGCGTTGACCTTGGGCTTTGTGTCGTTATTTAATATCCTGTTACATAAAGACGAGGTATATAATGATACAGCGCGTTGTTTGCATGCATAAACAAATGAATAATTATATTACGTCATCGCAGGCGACTTCCACCTTATTAAAATAGTCCATCTTCCCCTCCCGCGAGCCCCAGCGCACATTCATACCCATAGGTTGTTATATCTTCGTCGCGTTCCTACTACAAGCACGCGGTGAAAATATAGGTTAAGTTCATGCAATGGGTTGTTGTACTTGTACCTGTATTGTAATCGGGCTGTTAGTGCTGTTAGTGCTCATCCTTAAAAAAATCTACGCGTCCCTTAGGGCAATCCCTGAAGTGCCACGCGTTGATGAAAAGTGCTGGTGGGGTCCTGGAGACCCTAAAGAGAACGATACCTCTGTCAAATCCTTTAAAATTAACGTGTCAGACAAGGTAAGTTGAATTTATGGGGTTTTATTATAAAAAAATTGAGGTTATGTAGAAATGGTGTGTTAAAAAAGACGCTCTGAAGGTTGTAAGTGTTTGGTTCGGGTAGTCGGCCATTGTTAATTACAAGGTTATGTAATGATCCGTCTTGGACCTTGGCACTGTATCTATTTTTAGATGTTGGTTCTTTTAAATTATGTTATTTTATTGATTTAAATTGAGGTTATGAGTGTTTCGACTCTTGTGTTGTTAGCCGCGGGAATTTGTTTAACCAATGAAACGGTAGAGAACGTAAAGGCGATTATTTATATCGTTTTCGAACTTGTTTGCATAATTATAACTCTTGAACCAGTTGACGCATTGTGGTGAAATTTGGTACAAAGATAGAGCAAAAAACGGTCTTGCAAACTGTTTTGGTTTGGACTTGATTGATCAACTGGAACCGGATGAAACCGTGATTCGAAAAAACGCGATGATCATGATTTCGGGCTACCTTTCCGCCGGCTTTAGGCGTCGGAAAAAAAGACATAGGCAGCTCTAAATATTTTTAATACAAAGAACGCGGACTTGATTGGCGGTACCTGTTGAATTAGGATCAAATACTAAACAATCAAATAGGGCTAAAACTGATTCTCCTTAAAAAACCCGAGCTTTGATTTCTCACTTGTCCGAAACTTGTTAAAGGATCGCTCTAAAACTTTGCACAAAGATAGTGCTAGGAACCGTCTTCTTTCTTTGCGTTCAATTGGTCAACTAGAACCGGGTCAAATCGTGGTCCGAAGAAACCAATTTTTAGTGGGGATCGCGATTCCGGAAAAGAATCTTTCTAGGGTTTTAGGTATCGGAAAATTAGATGACGACAGCCAAAAAATACATGTGTCCAAAGTGGAACAATCTTGATTTCTTATTCAAAATATGGATGATTGGAGGTGATTGGTGAGTTCTATTCAACAATTAACCAATCAATTACGGCTGGAACTCCAATAAATTTTCATTGTTCGTCTATTTGTGATTGTATCTCCGAAACAAATGAATGGATCGCTTTTAATTTTGCACAATGTATACAATAAATGCAAAGTGTACAATACAATACAATACAATACAATACAATACAACTTGTACAATGTAGACATCATGAAAATGTGTACAACGTATACAATCTGTGCATTGCATACAATGTGTATAATATATACAGATAGTAGAATCTATACAATGTATACATTGTCTACAATGTTTAGATTGCGTACAATATATTCACTGTGTACATCTTTAACGTCCACAATGTATACAACGTCAAAAAGGTATACATTGCATACAATGTATACTATGTACACAATGTACACGATGCGCACATTCAACATATATAATATATACAACGTATAGAAAACATGCAACATAGACAACGTATATAACTTATGCAATGTATGCAAAGTATACAACTTGTACCTCGAGTACAACAAGTGCAACACGTGTAATACGTGTACCACGTTCAACTCTGCAGCACGTGCAATACATACAGCACTTGCTATCTGTGCAATACGTGCAGTACATGTAACAGGTGCAACTCATGTAACAAGTGCAACATATGTAGCACATAAAATGTATATGTACGTAATACCGAAGATATACAAAATATACAACATATACAAATAAACAACATACAAGGTATACTACATATACAAACTGGTACAACATATGCAACATATACAACGTATACAAGTATACAACTTGTACATCAAGTACAGCTTGCATGGCATGTACTATATGTGCATCATGTGCAACACTTGCAAAGCCTCCAACGCGAGCAACACGTGCAATACCTGCAGCATGTGCAACACGCACAGCATGCGCAATACGTACAGCACGTGCAACACGAACAACATGTGCAATACGTGCTTTAAGTACAGCATGTGCAACACGTCAATACCTGTAGCATGTGCTGCACGTGCAACACGCACAGCACGTGCAGTATGTGCACCAGCTATTCGTGCAGCATATGCAACATACGCAACAACACGTGCAGCACGAGCATCACGAACACTGCGTACAACATGTGTAACAGGTTTAACACATGCAACATATACAACGCGCGCAACATACTCGTATACAACATATGCAACATATACAACATACGCAATGTACACAACACATACAACATGCACAACATATACAACATACACAACGTATACAAAATATTCAACTTATACAGCGTATACAACGTATACAACATATACAACGTATACAACGTGTATAACATATCCAACGTATGCAATGTATACACCGTATAGAAATGTTGCGACGTATGCAACGTATACAACGTATACAACAAATTCAGCGTATACAGGATCCACAACTTATTCAGCGTTTACGTGTTCAACGTGTAAAACGTGTACAACGTATACAACGTGTACAACGTGTACAACGTGTACAACGTGCATTGCGTATATACCGTGTATACCGTATACAACGTATACAACGTAAACAGCAAATACACCGTACACAACGTATCCAACGTATACAACATACACAACGTGTACAATATACACAACGTATATAACATGCACAACGTACACAACGTATATAACGTACACAACGTATACAACATATACAACATATACAACTTATACAACTTATACAACTTATACAACATATACAACATATACAACATATACAACATATACAACATATACAACATATACAACATATACAATATATACAACATATACACATATATAAATATATACAATATATACAAATATACAATATATACAAATATACAATATATACAATATATACAATATATACAATATATACAATATATACAATATATACAATATATACAACAATATATACAAATATACAATATATACAATATATACAACTATATACAATATATACAAATATATACAATATATACAATATATACAACATATACAATATATACAAATATAAAATATACAACTATATACAAATATACAATATATACAATATATACAAATATACAATAATACAATATATACAACATATACTACACATATACAACATATACAACATAAATATACAACATATACAACATATCAAATACAACATATACAACATATACAACATATGTACAATCATACATCAACATATGACAACATGTACAACTATCAACATATTCAACAAATGCAACATATGCAACATAATGCAACATATGCAATACATATGCAACATGACATGCAACATATGCAACATGTGCAACATGCAACTATGCAACAAATGCAACATATGCAACATATGCAACATAGCAATCATAGCAACATATGCAACATACGCAACATATGCAACATAGCAACAATGCAATAACGCAACATGCACACAACATGCAACATGCAACATGCACATATCGCAACATACGCAACATGCGCAACATGCCAACATGTAGCAACATATGCGCAACATGAACTACCAACATGCAACAACAACATGCACAACACACACAACATGCACACCATGCACAACATGCGCTACATGCACAACATGTACACACACATGACACATACATCACAACATGCGCAACATTAACAACATGCACAACCTAACACTACATACACAACATACACAACTTACACAACATACACAACATATACAACATACACAACATACACAACATACACATACATACTACATATCACTATATATACAACCTATACACATATACACATATATACATATATACACATATACATTACACATATACGGACATGTGCGACATGTACGACATGTGCGACATGTGAGACATGTGAGACATATACGACATACGATATATACGACATATACGACATACGACATATTTGACATATACTACATATACGGCATATACAGGATATACGGCATATACGACATATACGGTATATACCACATATACGACATATATGACATATACGACATATACGACATATACGACATATACGACATACACGACATATACGACATATACGACATATACAACATATACGACATGTACGACATGTACGACATATACGACATGTACATCATATACAACATATACAACATATTCAACATATGCAACATACGCAACATACGCAGCATACGTAACATACGCAACATACGCAACATACGCAACATACGCAACATACGCAACATACGCAACATACGTAACATACGCAACATACGCAACATACACAACATACGTAACATCCGCAACATACACAACATAGGCAACATGCACAACATGCACAAGCATGCACAGCATGCACAGCATGCACAACATGCACAACATGCACAACATACACAACATACACAACATACACAACATATACAACATATACAACATATACAATATATACAACATATTCAACATATACTACATATACTATATAAGTGACATGTGCGACATGTGCGACATGTGCGACATGAGCGACATATACGACATATACGACATATACGACATATACAACATATACAACATATACAACATATACAACATATACAACATATACAACATCTACAACATGTACAACATGTACAACATGTACAACGTATACAACGTATACAACGTATTCAACAAATACAACATATACAACATAAGCAACATATGCTACATATGCAACGCATGCAACATATGAAACATGTGCAACATGTGCAACATGTGGAACATATGCAACAAATGCAACAAATGCAACATATGCAACATATGCAACAAATGCAACATGCAACATGCAACATGCAACATACTGCAACATATGCAACATACGCAACATACGTAGCAAGTGCAGCATACGCAACATACGCAACATACGCAACATACGCAATACACGCAACACACGCAACACACGCAACACACGCAACACACACAACATACGCAACATGCACAACATGCGCAACATGCACAACATACACAATATGCACAACATGCACAACATTAACAACATGCACAACATATACAGCATACACAACATACACAACATACACAAAATATACAGCCTATGCAACATATACAACATATACGATATATACAACATATACTACATAAACTACATATGCGACATGTGCGACATGTACGACATGTGCGACATGTGCGACATGTGCAACATGTGAGACATGTGAGACATATACGACATATTTGACATATACTACATATACGGCATATACGGCATATACAGGATATACGGCATATACGGCATATACGACATATACGGTATATACCACATATACGACATATACGATATATACGACATATACGACATATACAACAGTAGATAATATACCTTCCTTCTAGAACACTTCGATCCTCACTCGATCGATCCCCCCACCTTGCCTTCTATTTCGCAGTTGTTGAGGTGGTGTGCGTTGTAAATTCTGACGATCCTCAAGACACTTGTAACAATTTTATTTTCGCATTAAAAATCTCTGCATTAAAGGTATAACGAATGTTAAAACACCTTTATTAACTAAAGTAATAATACGTGTAACAATCAAATTTTTGCATTAATACAGTATCTAGAGCCGTTAGTCTATTTGTTTCGGAGGTCGGTGTATTCCACAGCCACAGGCACGCGCGTGAGAGGATTGACAATCCCCCTCGGGACCCTCCCACCATGCAAGAACGCGGCAGGGGCACTCGTCGATAGGTAAAAGCAGCGACAGCATGCATTCGAAGAGAATGGCGAGTGATCTCCGGGTCGCATTAATTGTGTAACACACTTCCTGAGTAACGCGCAACTACGACTTACAAACTACGACTTACAAACTACGCAACGAAAATTATATTTATAACTAAGATTAGACCATGGAAGATTACGCTACAAAATTTATGCAACTTTGAATCAATGTAAGAAACCCACTTCGCTTTAACACCGGTATTTAAAGCATGGAAAGCAGGAATAATTAGCTGCAGACTCCGCACGGCGATGCAGTTCCCAATCTAGCCAAGGACAACAGCCCGGGGTTTGGTTCGTAATAGCTTTAAGATTTCCTCAGTGCTTCCTTCTAAAAGCACGATATTTCGTTTTGTTTTATAGAAGCACAAATTTGTTATTCAGTTTATCTGTAGCTAAGCTGGTTTTCTCCAGTATCAAATTTAAATTTCACTTAGTTTCGTAGATATGTGACTACACGTGGCTTCAGCATAAATTAACAGCTGCGGCTACGTCACTTGTTTGTTTAAAATATGCCGTCAACAATTGCACAATTGCAAGCAGATGTTTAGTATTACATTACTACCACCTTTGATAAAATTAGAGAATATCTTTGTGAATATTTTGACTTCAAATCGATTTTAATACTGTTAACTTAAAAAGAAAGTTTTGTATATTAATTTGTAAATGACCTACACAGATCTGATTGGGTTAGAAAACCTTAGTATAACCAGTCACACTGGGTTGTAATATATTTGAGTAAGAATCAAGTTGATAAACTTTACAATAATTCTTCAAGTAATTCAAGTATTCATTTTATTTTATTGCATTAAATTTTATTTACCGAAACAGAAAAATTCTTTCTAGTAAATTTATAATCCACGCTTAAAGTCTTTTATTCTGATCTAGTTTGATCAGACCTGATAAACAAAAAGCAATAAGAGTTCAATTTTATGGTACCCTTATGTAGGAAACATTCTTTTGCATTTTTAGACATATTTGAGGGACACAAATAGTGTTCCCATTTTTATGTGACTTAATTATTATTTTTCCTTACAGGAACAGCGTCTTATTCTGTTAAGACAGGTTTTTGTCAGCGAAGGCGATCTTTTTTCTTTGGGTCTCCACGTCCGCCCTTAGAAATTAGCCATGCCATTTACATGAATCAATCTGGACTTGGTGGCGCCTGTTTGTTTTAGTTTGAGTGTGACCCCCCACAGATTTCGACTTCCCCCATTGCTCATAGCTCTACCCAAGGAATAGACCCTAGTTACGTCGGAAGACTTTGTTTTGCAGACACCTAACTTGGAGCATGGTGATTATAAAGTATTGTCGGCCAGAAGTATAGAAAAGCGTTTCACTAGCGCCCATGCGTGAGGCTAGCGGAGCCAATTAGAGAGAGGAAAAATCGTTACACACTTCTGGCGCACATCGTTTTTCACTGGATCACCGCCCCCCTCCTACCCCTTTCGGCTTGCCTACTAGTTGTAGGGTGTTGAAGGGGGAAGGGGGTCTTATGACAATTCTCATGACTCATTCGAATTCTTCATTATGTTTATCGGCTTTGCGGGTGTCCTAATCAGCATTTTGCGGGCTAGAAAATTTTTAACGATTAGGGATATATAGGCAGATATAATTAGCATCGTGAAATTACATGGGATTATTTAGCACTATTATTTTAATATTTTATTTTTACTTTTTAACATATATCATTTTTAATATTAGACTAGTATAAGTGTGTTCTTAAATTTTAGAATTAAGTTGACTACATAATTGGACTTATATACATATGTCTGTGGAGACTTTATTAATAAATGAAATAAATGAAATTATGTTTATCGGCTTTGCGGGTGCCCCATTCGGCATTTTGCGGTTTAGAAAAAATTTTAAAAAATTTTAAATCGAGTGAACATATGTCCTGGGGTTTAAAAATCGATTCGAAATTATATAACATAGATATGGGGAAAAGTTATTGGCATCGTAGTAGGTCAAATACTTACACGGTGTAATGAGATCGTACTCTTCCTCCATGTACTTGTTGGCTGCAGCGCAACGTTCCGTATGGGAGGGCGTACCGGTTGCACGGGCGGGCGGGCGGACGAATGCGGATCAACGGGCAGACGGGCTGGTGGGCGAACAAAAAGTTAAAATACCCATACAAAACTTTGATTCATATACCACTTCTAGTGCAAAGGAAGTTGGTAAACATGGACCTTTGTTCCCATCCAATATAAGGGCGATGTTTGCTGGACCATCGAGTTGTGGAAAAACCAACGCTCTAATATCTCTCATTTTACATGAGAATGGACTTACATTCCAAAACGTCTATGTGTTTTCTAAAAGTTTATATCAGCCAAAGTATGAACTGTTAAGAAAGTTATTTGAACCCTTAAAGACGGATATTGGTTACTACGAATTTGGGAATTATAAAGATTTGATTAGGCCAGAGGATGCAAAAGAAGATTCAATTATTGTCTTTGATGATATTCATGCAAACGAACAAAACAAGATCGCACGGTTTTTCTCCTGTGGTAGACATAAGAGTATCGATTCCTTTTACTTATGTCAAACGTATGCCAGCACAGTAAAGCACGGACTTAGAGATAACGCTAATGTTATTTCAATATGGAAACAGGATGATGCAAATCTTTGGCATATCTTTCTAAATCATGTTGGCAGTGATATGCCCTTTATAAAGTTTAAAGAAATTTGTCATCGATGCTGGAATGGTGGTGACTCGAAATATAGTTTTATTACTATTGTAAAAGATTTTGATTTGGGGAAGGGGCGATATAGAAAAAATTTCGATGAGTATATAAATATAGAAGAAGCCGTTAATGGTTAGCCCCAATCTCAAGTTTCATGATGACGGCCGCTAAAGATTTTATTGTAAGTAAACATAAGCATCATTTTATGCAGGATGCCGTACGAAGGAAGTTTGTGGAACGCAAAAAGGATATACTACTTCGCAACCAGAATTCAAAGAAGCTCATAAACATAGCATGAGTCTTTGCAAATCACCGCTTCCCAGTCATAAGGAATAGCGGAAAAATACTAAAACCTATGAAGGAGATTAAAGTTGAAAACAGAGGCGAACTTTTAAAAAAAGATTAAGTTACCAGTTAACGACGAGCCTGTACATCGTTAGTATACGAACGTGCTGGTTAAAACTGATGACGAAAATATATATACACGTCAGTTTATGGAGTTAAGTATAATCCCCAATCTGATACGCATAGTTCGGGAAAAAGTATATAGGAAATTGATACAGAAAACAGTGACAACCTTAAATAATAGAGGTTATCCTGGCACTAGAGGGGTATCAATAATAGAAGAATTAAGAGAAGAGGGTTGTATAATAGAATAAGCATAACACAAATCGGGCACAATCGGGGTATATCCGAACAAGAGTAGCTCATATAAAAAGTCTGTTGGCATAGAAGTTATAATTTATCGATTATACAGTTTAAAGAGGTGATTAAACAAATATGTATAAAGACTTTGGGAAGGTTATTCGAAGATTTCGCAATGCTCTACGAGTAAAAAAGGCGGAATGCGGGCAACGGTTTTCGATAGAAGGACAAAAATGTCTTATGTGCCAGTCATACGAGGAAGCAATACAGCACTGTACTGCTGTGTTAGTATTGCCCGAAGATTTGGATGATTTTATAGAAATAATCGAGGAGATGGGGTTTATAAAACTGTTGGCAGATATTCAGATGGAATATCTTTTAAATTCCAAGTTTTAAGATAAAAATTTAACTGTCTCAATTACTGTCATAAGAAATGAATGATGAGAATTTACAACATCAACAGTATCAACTACATCTACAACATCAACAACATCGATAACATCAACAACATCAATAATATTAACAATATAATCAACTTTACCAACCTCATGAAACCATTAAACAATTACAGCACCAACGCAAACAACATCAGCTTTGCCATCTCTAACATTATAATGGGCAGGAACAAAATATTAATTAGATAAGAAAAATGCTTCCTTATACATCCAATAGGGTGGAACGCTAGACTACCGAAAAGATTCCAAAGGATAGCCAATAGCTGGATATCTATATAATTTGTATCTGCATTGTATTTTGTAAAAATAAAGTTGTATAAAGTTGAATAATGTTTTGATAATACGCTCATAATGAAAAGTCGTTTTACATCACTTTTGCGAATACAGCGCTAAGGTCGTCGTAACGGCTACTATTGGGCTACGCTCGATCAATAGTTGCTCAATCGATTGCAATCGAAGTCGCCAATACATTGTGATATTCTAATCGTACCCGATGTTAGTCTAACCTATGATCAAACTACTACATATATGCCCAAATTGTCACATTACTAAGTAACTTACTGCAGTTAATCACAATAGCATATTGAATATAAAGCCTAGGGGTGGGGTACGAAGGTTCTTTATAGCCACTAGGCAGCGCTTTCTTTATACTATATATACCTGACATTTTAATGGATGACATTCTGGTTTGTAAGCAGGGATTAGGATCATCCAATGCCGATACACTCCCACATTGTGGTATCTGTCGTATAAATATGGCCAACCACCAGTTTAAACCCCAAATCATTTTCCAGTAGCTTTATATCCATGATGCTGTTGTAAACAACTGAGTTTACTTATTGTCATGATATTTGGGCGTAAGGTAACACGGTGCAATAACTCTTACCTCATAGCCTATTTGCTGAGTTTTTGATGTTGAATTGGAACCATGCCGCAAGTACCGTGGACCCAGCTTTAGTCAGAGGCGTATGCAATGGTCTACCATGCGCACAAAGATCAAAGCTGCATAGTAAATATTTTTTGACACCTTTATAAATGAATTATAGCTATTAAGTTGATATTAACAAAACATGCAGTTACATATACACGATGGATAAGATACCTGTTGTTCTAGCCTGTATAGAATTATGGACTCTCAAATCAATTATGCGTAGCCAATAACAGAAAGAATAAATGCGATTGTTTTGTTATGTTGCAAATTATTAGGTACAATGAATTAGTAATATTGTAAGCAGAAGGGAGGCAAGGGATAATAAACGATCTAGTATTTTTAATAGTGTGTAAATTTCGATATTGATATTGGAATTGATGTGTAAATATAATATAAGAATTAAAAATTAAAACCAGTAGTTTACATAGAAATTGGGTATGTCACCAACCAGTTCAAAAAAATATATTTTATAGGTATTTGAGTTATTAATGACATTGCACCAAATTCATTCCTATAATATGCCATGATGCTAACCATCATGATCCTATTACATAATACTAAAAACTAGTGGTAGCGGCTACTTAAGTTGCTGCTACAGTTTATAAATCTATAAAACTTAATTCATATACAAATTTTCATGCTACTGAATAAATAAGATGTAAATAAAATAGCCGAGCGCCTGCCTATTTACAACATTTATTAAAACGTGTATGCAACGGTCATATTAATATACACGTCTGGCGAATACTAAACACATAATTATGCTAAAATAAGTCTTTTAAAATAAGCATCGTCATCATCTGAAACAATGTGCTGTTAAAATCTGGCGACAAAAATTAGTTTACTTACCTAGAGCGACTTCACAAAACTCGATTCGTAAACTGAAAGGCCGAGCACTTTACGTTAATGTATCAGCATATGTCATAAGGAAATGCTCCGAGTGTAAACATCAGGAATCCATCTATGAGCAAAATGCTTAACCATTACTATTATTGTGCTATTCATTAGCAGAAATCTGCACAAATCTGTATAAATATTACGTCCAATGCTGTTTTTTGTTTGATGTCTGAAAGCAGCTAATTAAAATATTGCATCATCCGTTTTACATAATTCACATCTGTAAAATTTGTAGACATTCAATATTTGTGCAATTTAAAGAACGAAATAATGCTTTAGATAATCAAATGAGGTATTTTCATTATACAATACAATAATAATTATTACAATAAGTAACCCTATTTCGACTATTAAAAACAATGTCGATGTGTGAGCTCAAACGATTAGTTATTTGATAAAAACTTCTTGGGGGCGCGATTCGAGTGGTCAACGGCCTACTTAAACATGTCTATGCTTGTATAAATGTGCGTGACGTCATAAATATCATAGCTTATAAATATTTCTAGCTGTAAAATATATTAACCGGATGCACGTTTGAGGCTTCTCGCGCTTCACTAAGTTCTATTTTTAAAATGAAAATTACTTTGTATTCACAAAATGTCGGTCTTTAATTTAAAGATCCAAACACATAATAACCAATACAATTTGCAGATTTTTTAAAAATGGGTCACTAATAGAAAAGATTTTTATAATACGTACTAATTTGCCTTATGGAGAGCTGCATTCGTGAGCGTCTTTGGTACCACGATACAATTATGTATCATGAAACCGCACCAGAAAATTGAATAACAACGGCACATATTTTTTCAGAGCACCGATTAATGCAGATTTTATAAAAAATTTGTTCATGCCATCTGGTTCATCGAATTTCACACTGTTGTTTAAGCCCAAACACTAGTAAATTTAAATAAGTAAGGTGTTTCTGTATGACAATTAAACTACTGATGTACCATCGTATAGATTGCGGCTATTTTCTGCAATTTACAGAAAGTGAAATCATTATACATATCTGTAAAAATATATAAATATCCAATCAAGCATACACACACCCAAAAATGTTCGACTTACCTAGAACGATGTTTAATTACAGTAAAAATATCAGTCGAAGGAGTGTTAACCTCTCACGATCACCCGACGACTATGATTAGTCTCGAACCCCCACCAAAGTTATAAAATGATTACATCATGACTCATCCAAAATTCTACATCACGTCTGTGCGAAGCTCGGTAAAATTGAGGTCAGCGCTGCTTTTATATAGAGTTCGAATATTTTCAGTGGATCCTAAGATATTAACAAAAATTATTAAAATTAATTAGAAATCTAAAACTATCTCAAAAAACTATGTAGAATTTTACTAAAAGTCGCATTAAATATATAATTCATATACAAAATCGCGTTCGCCTTTGTCAATATCTGGAACCACACTAAACCGTACTAGAAAATTAAATCGTTAGTATCACAACGATACATATATTTTCTTCAGCGCGCCGATTTAAGTTGATTTTATAAAAAATTTGTTTTTTCGCCTAGCATATATGAAAATAAATCATATCTACCCTAAAAATCTGACTGAAAGTAAACCTTTGCGTTCCTAGGGCCGCAAAACTCATAATAGCATGATTTTATAGGTTTTTCACGATCTAGACACCTATGACTATCATTGAGATTCATATATTGCGGCTTTGACGTTTCAAATAATTTATCATTTAACCTCGACGTCGGTGTATTGTTTATGAGAGTGTCAAATAAAAATATAAAATAATCATTGATGAGTAGTGAATAATTGTACTTCTAACTGAATAACTGTTAGTGAAGATGAATGATAATTTAGACTGTGATGATGATGAAGAATTTACAAGTACTCCACCGGTCTTGCAAGAAGAAGTGAGCAATGCTTCTTTAAATCTTTTACCTAAAAAGTCTAGAGTACGGTACAAAAATACTATGAATTATTTAATAAATAGAAAAATAAAAAGCTAAAATGTAACAGAGAATGTTTTAATTGCGTATTTATCAGAAAGATCGAAACGTGTAAATGCTGCTACTCGATGGGCTAAATTTTCAATGCTAAAAGCACTTTTAAAGTCAAAGAAAATATTAATTTTGATAATCATCGTAAAGCATTCTGTAAACTACCTTCCCAAAAATCTAAAATTTTGACTCAAGTACAATGAATGTATTCAATTTTAAGGCGGCAGATGATTCGGAATATCTAATGATAAAGGTATACAAATAAAATTATTGTAAATTTTTAGATTAACTTTACATTGCAAGTTTCTCTTATTATGGGAGTATACGGAGCTTGCCGCCGAAATGAGTTGACGAATATGAAACTTGACCACATAGATAATAGAGGAGACGTATTGATTGTTACAGTTCCACAAACCAAAAATAATATTACAAAAACATTTACAGTCACAAACACTACAGTTCATGTACTGAATCTACTTACAATATACAACAAATATGTTTCTATTAGACCTCCCCACATTACTCATAATTGCCTATTAATTTATTACAAAAATAATAAATGTACAATACAGCCGATCGGGAAAATGTATTTAGCAAAATTCCAAGCAAAATAGCCACCTTATTGAAATTGGTTGAACCTAGTACATACACAGGCCATTGCTTCCGCCGTAGTTCTGCAACTCTATTAGCTATTGCTAGAAGTAATTTAATAACACTTAAGATACATGGAGGATGGTGTTCTTCTGCAATTGCTTAAGGATATATAGGTGATTGGTTATTAAATAAGATTAAAATTTCTCAAAAATTAACAAACCAAGAACATCAACTGTCTAGTACCAGCACAAATAATACAATTCACATGTTAATTGCTCTTAAACCAAATAAATGAAATACCAGTTAATGTAGATAGACCGTCAACGTTATCGTAAAAAATGTCATCATGCTACCAGCATCTCAAATACTTACCAAGTGCCTACAAATTCTGGTATCACTATCCATAATAATGCTCAAGGGATAATTAATATCAATTACTATAATAAATAAATACGTCAAATGTTATTAACCTTCTTTATTTTATGGTTTTTTTCTATTTTGTCTTTAATGTTAGACGAAAAACAGTTGTGTATCACACAGGCAAAAATGCATTAGTAGTCCTTAGCTATCAGTTGCCCTCGCTCGCTTCGCTCGCTCAGGCATCTAATAGCTGCGGGCTGCTAATGATCACTTTTTGTTCTTGTGACACAATATACTATATACCGTCTGGTTACTCGAATTTTGCTCTATTTTTAAGCCTAAACACTAATAAAGTTAAACAAGTAGGATTGTTAGTTATCATAGCAGAATATTTGTATTTCAACAATATGTAAACTTTATAGCGCTTCTTTAAATTTTATTATATTAAAAACGGGTTTTTGTGTGATGTTCTTTAAACATTAATCTATAATTTAAGTCCAAACATGAAATTTGTATAACAATTATAAGAGCGTAAAAATCTATACATTGAATCGATTTATGAATTTTCAAAAATAATTATCGACCCCTTAGAGATAAAAAATTCTCGGGGGCACCTACTTAAACGTGTTTATGCTTGCATGAATATGCGTGACGTCATAAATATCATAGCTCATAAATATTTCTAGGTTTAGCTCTCTGGTAATTGTAGAAATGGCCATTACTCACGATTTATTGGAAGATGAAAACATTTGTCTATATAACTCGAAAATATCAGTGCTGGTTTGATATATATAGCTAATTTTATAAAATAATTACTGATTCGATAGCAATAAGAATGTTTAGTTTGAATCCAAAATTTATTATTAATGTTTTATACCACATTACTGTTAAATTCCGGGATTATAAACCGAGTAATACAGTTCTTGAACAAACAAATGCAATTAATTTAGGAAATATGTTGTTTCTCTAATAACGCGGTTTCGAATAGGTAGGCTGATATACAGGTTTTGTAATCGATTTCTTATGAAAATTATTTATTGCACTGTACTATTTGTGTGTCGTTTTGCTTTATGTAAATCAGAAATAACTGCATTCCATACGATACGATGACACATCTGTCTATAATTGACTACAAAATACTAATTATAACATGATCTATATATTAAACCAGAGAAAAATTACTTTTACCTGACGTTGAGATATTCAAAGCGGTTGATAATTAATCAATTTATAAAACTGAATACCCTTCAAATCGATCGATTTACATATATTTTAAATTCAGACAATTAATTGTTTTATGATATAACTATGGTGTCTTGACTCATCTAAATTCTTCGGCACGTTTATATATCTGCAGAGCGAAGGTAAATTTAAGGTCATCATAGCTTTTATTAGAACTCGAATATTTTCAGTGGATCCTAAAATATTAACAAAAAATTATTAAAAATCTATTAGAAACCATAAATTATATATCGAAACATATGCAACATGTGCAACATATGCAACATGTGCAACATATGTAACATGTACAACATATACAACACATGCAAATTATGTTTATCACTCTCAAAAACGGTTTTTTAAAAATTTTTATTAGCGTGAGAACATTACAACACTGATGTCATACTTGATCTAATCTCTAAGCCTAGCGTTACCTCTATTTATACTACTTCCTTATCTAATTCATTTGAAATACATAACTCCTCCGGCCCTAAATGAGAACTATGGGGAACCAGAGTTCGAAAGTCCAGGAAAGTTCCTTGTCTCATGTTCTGTGCTATCTTCGTATACATGTTTAGCTATTGACTTCTTTAAAAAATATCTATAAATTAAATATAATATCAGAAAAATAATAGTGACATACAAAATTATCGTATAAAAGCTAATATTCTTAAAATTGATTACAGGACTTTCTAATTTACTTAATTCTAGTTTTTCATTTTCCAAAACTCGATAGACCTCATTTAATTCATTGAGATGTATCGGATCTATTTCTAAAGGTTTAAGGTCAAAGTTTGGCATTTTTGAATTATTCGCATAAACTTCTAAGCGTGGTAATACAATATTCTTATAACTAGAAATTTCATTAACAAAAGTTTTTAACACTACTTCATCGATTGACACTTCACAAGAATCTTGAAGTTCTAGCAAATAGCTACTGTTTATAGGAATACTGTTTTTCACTTTTCCGCACTTGTGTATAACAACTAAATTATGAGGCACTACGATGATCCATTTGTTCTTCTCCAGTTTTTGAATCTTCTTTGTGGTTATCTTCACCGGTATTTGGTGACAATTACGTATATTATCGGCGTATCTTATTAATTCAATTTCACATGGTGCTGTTGAAGTAATTTTTGATGTTTGTAGTTGATGGCAAATGAATTCTGCCTGAGTGACTTCATAACAATTTGTGTCAGAAACTGCATAGGTGTGGTCGTTTAACAAAAGGTATTTTGCACTAGGGATGATCATCTTAAAAGAAGTCTGATGTGGAGTAGGTAGTGGATACAAATGATAATAGATAAAATCGTCCATTTCAACAATTGGTACTTCCAAAATAAACACTATACTGTTATCTTTGCTGTAGCTTTTAATATTGATGATTTTTCGAATAGCAACGTATTGAGTACTGTCACTTCGAATGGGAATTTCTTGCCTTGTAACTGTTTACTGGCTGTGGTTAGTTCAGAAAATAGTTCATGGGGTTCTACCATAGCATTATGAAAAATATTTAATTTAGAAAATGTAATAGCAACTTCGATTCGTTCCAATAGATCATATAGAATCTGAAAATTTGTGGAAAATTGCAGAGCTAATCTTTCTAGAGCAAAATAATGAAAAGTTTCTACTTTGTCAATACTTAAATTTTTAATTTCTTTTGAAATCTCCTCGATTCGGTTTTTTAGAATATATTGATTGTGAGCTAATATTTTAGAGTTATTTTCGAAATTCTGAAGGAAGTTTGAAATAGAGTTATTTGATCATTAATTAAAGATTTGATTTTTCTTGGTTATTAGTTAAAGATGAAATGGCATTGTCATATCTTTCTCCATCGTTATAATCTAAATTTCCGGTGAGAAACTTTAATGCTGAGCCTACACCGTTAAAAGAGATCGTTTTCTCGTTTATTCCAAAGCGGATTTAATTGTTTTAATTGTATCTCAATTTTATTTTCTAAAATTTGGACTGTGTGATACGAATTGTGAAATGATTGATTGAATTGGAATACATGTGGGGATAATGATAGTGTATTTTGAATTTCTTCATATTGAGCCTTTAAAGTCAAAAGTTTTTGTAATATTAGCAATATCATAAATTTGAATAAATGTCCAAAAATCGGTTTTTATTTGGGCTGTGCCTAAACGAAGAGGAAGAAGTCCGGGGTTGTCGTCTAAATTGAAGAACTGGGCTGCAATTCGTCTTGTGACTGTGCAGAGGGCGAATCTGTAACAGGGGTCTTTTAGTTCCTTAATATGTATAATTTCTTTACTTAATGTAATTTCCTTATTTTTGTTTCTCTTGAAATTTCTACCCTATTCTTATCTAATATTTTAGTAATTTTATACGGTCCTAAAACACCTTATCTTTTTGTTTCTCTTTTAGGATTCTTCTTAAAACTATTTGTTCTACTTTAAATTCTGGATTAGTATCTCCATTGGTATTTTTCTTATCTACTACTTTCTGTTTATTTTCGACTAATTTTTCATTTACTTTATTATATACGTGTTCTAATTTTTCTTTATGGTTATTAACGTAGTCTGAATAAAAGTTAGGGTTAAAAGATTTCATTGGGGTCTCTCGAATTTGTATGTCCAAACGTCAATTCAAAGGGAGTATATTTTGTCGCACTGTGGATCGAGTTATTATAACCTATTATAGCATAGTCCATTAAATCGCTTTCTTTGGGGTAAATATCGCGTAAAAGTCTTAAGTGTTCAATTAGTGTGGAATGTGTTCTTTCAACTATGGAGTTGGATTCGTGATGTCCGGATGTTGTGAAATGTACATTAATTTTGTGTAGTCCTAAAATTTCTTTAATTGTAGCGTTGTTAAATTCCGTTCCTTTATCTGTCACAATGGTTTGGGGTATACCGAAAGAAGTAAAATATTTTATAAGTGCTTGACTAATATTTATAGCCGTTTTTCCACTTATAATTAGAGCTTGAGCTAATTTTGTAAAAGCATCTACTAATGTTAAATAATTTTTCCCATCAAAAGTAAATACGTCCATATGTACAATTTCGAATGGGCTTTTTGCCGTTTCTGTTAGCATTATTGGGGTATATGGGGTCTGTCTAGCGTATTTATTTCTTTGGCACAATGTACATTCATTTATAAAATTTGTTATACTAGTTTTCATATTTTTCCAGTAATAATTTTGTTTGAGTCTTTCATAGGTTTCGTTGATTCCTCGGTGAGTCGTTTTACCTTCATGGTAGTTTCTAATTACTATTGTCTGCTCTTCGATATCTTTAAGTGTATTAATCAATTTGGTACATTTGATTAACTTTGGTCTATTTTCAGAAAAATGCTGTTGATATACATCATTGAAGTCATTATACAATTTGTCTTTGTTGAAATGTAAATAATAAGTGTTACTAGGGTCTGTGTACTGAATTAGAAAATCCAAAATTAGTTTGTCATTGGCAATTTCTGGAATTTTGACTTTTATAATTGTGGGGTCGCTTTCATTTTCTAACGTTACGTCCGTCTTGTAATACAAATTTGGGTAAACTAAAATCTGGCGTGGTTTGTTATTTATAATTTCGTCTAAAATAGCAATTCCTTTATTCGTGTTTCCATTAGAGTTAGAATGTTGAGTAGATATGTTGTCGTTGTCAGGAATATGTATTGTCCATGCAGGTTCAGGAGTGTTTAATTGAGATTCTTCAGGTAATTCTGTTTGAAGTTGATTTTCGTCATGTGGTTCATGATCTAAACTTTTTAAAAATTCTGTTATATAGTCATCTATGTCACCTGGATTATTTGCAAGAGATCCTGTTTCTAAGGCATTGACTGGTATCCGGGATAAACAATCGGCATTAGTGTTACATTTTCCTTTCTTATAAAGAATTTCGTAGTCATACTCTAATAATTTTATCCTCCATCTTGTCAGTTTTGAGTTTGCGTCTTTTAAGTTGAAAAGCCATGTCAGTGGTTTATGATCAGTATATATATAAAACTTTTGTCCAAATAAATACGGTCGAAAATGTTTGCATGCCCAAACAATTTCAAGAAGTTCCTTTTCGATTGTCGAATACTTTGTTTCGGTCTCATTTAGTGTCCTAGATGCGTACGCTATTGGTCGGTCATTGGGTACGGTTCCTTGCGATAATATTGCTCCAATCGCATAGTTACTCGCGTCTGTCGTCAAAATAAATTTTTTTTCAAAGTCGGGATACTGAAGTACAGGTCCGTTGGTCAAAATTTCTTTACAAGTTCTAAAGCTGTCTAGAAAATCTTTGTCGTGTATTACTTTGGCATTCTTCTTTAAGCATTTCGTCATAGGTTTTGTAATTTTGCAAAGTCTTTTATGAAACGTCTATAGTAACCTAATAGTCCAAGGAAACTTTTGATTTCAGTCGCTGTGCGTGGTAAAGGAAAATTTTTTACGGTTGTTATTTTGTCTGGGTTTGGTTTAACTCCTGTAGGGGTAATTACGTGTCCTAAATACATTACGGTTTTTTGTAGGAATTCTGATTTGTCTAACTGTATTTTTAAATTATGTTGTCTAAATCTGTCGAAAACTTCTCTTAATTTTTCTAAGTGTTCTTGAAGAGATGAACTGAACACTAGACAATCGTCAAGGTAAATTATACACGATTGATCTGTCAGTCCGCGTAAAACTCTGTCCATTACACGTTGGAATGTCGAAGGGGCATTTATTAAACCCATAGGCATCCGTTTAAATTGAAAATGTCCCTGAGGGGTACTGAATGCTGTTTTCTGTACGTCTTGGGGGTCCATCTGGATTTGATAAAACCCGCTGGCCAAATCTAGGGTCGTGAAATAATTTGCACGTCCTAGCCTATCTAAAATCTCATTAATATTAGGTAATGGGTATTTGTCAGGAATTGTTTCGGAATTTAATTTTCTATAATCTACTACAAGTCGCCATTTCCGTTTACCAGATGCGTCAATCTTTTTCTCTACTATCCAAATTGGGGAAGACCACGGCGAAACACTATCTTCAATTATGCCCTGATCTAACATTTTCTTTATTTGTAATTTAGCTTCGTTGCGGTGGATTTCTGGGAGGCGATATGATTTTGTAAAATTGGAGAATCATTTTTAAATTTATTTTATGTTTAATTTCACTAGTAAAACTGAGGGGAACTCCTTCACAATAAAATATGTCACGGTATTCTAAACACAATTTCTTTATAGCATCTTTTTCCTCTTTATTGCAGTGATCAAGTCGAAGATCTTTCAAATTTCCTTTTAATTTGTTGTCCTGTGGTTCGTCTAATTCTAGGTCTTTTTCCAAATTTTCGATAAAATTTACATCAATATCGTTTATAGGTTCAATTTCGAAAGGTTGAAAAATAGAAATTTTAACGGGATATTCATTTATATTTGTGACTACAATGGTCGCAAAATTTTCGATAACATTAACCAAAGCTTTTTGTGTTTCAAGTCCATTTCCAAAATTCGTGTGGTTTAATATTCCGACTCCATTACGTATTTGTACTGGGATTTTATTATTTGTCGGCAACGCTCATTTACAATTATCGAATAATTTGTGAATTGATTATTTTTCATTTCTGGTTCAAAATTTAGAATAATAGGAATAGTCGCATGCGGGGTTATTATTTGTTTCCGGCTTAAGTTAAGATTTGCGCCTAATTGTCGAAGTAAATCGATTCCAATTAAACCTTGAAAATTATTACTAAATTTGAAAAGGAAAAATTTGTAATAGTCCTTTACGTTAAAGATTTGAAAAAGTGGTATACGCGCTACTTCTTTGTGAAAGCTGATATTGTGTGCTGTTTGAATATTGAAAATCTCCGGGTAAATGAAATTCGTATAAAATTTGTGTGCTATTTCAGGATCTATCAAACTACGGGTGCTACCAGTATCGATTAAAAATCTAGCATTTATTTCAGGAATAATAATAAATGGTAAATCTTGCTTGAATGTGTTTACGTGTATTACCTCTCGTTGTTCCAAGGCATGACCTGTGGAAAATTTTGCTGAGTAGGATTTACATCATTAACATCGTAATTTATATTCTCACGCGCGTTATCAGGAAACTGGATATAGTTTCTAGCGGTGTTATATAGCGGCTGAGTTTGAAACGTCTCGTGTGTTTCCATAGAATGAACGGGGTCGTCGTGATCGCAATAAGCACTATAGTTTGCAGTATTACAATCATTCTCACGTTCTATAAAATAAGGGTCATTGCAGTTTGAACTATTTATATTCTGATTGTATAACCTTTGAGATTGAAATTGGGGTTTAATAGTTGTATTTCCAGAAGATGTATCCATCGGTTCGTCTTTATTAAAATTGGATATGTTATTTGGATGAACTTGAGCAAATCTTTGAGATGAACTTGTAAAATTTTGTTTGTTACTAAATGGCGTGTTTTGCATACCAAACCTGTTATTAAAATGGGAACTTGGATTGAATGTTCTTTGATGGTTTACAGGGGTGTGAAATCTGTTCGAATGTGTGTTTTGAAAATGAGGCTTTTGCGTTTGAAATTTCGAATATGAAGGTTGGTTATTTTGAAATGTGTTTGGGTACCTATAATTGAAATTGTTAAAATTCTGTCTGAATGGAATGTTAGAGTGATTTGAATAGCTACTAGGCGTCATTCTTGAAATGGGTTTGAAATTTGAATTTGAATTTAAGTTACTATTTCTCTGTGTTGAGTATAAGAAATTTTCTTCTTCGATAACTAATCCCATAGCCTGTTCTAAACTACTAGGGTTGCGTAATCTAACATTTGTTTGAATGGTTATTGGCAATCCACGAATATATGTTTTAAGCGAAAGGTCATCATAACTTTTAAGTCTAATAGTACGTTCTTCGGCTGAAATGGTCAATGAATTTAATTTTGCAATTATTAAACTCCTTGCGTCTTGGCAACGCATTCCAAAATTATATGGCGTTTCATGTTTATTTGGTCTTAAACTAATTAAATCCTGGATAAGGCAATCAATATCGCGTTGATCTCCAAAAGATAAATTTAACGCGTTTTAATTTCGTCCCAAGTTTTTAACTCTATGCGTGAACCTATTAATATCTGAGCTCTACCTATCAATTTACCTATAATTGCTCTAAGCAAGAAACTATTTAACTGAATATTTGTTTGACTAGCAAATACATTAATTACGTTCTCGCAATTTGCGATAAATATTGTCAAGGTATGAGGGTTTCCATCGTAAGGGGATGGAATCTAAATGTAATTTTAGCAATTGATAATTTGTTTGTTCAGTTGCCATGTTTAAATTAATTAAGTTATCTAAATTACTGATACTATTTTCTGAGCTTTCCAAAATATTTGAACGAGCCCTTGAATTATTCCTAGAATATCTACGTTCGTGTTATCTGAACTTGCTTCTAAAATTTCCTCGTTACTTATTTTAATACGTTCTATCAAGACTGTTAAGTCGTTTATATCACAATCACTCATCAATTGAAAATCAATTATAAGATATCAGAAATAGAAATTCAAAGTTAGCTTACATTAATATGATGCATTGAGTTCGCATGATTTTCTTAAACTAAGTGCCCTGGTTAGACGATTCTGTTCCTTCCAAAATTGGGCTGGTGTCTGGATTGGACGATTTCGTTCCTTCTCCAAACTGCTAACAAAAATCTTCGTTTCTCGAATTCGAAAGTACAAACAGTTGTTGATTTTCCTAAAAGCAATTTCCAAAGCAATTTTCGCTTGCCTATATGGATATATCACTTTCAAGGTTCTTGATTTTGGTTAATCGTTGAAACGAAAAATTTCCGGCGATTCGAAAATTTCCAAAATCCCGTACTGACTGCGCCAATTATGTTTATCACTCTCAAAAACGGTTTTTTAAAAATTTTTATTAGCGTGAGAACATTACAACACTGATGTCATACTTGATCTAATCTCTAAGCCTAGCGTTACCTCTATTTATACTACTTCCTTATCTAATTCATTTGAAATACATAACTTGCAACATATACAACATATGCAACATATGCAGCTTATGCAACATATGCAATATATGCAACTTATGCAACATATGCAACATATTCAGCAAATGCATCATATGCAACATATGCAGCAAATGCAACATATGCAACATATGCAACATATGCAGCAAATGCAACATATGCAACATATTCAACCTATACAACATGCAACTTGTACATCAAGTACAACATGCGCATCATACGTAGCATGTGTGATATGCGCGATATGTGCAGCACATGCAACATTTGCGACATGTGCAGCGTGCAACACTTGCAATATTTGCAACACTTGCAACCTCTTTAACGCCTGCAACGTGTGCAACACGCGCAACGCGTGCAATACCTGCAATATGTGCAGCGCGCGCAAGACTTGCAACACATGCAACCCTGCAGCCCGGGCAACACGTGCAGCAAGTTCAATACGCTCAGCACCTGCAGCGTGTGCAACTCTTTCAGCACGTGCATTACGTGCAGCACGTGCACCACGTACAACTCTTGTAACGTATGCAACATATACAATATATGCAACACATACAACAAATACAATATATACAATAAAGACAATATTTTTTTATTTGTGGGTATACCACGCTGTTATGTCCCTCCAAAATGTCATTTAGGGTAATTATATGTATTAGCATTGCATTGTTGATTTGTTTTCTTTATCTCAGGCTTCCTTTATTTTTGGTAATTATAAAACCCCGCCTACTCGCCGATTGAGCCCGGTCATTCGTCCGTCCAGCTACGTCGATGTACGTAGCAAATGTGTGCTATATATACACTATTTATAATATATACAATATATCCATGTTTTTGCTTTAGAATTTGGACGACTTCAAAACACGTCTTGCAAACGCCCGTCCATTCACACCACCTCTTATCGATATTCAGCACGAATATGGCTTCAACACTAATCTTCTTAAAGAGATCAAAGAATTTTGGCAGAATAAATACAACTGGCGCGAACGCGAAGCTTTCCTCAACCAATTCCCTCAATACACAACCAGAATTCAAGGCTTAAACATACACTTCCTCCACGTGAAGCCAACGGAAACACATGGTCAAAAAATCCTTCCACTACTTCTTTTACACGGCTGGCCTGGTTCTGCCCGGGAATTCTACGAGGTCATCCCTAAATTAACCAAACCAAACCCTGGACGCAATTTTATTTTTGAAGTCATAGTCCCAAATCTCCCAGGATTTGGATTTTCGGAAGGTGCAGCTCGTCCTGGTATGAACCCTACTGCGATGGCTGCCATTTTGAAACAGTTGATGGAGAGGTTACAGTTTGAGAAGTGGTACGTCCAAGGAGGCGATTGGGGGTCTGATATTGTAACGCAAATGTCAATTCTGTACCCTAACAAGATCCTAGGATTACATATCAATATTGCTTTCATTCAAACGCCAATGGAGACGTTGAAGCGGATTTTGGGCAGTTTTTGTCCTAGTTTGATTGTCAGTGAGAAGCATCGAAGTAAAATGTATCCACTTAAGAACTATTTCTTGAGTTTAATGGGAGAAGCTGGGTATCTCCATATTCAAGCCACTAGACCAGATACTGTAGGTAGGTAACCATTTTTTTAAAGATTTTTTTAAATCCTAGATGTAGCTGCCCAATATCTCAAAGGGATTTTTTTGTTCTTAAGCTTGTTAGAATCTCCTGAGCGAAGGTGCTTTTTAGATCTAGACCTACCAACTTGACTATAATATTATTAGCACCTACGGGGATTCTACTGCTCAATCCGGTCTGAACCGCAACGCTCCGATCTGATTCGATCCGATGATTCGATACGATCCGATACGATCCGATGCGATCCGATACGATCCGATCCGATCTCATCAAATGCAATCCAATCATTCAAATCCAATTAAATCCAATCCAATCCAATCCGATTCGATCCGATCCGGTCCGGTCCGGTCCGGTCCGGTCCGGTCCGGTCCAATTCAATCCAATCCAATACAATCCAATCCTATTCAATCCAATCCGATCCAATCAAACCCAATCCAAGCCAAGCCAAGCCAATCCAATCCAATCCAACCCAATCCAATCCAATCCAATCCAATCCCACCACACCCAACCCAACTCACTCTAATCCAAGCCATCGCATCCCATTGTATCCCATTCCACCTTCCTATCCCATCTCATTCCATGCCATCCCATTCTACTTCGTCTCATCCCATCCCATCTCATCTCATCCTGTCCCATCCCATCCCATCCATTCCCATCCCATCCCATCTCATCCCATCCCATCCCATCCCATCCCATCCCACCCAATTCAAACGAATCAGATCCTATTAGATCTGATCCGAGTGGATCAGATTCGATCTGATCCAGTCCAATTCTATGCAGCAGATCCGTTCCGATCCATTCCGATCTGACCAGATCCGATTCGATCCGATCTAATTTAATTTAGTTCAACTTAATTTAATTTAATGCAATTTAAGTAAATTCAATCCAGTTTGACACAATTAAACTCAATTTAATTCATTTTGATTTTTTAATTGAATTTGAATTTAATTTATTTTCATTTAATTCAATTTAGTTCTATTTCTTTGGTTTAATTCGATCTAATTCAATATAATTTAAACCAATTCAATTTAATTCAATGCGATTTAATACAGTTCATTTCAATTTAAATCAGTTCAGTTCAATTTCATTCAATTCAGCCCAATTAAACCATTTTAAATATATTTAATTGTAAATAATTGAATTTAATTCATTTTATTTCAGTTTAATTCAATTAAGTTCCATGGAGTTTGGTTTAATTCGATTTAGTTTGTTCTGATTCAATGTAATGTAATCCAATTCAATTCAATTTAATGCAATGCGATGTAACTCGATTTAACTTAAATTAATTCAACTTAATTTAATCCACGCAACTTAAGTTAGTGCAATTCAATTTGATTCAATTTAACTCAATATAATCTAATTTGATTTTATTTAATTGTAATTAATTGAATTCAATTGTTTTATTTCAATGTAGTTTCATTTAATGCTATTTAATTGGATCTAATTCAATCTGATGTCATGCAATTCGATCTAATTCAGTGTAGTTCGATTTAATTTGAAGTAGTTTAATTTAATTCAACTTAATATCATTACTGCAGTTTAATTCATTTATATTTAATTTAATTCAATTTAAGTCGGTTCCACACAATTTAATTCAGTTAATTTCAATATGATTCAATTCAGCTCAGTTTAATTCAATATAGTTATATTTAATTGTAAATAATTGAATTTTATTTCAATTTAATTCAATTTAAATCAGTTCAGTTCAATTTGATTCAATTCTGCTCAATTTAATTTAATTTGATTACATTTAATTGTAAATAATTGAATTTAATTCGTTTTATTTCAATTTAATACAACTCAGTTCTACTTAGTTTGTTTTAATTCTATTTAAATCGATTTAGTTCGTTCTAATTCAATCTAACTTAAATCAATTTAATGTAATTCGATTTAATTTGAGTTAATTAAATTTAACTGAATTTAATTTAATTAATGCAATTTAATTTAGATCAATTCAATTTATTCAATTTAAATCTGTTCAATTCAATTTGATTCAGTTCAGCTCAATTTAAATCAGTTTGATATACTTAAGTATATATAATTGAATTTAATTTATTTCATTTCAATTTAATTCAATTTAGTTCAATTTAGTTTGGTTTAATTCGATTCAATGCGATCTAGTTTAATTTAATTTAATCCAATTCGATCTAATTCAATGTAATTGGATATAGTTTAGCCTAATGCAGTTTAATTTAGTTTAATTCGATTTAATTTAAGTAGATTCAATTTAATTTGATTCAATTTAACTCAATTTACTTCAGCTTTGATTCTATTTATTGAATTTAATTCATTTTATTTCAATTTAATTCAATTTAGTTGATTGATTTTGGTTTAATTCGATCCAAATTAGTCTAAATTAATCTAATTTAATGTAATTCGATTTAATTTAAGTTAACTCTCTTAATTTAATTAATTCAATTTAATTCAGTTCAATTCAATTGGGTATAAGTCATTGCAATTCAATTTTATTCAGTTTAACTCAATTTATTTCAATTTGATTCTATTTAATTGTAGATAATTGTATTTGTTTCATTTTATTTCAATTTAATTCAATTTACTTCCACTGAGCTTGGTTTAATTCAATTTGTTTTGATTTAATTCCTTCTAATTCAACTAAATTCAATTCCATTAAGTTTGGTTCACTTCGGTTTAATTCGATTTAGTTTGATTCAATTCAATCCAATTTAGTCCAATTCAATTTAATTCAATGTAATTTGATTTAATTTGATTTAATTATTTGGTTCATTTTGATTTAATTAATGCAATTTAATTTAATTTATTTTAATTTGATTCTATTTAATTATAAGTAATTAAATTTAATTCATTTTATTTCCATTTAATTCAATTTAGTTTGGTTTAGTTCCTTTAATTCGAGCTAATTCAATCTGATGTAATGAAATTAAATCTAATTCAATGTTGTCTGATTTAAATTGACTTCATTAAATTTAATTCAGTTTAATTCAATTTTAGTTTGTTTAATTCAAATTGATTAAATTTAACTCGATTTAATTCAATTTGATTCCATTTAATTTTAAATAATTGAAATTCATTAATTTTATTGCCATTTAATTCAATTTAGTTACATATAGTTTTGTTTAATTCGACTTAATGATCTAATTCAATCTAAATTAATTTAATTCACCGTAATTCCATATAGTTTGACTTATAAATTAGTTCAGCTTAATTTATTCGGTGCAATTTAATTCAGTTCAATTTAATTTAAATCATTTTAAGTTAGTTCAATTTAATGTTATTTGAATTTAATTCATTTTATCTCAATTTAATTTAATTTAGGTCGGTTTAATTCATTTAATTCGATCTAATTCAATCTAGTTTAATTCAATTCTATCTAATTGTAGTTCGATTTAAATTGAGTTAATTTAGTTTAATGCAACTTAATTCAATTAATGCAATTTAATTCAGTTCAATTCGATATAATTCAATTTAAGTTTGCTCAATTCAACCTGATTCAATTTAACTCAATTTAATTCAGTTTGTTATCATTTAAATTTACCTAATTGAAGTTAGTTCATTTTATTTCAATTTAATTCAATTTAGTTTGATTTAGTTTAGTTGAATTCGATTTAATTAGATCCAATTTGTTGTAATTCAATCTTACTTAATCTAATTCAATTTAGTTCACTGTATTTTGGTTTAATTTGACTTAATTCAAATTGGTTTAACTTGATTTAACTGATGCAATTTAATTAGGTCAATTTAATTTAATCCATAGCTCAATTTAATTCAATTTGATTGTATTTAATTGTAAATAATTAAATTGAATTCATTTTATTTTATTTTAATTCAATTTAGTTCCATTTAGTTTGGTTTAATTCTATTTAGTTCGATTTAATTCGATCTAATTCGATCTAATTTAATCCAATTTAATTTAATTCAATTGTAGTTCCGTTTAGATTGACTTAATTTAGTTTAATTGAGCTTAATTTAATTAATGCAATTTAATTCAGCTCAACTTAATTTAATTCAATTTAAGTTAGTTAAATTTAATTTTATTTAATTTAACTCAATTTATTCAATTTTTGATGCTATTTAATTGTATTTGATACGTGTTATTTCAATTTAATTCAAATTAATTTCACTTAGTTTGGTTTAATTCGATTTAATTTAATCTGGTGTAATGCGATTCGATCAAATTTAATGTGGTTCGATTTAATTTGACTTAATTTAATTTAATCGAACTTATTTAATTAATGCAGTTTAATTCAGCTCTATAATTTAATTCAATTTGAGTCAATTCCATATAACTTAAGTGATTTTAATTCGATTTGATTCTATTTAATTGTAAATAATTGAATTAAAGCATTTTATTTCAATTTAATTCGGTTTAGTTTAATAATTGCAATTTAGTTAGAATCAATTTAACTTAATTCAATTTAATTCAGTCAATTTATTTTAATTCAGTTGCATTAAATTTAATTCAATTTGATTCTATTTAATTGTAAATAATTGAATTATAGCATTTTATTTCAATTTAATTCAGTTTAGTTGCATTTAGTTTTATTTAATTCGACCTAGCTTGATCCAATTTAATCTAATTTAATTTAATTCAATCTAATTAATGTAATTTGATTTAATTTAATTAAGCTTTACTTAATTTAATTAATACAATATAATTCAGTTTAATTTAATTAAATTTGATTATATTTAATTGTAAATAATTGAATTTAATTTATTTTAATTCAATTCGAACTAATTCAGTCTAATTTAATTCGATACAATATAATTCAATGTAATTCGATTTAGTTTAGCCTAATATAAATTAATTCAACTTAATTAATTAATGCAGTTTAATCCAGTTCAATTTAATATTATTCAATTTAATTTTAAATAATTAAATTTAATTTATTTTATTTCAATTTACTTTAATTTAGTTCCATTTAGTTTGGTTTAATTCGATTTATCTCAATCTAATTTAGTCTAATTTTATTTAATTCAATGTAATTCCATTTAATTTAACTTAATTCAGTTTAATTCAGTCTAATTTAATTTATGCAATTTAATTCAGTTCAATTTAATATCATTCAATTTAAATCAGTTCAGTTTAATTTGATTCATTTTTGCTTAATTTAATTCAATTTGCTTATATTTAATTGTAAATAATGGTGTTTTATTTATTTTATTTTAATTTAGTTAAATTTAATTACATTTAGTTTGGTTTAATTCGACTTAATTTGATCTCATTCGTTCTAATTCAATCGAAATTAATTCAATTCTATTTGATTCACTGTAATTCCATATAATTTGACTTATAAATTAGTTCAACTTAATTTAATCGGTGCAAGTTAATTCAGTCCAATTTAATTTAATTCAATTTAAACCAGTTTAATTTAATTTAAACTCAATATAATTCAATTTGATTCTATTGAATTGTAGATAATTGAATTTAAATCATTTTATCTTAATTCAATATAATTTAATCCAATTCTATCTAATTCAATTGTAGTTCGATTTAAATTGATTTAATTTAATGCATCGTAATTTAATTAATGCAATTTGATTCTGTTCAATTCAATTTAATTCAATATAAGTTTGTTTAATTCAACTTGATTCAATTTAACTTAATTTAATTCAATTTTGTTCCTTTTAATTTGAAATAATTGAATTTAATTTACTTTATTTCAATTTTGTTACATTTAGTTTAGTTTAATTCGCTATAATTTATAATAATTTAATCTAATTCAATTTAATTCGCTGTATTCGATTTAATTTGACTTAATTCAAATTAGTTCAACTTAATTTAACTGATGCAATTTAATTCAGTTAAATTTAATTTAATTCACTTTAGGTCAGCTCAATTTCATTTGATTCAATTTAATTCTATTTGATTGTAAATAATTGAATTTAATTCATTTTATTTCAATTTAATTGAATTTAGTTCCATTTAGTTTTGTTCAATTGACCTTATTCAATCTAATTTAATCCAGTTCAGTTTAATTCGACGTAATTCCATTTAATTCGACTTAATTGAAATTAATTCTTCCTAGGTTAATTAATGCAATTTATTGCATTTCAATTTAATTTAAGACGGCCCAATACAATTTGATTCAATTTAAATCAATTTAATTATATTTAATTGTAAATAATTGAATTATTTGATTTAATTGATTTTAGTTCCATTTAGGTCGGTTCAATTTGATTTAATTCAATGTAATTGGGTTTAATTTGATATAATTAGTTTAATTTAATTGCAAAGAAAAATTAGCCGTATAGAAATTAAATTAATCGTTATTTTTTGCCGATAGGCGTTGCCCTTAACGACTCCCCTATCGGATTAGCAGCTTACATTCTTGAAAAATTCATTGTTTGGACTAACAGTGACTACATATCCCGCCCAGATGGCGGCCTTAATACAAAATTCAACTACGAACGACTTTTGGACAACGTGATGATTTATTGGTTTGGTAATTCCATAACTACGTCAGTGAGAATCTACGCTGAAAGTTTTGCTTTGAACAACCCTTATAGCAGCATTACCAAGTAAGCCACTGATAAACGTACATACAGAAAAAATAAAAATTGTTCTAGGATTCCTGTGCCTCCCGAGGTTCCATGCGCCTACACGTACTTCGGCAACGATTTCTTCTACACGCCAAAGACGCTCCTCAAGGAAAAATATAAAAATATCCTTCACATAAACGAACTTCCAACAGGGGGACATTTTGCCGCATTTGAGGAGCCGGAGCTGTTTGCTAATGATCTGTGGGACGCTGTCGAGGAGTTCGAAACCTTTCACAAGTAACCGTCTTTATTTTATGTATAGTTTTAGGGTTTTTATTGTAAAAGAAACTTAGTAATCTTAAATTGTGATTTATTTGTTTATAATAAATTTGTGGGAAGATGGCATTAGTGTTATTGTGACTTTCTTCTCCTTTTGCTGTGAGAAAAATGATTCGATGTGATTAGATCAGGAAGTGGTGATTATTGGGGTCTCTGTCCCATGGAGCTGTTGCCCACAAAGTTGGAAAAACCTACACAAAAAATCTTTGACAAGGAAGAGAGAGGAGGGAGAGGAGAGAGAGGAGAGGAGGGAAGAGGAGAGAGAGGGGAGAGAGAAGGTAGGAGAGAGGAGCGAGAGGGAGAGGAGAGAAAGGAGATAGAGTAGAGATAGGGGAGAGAAAGGGGATAGAGAGAGTGGAGAGAGAGAGGAGAGTTGAGAGAGAGAGAAGAGCGAAAGAAGAGAGAGTGGAGAAAGAGATGAGAGAGAGAGAGAGAACAGAAAGGAAACGTGAAAATAGCGAAGGAGATGAGAACAATCACTTGAAAAGTAAATGAATGACAAAGTCCATTCCCACTTGTCGGAAAAGTAAATTATTACCCTAATTCAGGCGCTCAAGAGCCGTGGTGACGATGGCACCTACCTTAAAGAGCTTGAGCATAAAGAATCACGCACTTGTGAGTGCGCATACTCAGAAGATTGTAGTAGACGTGAGTGACGATGACCGCTCAACTTAAGATGGTTCAACCAAGCCCAAAACCTTCTCAAGATATCACAGTCATCAAGGACCTAGTATTACCAGTCCAGCTCAACACAGTCTACGAATTTGGACTCAGGCCACTACCCATTGATACTAAGACTTCGAGGAGGAGGAACGACCCGAGAAGACAACCTGTTGGACAGTATTTATGCACTACCTGCAGGAGACTGTCCGACCGATTTCATCCATCAACACAAGGGACGAAGTGGACGCAGCAGTAGAGCTACTGACGGGAGATATCTGGTAATCCATGAGGCGGTGATGACCTAGACAACGACAATGTGGACAGCACCATCAGATTTCCGACTTCAGACAACTCATCAGCTAGAGGAACACTGGGAGAACTTCCAGTGCTCTTGGGACCTACTACGTTCTATGAGACGAGGTAAGTATCTCTTTACACGAACACCTGAACGAGCAGTGGTGAAGAAAGATCAAGTCCCTCCAAGAAAAAGACCGTTTACTCTGGAAAATGGTGAAAATTCTGAAGAGGAGGTCAGCACCGATGCCCCCATTACACGGAGAAAATGGAATGGCCTACACAGAAAGCGACAAGTCGAAACATTTGAAGAGCATCTGGAACGGCAGTTTACTCTCAACTACGCCGAAGCGGACCCCGACTGTCAATAACGTAGTCAGAGTATGCCTGAGGGATGAAGAGAACCAGCACCTGCCTGATTCATGTAGCCAACTTCCCCCGCAGAACTACCACTCACCAGTCTTCTACCGGTACCCCGCAAGTTACCGGAGAATGTCGTACTTCGACGGCTACCGGACAAAGTCAATCAGCGAGAGCATATCCCAAACGATCTGACGCCTTCAGGCCAGAGTATTCCACCTTTCATCAAATCCTGCGCCTCGTGGGGTTCGTCACCGATTAATTTATCAGGAAGCAGTCGACCGGCGTCATCCTCCTTGATGTCTCCAAGGTCTTTGACTGAATATGGCATTAGGGAAGCCTCAAATAACTGTTCGTGTTTGACATCCACCAAGGACTGGCACGACTTTTTATGTCGTTTTTAGACCAAAGTGAAGGTAAGAAACTCACATTTTTAGTCTCGGCAAATTGAAGCCGGCGTTCCGCAGGGCTCGCTCCACTCACCGTTATTCACTCGCGACGTGCCGAAGATCACTGGATACAAACCTGTCTCTTTACTAAGATGACACTGCTGTTGTCACCAGATAACTAGCCCTGTGGTTGGTGACAAGAAGATCAGGAAGCCGCCACCGTCTAGGATAACATGACTGATTAGTGTCAGCCCAGACAAGAGAAACGCAACGTTTCTGAGGAAAAGGATGACGATCCAACCAGACAAGGCATTGTGATCTTCAATGAGACCCTTGGCAAATGCAGGCTAAGTACTTGGGAGTAACCATTGACCGAAGACTTACCTGAGAAGCCCACGTCGCCAGTAGCACTACCAGAGTCAACACACCAACAATCAGCCTGTAACCACTACTCAACAGGAGAAGCCACCATGACATCGCCAATTAGATCAAATTCCATACGACCGTCATCAAAAAATAGAAACTCCTTCTCCGACCTACGAAACAAAAGAAGGCGTAGTGAGAAGAAAGATGGACACCCTCGAAGAAGACGACTGTTCGCTTTGGAAAATGGTGAATTATTCGGAAGTTAGCACCGATGCCCCTAATCCATGGAGAAAATAAAATTGCCTATACAGAAGAGGACAAGGTCGGAACTTTTGCAGACCATTTGGAAGGGCAGTTTACCTTCAACTACCAAAAGCAGACCTCGACGGTAGATGACGCCAACGCCGCAGTCAGAGAAGGTCCGATAGACCGTGAAATATTCTGGTCTAAAGGCGTATCGTTCATTGGGAATAGCATTTCCCTATTCGACTTCTTCCCGTAGCCGTTGAAGTACGTCAACCTCCGTTGATGGAGCGGTAGTTCTGCGGGTTCAGAGTTTGATTCCCGACACGGACCGCTGGAAAAATGTTAGCTGAGCATTTTTCACAAAAATACGCCCTCATTCGAAGGAGAAGTAAAATGCAAATATCGTGTGTGAGTGTCACCACGTTAGAGATTCCTACTTTTCTTGGAATATCAAGGGTTCGACAAAATTCTATATTTCCAAATAAAAGAACTCGCTTCCTAGTTTATGTAGTACCTTCGGGTGGAATATTGGGAAAAGAATTAATCAAAAGTAGTCAAAAAGGGAGATACCCTATAGTTAGTGACAAAAACACCAGGAAACCGCCACCGTCTTGGAAAACGTGGCTGATCAGCATCAACTCGGACAAGAGAAATGGCATGTTTCTGACGAATAGGAACAAGCTACAACAAGACAAGGACATCGTGATCTTTAACAAGGTCTCTCATGAAACACAGGTCAGGGACTTGGGTGTACATCAACTGAAAACTTACCTTCTTGGGGAACCCACATCGACAACAGCACTACAAAAGCCCGGCTATACTCTCCACTCAACAGGGCTAGTGACCTGGTGACTACATTTGGATTTGATTCGCCGAACACTTCTTATTCCAAGCAAGGACAAATGGAAGCCGGCGTGGTTCAGGGCTCGCTTCCCTCACCGCTGTTCACGAGCAACGTGCTGAAGAGCAATGACGTCCTATCTGTTTTTCTATGCCGACGACATTGCCGTAGACATAAGGTAAATGGTCCTGGGGGTAGTAACAATAGGACCATAAAACTGCCAGCGCCTATTCCAAGCAAGGACAAATGGAAGCCGGCGATCTTCAAGGCTTGCTCCTCTCACCACTCTTCACTTACAACGTAACCCCATCTGTTTCTCAGTGCCGACGACTTTGCCGAAGCAATCAGGTCAGTGATCCCGTGGGTAGTGACAAGAAGAGTAGGAAACCGCCAGAGCTTATTACAAGCAAGGACAAATGAAAGCGGGCGAATTTCAAGGCTCGCTTTTCTTACCACTATTCACTTGCAACGTGCCGAAGACCAGTGACGCTTTATCTGTCTCTCAATGCCGACGACATCACCGTAGCCACCAGGTCACTGGTCCTGTGGGTAAGGGTTCATATCCCGGCACGGTCCGCTTAAAAAATGTTGGGCGAGCATTTTTCACAACGATACGTCTGCGTTCGGATAAGAGGTAAAATGGAGGTCCCATGTGTGAGTGTCGTCACGCATGTTAAAGATCCCTACCATGCTTGGAACAGCAAGGGTTCGGCAAAATTCAAAATTTTCCAGATAAAAAAAAATCGCTCTCTGGCCAATGTAGTACCTTCGGGTGGAGCATTGGAAAATCAAATGTACGGTCCCGTGGGTAGTAACAAAAAGACGAGAAAACAGCCAGCGCCTATTCCAAGCAAGGACAAATTGAAGCCGGTAAGCTTCGGGGCTTGCTTCCCTCACCACTGTTGACTTGAAACGTGCCGAAGACCAGTGATGCCCCATCTGTTTTCAATGCCGACGACTTCGCCGTAGTCATAAGTTCACTGGTTCCGTGGGTAGTAACATGAAGACCAGGAAACCGTCAGCGCCTATTCCAAGCAAGAAGAAATAGAAGCCGGCCAGCTTCGGGGCTTGTTCCCTCACCACTGTTAAATTGCAACGTGCCGAAGACGAGTGACGCCCCATCTGTCTCTCAATGTCGACGACTTCACAGTAACCAACAGATCACTGATCCCGTGGGTAGTAACAAGAAGACTACGAAACCGCCAGCGCCTATTCCAAGCAAGGACAAATAGAAGCCGGTGAACTTCAGGGCTCTCTTGCCTCACCACTGTTCACTTCCAACGTACCGAACTCCAGTGATACCCCATCTGTCCTCCAATGCCGACGACTTCGCCGTAGCCACCAGGTTACTGGTCCTGTAGATAGTAACAAGAAGACTAGGAAACCGCCAGCGCCTATTCCAAGCAAGGAGAAATGAAAGCCAGTGAGCTTCAGGGCTCGTTTGCCTTACCACTTTTCACCTCCAACGTGCCGAAGACCAGTGATGGATGCCCCATCTGTCTCTTAATGCCGACTTCGCCGAAGCCATCAGGTCACTGATCTCGTAGGTAGTAACAAGAAGACTAGGAAACCGCCAGCGCCTATTCCAAGCAAGGAGAAATGAAAGCCGGTGAGCTTCAGGGCTCGTTTGCCTTACCACTTTTCACCTCCAACGTGCCGAAGACCAGTGATGGATGCCCCATCTGTCTCTTAATGCCGACTTCGCCGAAGCCATCAGGTCACTGATCTCGTAGGTAGTAACAAGAAGACTAGGAAACCGCCAGCGCCTATTACAAGCAAGAACAAATGAAAACCGATGAGCTTCAGGGCTCGCTTGCCTCACCACTGTTCACTTCCAAGGTGCCGAAGACCAGTGATGCCCCATTTGTCTCTCAATGACATTATAATTTGAATAATAAGGGTCGCTATACTTGCGGCCACGTCCCCAATGCTCCACCCAGAGGCACTACATTGGGTTTAAACGCGAAAATAATCGTGCTTCTAATTAATTCCAACTTCATAGTTAATCCACCCTAAATAAAAAAACTAAATAAAAATCTAACAAACCTAAAAATTTAACAAACCTAACAAACCCTAACAATCTAACAAACATAAAAATCTGACAAACTGAAACAAAAACTAAAAACAGGGTTGTAAATAATGGCATCCCTAGCGCTGACTTTGGAGTGTACCCGATCAACAAGACACAAGCAAAAATGAGAGGGGGAGGGATCCGTAATACCGGATAGCAGACGCCGGCTCTGCTTACCAGTGCGACCTGAAGGGTCGTCTTAAAACTATCCAAATCTAGCTAACTAATGTAAATTTATCCTAGCTTTCCTATCATTCCTAACTGATTTATATTATGATTACAATCTTCTCAATTCTGCTCTTCCTTCCCAAATATATACTGCAACCAAAATGGCGACAGAACGTCAAACAAAACAAATATGCCACAAAATACTACAAAACATGCTAATAAATATAAAGTGTAAATATAAAATATAAATAAATATAATTATATAAATATATAAATAAATGTCTAATAAGCGTTAAGCATATAGCAGTGCACAAAATAGCAAAAGCATCACCCTATTTATCAGGTGCACTCCCACAAGCATATGTCGGTTAGCGCTATTACACACAAAACGTGCTTGTTAAATTATTTCAAAAACTACTAATTAATGTAAATCAATGCTTGTGCGAGTACAGCCGCCACAATTTAAGTCTTACCTCGATGATAAAATTCTCCAGCATCCGAAGATCTGGTCGTCTGCTTACATCTAACTGTAACTTACTTCTAAGGGGAAGATGGGGTGCACTGCTAAAGTCCTGGTGGGTATGCACTAAATGTTCTTGGGGGGGATCACAATCACTATCACTATCACTTCACTTTCAAGTCCTGGGGGGATGCGCGGTTTCACTCTATTTTATTATCTTTGTTTATTTTATTGATTTAATTTAATGAGGGTTTCTGATTTATTTGTTATTGTTTATTTGTTATTATTTATTACCGATTTCCCGATTTCCGCACATAATTATGAAGATAGGCAGTGATTGTATTAATGGTGTGGGGGTTTCTCGTGGATATTGGACATTTGGGTATAATTATCATGTTATTTTATTATTATTATTATATATATATATTTTTAATATCAGGTTTTGGTTATATCTATGCTCGTATCCTTACTCACGCCAAGTCAATCTAAAATTTTCCAATCCTCCCACCAACCCCACCGAATTTTACACGCGGTTATCATTGTCTAATCTCGCGACCCTTCCCGCGAATTCTTTTAAGGCTGTCCAGAACGCCTTCTGGTTAACCATTTCCCCGACTTGCTCTAGGCTCTTTGGCCATGCCAGACCTAGGATAGCTAGTTTGCTATCAGCCAACCCTCGATTTCCCGCCTCAAGCGGGCAGTCGAAGAGCACGTGCTCTGCGCTTTCCGCGCCCTCACCGCATTCGCAGCGGTCGCTGTTGGTTAGCCTGAACCTTTGTAAATACGCCTTCAGGGCGCCGTGCCCTGTTATCAACTGCACCATTTTGTGATCGAGCTTAACCTCGATCCTACCTCTAGCTTCTATGCTCGGTACGAATTTGTGGGTCAATCTGCCCGTGACAGCGTTGTTCCACCTCTCTTCCCATTGTCGAATTGATTTTTCGCGCAGCTTTCTTTTAATCAAAGACTTCGGTATCGACGAATGTGATATTCGAAAGTCTCCCGTCGCGGCCTCTTTAGCTAATTTCTCTCAATGACAACGATTTCGCAGTAGTTATCAAGTCACTGATTACGTGGGTAGTAACAAGAAGACTAGGAAACGGCCGGCGCCTATTCCGAGCAATGACAAATGAAAGCTGCTGAGATTCAGGGCTTGCTTGCTTTACCACTGTTTACTTCCAACGTGCCGAAGACAAGTGATGCCCCATCTGTCTATCATTGCCGATGGCTTCAGGAAGCCATCAGGTCACTGGTCCCGTGGGTGTAGAAGATCAGGAAGTCGCCAGCACCTTGGAGGACATAGTTGATCAACGCCAACCTAGACAAAAGCAGTGCCATTGTTCTGACGACGAGAGAGAACCTCCAATCAGACAAGGAGATCGGGATCTTTAACTAGACTATCCCCTGGAAGACGTATCGTATGTACTTGGGAGTAACTGTCGGCCGAAGGCTTACCTGAGGAGCCCACATCGGTAGTAGCACTAACAGAGTCGACGCAGCAACAGTCGGCCTGTACCTACTACTTATTATAAACAAAGACAAATGAAAGCGGGCGAGTTTCATGGCTTGCTTCCCTTACCACTATTCACTTGCAAAGTGCCGAAGACGAGTAACGCCCCATCTGTCTCTCAGTGCTGACGACATCACCGTAGCCACCAGGTCACTGGTCCCGTAGGTACAGGCGGCTCCGTGGCGTAGTGGTATGTGTGTGACTAGTACGCCCAAGGTCCCGGGTTTGAATCCCGACACGGTCCGCTTGAAAAATGTTAGACGAGCATTTTTCACAAAAATTCACCCTCGTTCGGATGAGAGGTAAAATAGAGGTCCCGTGTGTGAGTGTTGTCACGCACGTTAAAGATCCCTACCTTGCTTAGAACAGCAAGAATTCGGCAAAATTCCAAATTTTTCAGGTAAAATAAATCTCGTTTCCTGGCCAATGTAGTACCTTCGGGTGGAGCATTGGAAAATTGCATGTAAGGTCCCGTGGGTAGTACCAAGAAGACGAGAAAACCGCCAGCACTTATTTCAAGCAAGGACAAATTGAAGCCGGCGAACTTCAGGGCTTTCTTCCCTCACCCTGTTCACTTACAACGCGCTGAAGACCAGTGATGCCCCATCTGTCTCTCAATGCCGACGACTTCGCCGTAGGCATCAGGTCATGGTCCCGTGAGTAGTAACAAGTAGACTAGGAAACCGCCAGCGCCTATTTCAAGCAAGGACAAATGAAAGTCGGTGAGCTTCAGGGCTCGCTTGCTTCACCACTGTTTACTTCCAACGTGCCGAAGACCAGTGACGCTCCATCTGTCTCTTAATGCCGACTTCGCCGAAGCCATCAGGTCACTGATTCCGTGGGTAGTAAACAAGAAGACTATGAAACCGCCAGCGCCTACTACAAGCAAGGACAAATGAAAACCGATAAACTTCAGGGCTCGCTTGCCTCACCACTGTTCACTTTCAACGTGCCGAATACCAGTGACGCCCCATCTGTCTGTCAATGCCTACGACTTCGCAGTAGCCATCAGATCACTGATCCCGTGGGCAGTAACAAAAAGACCAAGAAACTGCCAGCGCCTATTCCAAGCAGGACAAATGGAAGCCGGCGAGCTTCAGTCTTGCTTTTCTCACCCTGTTCACTTACAACGTGCCGAAGACCAGTAATTCCCCATATGTCTCTCAATGTCGGTCACTTCGCCGAAGCCATCAGGTTAGTGATCCCGTGGGTAGCAAGAAAAGACTTGGAAACCGCCAGCGCCTATTACAAGCAATGACAAATGGAAGCCGGTGAACTTCAGAGCTCGCTTGTTTCACCACTGTTGACTTTCAACGTGCCGAAGACTAATGGTTCCCTATCTGTCTCTCAATGCCGATTAATTCGCCGTAGCCATTTGGTCACTGATCCTGTGAGTAGTAACAAGAAAACCAGGAAACCTCCAGCGCTTATTCCAATAAAAAAAAAAGAAAACCGGAGAGCTTCAGGGCTTGCTTCCCACGCCACTGCTCACTTACAACGTGCCGAAGACCAGTGACGCCCCATCTGTCTCTCAATGCCGACGACTACGCTGTAGCCATCAGGTAGTAACAAGAAGACCATTAAACTGTCAGCGCCTATTCCAAGCAAGGACAAATGGAAGCCGGTGAGCTTTAGGGCTTGTTTCCGTTGCCTACAACGTGCCGAAGACCAGTGACGGCCCATCTGTTTTACAATGCCGACGATTTCGCCGTAGCCATCGGATCACTTGTCCCGTGAGCAGTAACAATAAGACCAGGAAACCGTCAGCGCCTATTCCAAGCAAGGAAAAGTGAAGGCCAGTAAGCTTCAGGGCTCGCTTGCTTCACCACTGTTTATTTCCAACGTGTCAAAGACTAGTGACTAACGACTTCGCCGTAGCCATCAGATCACTGGTCCCGTGGGTAGTAACAAGAAGACTAGGAAACCACCAGCGCCTATTCCAAGCAAGGACAAATTGAAGCCGTTGAGCTTCAGTCCTCGCTTTTCTTACCACTATTCACTTGCAACGCGCCGAGGACTAGTGATGCCACATCTGTCTCTCAATGTCGAAGACTTCGCTGTAGCCATATGGTCACTGATCCCGTGGGTAGTAACAAAAAGACTTTTCATCCGAACGAGGGCGTATTTTTAGTGAAAAATGCTCGCTTAACATTTTTCAAGTGGACCGTGTCGGGATTCGAACCCGGGAACTTAGGCGTAGTACGTAGCCATCAGGCCACTAATCCCCTGAGTAGTAACAGGAAACCGCCAGTGCCTATTCCAAGCAAGTACAAATGGAAGCCGGAGAGCTTTAGGGCTTGCTTCCCTCACCACTGTTCACATACAACGTGCCAAAAACTAGCGACGCTCCATCCATCTCTCAATGCTGACGACTTCGCTGTAGCCATCAGGTCACTGATCCCGTTGGTAGTAACAAGAAGACCAGAAAACCGCCAGCGCCTGTTCCAAGCAAGAACAAATGGAAGCCGGCCAACTTCAAGGCTTGCTTTCCTCACCACTGTTTACTTACAACGTGCCAAAGACCAGTGACGCCCCATCTATCTTTCAAGTTGACGACTTTGCCAAAACCATCAGATCCCTGGTCTCGTGAGAAGTAACAAGAAGACTAGGAAACCGCCAGAGCCTATTACAAGTAAGGACAAATGAAAGCGGGCGAGTTTCAGGGCTCTCTTTTCTTAGCACTATTCACTTGCAACGTGTCGAAGAGCAGTGATGCCCTAATCTGTCTCTCAATGCCGACGACTTTGCCGTAGCCATCAGGTAGTAACAAGAAGACCAGGAAACTGCCAGCGCTTATTCCAAGCAAAGACAAATAGAAGCCGGTGAGTTTCAGGGTTCGCTTGCTTCGCCACTGTTCACTTACAACGTGCCGAAGAGCAGTGATGCCCCATCTGTCTCTCAATGCCGACGAGTTCGCCGAAACCATCAGGTCACTGATCCCGTGAGTAGTAACAAGAAGAGCAGGAAACCGTCAGTGCCTATTCCAAGCAAGGACAAATTGAAACGGTGAACTTCGGGGTTTGCTTTCCTCGTCCCTGTTGACTTGCAACGTGCCGAAGAGCAGTGATGCCCCATCTGTCTCTCAATGCCGCCGACATCTCCATAGCCATCAGGTCACTGGTCCCTTGGGTAGTAACAACAAGACCAGAAAGCCGCCAGCGCCTTGGAGGACAGTTGATTAGCGCCAACCTAGACAAGAGTAGCGCTATGTTTGTAACGAAAAGTAAAAACCACCAATCAGACAACGACATAGTGACCTTAAACGAGACTATTCCATGGAAGACGTAGGTCAAACCCTAGGGAATAACTATCAACCGAAGACTTACCCGTGGAACCCATTTCGGAGTCAGCCTGTGCCTGCTTTTCAACAGGAAAAGGATCAAACTCGACAAGACCAACGCATAGGCAGCGTATGACTGCGCAGCGAAGTCCTACAAGAGGCTGAAAACCGTCTAATCGAAGAATTTACGCATGGTACTTGACGCATACGATTCACTCTGACGTAAACGTCTTAACGAGCGTGGAATTCATTAAGGTAGATGTAAGGAAGACCTTTGCAACAACCCCTTCAGCAAGAGGACAACAGTGAATTACGACGAAATGGAAGACCGAAGACAGAAGTTTCAGATTAAGGTAGTTATCTGTAAAGTGCATTTTCATTATGACAAACTTTCAGCTAGATCTAAATATTGCTAAAATATTTGCACTTGAGTTTTCACCTGTTAGTTAGATACAAATGAAATATCTTAAGTTTAAATTTTCCATATGACACTAAGATAACGTAAAAATTTGTAATTGGAATTTAATAAAGAATATGTCAAGTTTAAGTCCCAATATCTTAGAAGAAGCGAACTCTTAACGTCATAAAGAACGCTGTGTAAAGTGTTCGTTCCAATTCATAATTTCAAATAAAAGGCGCTTAATTTAGCTCTTTCCGTTCACGTGACCTATTCCACCAATCACGTTTCATATTCCAATAGACGCGTCGCGCGTCTGTCTGTCCATCTATATATTATCTAGAGCCCCTGGGCATGCGTAACGTTCCCTAACAGCAACTCATCTTGACAATTGCGGTATTCAATGATCCTGACAAACTATCTTTCTTTATCGCACTCATTGCGCTTACGCACAAACTCTTCCGAAATTAACCGTACAAACCCGATGTGGTCCGTCATTCCTTAAACCCTCAAAGTACCTCGCTCACCCTTCGTGCTAAAGATGCATTTCTTTGGGTACGCTTGGGCGTAAGGCGTGAGCTTTTCTGTAATTTCCACAATAGTGCAGCGCCGGGGTGAAAGTATACTATTAAAAAATGGGCTGTTGCAGTACGTATGTCGCTGTAGGGCTTTTCGTCTTTGTACTGTATATTCTGAAGAAGATTTACACGTTGTTGTTTGAAATACCGGAAGTGCCGTATATCGACGAAGGTGATTGGTGGGGCTTTGGTGATGCTCAAGCCGGTGATGATAAGGCTGTTAAACCCTTCAAAATTGATGTTTCTGATAAGGTATGTAAACAATGTTGAATATCGTTAGCTGATAGTAGGAATTCGCGTTGTGAGGCCCAGGGATGGTTGAGTTTCAACATGGCGGAAATTGTACAAGGGTTTGCCGGGACCCTTAAAATACTTTTATCTTTCTTAAGGGTCTTTTTACGTCCGACGTGGACTGATAACAAAGCTAGCGTTTCAGACAGAAAATTTATTTGAAGATTTTGCAGTCGAAATTTTAAAACATAACCTAAGATTCTAAGACAATCGTAGGCTAACGGTAACAAATTGTTATCCTACTTCAACCTTTTTTAAATTCAAATTTTGATCTTCAAATAGCCACCGATTTCTTAATGTATTTTTATTCAATTTTAAGTCTAAAGTTAAGACAAATTTTTGTTTGAACTTTCAGCTATGAGTGGAAATTTGTCTGATTTTTCTTGCTAAAAAGTACAATGTTGTCGAATTTTGAGGCATTGGTTAGAGGTCATATCAAACAACAACACAGCACACCACCACGATATTCTCGGGGTAACCAAACAGCACCTCTTTCTGAACGTATATGCAGTATATAGCTTTAGGCTACTATACTACGTCTACCCTCAGCACCATTCACAATCTTTCACTACATCCCTCGGCCCTACACACTTCTTTTGCCTCTGAAACATTCATAAATTGCTTTTATTCCTTGGACCTGTCGTTTTTTCAGAACTCCTCTACTGCATTCAACCATATTTTATGCGGTCTGCCCCTTGCAGGTATCGTCGAAGTATTTCTCTATGTTACCATTCCCACATACGCATGCCCTACTGCCTTCGTACATCGTTCCGATAGATTTTGTTGAGCACTTGTTTACACGGTGTGCATTCTTTCGCAAGTCAAATACATTGAACAGCCACGGAGACATCACGCAGACCTATCTTACACCTTCCACAATCTCTAAGTATTGCTCTATGTTACCATTCCCACGAAACCCGCTCTATTGCCTTTGTACATCGTTCCGATAGATTTTGCCAAGCACTTGCACCGTATTCACGCAGCGCTTCCATAATTCACTTCTGTTCACACAGTCGTATGCCTTTTCCAGATCTAGTGTTCCATAGGAAGACATTTTCAGCTTCAAAGCCAGTTTGGCTGTAAATTTTGTCAAATATCGGTTGACATTATTGTTTTTTTTTAAATTTCACCTCGAATATTTTGTTTCTACAAGAAATTCTAAAACTTCCAGAAGAAATTCAATTCCGTAAACTTTATAGCGGAAATATAGACTGGGAAATCACCACCTGAGAAAAAATTCCAATTTGAAAGTGAATTTCAGTTTAAATTCTGACGTTTTTGAACAAAATCTTGAAAGGAAACATGTTACAATGCAAAAAATACAGGAGAAATACAAAAATACAGTTATTGATGCAGTAAGAAATACAAAAATACAGTAAGAATACAAAGATACAGCAAAAATACAAATAATACATGAGAAATATTAATAACAATACAAAAGTACAAATAAAAATATAGGAAACTACCAGTAAAATACAAAAAATACAGTAGAAATACAAAAATTCTGTTGAAATAAAAAATACAGTGAAATTAAAAAAATACAAAAAAAGAGAAAAAATTACAAAAAAGCAATGAAACAAAAAAATACAGCACAGATACAAAAATACAGAAAATATACAAAAATGTAGTTAAAATGCGAAAATTATAGTAAAAATACAAAAATCTAGAAGAAATAGTGGAAAAATATTTAATATAAAAAATACCGAAAAAAAATACGTACAGTTTTATAATACAAAAAGTACAGTTAAAATACAAAAAATATATAGTAAAAAATACAATAATACAGTAAAATTACAGTTAGAATACAGTAAAAATACAAAAATTCATAAAAATACAATAAATACCGAAAAATACAGTTAAAATATAAAAAATATAGAAAATATAGAAATACAGTTAGAATACAAAAAAAATTACAGTTGGAATACAAAAATACAGTAATAATATAAAAATGCTGTTACAATGCAAAAAATGCAGGAAGAATACAAAGATACAGCAAAAATACACATAATACATGAGAAATATAAATAGCAACAATACAAAAGTACAAATAAAAATATAGGGTAAAATACAAAAAACACAGTAGAAATAAAAAATACAGTGAAATTAAAAAAAAATCAATATACAAAAAATACAGTAAACATACCAAAATTCTGAAAAATACAAAATACAGAAAATATACCAAGTACAAAAAAAGGTTAAAGTACAAAAATACAGTAGGAAGTACAAAAATACAAAAAATATAGTAAGAATACCAAAATACGGCAAAAATACATGAGAAATACAAATAACAATACAAACATACAAATAAAATATAGGAAACTACAGTTAAAATACAAAAATTACAGTTAATATACAAAAATTATAGTAAAAATATAAAAATTCTGTTGAAATAAAAATACAGCAAAATTAAGAATAAAAAATACAGTAAAAATACAAAAATTCGAAAGAATACAGTTAAAATACAAAATACAAAAGATACCAAAAATACAGTAAACTACAAAGTACAGTTGGAGTACAAAAATTTTAGGAAAAGTACAAAAATCCAGTTAATACAGTAGGAATTACAAAAATACTGTAAGAATAAATACCAAGATAATAACAATACAAAAATACAAGTATAAAACACAGGAAACTACAATTAAAATACAAAAATACAGAAAATATACAAATACACAGTAAAGTACAGCTTGAAGTATATACAAAAACCTAGAAAAAAATACAAAGAAGTCCAAAAAATGCAGTTAAAATATAAAAAATGAAGGAAACACAAAAATACAGTTTTTTACTACAACAAAACAGTTGAAATACAAAAAAAATCAGTACAAATACTAAAGATACAGCAAAAATAGTTAAAATACAAAAAAGAACCGAATACAATTAGAAGACAATAATACAGAAATAATAAAAAATGCTGTTCCAATGCAAAAGATAAAGTAAAAATATCAAAAATCAGTAAAAAATAAGTTGAAATACACAAAGAATATAAAAATACAGCTAAAATACAAGTACAAAATACAAAAAAATACTATAGAAATACAAAGATACAGCAAAAATACAAAAAATTCAAATAATAACAATAAAAAATACAAATAAAATACAGGAGAGAAACTATACGGTAAAATAAAGTAAAAATACAAAAATTCTGTTGAGATAAAGATTACAGTATAATTAGAAAATTCAATAAATATACAAAAAGATACAGTCAAATACAAAAATACGGATGAAACACAAAATCAGCGAAAATGCAAAAATCTAGAAAAATACCGCAAAAATACGGAGCAGTACAAAAAAAATACAGTTAAAATACAAAAAATATAGCAAAAGTGCAATGCCGTTACTATACAAGAATAAAAATGTAAAAATACAAAAATCAGAAAAATACCATTAAAGTACAAAGTACAAAAAAACTACACTAAAAATGGAACACTTTTAAAATACAAAAATACACTTAAAAATACCGGAAAGATACGGGAAAATACAAGTACAAAATAGTAAAAAACTAAAATACATAAAAATAGAGCAAGAATACAAAAAATGTAGAAAAAATACGAAAGTAGTTAGAATAAAAAAATACAAATTGCTGTTAAAATACAAAAAAAAATAAAACTACAAGAAAGCAGTAAAAATATAACACAGTTAGAATGGAAAAAACTACAGTTAAAATACAAAAGATAAACAAAAATATAAAAATATAGCTAGCTTGAATACAAAAAGAAACCAGTAAAATACAATTAGAGTAAAAAAAACAGTAAAGATACATAAATTCAGTTAGAATACAAAATACAGTGAACATGAATAATTCAAACTGCTGTCAAAATACAAAAATAGAGTAAAGTACAAAAATAGCCAAAATACAAAATATACAGTCAAAATACAAAAAAATGTAATAAATACAGTACGAGTACAAAAATACAGTTTAAATAGAGTATAAAGACAGCAAAAAACAGGAACAATGCAAAATTTAGCATTTAAAAGATTCAGTAAAAATACTGTTAAAATAGAAAATTACAGTAAAAATACAGAAATGCAGAGAAAATACAAAAAAAGTATAAAAAAAAAGCAAAAAAGACAACAGTTCAGTAAAAATAATGAAACAATACAGGAAAATATAAAAATACAGTAGAAACACAAAGTACTAAAAAACACAAAAAACAGTAATAATGGAAAACAAACACTTTAGTAAAAATTACCTAAGAATTACAGGAAAATACATTAGAAACACGAAGAATACAGAAACAATATAAAGAAATACTGAAAAGTACAGTCAAAATACAGAAGAATACTATTAAAATAAAAAAATATCGTAACAAACTAAAAATGCAGGAAAGAATAAATACAAAAATTCAGTATGAATAAAAAATGCATGAAGAATACAAACAATACAGCAAAAATATAATACCGTTAAAATACAAAAATACAGTAAAAATAAAAAATGCAGCGAAAATACAAAGAATACAGTTAAATGTAAAAATACAGAGGAAAAGCAAAAATGCAGTTAAAATGCCAAGAATACAGGAAACATACACAAATACGGTTAAAATACAGCAAAAATCAGTGAGAATACAAAAAATAGGAGAAACTACAAAAATAGTGTTGCAATACAAAATTACAGGAAAATACAGTTTAAATACAGTAAAAATATAGAAAAATCAGAAACACCGGGAAAGTACAGTAAAAAAAAATACAGTTGGAATAGAAAAATTCAGTAAAAAAATAAACAAAATACAGGAGAAATACAAAAATATAGTAAAAATCCAAAAATGTATGGGGTTTGTCGTAACAAGACTTCACTTCTAAAATACTTTTACCTTTCTTAAAGGTCGTTTTTGCATTCGTTGTGGACTTTCTGATAACAAAGCTAGCGTTTGAGATAGAAAATTTATATTGAAGATTTTGCAGTCGAAATTTTCAAAACATAACCTAAGATTCTAAGACAATCGTAGGCTAACGGTAACAAATTGTTATCCTACTTTAACCCTTTTTTTTCAATTTTAAATCTAAAGTTAGACAAATTTTTATTGTTTGAATTTTCAACTGAAACTAAATTTGTCTGATTTTCTTACTAAAAAATACAATTTTACAAGAAGTTCAATGCTGTCGACTTTTGAGACATTGGTTAGAGGACATACCAAACAACAACAACACAACACACCAATCGTTGTATTTTGTAAAATACAGTAAGAATACCAAGATACGGCAAAAATACATGAGAAATACAAATAACACTACAAACATACAAATAAAATACAGAAAACTACAGTTAAAATACTAAAATTACAGTAAAAATACAAAAATTTCCTTGAAATAAAAATACAGTAAAATTAAGGATTCTATAAATATAACAAAAAATACAGCAAAAATACAAAAACCCGGAAAAATACAGTTAAATACAAAATACATAAAATATACAAAGTACAAAAAAGGTTAAAGTGCAAAAATTATAGAAAAAGTACAAAAATACAGTAGGAATAAATACCAATATAATAACAATACAAAAATAAAAAAATAAAATACAGTTAAAGTACAAAAATACAGAAAATATACAAATACACATTAAAGCGCAGCTTTAAAGTATGATAAAAATACAAAAATCTAAAAAAAAAATACAAAGATACCTGAAAAATACAGTTAAAACATTAAAAATGCAGTAAACACAAAAATGCTTTTTTATACTACAAAAAAACAGTTGAAATACAAAAAAAATCGGTACAAATACAAAAGATACAGCAAAATACAGTTAGAATAAAAAAGAAACTGTGAATACAATTAGAATGCAAATAATACAGTAATAATAAAAAAAATGCTTTTACAATGCAAAAAATAAAGGAAAAATAACAAAAATCAGTAAAAATGCAGTTAAAGTACACAAAGAATATCAAAATACAATTAAAATATAGTACAAAATACTAAAAAATACAATAGAAATACAAAGATACAGCAAAAATACAAAAAATACCTGAAAAATACAAATAATAACAATAAAAAATACAACTGAAATTCTTACAATTTAAAACGTCGATAATTACAGTTAAAAAGTTGATAAATACATCGCGCAAGCGCGAAATAAAAAGCGAGCGACGCCACTGGCGGTTGGTACGCTAACCTTTGTACAGATTTTGCGCGCCCATCTGTCAATGACGTCAGCAATGCACAAATGATGTTATGCAATAATCGGAAAATTTATATAAATTTAAGACAATAGGTAATACAGTAATTACTCACATGATAGGTCCAGATTTCCACGAAGTACGCCTATCGTCCTTTAGGATAGATAAAGATGGTGGCTGCACGTCCCTAAGGGCTGCTGCTGGCCCTCTTACAAGAAACGGCAATTAACGGGGGTACGTCTTACGCACATCCAAATAGCTTGGACTCGATCTCAGGGCTCCACTCCGGCCTGGAATGCGGTTCTGCCTACGGCTTCAAATTCATCACCTACCTATGTAGGGAATGGACAGGAAACATGGTAAAGGCGACAAACAAAGACAATTAGGCAAGGGAATCTACATAGATAAAGCTAACGATACGTTACCGAAAAACGTCCACTCCACTCGAAGGTTCTGGCAAAAAAGCCACGTTACATAAAGTCACGGAAACACTTCCCACTTTGTCCCTATTCCACTCGCGTCGCGCGATCTGGCGCAAACGCACTGTGACGTAACGGAAATACGCGCCCCGAGTCTTTTGAAATTATGGCGCGAAACTTCTACACATCAAAATTAACCTGAAAAATGTTTAAGTGCCGATTTGGCACGTAACAAAATACAGTACAGAAATTATACATCTAAAATACCAAAAAATACATTAAAAATACAAAAATTCAGTTGAGATATAAATTACAGTAAAATTAGAAAATTTAATAAATATACAAAAAAATACAGTCAAATACAAAAATATGGTTGAGATTAATACAAAAATCTAGAAAATACTGAAAAATATGGAGCAGTACAAAAATAAGTTAAAATACAAAAAATATAGCAAAAGTGCAATACCGTTACTATACAAGAATAAAAATGTAAACATACAAAAATCAGAAAAATACTGTTAAGTAAACTACACTAAGAATGGAACACCCTTAAAATACAAAAATACAGATAAAGTACAAATTCAGTAAAATTACAAAATTGCAGTAATAATATAGCAAAAATACAGGAAAATATAAAAATACAATTGAAATTACTAAAAATACATTAAGAATACAAAAATACAGTAAACATACAGAAATGCAAAACAAATACAAAAAATACAGTTAGAATACAAAAAAAACAGTAAGAATAGAAACACAGTTAGAATGCTAGAAATCAATTTTGATTATAAAAATGCCCTTACAATGCAATAAATACAGCAAAAATACAAAAAACCATTAAAAAAACTACAGGTAAAATACAAAAATACCGAAGAAATATGAAAACAGAGCAAAAATACAAGAAGAATACAAAAGTACAAAACAGTAAAAACTAAAATACAGCAAGAATACAATTAAAATACAAAAATGTAGTAAAAAATACGAAAGTAGCTAAAATAAAAAAATACAAATTGCTGTTAAAATACAAAAAAGAATAAAACTACAAGAAAGCAATAAAAATACAACACAGAATGGAAAAAACTACAGAAAAAATACAAAAGATAAACAAAAATATAAAAATATAGCTTGTACATAAAAAACAGTAAAAATACAATTAGAGTACAAAAAACAGTAAAGATACATAAATTTAGTTAGAATACAAAATACAGTAAAAATGAATAATACAAAACTGCTGTCAAAATACAAAAATAGAGTAAAAGTCAGTAAAGATACAAAAAAGATACAGTTAGAATATAAAAACAGTAAAAAATACAATTTAAATACAAAAAAGTAAAATTACAGTTGGAATACAAAAACTATACAGTAAATGTACAAAATGCTGTTCAAATACAAGAAATGCGGCAAATAAACCGAAAAAATACAGAAATACAGTTTAAGTACACGAAGAATACAGTAAAATATAAAAAAAACGTTAAAACTATAATACATAAAAATGCAGCAAAAATACGTAACAATACAAAAATACAAAAAGTATACAGGAATATACAGTTACAATACAGAAAGGAGTACAAATATAAAAAAGCAGTAAAAATATAAAAGTACAAAAATACAGTTGAAATACAAGAAATATAGTAAAAATACATATTACAGTAAAAATTTCTGATAAAATGTAGTAAAATATATAAATGCAGTAAAACCACAAAACAACGCAAAAGGTCAGTAAAGATACAAAAATATAGAAAACAAAATTACAGTTAAAATACAAAAGAAAGTAGGCGTTCAAATTAAAAAATATATATTAAGTCAAAAGATACGGCAAAAATACAGTAAAAATAGAAAAAGTATATCAAAAAATAGCTCGAATACAAAAATAGAATTAGAATACAAAAAGCGGTAAAAAAATACAACAATGCTGTTAAAAATACAAAAATACAGCAAAAATACAAAGATGCAGTTAAAATTCGAGAAAATACTGGAAGAATACATAAAAGTATAGTGGAAATACAAAAAATATAATAACAATACTCAAATATAGGTAAAAACCGGAAACTACAATTAAAATACGGTAAAAATAAAGTTTCAGTAAATATACAAAAAAAAAACCAATTAAATACAAAAATATAGTTAACAAAAAAAGTAGTCAGAATACAAAAATACACTAAAAAAATAAAAACACAGTTAAAAACACATTAAATACAGTAAAAATACAAAATCTAGAAAAACGGGATAATACAGTTAAAATATAAAAAAATTAAGAAAATAAAAAATAAGAAACAAAAATACAATAAAAATAGTTATATTAAAAAAAAGCAGCAAAAATTAAAATATACAGTTAGAGTACAATAAGTACAGTATGAAAAAAAACGCACAAAAACTACAATCAATACAGCAAATACATAATTATCGTTAAAATATAAAAATACAGTAAAAATAAAAAATACACTAAAAATACACTAATGCTCTTGAAATACAAAATATATGGAAAAAATGCAGCGAAAATACAAAGAACAGTTAAATGTAAAAATACAGAGGCAAGGTAAAAATGCGGTTAAAATACTAAAAATACAGGAAAAATTCACAAATACGGTTAAAATACAGCAAAAACCAGTGATAATACAAAAATAGGAGAAAATACAAAAATAGTGTTGCAATACAAAATTACAATTTAAATACAGTAAAAATATAGAAAATTCAAAAATACAGGGAAAATACAGTAAAAAAAATACTGTTGGAATACATAAAATTCTGTAAAAAAATAAACAAAATACAGGAGAAATACAAAAATTTAGTGAAAATGCAAAAATGTATGGGGTTTGTCATAACAAGACTATTCACTTCTAAAATACTTTTACCTTCCTTAGGGGTCTTTTTTACGTCCGACGTTGACTGATAACACAGCTAGCGTTTGAGACAGAAAATTTATATTGAAGATTTTGTAGTTGAAATTTTAAAAACATAACCTAAGATTCTAAGACGATCGTAGGCTAACGGTAACAAATTCTTATCCTACTTCAACTCTTTTTAAACTCAAATTTTGATCGTCAAATAGCCACCAATTTCTTAATGTATTTTTATTCAATTTTGAATCTAAAGTTAGATAAATTTTTGTTTGAATTTTCAGCTGAGTGGAAATTTGTCTGATTTTTCTCACTGAAAAGTACAATGTTGTCGAATTTTGAAGCATTGGTTAGAGGTCATATCAAACAACAACACAGCACACCACCACGATATTCTCGGGGTAACCAAACAGCACCTCTTTCTGAGCGTATATGCAGTATATAGCTTTAGGCTACTACACTACGTCTACCCTCAGCACCATTCACAATCTTTCGCTACATACCTCGGTCCTACACACTTCTTTTGCCTCTCAAACATTCATAAATTGCTTTTATTCTTCGGACCTGTCGTTCTTTCAGAACTCCTCTACTGCATCCGACTATCTTTGATGCGGTCTGCCCCTTGCAACTATCTCTATTCATTCTTTCCACATGTCCAAAACATCTAAGCGTGCTTTACTCGCTCAACTCCTCAAGGGCGACTTGCACCCCACACTCTGCTCTAACCCATTCGATGTTTTTTCCATACACACTTCTTATGAATCTCATTCCTGCAGCATCTATACGACTAACTTGCTTCAAATCAAATCAAATCAAATCACTTTATTGGTTTTATACCGAAAGGGATAGAATTCAGCACTGCTGATTTTCTTTTGCTAGACCCAAGTTTCGCTTCTATACAGAACAGTTGGCACAGATGACCAGCTCAATGCTTCATTTCAGTTCACTGTTCGCATAATTCCAGACACTTTTCTTCCAGCATTTGCCCTTCTTTCCTTTCATCGTCCAGCTCTCCATTCAAAAACTTTCTACGAAGTCATTCACTTTCTCTATCGTGTTATTGTTCATTCTATATACAGTCATTAGTTTTGCCATCTCTGTCAAAATTGTTACTTTTGTCTTTGAATTGCATATTTCCACACGCGTCCGACAGCCTGTCAAGCATTCGTTACAAATCTTGTGGGATCAGCCAACATTACTGTGTCATCAGCATACAACAGCACACCGACACTTGTTTAAGTAATTTTCACTCTTTGCTCTCTTTCATAAGCCAAATACATTGAGTAGCCACGGAGCATCACGCAGTTCTATCTTAAACCTTCCACAATCTCGAAGTATTGCTCCATGTTACCATTCCACACACACGCTCTACTGCCTTCGTACATCGTTCCGATAGATTTTGTCAAACACTTGCTTATACCGTATGCATGTAGCGCCTTCCATAATTCACTTCTGTTCACAGAGTCGTATCCTTTTCCAGATCTACCGGTGAAATGCAAAAAATACAGTAGAAATACAAAAATTCTGTTGAAATAAAAAATACAGTGAAATAAAAAATATAAAAAGAAAAAAATTACAAAAAAAGCAATGAAACAAAAAATACAGCACAAATACAAAAATACAGAAAATATACAAAAAATACAGTAAAGTACAAAAATGTGGTTAAATTGCAAAAATTATAGTAAAAATACAAAAATCTAGAAGAAATAGTGGAAATATTTAATATAAAAAAATACAAAAAAAAATAGGTACAGTTTTATAATTCAAAAAGTACAGTTAGAATACAAAAACCTGTAAAAATACAGTGTAAATACAAAAAAAATATAGTAAAAATACAATAATACAGTAAAATTACAGTTAGAATACAGTAAAAATACAAGAATTCATAAAAAAATTCAATAAATATCGAAAAAATACAGTTAAAATATAAAAATTATAGAACAACAAATACAAAAATCGTATAAACACAGTAAGAATACAAAAAATTACAGTTGGGTGACAAAAATACAGTAATAATATAAAAATGCTGTTACGATGCAAAAAATGCAGGAAGGATATAAAAATACAGTTACAAATGCAGCAAGAAATAAAAAAATACAGTAAAAATACAGAGATACAGCAAAAATACAAAAAAATACATGAGAAATATAAATAACAACAATACAAAAGTGGAAATAAAAATATTGGAAACTGCCGGTAAAATACAAAAAATATAGTAGAAATACAAAATAAAAAATACAGTGAAATTTAAAAAAATTCAATATACAAAAAATACAGTTAACATACAAAAATCAGGAAAATACAAAATACAGGAAATATACCAAGTACGAAACAAGGTTAAAGTGCAAAAATTATAGGAAAAGTACAAAAATACAGAAAGAAGTACAAAAATACAGTAAGAATAACAAGATACGGCAAAAATACTTGAGAAATACAAATAACAATACAAACATACAAATAAAATACAGGAAGTTACTGTAAAAATACAAAAATTCCCTTGAAATAAAAATACAGTAAAAATACAAAAAACCGAAAAATACAGTTAAAATACAAAATACAAAAGATACAGAAAACTACAAAAATACTGTTAAAGTGCAAAAATTATAGGAAAAGTACAAAAATACAGTTAATACTGTAGAAATTACAAAAATACAAAAATACAGTAAGAATAAATACCATGATAACAATAGAAAAATACAAGTAAAATACAGGAAAACTACAATTAAAATACAAAATACAGAAAATGTGCAAAAAACACAGTAAAGTACAGCTATATAATAAAAATACAAAAATCTAGGAAAAATACAAAAAAAATACCCGAAAAATACTAAAAGTATAAAAATGAAGGAAGCACAAAAATGCAGTTTTATAATACAAAAAAAAAAGTTGAAGTACAAAAAATCAGTAGGAATACAAAAGATACGGCAAAAATACAGTTAGAATACAAAAAAAACTGTGAATACAATTAGAATGCAAATAATACAGTAATAATAAAAGATACCCTTAGAATGCAAAAAATAAAGTAAAAATAACGAAAATTTGTAAGAATACAGTTGAAAATATACAAAGATTATTAAAACAGTTAAAATACAGTACAAAATACAAAAAAATACAATACAAATACAAAGATACAGCAAAAATGCAAAAATACATGAAAAATACAAATAATAACAAGTAAAATACAGGAAAGAAACTATACAGTTAAAATACCAAAAATGCAGTTGAGGTAAAAATTACAGTAAAATTAGAAAATTCAGTAAATATACAAAAATATAGTCAAATACAAAAATACGGGTAAAACACAAAATACAGTAAAATTACAAAAATCTAGAAAAATACCATAAAATACGGAAAAGTAAAAAATACAGTTAAAATACAAAATATAGCAAAAGTGCAATACCGTTACAATACAAGAATAAAAATACAAAAATCAGAAAAATACTGTTAAAGTACAAAGTACAGAAAAATTACACTAAAAATGGAACACTTTTAAAATACAAAAATACTTACAGATAAAGTACAAATTTAGTAAAAATACAGTAAAAAACAAAAATACAGGAAAAATGCAAAAATACGATTGAAATACTAAAAATACAAAAAATAGACTTAAAAGTATAAAATACAAAAATACAGTAAACATACACGAAAAATACAAAATATAGTAATAACACAAACAAATTAAAAATAGACAAAAATACAGTAGAAACCCAAAGAATACAGCAACAATATAAAAATACTTAATGCAAAAGAGTACAGTTTAAATACAAAAAATATCAACAGTTACAATATATATATTTAGTTAAAATACAAAAGATATAGTAAAAATACAGTCAGAATACAAAAAAACTGTAAGAATACAAAACCAGTTAGAATACAAGAAATCTAGTTTGATTATAAAAATCCCCTAAATACAACAAAAATACAAAAATCAATTAAGAAACTACAAGTATAATACAAAAATACGGGAGGAATACAAAAGTCCAGCAAAAGTACAAAAATACAGGAAGAATACAAAAAGTCCAGCAAAAGTACAAAATAAAAAAAATAAAATACTTAAAAATACAGCAAGAATACAATTAAAATACAAAAAATGTAGTAAAAATACGAAAGTAGTTGGAATAAAAAGTAGAAATTGCTGTTAAAATACAAAAAAAGAATAAAACTACAAAAAAGCAGTAAAAATACAACACAGTTAGAATGGAAAAACTACAGTAAAAATACAAAAGATAAACAAAAATATAGCTTGAATACAAAAAAACAGTAGAAATATAATTAGAGTACAAAAAACAGTAAAGATACATAAATGCAGTTAGAATACAAAATACAGTAAAAGTACAAATATACAAAATATGCAGGAAGAATACAAAAATACTATTAAAATACAGTACAAAATCCAAAAATAACAGGAAAAATTACAATTAAAATACAAAAATATAATAAAAATACAAAAGATATAGCAAAATTACAAAAATCCAGCTTGAATACAAAAAAACGTAAAAATATAATTAGAATAGAGAAAAACGTTAAGGATACGAAAATATAGTATAAATGCACAAAAAAAAATACAGATACAGGATATTTTTACTGTATTTCTTGTATTATCGCTATATATTTTTTTTGTATTTTTTCAAGTTTGTACACTATTTTTGGACTGAGGTTTTCTTCCCCTCCATATAGGCCGAATTAATAGCTGACAAAAAATTTTCAACTAAATTCTAGTTTCGAAGCAATATAGTGAAAATACAAAAATATAGTAAAAATTTAAAATGCAAAAATATAAATAGCTATGGCTAATACACTTAAAATACAAAAAATAGACTTAAAAGTATAAAATACAAAAATACAGGTAAATGCACAAATACAGTCAAAATACAAAAAATACAGTATGAATACAAAAATATAGTTTAAATAGGGTAAAAATACGGCAAAAAACAGGAAAAATGTAAAATGTAATTATTCCAAAGATTCAGTAAAATATACTGTTAAAATAGATAAAATCCAGTAAAAATACAGAGAAAATACAAAAAAAAACTGTAAAAAAGCAAAACATGCAAACAGTTTATAAAAAATAACGAAACAATACAGGAGCAATACAAAAATATCGTAACAAATACGAAAAATACAGGAAAAGCAATTACAGCTAAAATACAAAAATACAAAAAATTAAAAATTCAAACAATACAGCAAAAATATAATACCGTTAAAACACAAACGTACAGTCAAAATACGAAACTACTAAATACAGAGAAAAAACAAAAATTTGGTTAAAATACAAAAATATAGGAAAAATACAGTAAAAATACACCATGAATACATTAAAACACAAAAATATAGAAACAATACTAAAATACAGTTAATATACAAAAGTACAGGAAGAAAACAAAATACAATTAAATACAGTAAGTAATACAAAAAATACAGTACGAATACAAAGATACAGCAAAAATACATCAAAAACAAAAACGCATAAAAAACCACAGGTAACATACAAAAGCCAATACAAAAATACTAATAAAATACAGGAAAGTACAATTAAAATACAAAAAAAAATACAATAATCAGTTGAAATGAAAAATGCAGTAAAAATTAAAATTGCGTGTAATATACATGAAATACAACAAAAATCTAGAAAACAAAATACAAAATATACCGGGAAAATGCAGTTAAAATGTATAAAATACAGAAAGTACAAGAAAAAAGAAAACTTAAAAATACAAAAAAACAGTAAGTACAAAAGATACAGTATTAATAAATAGAGTTAGAATGCGAAAGATCAGTAAAAATACTAACATACAGCTAGAAATACGAACAACAATCAGTAAAAATACAATAAAATACAGTTACAATACAAAATCAGTAAAAATACAATCTGAATACAAAAATTGTAAAGTTACAGTTGGAATACAAAACTACAGTAAAAGTATAAAATGCTGTTCAAATACAAGAAATGCAGCAAATAGACAAAAAATACAGAAATACAGTTTAAGTACAAAAAGAATACAGTAAAATACAAAAAAAACTTTGAAACTAAAATACATAAAAATGCAGCAAAAATTCAAAAAATAAAAATACGTAACAATACAAAAATAGAAAAAGTATACAGAAAAGAGTTAAAATATAAAACAGCAGTAAAAATATAGTAAAAATATGAGTACAATATGAGTACAATAAAAATACAAATTACAGTAAAATATAAATTTTTTCGAAAAATGCAGTAAAAATATATAAATGCAGTAAAACCACAAAAAAACGCAAAAAGGCGGTAAAAATATTAAAATAAAACCACAGTTAAAATACAAAAGAAAGGAAAAGCAGTTGATGAAATACAAAAATGTATATTAAGTCAAAAGATGCGGCAAAAATACAGTAAAAATAGAAAAAATAGCAAGAAATAGCTCGAATACAAAAAAACAGTAAACATAGAATTAGAATAGAAAAAGCAGTAAAAAATTCAAAAATGCTGTTAAAAAACAAAAATACAGGAAAAATACAAAAATGCAGTTAAAATATGAAAAAATACTGGAAGAATACATAAAAGTACAGCGGAAATACAAAAAATATAATAACAATACACAAATATAGGTAAAATACAGGAAACTACAATTATAATACAGTAAAAATAAAATTTCAGTAAATACACAAAAATACTAATAAAATACAGTTATCAAAAAGTATAGTAAGAATACAAAAATACACTAAAAATACAGTTAAAATACATTAAATACAGTACAGATACAAAATCTTGAAAAACGGGAGAATACAGTTGAAATATAAAAAAAACAAAATAAAAAATATGAAACAAAAATACAATACAAATACAGTTTAAAAAAAAGCAGCAAAAATAAAATATATAGTTAGAATACAATAAGTACAGTAAAAATTAAAAAGATACAGTAAAAGTACTGAAAGTGCACAAAACATGAAGAAAATAAAAAAACACATATAGTACAAAAATTCAGTCAAAATCCAAAATTATAGTAAAAATGCAAAAGTGTACGGGGTTCCTTGTAACAAGACTATTCACTTCTAAGATACTTAACTTCTTTAGGGGTCTATTTTACGTCCGACGTGAACTGATAACACAGTTAGCGTTTCAGACAGAAAATTTATATTGAAGATTTTGCAGTCGAAATTTTAAAAACATAACCTAAGATTCTAAGACAATCGTAGGCTAACGGTAACAAATGGTTATCCTACTTCAACCCTTTTTATATTCAAATTTTGGTCGTCAAATAGCCACCGATTTCTTAATGTATTTTTATTCAATTTTGAATCTAAAGTTAGACAAATTTTTGTTTGAATTTTCAGCTGAGTGGAAATTTGTCTGATTTTTCTCACTGAAAAGTACAATGTTGTCGACTTTTGAGGCATTGGTTAGAGGGCATATCAAACAACAACACAGCACACCACCACGATATTCTCGGGGTAACCAAACAGCGCCTCTTTCTGAGCGTATATGTAGCATATAGCTTTAGGCTACTACACTACGTCTACCCTCAGCACCATTCACAATCTTTGGCTACATCCCTCAGTCCTACACACTTCTTTTGCCTCTGAAACATTCATAAATTGCTTTTATTCTTCGGACCTGTCGTTCTTTTAGAACTCCTCTACTGCATCCGACTATCTTTTATGCGGTCTGCCCCTTGCAGCTATCTCCATTCATTCTTTCCACATGTCCAAAACATCTAAGCGTGCTTCGCTCGCTCAATTCCTCAAGCGTCACTTGCACCCCATCTGCTCTAACCCTTTCGAGGTTTTTTCTTACACACATCTTATGAACTTCATTCCTGCAGCATCTATACGACTAACATGCTTCTTCTGCTAGACCCAAGTTTCGCTTTTATACAGAACAGTTGGCACAAACGACCAGCTTAATTCTTCATTCCAGTTCACTGCTCGCATATTTCCAGACACTTTTCTTCCAGCATTTGTCCTTCTTTCCTTTTATCATCCATTTCTCCATTCAAAAACTTTCTACGAAGTCATTCAGTTTCTCTATCGTGTCATTCTTCATTCTTTATACGGTCGTCAGTTTTGCCATCTCTGTCTGTTACTTTCGTCTTTGAATTTTATATTTTCACACGCGTACGACAGCCTGTCAAGCATTTGTTGCAGATCTTGTGCCGTTTGAGCCAACATTACTGCGTCATCTGCATACAAGAGCACACCGACACTTGTTTCAGCAATTTTCACCTCTTGCATTCTTTCGCAAGCCAAATACATTAAACAGCCACGCAGACATCACGCGGCCCTATCTTACACCCTCGACAATCTCGAAGTATTGCTCTATGTTACCATTCCCACGTACACACGTTCTACTGCCTTCGTACAGCGATCCGATAGATTTTGTCAAGCACTTGCTTACACCGTATGCATGCAGCGCCTTCGATAATTCACTTTTGTCCACAGAGTCGTATGCCTTTTTCAGATCTATTGTTCCATCGGAGAATATTTTCAGTTTAAAAGCCAGTTTGGCTGTAAATTTTGTCAAATATCGGATTGTTTCTTTAAATTTCACCTCGAATATTTTGTTTATACAAGAAATTCTAAAACTTCCAGAAGAAATTCAATTCCGTAGACTTTATATCAAAAATGTAGACTGGGGAAATTACCAGCTGAGAAAAAATTCCAATTTTGAAAGTGAATTTTTGGTTAAATTGTGACATTTTTGAACAAAATCTCGAAAGGGAACATGGAAAAATGCGTAGTAATTGCACACAAGAATAGAAAATAATTGTAACTTTTAGAGTTCGTAAGTCTATATTTTATGACGTTTACGTCGAAACTTCAATTTATAAGTAGTGGTTGGTTCAAGAAGGAAGCCTTGGTCCAGAAATAGTGTACAAACTTTAAAAATGCTAAAGATACAGTGAGAGTACAAAAAATACAAAAATACAGTTGAAATTGAAAAATACCGCAAAATACATGGAAAATACAAAAAAAATACACAATACAGTTAAAATACAAAAAAGAGAAAAATTACAAAATGCAATGAAACAAAAGAATACAGTACAAATACAAACGTAAAGTACAAAAATGTAGTTAAAATGCGAAAATTATAGTAAAAATACAGTAAAAATACAAAAATCTAGAAAAAAAATACTAGAGAAATTAGTTAAAATATAAAAAATCCAGAAAGAAAAAGTTTTATAATACAAAAAGTACAGTTAGAATACAAAAACCCGTAAAAATACAGTTTAAATACCAAAAAAATAGTAAAAAATACAATATTATAGTAAAATTACAGTTAGAATACCGTAAAGGTACAAGAATCTGGATAAAAATACAATAAATAAAGAAAAAATACAGTTAAAATATAGAAAATTAAAAATACAGTTAAAATACAAAAACCGTATACAGTTAGAATACAAAAAACTTTACAGATGGAAGACAGAAATACAGTAATAATATAAAAATACTGTTACAATGCAAAAAATTCAGGAGGAATACAAAAATACAGTTACAAATGCAGTAAGAAATACAAAAATACAGTAAGAATACAAAGATACATAAAAAATACAAATAATACATGAGAAATGTTAATAACAATGCAAAAGTACAAATAAAAATATAAGAAACTACCGGTAAAATACAAAAAATACAGTAGAAATACAAAAATTCTGTTGAAATAAAAAATACAGTGAAATTAAAAAAATATAAAAAAGAGAAAAAAATTACAAAAACCAATGAAACAAAAAAATACAGCACAAATACAAAAATACAGAAAATATACAAGCAATACGGTAAAGTACAAAAATGTGGTTAAATTGCGAAAATTATAGTAAAAATACAAAATCTAGATGAAGTAGTGGAAAAATATTTAATATAAAAAATACAAAAAAAAGTAGGTGCAGTTTTATAATACAAAAAGTACAATTAAAATACAAAAACCTGTATAAATATAGTTAGAATACAAAAACCTGAAAAAATACAATAAATACCGAAAAAATACAGTTAAAATATAAAAGATATAGAAAACAAAAATAAAGTTAAAATACAAAAATTGTACAAATACAGTTAGAATACAAAAAAATTTACAGTTGGAAGGCAAAAATACAGTAATATAATACAAATGCTCTTACAATCCATAAATACAGGAAGAATACAAAAAACAGTTACAAATGCAGTAAGAAATACAAAAAAAAAAATACAATAAGAATACAAAGATACAGCAAAAATACAAATACTACAAAAATTCCGTTGAAATAAAAATACAGTGAAATTTTAAAAAAATCCAATATACAAAAAATACAGTAACATACAAAAATCCGGAAAAATACAAAATACAGAAAATCTAAGTACGAAAAAAAGTTAAAATACAAAAATTATAGAAAAAGTACAAAAATACAGTTAATGCTGTAGGAATTATAAAAATACTGTAGGAATAAATACCAAGATAATAACAATACAAAAATACAGAAATTATATAAATACACGGTAAAGTACAGCTTAAAGTATGATAAAAATACAAAAATCTAAAAAAAAATACAAAGATAGTTGAAAAATACAGTTAAAGTATAAATAAAAATGCAGGAAATACAAGAATGCAGTTTTATACTACATAAACAGTTGAAATACAAAAAAATCAGTACGATACTAAAGATACAGTAAAAATACAGTTAGAATACAAAAAAAACTGAATACAATTAAAAGGCAATAATACAGAAATAATAAAAAATGCTCTTACAATGCAAAAAATAAAGTAAAAATAATAAAAATCAGTAAAAATACAGTTGAAATACGCAAAGAATATAAAAATACAGTTAAAATACAGTACAAAATGCAAAAAATACAATACGAATACAAAGATACAGAAAAATACAAAAAATACATGAGAAATACAAATAATTACTATAAAAATACGACTAAAATACAGTAAAGAAACTATACAGTAAAAATACAAAAATTCCGTTGAAATAAAAAATACAGAAAAATTAAAAAATCAATTTACGAAAAAATACAGTAAACATACAAAAATCCAAAAAAATACAGTTAAAATACAAAATACATAAAATATACTAAGTACAAAAAAAAGTTAAAGTGCACAAATTATAGGAAAAGTACAAATATACAGTTAACATACAGTAAGAATACTAAAATACAGCAAAATACAAAAAATGCATGAAAAATACAAATAATAATACAAACATTACAAGTAAAATACAGGAAAACTACAGTTAAAATACGAAATTACAGAAAATATACAAAAACACACAGTAAAGTAAGCTAAAGTATAATAAAGATACAAAAATCTAGAAAAAAAACAAAAATATAAAAATGCAGGAAGCACAAAAATGCAGTTTTATAATAATAAAAAAAACAATTGAAATACAAAAAAAATCAAAATGATAACAAAAGATACAGCAAAAATACAGTTAGAATACAAAAAAACTGTGAATACAATTAGAATACAAATAATACAGTAATGAAAAAATGCTCTACAATGCAAAAAAAAAAGCAAGAATAACAAAAATCAGTAAAGATACAATTGAAATACACAAAGAATATAAAAATACAATTAAAATACAATACAAAATACAATATGAATACAAAGATTCAACAAAAATACAAAAAATACCCTGAAAAATACAAATAATAGTAACAATAAAAAATACGAATAAAATACAGGAAAGAAAATACCAAAAAATACAGTAAAAATACAAAAATTCTGTTGAGATAAAAATTACAGCGCAATTAGAAAATTCAATAAATATACAAAAAAATACAGTCAAATACAAAAATACGGGTGAAACACAAAATACAGTAAAAATACAAAAATCTAGGAAAAATACCGAAAAAATATAGCAAAAGTGCAATACCGTTAGAATACAAGAATAAAAATGTAAAAATATAAAAATACAAAAATTAGAAAAATACCGTTAAAGTACATAGTACAGGAGACTACGCTAAAAATGGAACACCCTTAAAATACGAAAATACAGTACAAATACAAAAAATGCAGTAAAAACAAAAATACAGTAAAAATACCGCAAAATACAGAACAAATGCAAGAATACAATTGAAATAAAATACCAACAGTTACAATATATACTTTTAGTTTAAATACAAAAGATACAGTAAAATACTGTTAGAATACGAAAAAAAAGTGTAAGAATACAAACACAGAATGCTATAAATCCAGTTTGATTATAAAAATGCCCGTACAATGCAATAAATACAGCAAAAATACAAAAATCAATTAAAAAAACTACAGGAGAAATACAAAAACAGAACAAAAATACAGGAAGAATACAAAAAGTCTAGCAAAAGTACAAAACAGTAAAAAAGTAAAATATATAAAAATACAGCAAGAATACAATTAAAATACAAAAAAATGTATTAAAAATACGAAAATAGTTAGAAAAAAATACAAATTGCTGTTAAAATACAAAAAAGAATAAAACTACAAAAATACAAAAGATAAACAAAAATATAAAAATATAGCTTGAATACAAAAAACAGTAAAAATACAATTAGAGTACAAAAAACAGTAAAGATACATAAATGCAGTTAGAATGCAAAATACAGTAAAAATGAAACCTAAACTGCTGTCAAATTACAAAAATAGAGTAAAAGTACAAAAATACAAAATATTCAGGAAGAATACAAAAATACTATTAAAATACAGTACAAAATCCAAAAATAACAGAAAAAATTACAATTAGAATACTAGAATATAGTAAAAATACTTAGATATAGTAAAAAAATACAATAAAAATACAAAAATTCAGTAAACATACACAAAATAAAAAAATTCAAACAATACAGCAAAAATACAATACCTACCGCTAAAATACAAACGTATAGTCAAAATACAAAACTACTAAAAATACAGGGAAATTCGATTAAAATACAAAGTATAGGAAAAATACAGTAAAAATACAAAAATACACCATGAATCATCAAAACACAAAAATATAGAAACAATACTAAAATACAATTAATATACAAAAGTACAGGAAGAATACAAAATACAATTAAATACAGTAAGTAATACAAAAAATACAGTACGAATACAAAGATACAGCAAAAATACATCAAAAACAAAAATGCATAAAAAACGGCACAAAAATAAAAAACTACAGTTAACATACAAAAACCAATACAAAAATACAAGTAAAATACAGGAAAGTACAATTAAAATACAAAAAAATACAATAATCAGTTGAAATGAAAATGCAGTAAAAATTAAAATTGTGTGTAATATACATGAAATACAACAAAAATTTAGAAAAAAAAATACAACAAATACTGGGAAAATGCAGTTAAAATGTATAAAATACAGAAAGTACAAAAAATAAGAAAACTCAAAAATACAGTAGAAGTACAAAAAGATGCAGCATTAATAAATACACTAAGAATGCGAAAGAACAGTAAAAGTACAAACACACAGCTAGAACGAACAACAATCAGTAAAAATACGGTTAGAATACATAACTAGTAAAAAATACAATTTGAATACAAAAAACTGTAAAATTAAAGTTGGAATACAAAAACTACAATAAAAGTTCAAAATGCTGTTCAAATACAAGAAATGCGGCATATAGACAGAAAAGTATAGAAATACAGTTTACGTACAAAAAATACAGCGAACTACAAAAATAACGTTAAAATGCAGCAAAAATACAAAAAATAAAAATACATAACGATACAAAGATACAAAAAGTATACAGGAATATACAGTTACAATACAGAAAGGAGTAAAAATATAAAAACAGTAAAAATATAGTAAAAATGTAAAAGTACAAAAATACGGTTAAAATACAAGAAATATAGTAAAAATACAAATTACAGTAAAAATATAAAAATTTCCGATAAAATGTAGTAAAAATATATAAATGCAATAAAACCACAAAAAAACTCAAAAAGACCGTACAAATACAAAAATATAGAAAACAAAACTACAGTTAAAGTACAAAAGAATGGAAAAGCAGTTGAAATACAAAAATTATATTAAGTCAAAAGATACGCCAAAAATACAGTAAAAATAGAAAAGATATAGCAGAAACTAGCTCAAATACAAAAATCCGTCAAAATAGAATTAGAATACAAAAAGCAGTAAAAAAATACAATGCTGTTAAAGATACAAAAATGCAGTTAAAATATGAAAAAATACTGGAAGAATACATAAAAGTACAGCGGAAATACAAAAAATATAATAACAATACACAAATATAGGTAAAATACAGGAAACTACAATTATAATACAGTAAAAATAAAATTTCAGTAAATACACAAAAATATTAATAAAATACAAAAATACAGTTATCAAAAAGTATAGTAAGAATACAAAAATACACTAAAAATACAGTTAAAATACATTAAATACAGTACAAAATACAAAATCTTGAAAAACGGGAAAATACAGTTGAAATATAAAAAAACAAAATAAAAAATATGAAACAAAAATACAATACAAATACAGTTTAAAAAAAGCAGCAAAAATAAAAAATATAGTTAGAATACAATAAGTACAGTAAAAATTAAAAAGATACCGTAAAAGTACTGAAAGTGCACAAAACAGGAAGAAAATAAAAATACAGATAGTACAAAAATGCAGTCAAAACGTACGATTTTTCAACTAAAACTGTTTGTTCGTTTATTTATACAGGACGTTATTTAAAATTTGCAGAAGAAATTCACTTTCCTAGATTTCATAGCAACTTCATTGCAGCTGTTAACCCTCACAACTCCCAGTCCTGCTTATAAATTCCGTCAATTGTTCGCCTCGATTCTGAAATATCGCCCTGAACTTGTCCTGGTTTTTAGAGCGTTATGAACAAAGTCCAACGGGGTCAAAGTTTATCAGAATGTAACTCATTTCGTTCACGCGACCTCTGCCCCACCCATACCATTATATTTAAAACAGCACCGCCACTTTAAGCGGATCATAATCACTATTTATACATTTTTCTAGTAATGAAGTGATTGTTTGTTAATAAAATGAGTTGCTGTTGTGCATTTACGATAATCACGCTGTCCGTATTACTGGCATACCTCGCGAAGAAAGTTTGCGGTTGCTTCTGTAGAAAATCGAAAGTACCCAACGTAGACGAAAATCGCCAGTGGGGTCCCGAACGAACTCCAACAGATGACGATGTCTCTATTAATCCGTTTAAAATTAACATTTCGGATAAGGTAAGTAGTACATTACGTACGATTTCATGAACGTTTCTCGTATGTCCATAGCTTCAGTTAGATGTAAACAAAGTCACTGCTAAATTACTTTTAGAAATGTTCGTAGGTCCATAGCTTCAATTAGATTTAACGAAGCCGCTGTTAAATTATTTTCAGAAATGTATCGATCCTGTACCTCGATACCTACATGGGCACCCACATTTACCTAACAAACGTCCACATGCCCAACTTCCGTTAGATGAATTAAAGTAAATTCATCTGCCTCTTTTTCGCATGGTTTGTTCTGGCCGATTACGTGAATAAAATTTGATTTTTCAACATTTAATTAAACTAATCAAGCAATTTTATTGGATGACAACGCAACTTTTAGGCTTTTGTTTATAATTGTTTGCAGTATGATAAATACAAGGCCGACTGTTTATCTACGTGATTCATACAGGACATCGGTTGATACTAACCCAAAAATAGCATATCATTGTTTATTTTGTTCATAAAAGTAGATTTTGTTTACTAGATCTTGCTCAATCGTAAGTACAAAGTATACAGTAATTTTCTTTGTTTTCGTCGACTTAACCCTATTACCACGTGCTCGATACTTAGATATCCACCTGTGTACCTCTGGTTCTGTTCACTCCGTGCCCTGTCATTGCAGTAACACTTCTTTCATACATCAAGAGAGGCAAAGGAATTTTTTCGGGTAGATGAGCTTTGTGCTAGATCTGAAGCGTTAATTTAGGCCTTCTTGCGTTTTGCTGAAGCAAGCGTCCTAATATCTTTAAGCATTTGTTAGTGTTGCAAGTTGTAAAATAGCCACTGCGCTTTGGTGAGCACGAACAGATTTGTGAACCTGTAATTGAAATATTTACCTACCACGTGAGGGTATCCAATTAACAATAAATAATAAATGGCAGGACCTCTAGCACTATCGTACCCTCACGTTTCGAGACATTGCCTCGCAAGCTGCAGCAGTCGGTGAGAGGAGGGGTTCATTAAACAAACACACTAAGACGAAATTCCGATTGTTTTATTAAATGGGCTACTAACTAAAACTTTACCTAATTACATGTGCATACAAAAATATACAGTAATTAACATTATTTACAATAGGGCGCCACCATGGGAATTAAACGGCCCATGGACCAATCGCAGTAATAGCTCTTGTCGCACTTTGTTCGTGGGCGATGAACCAAGATTGCAGGACAGAAAATAAATCACTTCACAGGGGCTAATCTTTTAAAGTCTCCGGCTAGCACAAACACAACTTAACTACACAAAACTAAAATCCTTATTTTATGAATATTAATAACAGTTCTGGGTGAAACCACCTCAATACAATAATTAATTAATTCTACCGTAGTCTACTTAACTTGCTTATGGCGACGACCCTCCTTTAACCACGGGGTCATCAACACCAGGAAAAATACAACCTTCTCAAGGGTCAAATAGTACAGTAACGTGACTCCTGACCTGAGCTTTGCATACTCAGGTAATCTCGTGGCTTAGTGATTAACGGCCTCTGACACCGTCGAAACACAATATAATAGGAGACCCTTCTAAAGTGATGCGGTCTCTAAAACAATAATCTAACGGATCAATTTACTTGAACTGAGCTTTAACCCGGAATTGTATTTTATGGAAGTCGACAAGTACTGTATTTAAACAAATAACTGACTTATGCTGCATAACACAGCCTTGAGTTCATGGTAATACCACATATACTAATTACTTACTCAGAGAAATAACTAACTTAGAACATAACGGCACGCACTTGAATTCAGAGAAATAAAACACTTCACTCAATCGTGCAAATAACCGCCAGCTTTAAACTCTAACGCATCTGGAAATAAACAACCCCCATTACCCCCGGCTGACATTTAAGTTAATTGAAAAATAACCCCTTGCCTAGCTCTCATACTCGACTTAGGATACGCCGGTCGTAAATCTTTAAGATTAATTAAACTGCCAATTGCACTAAGATAGCCACACAAGTAGATCTCGGAACTAATTTTTAGTTGAGTACTCCGCTAATTGAAAAATTCCTTCCGACCACCCAGACCTAAATAGGGTCCTAGAACATGATTGACATCTAATCATAGATAGCAACTAATCTGACATGTTTAGTGCCTTTAGAAAAATTAATTAACTCTTGGATTGTATCTTCCTGGAACTTCGCTAGGACGCTACTTGGGTAATCTTGCAGCCGTTTACAATTGCAGACATACTTATGCTACAAGACCTTCATTCTAATAATTAGAATGCTAAAATTATACTAGAAAAATAACTGTTTTTAGAAATAATAGAACTAATTGGGCGTCATAAAACAGTATGTTACAAACCGTGTTGTCCGAGGTGGTGAATATGCATTGCTAAGAATTGTCGAAAAAAAAAACAACCAACCAAGTAAACTCACAGAGTGCTTTTTTTTTCGTAAATACTGTTTTTGACTGTGGAAATGGCAGTTGAGCCAGATCTCCTTCACGCCGATTGTCTCCATTATCTAACGTGTTGTAGTCTTATCCAGCAGTCCCTCTACTAGCATATAACAAAAACATCTGCCAGCAACGGTATGCCAAAGTCAATCGAGAGTGACAGCAACGCCTATACCGAAAAAAATTATCTCTTAAACGGCTCGGTAGAACATTTTCAAAATAATCACATACAATCTTCTAGTAGTCTACCAAAAAAGTCCGCCAGCAACAGTGCGCCATAGCGTCTCAGAAGTGGCTGCAACACCTATATCGAAAAAAATTATAGCTCTTAAGCGGCTCTGAAGAAAATTTCCAAGATATCACATTCCAACCTGCCAGCAACGTTGCTCCAAAGCTAGTCGTGTGTGCCTCCAACCCCTATTCTAAAAAAAAAAACAGCTGTAAAAGTTCAGTAGAAGTTTTTCAAAATGTTCACGTGGAATCTTCTAATAGTCGATAGTCGAAACGTTCATCCATCCAAACAGTGTGCCAAAATTAATTTTGGGGATGGCGGCAACCCATCATCATCATTTTTTTCCGTCCTTACTTAAGGTCGGTTTGACGCAGCTCTAACTTTAAATTCTTACGATGACGAGCTCCAAGTACCCCCTCCCGGAGATCCGAATGAGGGGGTATTTTACCTTCGGAGAGAAGACTTTTACTTGTGAGCTCTCCATCATGCATATTTCGTGTTTTAGGTCACGCATACCTAGGAAATATTGTGGTAGGTTTCCATATCTTTCCACAACGCAGTTTTTAAAGATTTTAACAAAGCCGTATCTGTCACGGCCAACCCCCAACAACCTTGTAAATTATTGAGGATCGCCCGAGACCAACCGACTCTCCTCCAATATCTTGTAGCCAGCAAGGCTGCTACGCCTTTTAATCGCCTTTTACGATAAGCAGGCTCACTGTAGTAGTATTCTTTGTCCCCACTATAGGGAAGGCGGCAACACACATACTAAAAAAATATAACTCTTTAACGACTCTGTAGAAATGGTGGCAGCAAGCTTTTTATTGGAAAAGTTTATAGCTCTTAAACAAAATTTCCAAAAATATTCACATGCGCTCCTCTAATAATCTAACAAATATATCTGCCAACAACAGTATACCAAAACCAGTTTTAAGGGTGGCAGCAACTCGTAAACTGGAAAAAATTTTAGCTTTTAAGCGGCTCTAGAAAATTTCCAAAATATATGCCATCTCCTAATAGTTTATAACAAAATCACCTCCCAGCAACGTCGCTCCAAAACCAGTTGAGGGCGGCAGCAACCCCTATTTTAAAAAACACTACAGCTCTTAAACGGTTCGGTAGAAGTTTTTAAAATATTCACGTGCAATCATAGTCGATAACAGAGACATCATCAGCAACGTTGCGCCAAAACCAGTTTCGGGGATCACGCCAACCCATATACTAAAAAGCTCTTAAATGGCTCTGTAAAAATGGTAGCAGCAACCCCTTTATTTGAAAAATTTACAGAAAATTTTCAAAATATTTATATACAATCTTCTAATAATCTAATAAATAAATCTACCAGCAACGATGTACCAAAGCCAGTTTTGAGGGTGGCAGCAACTCCTATACTGGAAAAAATTATTGCTCTCCTGTCCTAAAAAAATTACTGCTCTTAACCAATAAATCTGCCAGCAACGGTGTGCCAAAGCTAGTTTCGAGGGTGGCAGCAACTGCTATATTGGAAAAAATTATAGCTCGTAAGCGGCTCTTTAGAAAATTTCCAAAATATCGCACGCAGACCTCTAGCAGTTTATAACAAAACCATCTGCCAGCAACGTCGCTCTAAAGCCAGTGGAGGATGACAGTAACCGCTGTTCTAAAAAAATTACAGCTCTTAAACAATAAATCTACCAGCAACGGTGTGCCAAAGCCAGATTTGAGGGTGGCAGCAACTCCCATACTGGAAAAAATTATTGCTCTCCTGTTCTAAAAAAATTACTGCTCTTAACCAATAAATCTGCCAGCAAACGGTGTGCCAAAGCCAGTTTTGAGGGTTGCAGCAACTCCTGTATTGGAAAAAATTATAGCTCTTAAGCGGCTCTTTAGAAAATTTCCAAAATATCACATGCAGTCCTCTAGCAGCTTATAACAAAACCATCTGCCAGCAACGTCGCTCTAAAGCCAGTTGAGGTTGGCAGCAACCCCTGTGCTAAAAAATTACTACTTGTAAACAATAAATCTACCAGCAACGGTGTGCCAAAGCCAATTTTGAGGGTGGCAGAAACTTTTATATTGGAAAAAATTATAGCTCTTAAGCGGCTCTTTAGAAAATTTCCAAAATATCACACTCGATCCTGTAGCAGTTTATAACAAAACCATCTGCCAGCACCGTCGCTCTAAAGCCAGTTGAGGGTGACAACAACCCCTGTTCTAAAAAAATTACAGCTATTAAACAATAAATCTGCCAGCAACGGTCTGCCAAAGCCAGTTTTGAGGGTGGTAGCAACTCCTATATTGGAAAAAATTATAGCTCTTAAGCGGATCTTTAAAAAATTTCCAAAATACCACGCACAATCCTCTAGCAGTTTATAACAAAACCATCTGTCAGTAATGACTCTCCAAAGGCAGTTGAGGGTGGCACCAACCCCTATTCTAAAAAAAATTACAGCTCTTAAACGGTTTGGTAGAAGTTTTTTAAAATATTCATGTGCAATCTTCTAATAGTCGATAACAGAAACATCCATCAGCAACAGTGCACCAAAACCAGTTTTGGGTAACAAATGAATCTGCCAGCAACGGTGTGCGAAAGCCAGTTTTGAGGGTGGCAGCAACTCCTGTACTGGAAAAAAGTATAGCTCTTAAGCAGTTCTAAAAAATTTCCAAAATATCACATGCAATCCTCTAATAGTTTAAGCAAAACCATCTGCCAGCGACGTCACTCTAAAGCCAGTTGAGTGTGGCACGAACTCCTATTCTAAAAAAATTACAGTTCTTAAATGGTTAAAATGAAGTTTTTCAAAATATTCACTTGCAATCTTCTAATAGTCGACAACAGAAACATCATCAGCAACAGTGCGCCAAAACCAGTTTTGGGGATGGCGGCATCCCATATACTAAAAAAATATAGCTCTTAAACGGCTCTGTAGAAATGGTGGCAGCAACCCCTTTATTGGAAAAATTTGTAGCTCTTAAAGAAAATTTTCAAAATTTACATACAATCTTCTAATAATCTAACAAATAAATCTGCCAGCAACGGTGTGCCAAAGTCAGTTTTGAGGGTGGCACCAAATTTTCTACTGGAAAAAAAATATATAGCTTTTAAGCAGCCTGTAGAAAATTTCCAAAATATCAAATGCCATCCTCTAATAGTTTATAACAAAACCACCTCCCAGCAACGTCACTATTAAGCCAGTTGAGGGTGGTACCAACCCGTATTCTAAAAACAATTACAGCTCTTAGACAGTTCGGAAGAAGTTTTTCAAAATATTCACGTGAAGATTGCTTTTAATAGGCCATAATAGAAACATCTACCAGCAATAGTGTGCCAAAGCCAGTTTTGGGGGTGGCAGCAACCGCTATACTAAAAAGTATAGCTCTTAAACAGTCTAGTAGAAGATTTTCAAAATATCACATGCCGTCTCCTACTAGTCTACATAAAAACATTCGCCAGCAATTGTGTACCCAAGCCAATCCGGGTGGAGGGAGGGAAGGGGGGTTGTATCCCACCCTATTAAAAAACAATACAGCTCTTAAACAACTTGGTAGAAAATTTCTTGTAATAGTCTAACAAATATATCCACCAGCAACGTAGCACCTGAGTCAGTTCGGCATAACAGCAGCCCTTATACTAAAAAGACGACTCAGTAGAAAACTTTCAGAATATTCATATACAATCGTTTAATAGTTTATAGTAAGAATATCCGCCAGCAACAGAGCGCCAAAGCCAGTCTGAGGTTGCCGGCAACCCCTATACTGAAAAAAATTATAACTCTTAAATGTCTCGGTTGAAAATTTTCAAAATATTCACGTGTAGCCCTTTACCAGCCTCTAACAAAAACATTTGCTAGCAACGGCATACTGTAGCCATTCTTGGAAGTAGCAGCAATCCCTATGACAAAAAGTATAGCCCTTAATACACTCGGTAGATACTTTTCAAAATATTCACGTACAGTTATTTACTAGTCTATAACAAAAACATTTGCCAGCAGTGGTGTACCCAAGTCAACCGGGGGGTGGCAATCAAGCCTATTCTAAAAAACCTCTTAAACGACTTGGTAGAAGTTTTCCATAATTCTCAATTGCAATCTTCTAGAAGTCTATAAGAAACATCACCGGTAACGACTTGTCAAACTCATTGGTCTTGGGGTAGCAGCAATCCCTATATGTAAAAAAGTATAGCTCTTAAACGGCTGGGTAGAAGATTTTCAAAATATTTACAGTTTTCTACTGGTCTATAACAAAAACATCCACCGACACGACATGCCAAACCCAATTCTAAAAAAATTACAATTCTTAAACACTTTGGTAGAAAATTTCCAAAATCCTCATAGTCTAAACAATAACCCACCAGCAACGGATTCTAAAGCACCTCTTTGGGGTACCAGCAATTCCTATACTTAAAAAAAATATATCTCTTGAAAATTTTAAAAATATTCACATACAATCTTCTAATAGTCTTATAAATATATCCGCCAGCAATGAAGTGCCAAAATCAGTTAGTTGAGGGTTTTACTATGTCTCTGTTTCAATTTTCATGTTCTCTAGCCTAACTACTTGCTTTATGCTTCTAATATTACTCGTTCCGACACGCAAAATATTCCTGGCTCTTCTTTTCAACTTGTCGATTGCATCCTTCGAAATAGTTTCCTTCTGGAGATCGGAATGGTGTACTATTTTAACTTTGGAATCCTTTTCTCCAGAGGATGCCGTCATTTTAAAAAACTTTTATGGTCTTTGCCACTCTAAGAAAATATATATCTCTTAAATGGCTTTTTAGAAACGGTGGCAGCAACACCTTTATTGGAAAAAATTTATAGCTGTAAAATTTGCGGTGAATATCGAATAGCTCTATGGTAAAAAAGTGGACATGTATACGACAGCAAAATGATAATTAACAAACAACATATAATTAAGGGTTTTAACCAGATGAAACATTTACTTCAAAGCACTCACCTGTTGTTTACGCAGCCGTGCCAACGGAAAAAAACTGTAAAATCTAGTCTACTTTTGGCGGGTGTAGCGAAGCACATTTATGTCAATAGCGGTTGTTCTGAAGGAAAGCGGTTCTTCTAATTAATTTGTTCTACGTAGAACATGTAAGCAGTGATGAGGCCTGCTCGAACTACAAATCGATACTCTTCTTGCTTCGTGGGTTTTCCAGTTAATACTGTTCTTGCACATGCGGAATAACAAAGTTTATCACTCGCGGTACTTGTTGGCGTGTGCTTGAAGTAAAACATGGAAATTTACTCCAACAAATTTAAATATACCGAGGCGGACGTAAATAATCAACAAACTCAACGGAAAATAAATTTCGCTGTAAATTATTTACAATAGCTCTTAAAGAAATTTTTTTAAATATTTACATACAATCATCTAATAATCTAACAAATAAATCTGCTAACAATAATGTGCCAAATGCAGTTTTGAGGGTGGCATCAACTCCTACACTGGAAAAAATTATTGCTTTTAAGCGGCTCTGTGGAAAATTTCCAAAATATCACAGGCGTTCCTCTAATAGTTTATAACAAAACCATCTGCCAGCAACATCGTTCCAAAGCCAGTTGAGGCGGCAGCAACTTCTTTACTGGAAAAATTATAATTCTTAAGCGGCTCTTTAGAAAATTTCTAAATTATCACATGCTATCCTCTAGCACTTTCAAAAAAAAAACATCTGCCAGCAACGCCGCTCTAAAGCCAGTTAAGGGTGGCACCAACTTCTATTCTAAACAAGTCACAGCTCTTAAACGGTTTTGTAGAAAATATTCACGTGCAATCTTTTAATAGTCGATAACAGAAACATTCATCCATCCAAACAGTGCGCCAAAACCAATTTTGGGGGTGGCGGCAACCCATATACTAAAAAAATATAGCTCTTAAACGGCTCTGTAGAAATGGTGGCAGCAACCCTTTATTGGAAAAATTTGTAGCTCTTAAAGAAAATTTCCAAAATATAACATGCAATCCTCTTATAGTTTATAACAAAACTATCTGCCAGTAACGTCGCTCCAAAGCTAGTTGAGGGTGGCACCAACCCATATTGTAAAAAAAATACAGCTCTAAACAGATAACAGAAACGTCCGTCCATCCAAACAGTGTGCCAAAACCAATTTTGGGAATGTGCGCAACCCATATACTAAAAAAATAAAGCTTTTTAAATGGCTCTGTAGAAATGGTGGCAGCAACCGCTTTATTGGAAAAAATTGTACCTCCTAAAGAAAATTTTCAAAATATTTACATACAATTTTCTAATAATCTTGTTACATGCCAAAATTGGCAATGTACATTTTTAGATTTAGATTTAACTTGTAAATAAATTCCCACGTATATTTTTAAATGAAAATGTTGACTTCCATTGTCCCTGACAGTCGCGTCTGCGCAAAAGGATGCGGAGTGCGCGCGTGGTTCTAAAAGACGCCATTACGTTACAAGCCCTTGACAAAGTAACAACTATCTTCGGTAGTGGTGTCTTTTCTTTTCAAAAATATGTAGGTTCCTGTATCTTGCCTTGTCGTTCCTTTACCTGGTGTTCCTACCAAACCTCTACGAGTGGAAAAGTGTTTTAAGACGGTTGGAATTTGAATTCAACATGGCCTGACACAACCCAACCTCACATAGCCGAGGGAACCTGAGACGAATTCACGAGATGCCACCATGTAAGTAGTTGGTTTTATTTAAATCTGGCTTGCAAATTGACTTAAGAAGCGCTTGCTTCACTCGAAAACGTGGTCGGTACAATATGGCGCGGAAATTTGCCGCGTAAGGCTATAACAGTTGCGCAATAGTATAACAATTGCCCGCAATAGTATAGCAAGTGATCGGGTTATAACAATGCCAGCAGGCAACTGAGTTAGTTGATGAAGAAACACGAAGATTAATACTAGATAGTTTACGACTGATATGATAAGTCAGGCCCACGTTGGGCGCCATTGTTACAACCCGATCACTTGCGGGCAATTGTTATACTATTGCGCAACTTTATAGCCTTACGCGGCAAATTTCCGCGCCGTATTGTAACTTGTACCGACCACGTTTTCGAGTGAAGCAAGCGCTTTTTAAGTCAATTTGCAAGTCAGATTTAAATAAAACCAACTACTTACATAGCGGCATCTCGTGAATTCGTCTCAGGGTCCTCGCTTTGGAGGTTGGGTTGACGTCAGGTCATGTTAAATTCAAATTGCATCTGTCTTAAAACACTTTCCACTCGAGAGTGTTTGGTAGGAACAAGGTAAAGGAACGACTAGGCAAGATGCAGAACCATATTTTGAAAGAAAGACACTCACTACGAAAGATAGTTATTACTTTGTAAGCAAGCTCTGAACGTAAGCTTTGAAAATTCATACTGCGCAAATTAGGCACATCGAATTTAAAATATATGTCAAATTAACAAATACACATCTACCAGCAACGTGCTTAAAGCCAGTTGAGGGTGACAGCAACTCCATACTGGAAAAAGTTAAGCTCTTAAGCAGCTTCGTAGAAAATTTCTCAAAATATAACACGCAATCCTCTAATAGTTTATAACAAAACCCCATTTACCGAACAGTCGCTAAAGCCAGTTTGAGGGTGACAGCAACCTATTCTAAAAAAAGTTAACAGCTCTTAAAACGGAACCTTACGAAAGTTTAGTAAAGAAATTTTCAAAATATTCACGTGCAATCTTCTAATAGTCGATAACAGAAACATTCATCTATCGAAACAGTGCGCCAAAACCAATTTTGGGGATGGGAGCATCCCATATACTAAAAAACATACGCTCTTAAACGGCTCTGTAGAAATGGTAGAAACCCCTTTAATGAAAAGATTTATAGCTCTTAAAGAAAATTTTCAAAATATTTACATGCAATCGTCTAATAATCTAACAAAGAAATCTGCCAGCAACGGTGTGCAGAAGCCAGTTTTGAGGGTAGCAGCATCTCCTATACTGGAAAAAATTATAGCTCTTAAACAAATCAGTAGAAGATTTTCAAAATATTCACACGTGGCCTTCTAATAGTCTATAACAAAAATATCAATCAGTAACGTTGCTACGTGCATTGACGTAGCCTAGAAAACGTAACAAATCACCCCCAGCAAAATTAAAAGATTGGGGTACAGAAGCAAAATAATGGGAGTGGGCAGGACCAACAAAAAACCCAAAGAGGAAAAGAAAGGGGAAAAAATTTGCTTGCGTACTAAAAGAAAATTCGTTCAAAAAAAAATGAACCGCCCAACAAAACACAAAAAAAATCTTTTATCTGGCTCGAAGGGCCAAGAATAGAAGAAAGAGAAAGAAAGGGAAAAAAGGAAGGAAGGAAGGAAAGACAGGTAATACACAATCTAGGAGGACTAAGATGGAACGGCCTGGACAGTGAAAAAGTCGTCGGAGGACGGATATTTCTTGTGACGAAACAGTACAGCCTTCAACCTCAACAGAAGTAAAGAAACGAGGAAGAAAACCCAACAGTGCCAGCCAGAAGAGGATCCAAAGGTCAAACCTCAAGCAAACAAAGGAACAACAAGGGGCAACGAGAGGAAGAGAGGAGGAACGCTGGAAAAAGGAACGATGTACTCTCAACTGCGGTAGTCGAAACCGAAGAAAAGAAGGGCTAACTAGTTCTTAAGTCGATTAAGTCGTAGTTTTCTAAGAAAGAAAGACGAACTAGAAAGCACCTACCACAGGAGCAGATTGACGAAACACAATCAGTATAGGGACCAACAGCAAGGAAGACCAGCAAAAGGAAAAAGGAGAGGAATGTGGAATGGAAGGAACGAAGAAAGGGGGGGAGGAGGAAAAACCCCAAAAGAATAACACCAACACCAAGTGTAAAACCCAAAAAAAACCTAAGAGTTATAGAAAAGAAAATAAAACAGAATCCCAGTGTAGTTATGAGTAGGTGTGTGCGTGTGCGCGCGTGCATGTGTGTGTGTGGTTGTGTAAGAAGTGTATGTGTTGTGCGTGTATACAGTGTGTATGTGTTAGACCGATGTAGTCTCCTCGTACGACAGACAGGTCGTACCATGGGGCTATTCTATTCCCGGACCTACGCGGGCGAAGAAAAGAAAGAAAACGAAAGAAATCCCCGCAAAACAGGGAAGAAGACGAAATCGTAAGTCCAAAAATCAAATCCGAGGAAGAGCAAAGTCGTCATAATCTGGAGCGCGAGGACGAGGTATTGGGCTTAAGGCGTTTACGCCGCCAGAAAGAAAACAAAACAAGATCGCGGACATAAGGATTTCGTCGATCAACATCTTCAGGTTCTGAATCACTATATACAAATGTCTACCACTTAGGGGCAGTTTTTCGCGAACCAGGGACTGCAGGGGGTGTAGCAGTTGTAGCACGCGGTTTAGGAGGGGGCGGGAGCAGTTTAGGAAACTCGAAACGAGTTATGGAAGAGAATAGTTTGTTGTTAGGAGAAGGGGTAAGAAACTAACTCTAGACGTGACGGGGAGAACAAAATGTATAGAGAGGGAAGGAAGAAAAAGAAAGATCTTGGGCGCCAGCGTCTTCAATAGAATAGGATTATTGACGAAAATACAAGTCCAATAATCTGTAATTCACCTACCAATAATATTGAACGTAAGGGACAAAACAACTAATATCAGGCCGAGAAAATGCGGGTCATGTAGGAACTTGGGCACTAACAATAATAAACAAAAAATCTGAGCAAAAATTAACTTAAACGACTTGGAGCCAAAACTAACTAAAATAAAATCGGAGCCAAAGTTACATGAAACAAAATTGCAGCACAAGAAAATTAACGAAAACCAAATCGCAGAAGAAATTAATTAAACAAAATCGCAGCCCCACGTCAAGGCGTTCGAAATTTATGCTTATGTGCATTGACGTAGTCTAGAAAAAAAATGGACCAGGCTCAATCGGCGAGTGTCAATAAATCTCAAACTAATTCACTAATTGTCGTCTAAATGGATCAAATTTAGGAATGCATGAGCTTGAATTGAAAATCCCAATCGATATGGTCGCAATCGTAAATGATGAAGAAAGAAAACTCACCCTCGAAGTTGCTGACGTCGGGGTTGAGTCACTAACTGGTCCACGGCAACGAGTAGGTGGGCCTACCCCCAGAAAGAACGTACTTGGCTTCTCATTACAGCAAGGGACGACCATTCATCGTGGCTTTAAGGCCACTGGAAGAAGCTAGCGCAATTACTAGTAAAAATTACTTTAATTTTGATGGAAAATACAATTTTCTAAAAACTCTAAGTACGCACCATGCCGTATTGCGTGCGCGAAATTTTCATAACGAAAAACGGAAACAACCAAACATTCCTACACGTGTCTCGGTTGTGTAGATTGGAAAGCAAATAAAATCAATTTTGTTCAGCCAGTGATCAGAATTCAAAGTAATATTTCTATTCAGAATTAACCTGGACAAACAGTTTATATTGGGATATGCAGCTTTAATTCGACGAATTCTTTCAACGGAAAACGAATGTAGCAATTATCGGATACTTGGAACACGTTATTGATTATCTGAGTATAGCGTAAACTTTACGTTAGGGGATTCTGGGAAGTAGAATTTATTCTTAATTAGCGGAAGTATTTACCAAGTAAAATATACAGGATATTTGATTTATCGAATAAAGTTTTGATTTAGAAGCCAGTATATTTCTTTTTAATTATGAATCGACGATTTTATTTAACCGTAGGACATGGAATTTATATAAACGGATGATTAATTCGCAAAGGATTTGGGTTGAAAATTATTGTAAATAAAATAACCAATTATTGCCGAAAATGAACGTAACATGTAACGCCAAAGATAGTCTTGGTTGGTCGATTTTACTATGCAAATTGCCAGTAAACACAATTCGCTTTAACATTTTATTAAATTTGAAAGTTTCGTATATCTGTATCACGCCCCAGTGTAATTTTTTGCAGCGAGTCTACGTATACAACAGTATTTTTATATAGAATCAATTAACGCTTGCTTTTTTTAGGTTTTAGATGACCTTAAACAACGTCTGGCAAACTCTCGCCCATTCACACCACCCCTAGAGGGCATTCAACATGAGTATGGATTCAACACCAATTTGCTTAAAGAAATCAAAGAATATTGGCAAACCAAGTACAACTGGCGCGAACGTGAAGCATTTCTTAATCAAATTCCTCAATACACGACCAAGATTCAAGGACTAAACATACATTTCCTACACGTAAAACCAACCGAAACCAACGGACTAAAAGTTGTCCCGTTAATTCTTCTACACGGATGGCCCAGTACCACACGGGAATTTTACGAGACGATACCAAAACTAACCACTCCGCAACCAGGTCGCAATTTTGTTTTTGAAGTTGTCGCTCCGAACCTTCCTGGTTATGGATTTTCAGAAGGAGCAGTTCGGCCTGGCTTGAGTACTACGTATATCGCAGTCATTTTTAAAAAGCTTATGGAGCGTCTACAATTTGATCAGTGGTACGTACAAGGAGGTGATTGGGGGTCTGATATTGGTACTCAAATGGCAATTCTTTATCCTAAAAAGGTTCGAGGATTGCATGTAAACATGGCATTTCCTAATAGTCCTATGGTGATGTTGAAGAGGTTGGTGGGAAGCTTCTGGCCAAGCTTGGTTGTTAGCGAGAAACATAAAAGTAAAATGTATCCGTTGAAGAAAGTGTTTATGGGGTTGATCAGAGAATCTGGTTACTTCCACATTCAAGCTACTAGACCTGATACTGTTGGTAAGTAACTAGATCATTAATAATGGTTTAGAGTAAGCTGAAACTTTTCGAATTTAGAATCAAAAACTTCATCGATCTACAAAAGTTTGGTTGTATCAACGATATCTTCTTTTGTAGATGTCGTGTGCCGAAATTGTTCTACAAAGCGTTTGTTTATATCTGTGATATCCACTTCTGTAGACATTCTGTTCCAAAATCGACCTAAACATCAATTAGTTCGACGACTTACGAAACTTTGGTTTACATCTATGGTTTATGCTGTTTTCTAAATCGATTTCCAAAATCCTATCAAACTTCAAGTACTTATATTTACGATATCGGCTTTTGTAGGTATCGTGTGCTAAAATCGATTTTCAGAATGCCAACGAACTTTATCGGCACGAAATGTGCAAAAACGCGATAAAATCACAAAAAGCAAAATTGTCACACTTTTTGATACTTTTTTCGTTTTTCACCAAAATCAGTACCCGAAACGTGCAAAAATCAAGAAAACGGAAAAGACCACCATTTTCCATATTTTACGTTTATCGGTACGAAACGTGCAAAAATTCTATAAAATCACAAAAACCAAAGTTGTCACAGTTTTTGATACTAAAAAGTAAAAACGTTATTCACCAAATCCCGACACGAAACGTGCAAAAACGCGATAAAATTTACAAAAACCAAAATTGTGTTTTCAGTACTTTTTACTTTTTCACCAAAACGACAACACGAAACGTGCAAAAACGCGATAAAATCACATAAACCGAAATTGTCACAGTTTTCGATACTTTTTCGTTTTTCACCAAAATCAGTACACGAAACGTGCAAAAATCAAGAAAACGAAAATTACCGCAATTTTTACCTATTTTACGTTTATCGGCACGAAACGTGCAAAAATGCTATAAAATCACAAAAACCAAAATTGTCACAGTTTTTGATACTAAAAAGTATAAACGTTATTCACCAAATCCACAACACGAAACGTGCAAAAACGCGATAAAATTTACAAAAACCAAAATTGTCACAGTTTTCAATACTAAAAAGTTAAAATGATTTTCACCAAAACCACGACACGAAACGTGCAAAAACGCGAAGTAAAAATGATTTTCACCAAAACCACGACACGAAACGTGCAAAAACGCGATACAAAAACCAAAATTGTCACAGTTTTCAATACTAAAAAGTAAAAATGATTTTCACCAAATCCACGACACGAAACGTGCAAAAACGCGATAAAATTTACAAAAACCAAAATTGTCAGTTTTCAGTACTTTTTACTTTTTCACCAAAACGACGACACGAAACGTGCAAAAACGCGATATAATCACAAAAATCAAAATTGTCACAGTTTTCGATACTTTTTTCGCTTTTTACCAAAATTAGTACACGATACGTGCAAAAATCAGGGAAACGGAAATTACCGCAATTTTTGATATTTTACGTTTATCGGCACCTAACGTGCAAAAATTCGGTAGAATCATAAAAATCTAGATTGTCACAGTTTTCGATACTAAAAAGTAAAAACGTTTTTCACCAACACCACGACACGAAACATGTAAAAGCGCGATAAAAATCACAAAAACCAAAATTGTCACAGTTTTCAATACCTTTTACGTTTTCACCAAAACGACGACACGAAACGTGCAAAAACACGATAAAATCACAAAAACCAAAATTGTCACAGTTTTCGATATTTTTTTCGTTTTTCACCAAAATCAGTACACGTTTCGTGCAAAAATCAAGAAAACGGAAATTACCGCCATATTCCATATTTTACGTTTCTCGGCACGTAACGTGCAAAAATGCTATAAAATCACAAAAACCAAAATTGTCACAGATTTTGATACTTTTTCGCTTTTTACCAAAATCAGTACAGGAAACGTGCAAAAATCAAGGACACGGAAATTACCGCAATTTTCGATATTTTACGTTTATCGGCATGAAACGCGCAAAAATGCGGTAGAATCATAAAAATAAAAATTGTCACAGATTTTGATACTAAAAAGTAAAAACGTTTTCACCCAAACCACGATACGAAACGTGCAAAAACGCGATAAAAATACAAAAACCAAAATTGTCACAATTTTCAATACTAAAAAGTAAAAATGATTTTCACCAAAAAACCACGACACGAAACGTGCAAAAACGCGATAAAAATCACAAAAACCAAAATTGTCACAGTTTTTGATACTAAAAAGTAAAAACGTTATTCACCAAATCCACGACACGAAACGTGCAAAAACGCGATAAAATTAATGAAAATCAAAATTGTCACAGTTTTCGATACTTTTTTCGCTTTTTACCAAAATCAGTACACGATACTTGCAAAAATCAGGGAAACGGAAATTACCGCAATTTTCGATATTTTACGTTTATCGTCACGAAACGCGGAAAAATGCGGTAGAATCATAAAAATCAAAATTATCACAGTTTTCGATGCTAAAAAGTAAAAACGTTTTTCACCAAAACTGTAACATACTGTTTTAATAAGCTCTAATAGTTCTAGTATTCCTAAAAATAGTTAGTTTCTAGTTTAATTTTAGCATGCTAATTATTAGAATTGTAGCGGCTGCAGGATCACCCAAGTAGCTTCTCAGCGAAGTTCCCAGAAAGATCTAATCCAAGAGTTAATCAATTTTTCTAAAGGCACTTACTTTAAGGGCACTAAACATGTCAAATTAGTCCATATCTATGATTAGATGTCAATCATGCTTTAGGATCCTATTTATGTCAGGGTGGTCTGAAGCAATTTTTCAATTAGCTGAGCACTCAACTAAAATCAATTCTGAGAGCTACGGTTGTGGTTATCTTAGGCATTGACAGTTTTAATTAAAATGAAAGATTTACGACCGGCGCATCCTAAGCCGAGTAAGAGCGTCAAGAAAGGGGTTATTTTCAATTAACCAAAATGTATATAAGGAGGCCAGCCGGTGGGAATCGGGTTGTTTATTTCAGACGCGTTAGAGGTTAAAGCTAACGGTTACTAGTGATGTGTTTATTTCTCTGCAGTCAAGTGCGGGCCGTTATGTTTTAAGTTATTTATTTCTCTGAGTAAGTAATTAGTATATGTGATATTACTATGAACTCAAGGCTGTGTTATGCAGCATAAGTCAGTTATTTGTTTAAAAACAGTATTTGTCGACTTCCATAAAATACAATTCGGGTGAATGCCCAGTTCAAGTAAATTGATCCGTTTTATTATTGCTTTGGAGACCGCATCGTTTTAGAAGGGTCTTCTATTATATTGTGTTTCGACGGTGTCAGAGGTCGTTAATCACTAATCCACGAGACTACCTGAGAATGCAAAGCTCAGGCCCGAAGTCAAGTTACGGTACTATTTGACCCTTGAGAAGGTCGTATTTTTCATGGTGTAGATGACCCGTGGTTAAAAGGGTCGTCGCACTATGCAAGTTAATTAGACTAGGGTAGCATTAATAAATTTTTGTTATTGGGGTGTGTACACCTAGAACTGTATCTATTCAAAATATGTTTGTTAGTTAAGTTTAGTTAAGTTGTGTTTGTGCTAGCCGGAGACTATAAGTGACTTATTTTCTGTTCTGCCATTTTGGTTCATCGCCCACGAACAAAGTGCGACGAGAGCTATTACCGCAATTGGTCCATGGGCCGTTTAATTCCCATGGTGGCGCCCTTTTGTACATAAGGTTATTTACTTTATATTTTGTTATGCATATGTAATTAGTTGAAGTTTTAGTTAGTAGCTCGTTCAATAAAACAATCGAATTTTCGTCTCAGTGTGTTTGTTTAATGAACCCCCCCTTCACCGACTGCTGCAGCTTGCGAGGCAACGTCCCGAAACGTGAGGGTACGATGGTGTTAGAGGTCCTGTTATTTATTATTTATTGTTAATTGGATACCCTCATGCGGTAGGTAAATATTAAAATTACAAAACCACGACACGAAACGTGCAAAAACGCGATAAAATCAGAAAAACCAAAATTGTCACAGTTTTCGATATTTTTCGTTTTTCACCAAAATCAGTACACGATACGTGCAAAAATCAGGGAAACGGAAATTACCGCCATTTTCGATATTTTACGTTTATCGGCACGAAACGTGCAAAAATGCTATAAAATCACAAAAATCAAAATTGTCACAGTTTTTGATACTAAAAAGTAAAAACGTTATTCACCAAAACCACGACACGAAACATGTAAAAACGCGATAAAAATCACAAAAACCAAAATTGTCACAGTTTTCAATACCTTTTACGTTTTCACGAAAACCACGACACGAAACGTGCAAAAACACGATAAAAATCACAAAAACCATAATTGTCACAGTTTTCGATACTAAAAGTAAAAACGTTTTCACCAAAACCACGACACGAAACGTGCAAAACGCGATAAAATCAGAAAACCAAAATTGTCACAGTTTTCGATATTTTCGTTTTCACCAAAATCAGTACACGATACTTGCAAAAATCAGAAACGGAAATTACCGCAATTTTCGATATTTTACGTTTATCGTCACGAAACGCGGAAAAATGCGGTAGAATCATAAAATCAAAATTGTCACAGTTTTCGATGCTAAAAGTAAAAACGTTTTTCACCAAAACCACGACACGAAACGTGCAAAAACGCGATAAAATCAGAAAAACCAAAATTGTCACAGTTTTCGATATTTTCGTTTTCACCAAAATCAGTACACGATACTTGCAAAAATCAGGAAACGGAAATTACCGCAATTTTCGATATTTTACGTTTATCGTCACGAAACGCGGAAAAATGCGGTAGAATCATAAAATCAAAATTGTCACAGTTTTCGATGCTAAAAAGTAAAACGTTTTCACCAAAACCACGACACGAAACGTGCAAAACGCGATAAAATCAGAAAAACCAAAATTGTCACAGTTTTCGATATTTTTCGTTTTTCACCAAAATCAGTACACGATACTTGCAAAAATCAGGGAAACGGAAATTACCGCAATTTTCGATATTTTACGTTTATCGTCACGAAACGCGGAAAAATGCGGTAGAATCATAAAAATCAAAATTGTCACAGTTTTCGATGCTAAAAAGTAAAAACGTTTTTCACCAAAACCACGACACGAAACGTGCAAAAACGCGATAAAATCAGAAAAACCAAAATTGTCACAGTTTTCGATATTTTTCGTTTTTCACCAAAATCAGTACACGATACGTGCAAAAATCAGGGAAACGGAAATTACCGCCATTTTCGATATTTTACGTTTATCGGCACGAAACGTGCAAAAATGCTATAAAATCACAAAAATCAAAATTGTCACAGTTTTTGATACTAAAAAGTAAAAACGTTATTCACCAAAACCACGACACGAAACGTGCAAAAACACGATAAAATCACAAAAACCAAAATTGTCATAGTTTTCAATAACTTTTACGTTTTCACCAAAACGACGACACGAACGTGCAAAAACACGATAAAATCACAAAAACCATAATTGTCACAGTTTTCGATACTAAAAGTAAAACGTTTTCACCAAAACCACGACACGAAACGTGCAAAAACGCGATAAAATCAGAAAAACCAAAATTGTCACAGTTTTCGATATTTTTCGTTTTCACCAAAATCAGTACACGATACTTGCAAAAATCAGGAAACGGAAATTACCGCAATTTTCGATATTTTACGTTTATCGTCACGAAACGCGGAAAAATGCGGTAGAATCATAAAAATCAAAATTGTCACAGTTTTCGATGCTAAAAAGTAAAAACGTTTTTCACCAAAACCACGACACGAAACGTGCAAAAACGCGATAAAATCAGAAAAACCAAAATTGTCACAGTTTTCGATATTTTCGTTTTCACCAAAATCAGTACACGATACGTGCAAAAATCAGGAAACGGAAATTACCGCCATTTTCGATATTTTACGTTTATCGGCACGAAACGTGCAAAAATGCTATAAAATCACAAAAATCAAAATTGTCACAGTTTTTGATACTAAAAAGTAAAAACGTTATTCACCAAAACCACGACACGAAACATGTAAAAACGCGATAAAAATCACAAAAACCAAAATTGTCACAGTTTTCGATACTAAAAAGTAAAAACGTTTTTCACCAAAACCACGACACGAAACATGTAAAAACGCGATAAAAATCACAAAAACCAAAATTGTCACAGTTTTCAATACCTTTTACGTTTTCACGAAAACCACGACACGAAACGTGCAAAAACACGATAAAAATCACAAAAACCATAATTGTCACAGTTTTCGATACTAAAAAGTAAAAACGTTTTTCACCAAAACCACGACACGAAACGTGCAAAAACGCGATAAAATCAGAAAAACCAAAATTGTCACAGTTTTCGATATTTTTCGTTTTTCACCAAAATCAGTACACGATACTTGCAAAAATCAGGGAAACGGAAATTACCGCAATTTTCGATATTTTACGTTTATCGTCACGAAACGCGGAAAAATGCGGTAGAATCATAAAAATCAAAATTGTCACAGTTTTCGATGCTAAAAAGTAAAAACGTTTTTCACCAAAACCACGACACGAAACGTGCAAAAACGCGATAAAATCAGAAAAACCAAAATTGTCACAGTTTTCGATATTTTTCGTTTTCACCAAAATCAGTACACGATACTTGCAAAAATCAGAAACGGAAATTACCGCAATTTTCGATATTTTACGTTTATCGTCACGAAACGCGGAAAAATGCGGTAGAATCATAAAAATCAAAATTGTCACAGTTTTCGATGCTAAAAAGTAAAAACGTTTTTCACCAAAACCACGACACGAAACGTGCAAAAACGCGATAAAATCAGAAAAACCAAAATTGTCACAGTTTTCGATATTTTCGTTTTCACCAAAATCAGTACACGATACTTGCAAAAATCAGGAAACGGAAATTACCGCAATTTTCGATATTTTACGTTTATCGTCACGAAACGCGGAAAAATGCGGTAGAATCAGTAAAATCAAAATTGTCACAGTTTTCGATGCTAAAAGTAAAAACGTTTTCACCAAAACCACGACACGAAACGTGCAAAAACGCGATAAAATCAGAAAAACCAAAATTGTCACAGTTTTCGATATTTTTTCGTTTTTCACCAAAATCAGTACACGATACGTGCAAAAATCAGGGAAACGGAAATTACCGCCATTTTCGATATTTTACGTTTATCGGCACGAAACGTGCAAAAATGCTATAAAATCACAAAAATCAAAATTGTCACAGTTTTTGATACTAAAAAGTAAAAACGTTATTCACCAAAACCACGACACGAAACGTGCAAAAACACGATAAAATCACAAAAACCAAAATTGTCATAGTTTTCAATAACTTTTACGTTTTCACCAAAACGACGACACGAAACGTGCAAAAACACGATAAAAATCACAAAAACCATAATTGTCACAGTTTTCGATACTAAAAAGTAAAAACGTTTTTCACCAAAACCACGACACGAAACGTGCAAAAACGCGATAAAATCAGAAAAACCAAAATTGTCACAGTTTTCGATATTTTTCGTTTTTCACCAAAATCAGTACACGATACGTGCAAAAATCAGGGAAACGGAAATTACCGCCATTTTCGATATTTTACGTTTATCGGCACGAAACGTGCAAAAATGCGGTAGAATCATAAAAATCAAAATTGTCACAGTTTTCGATATTTTTCGTTTTTCACCAAAATCAGTACACGATACTTGCAAAAATCAGGGAAACGGAAATTACCGCAATTTTCGATATTTTACGTTTATCGTCACGAAACGCGGAAAAATGCGGTAGAATCATAAAAATCAAAATTGTCACAGTTTTCGATGCTAAAAAGTAAAAACGTTTTTCACCAAAACCACGACACGAAACGTGCAAAAACGCGATAAAATCAGAAAAACCAAAATTGTCACAGTTTTCGATATTTTTCGTTTTTCACCAAAATCAGTACACGATACGTGCAAAAATCAGGGAAACGGAAATTACCGCCATTTTCGATATTTTACGTTTATCGGCACGAAACGTGCAAAAATGCTATAAAATCACAAAAATCAAAATTGTCACAGTTTTTGATACTAAAAAGTAAAAACGTTATTCACCAAAACCACGACACGAAACGTGCAAAAACACGATAAAATCACAAAAACCAAAATTGTCACAGTTTTCAATAACTTTTACGTTTTCACCAAAACGACGACATGAAACGTGCAAAAACACGATAAAATCACAAAAACCATAATTGTCACAGTTTTCGATACTAAAAGTAAAACGTTTTCACCAAAACCACGACACGAAACGTGCAAAACGCGATAAAATCAGAAAACCAAAATTGTCACAGTTTTCGATATTTTTCGTTTTCACCAAAATCAGTACACGATACGTGCAAAAATCAGGGAAACGGAAATTACCGCAATTTTCGATATTTTACGTTTATCGTCACGAAACGCGGAAAAATGCGGTAGAATCATAAAAATCAAAATTGTCACAGTTTTCGATGCTAAAAGTAAAAACGTTTTTCACCAAAACCACGACACGAAACGTGCAAAACGCGATAAAATCAGAAAAACCAAAATTGTCACAGTTTTCGATATTTTTCGTTTTCACCAAAATCAGTACACGATACGTGCAAAAATCAGGGAAACGGAAATTACCGCCATTTTCGATATTTTACGTTTATCGGCACGAAACGTGCAAAAATGCTATAAAATCACAAAAATCAAAATTGTCACAGTTTTGATACTAAAAAGTAAAAACGTTATTCACCAAAACCACGACACGAAACGTGCAAAACACGATAAAATCACAAAACCAAAATTGTCATAGTTTTCAATAACTTTTACGTTTTCACCAAAATCGACGACACGAAACGTGCAAAAACACGATAAAAATCACAAAACCATAATTGTCACAGTTTTCGATACTAAAAGTAAAAACGTTTTCACCAAAACCACGACACGAAACGTGCAAAACGCGATAAAATCAGAAAAACCAAAATTGTCACAGTTTTCGATATTTTTCGTTTTCACCAAAATCAGTACACGATACGTGCAAAAATCAGGAAACGGAAATTACCGCCATTTTCGATATTTTACGTTTATCGGCACGAAACGTGCAAAATGCGGTAGAATCATAAAAATCAAAATTGTCACAGTTTTCGATATTTTCGTTTTTCACCAAAATCAGTACACGATACTTGCAAATATCACGGAAACGGAAATTACCGCAATTTTCGATATTTTACGTTTATCGTCACGAAACGCGGAAAATGCGGTAGAATCATAAAAATCAAAATTGTCACAGTTTTCGATGCTAAAAAGTAAAACGTTTTCACCAAAACCACGACACGAAACGTGCAAAACGCGATAAAATCAGAAAAACCAAAATTGTCACAGTTTTCGATATTTTCGTTTTCACCAAAATCAGTACACGATACGTGCAAAAATCAGGGAAACGGAAATTACCGCCATTTTCGATATTTTACGTTTATCGGCACGAAACGTGCAAAAATGCTATAAAATCATCAAAATCAAAATTGTCACAGTTTTGATACTAAAAAGTAAAAACGTTATTCACCAAAACCACGACACGAAACGTGCAAAAACACGATAAAATCACAAAAACCAAAATTGTCATAGTTTTCAATAACTTTTACGTTTTCACCAAAACGACGACACGAAACGTGCAAAAACACGATAAAAATCACAAAAACCATAATTGTCACAGTTTTCGATACTAAAAAGTAAAAACGTTTTTCACCAAAACCACGACACGAAACGTGCAAAAACGCGATAAAATCAGAAAAACCAAAATTGTCACAGTTTTCGATATTTTCGTTTTTCACCAAAATCAGTACACGATACGTGCAAAAATCAAGGACACGGAAATTACCGCAATTTTCGATATTTTACGTTTATCGGCACGAAACGTGCAAAAATGCTATAAAATCACAAAAATCAAAATTGTCACAGTTTTTGATACTAAAAAGTAAAAACGTTATTCACCAAAACCACGACACGAAACGTGCAAAAACACGATAAAATCACAAAAACCAAAATTGTCATAGTTTTCAATAACTTTTACGTTTTCACCAAAACGACGACACGAAACGGTGCAAAACACGATAAAACTCACAAAAACCATAATTGTCACAGTTTTCGATACTAAAAGTAAAAACGTTTTTCACCAAAACCACGACACGAAACGTGCAAAAACGCGATAAAATCAGAAAAACCAAAATTGTCACAGTTTTCGATATTTTCGTTTTCACCAAAATCAGTACACGATACGTGCAAAAATCAGGGAAACGGAAATTACCGCAATTTTCGATATTTTACGTTTATCGTCACGAAACGCGGAAAATGCGGTAGAATCATAAAATCAAAATTGTCACAGTTTTCGATGCTAAAAGTAAAAACGTTTTCACCAAAACCACGACACGAAACGTGCAAAACGCGATAAAATCAGAAAAACCAAAATTGTCACAGTTTTCGATATTTTTCGTTTTTCACCAAAATCAGTACAGAAACGTGCAAAAATCAAGGAAACGGAAATTACCGCCATTTTCGATATTTTACGTTTATCGGCACGAAACGTGCAAAATGCTATAAAATCACAAAATCAAAATTGTCACAGTTTTGATACTAAAAGTAAAACGTTATTCACCAAAACCACGACACGAAACGTGCAAAACACGATAAAATCACAAAACCAAAATTGTCACAGTTTTCAATAACTTTACGTTTTCACCAAAACGACGCACGAAACGTGCAAAAACAGCGATAAAAATCACAAAAACCATAATTGTCACAGTTTTCGATACTAAAAGTAAAAACGTTATTCACCAAATCCACGACACGAAACGTGCAAAACGCGATAAAATTAATGAAAATCAAAATTGTCACAGTTTTCGATACTTTTTTCGCTTTTACCAAAATCAGTACACGATACTTGCAAAAATCAGGGAAACGGAAATTACCGCAATTTTCGATATTTTACGTTTATCGTCACGAAACGCGGAAAATGCGGTAGAATCATAAAAATCAAAATTGTCACAGTTTTCGATGCTAAAAGTAAAACGTTTTTCACAAACCACGACACGAAACGTGCAAAAACGCGATAAAATCAGAAAACCAAAATTGTCACAGTTTTCGATATTTTTCGTTTTCACCAAAATCAGTACACGATACGTGCAAAAATCAGGAAACGGAAATTACCGCCATTTTCGATATTTTACGTTTATCGGCACGAAACGTGCAAAATGTTATAAAATCACAAAAATCAAAATTGTCACAGTTTTTGATACTAAAAAGTAAAAACGTTATTCACCAAAACCACGACACGAAACGTGCAAAAACACGATAAAATCACAAAAACCAAAATTGTCACAGTTTTCAATAACTTTTACGTTTTCACCAAAACGACGACACGAAACGTGCAAAAACACGATAAAAATCACAAAAACCATAATTGTCACAGTTTTCGATACTAAAAAGTAAAAACGTTTTTCACCAAAACCACGATACGAAACGTGTAAAAACGCGATAAAAAACACAAAAACAAAAATTGTCACAGTTTTCAATACTTTTTTCGCTTTTCACCAAAACCACGACACGAAACGTGCAAAAATCAAGAAAACGGAAATTACTGCAATTTGCGATATTTTACGTTTATCGGAACGAAACGTGCAAAAATGCGATAGTATCTCAAAAACCAAAATTGTCACAGTTTTCGATACTTTCTTCGTTTATCACCAAAATCAGTGCACGAAACGTGCAAAAAATCAAGGAAATGGAAATTACAGCCATAGCTAAAAGTAGATCGTTGAAAGTATGCAGTTCCGTTTTTTTCCACCTGTGAGATAAAATATCAAAAACCACTTTCACCTATTAAGAGACAACTTTCCCTATATCGTAGAAGTTCCATAAAACGACAAAATAAAACATCATAATAATCAAAGCTTTCTCAAATCTTAGACGCTGATTTATTTTTCAGGTGTAGGACTTAATGATTCCCCGATCGGCTTAGCAGCTTACATCCTTGAAAAATACATTGTTTGGACCAACGCCGACAACATTTCTTCTCCAGACGGAGGCCTTGCACTAAAATTCGGGTACGAAAAGCTTCTGGACAACATCATGATTCACTGGATTAACAATTCCATTACGACATCGATGAGAATTTACTCTGAAAACGTTGCTCTTACCAACGAATTTAAAGTGATGCAGAAGTAAGTTCTAACACCGGCTGTACATAGCTGTAACGTTTGTTGTTTTAGGATACCGGTTGAGGTGCCAAGTGCATATGCCCAATTTGGTAACGATGTGTTGTACATTCCAGAGATGTTTTTGAAAGAAAAGTTTAAGAATTTGCTTCAATATAGCGATCTTCCGGTTGGTGGACACTTTGCTTCGTTCGAAGAGCCTGAGGTGTACGCTGACGATGTTTGGAATGCTGTTGAGAAGTTCGAAAAGTATCATAAGGAGTAGCTTTTTAATGTATTTTTATTTTTTTATACATGCAATCGTATTTCTATTTTTTATAAGTGTAACTGAAGGCGTTTGTAACTTACGGTACGATTAAAATATTGTGATAAATATCATAATTCGACTATTGGTTCTAAGTGGTAAATAATTTTGGTTTGTGCAGTTTTGTTTCCGTTTTAAAGCCAGATGTCAGTCGTGCAGCTGGATGACCTATATAAAATTACACTGCCTGTAATTATTTCCATTCCGTACTATATAATTGACAGATTTGTTCCAAAGACTTCTGCTAGAAAACGCGCCTATCCTCCATTAAGAACTGTTGTTGAAAGACCACTTGCAAATATTCTCTATGGAAACTTTACAACAAAAAAACTGAAGATGCGACAATTTATCAACAAAATAAAGCGTTTAGGATCGACTATTAAAAAAATTCACCCGGTTTGAAGGTCCAGCTAAGCACTACGACAAAATTGAACGTAACACTAAGAGTGGTCCCAAGGAATAAAAGGATCCAAGAAAGAAAAAGGAAAAAAATCTCAGCAGACGGATATCGCTAATAAAAAACAATAAAGTTTTCAAACGTCCAGAAATGAATTTGCAACCTTTCATCTCTCCCATTTCTCTTTTTTTGATCACATTCATTTATTTGTATAATAATAGTAAAATTTTATTAAACATTGAAATTTTATTTCTTCGTTAAAAAAATTAAATTGTATCAATTAAACGCTTGGTAATTTTGCATGCCATTCTTGTGCCAGGGCCGATCAACCTAACAGCAGCACAAACAGGCATATTTTTTTTTTGGAAACAAAAACAAAAATAAAAAATTCATCCGGTTTGAAGGCCCAGGACTAAGAACGGCAATATAACAGAATATTGAACGGAATACATGCAAGAGTACTCCTAAGGAATAAAAGGATCGAAGAAAACAAAAAGGAAAAGGAGAGGTAGAGGGTGAGCAATCAACAAGCGCAAGGTGGACCGGTATCAATACTAAAATCGTCAGTCGATGAATGTTTCTAATAAAGAAACGGTAAAGTTTTAAAATTTCTAGAAAAGAATTGCTCACCCTCCATATCTTATTGTACCTTTCTTTTCGATCACCTTCGTCGCTTTTTATCATAGTAATATTTTATTTTTATTTGTTAATAAAAAAATTAATTAATCAGTTGAACACTTCGCGATTTTGCATATCATATTTTGCGCAAGGGTCAAACAACTTACGAACAAAACAAATAGGAAGGAAATTCCTTTCGAGAGACAGAGATCTAAACAAAAAAAATTCATCCGGGTTGAAGGTCCAGGATCAAGAACAATACTGACAGAAAATTGAACAGAATACTCGCTAGAGTGATCCCAAAGATTAACAGGATCGAAGAAAGGGAAAAATGAGAAATGGCGGGGGGCATCTACACTACAAAAATCGTTGGCAGATGAATGTCTTTAATTACCCGAGAAAAGAATTGGTCACCCTCTATCTCTTCGTTACGCTTTCTTCATTTGTTTGAACAATGATAGTAAAAATTTATTATACATTGAAATTTTATTCATTCTATAAAAAATACTAAATTATATCAATTGAATGCCTGACAATTTTGCGTTTCATTTTTGCACGAGAACCAAACAATAAGAAGACAAACAGGCAGGAAATTACTTTTGGGAAACAAAAACTAAATTTAAAAAAATGTATTCGGTTCGAAGGCCCAGGAGAAATAATGGCAATACGACAGAAAATTGAACGGAATACTTATTAGAGTGATCCCAAGGAATAAACGGATGGAAGAAAACGCTTGACAATTTTGGTTTCATTCTTGCGCAAGGACTAGACAACAAGAAGACAAACCGGCAGGAAATTCCTTTTGGGAAACAAAAACTAAATTAAAAAAATTTATCCGGTTTGAAGACCCAGGACGAATAATGGCAATACGACAGAAATTTAACGGAATACTCACTAGAGTGATCCCAAGGAATAAATGGATGGAATGAAGCGCCCGACAATTTTGCGTTTCATTCTTGGCCAAGGGCCAAACAACAAGAAGACAAACAGGCAGGAAATTCCTTTTGGGAAACAAAAACTAAATTAAAAAAAATGTATCCGGTTTGAAGACCCAGGACAAATAATGGCAATACGACAGAAGATTGAACGGAATAGTTTCTAGAGTGATCCCAAGGAATAAATGGATGTAAGAAAACGCCTGACAATTTTGCGTTTTATTCTTGCGCAAAGGCCAGACAACAAGAAGACAAACAGGTAGGGAATTCCTTCGGAAACAAAACTAAATTAAAAATGTATCCGCTCGAAGGTCCAGGACAAATAATGGCAATACGACAGAAGATTGAACGGAACACTTACTAGAGTGATTCCAAGGTATAAACTGATGGAAGAAAACGCCTGACAATTTTGCGTTTTATTCTTGCGCAAGGGCCAAACAACACGAAGACAAACGGGCATGAAATTGCTTTTCGGGAACAAAAACTAAATTAAAAAAAAGTATCCGGTTCGAAGGCCCAGGAGAAATAATGGCAATACGACAGAAAATTGAACGGAATATTTATTAGAGTGATTCCAAGGAATAAATGGATGGAAGAAACCGCCTGACAATTTTGCGTTTCATTCTTGGGCAAGGGCCAAACAACAACAATACAATCAGGCAGGAAATTACTTTCGGGAAACAAAAACTAAATTAAAAAAATGTATCCAGCTCAAGGCGCAGGACGAATAATGGCAATACGACATAAAATTGAACGGAATACTTACTAGAGTGATCCCAATGAATAAATGGATGGAAGAAACCGCCTGACCATTTTATGCGTTTATTCTAGTGCAAGGCCAAACAACAAGAAGACAAACAGGTAGGAAATTACTTTTGGGAAACAAAACTAAATTAAAAAATATATCCGGTTTGAAGACCCAGGACAAATAATGGAAATACGACAGAAGATTGAACGAAATACTTACTAGAGTGATGCTAAGGAATAAACGGATAAAAGGAAACGTCTGACAATTTTGCGTTTCATTCTTGGGCAAGGGCCAAACAACAACAATACAAACAGGCAGGAAATTACTTTCGGGAAACAAAACTAAATTATTAAAATGTATCCGCTCAAGGCCCAGGACGAATAATGGCAAACGACATAAAATTGAATGGAATACTTACTAGTGTGATCCCAATGAATAAATGGATGGAAGAAAACCCCTGACCATTTTGCGTTTTATTCTAGTGCAAGGGCCAAACAACAAGAAGACAAACAGGTAGGAAATTACTTTTGGGAAACAAAAACTAAATTAAAAAAATATATCCGGTTTGAAGACCCAGGACAAATAATCGACAGAAGATTGAACGGAATAGTTTCTAGAGTGATCCCAAGGAATAAACGGATGGAAGAAAACGCCTGACAATTTTGCCTTTCATTCTTGCGCAAGGCCAGACAACAAGAAGACAAACAGGTAGGGAATTCCTTTCGGGAAACAAAACTAAATTAAAAAATGTATCCGCTCGAAGGTCCAGGACAAATAATGGCAATACGACAGAAGATTGAACGGAACACTTACTAGAGTGATTCCAAGGTATAAACTGATGGAAGAAAACGCCTGACAATTTTGCGTTTTATTCTTGCGCAAGGGCCAAACAACACGAAGACAAACGGGCATGAAATTGCTTTTCGGGAACAAAACTAAATTAAAAAGTATCCGGTTCAAGGCCCAGGAGAAATAATGGCAATACGACAGAAAATTGAACGGAATACTTTACTTAGAGTGATCCCAAGGAATAAATGGATGGAAGAAACCGCCTGACAATTTTGCGTTTCATTCTTGGGCAAGGGCCAAACAACAACAATACAAACAGGCAGGAAATTACTTTCGAGAAACAAAAACTAAATTAAAAATGTATCCAGCTCAAGGCGCAGGACGAATAATGGCAATACGACATAAAATTGAACGGAATACTAACTAGAGTGATCCCAAGGAATAAATGGATGGAAGAAACCGCCTGACCATTTTTGCGTTTTATTCTAGTGCAAGGCCAAACAACAAGAAGACAAACAGGTAGGAAATTACTTTTGGGAAACAAAAACTAAATTAAAAAAATATATCCGGTTTGAAGACCCAGGACAAATAATGGAAATACGACAGAAGATTGAACGAAATACTTACTAGAGTGATGCTAAGGAATAAACGGATAAAAGGAAACGTCTGACAATTTTGCGTTTCATTCTTGGGCAAGGGCCAAACAACAACAATACAAACAGGCAGGAAATTACTTTCGGGAAACAAAAACTAAATTATTAAAATGTATCCGGCTCGAAGGCCCAGGACGAATAATGGCAATACGACATAAAATTGAATGGAATACTTACTAGTGTGATCCCAATGAATAAATGGATGGAAGAAAACCCCTGACCATTTTGCGTTTTATTCTAGTGCAAGGGCCAAACAACAAGAAGACAAACAGGTAGGAAATTACTTTTGGGAAACAAAAACTAAATTAAAAAAATATATCCGGTTTGAAGACCCAGGACAAATAATGGAAATACGACAGAAGAGTGATGCTAAGGAATAAACGGATGGAAGGAAACGTCTGACAATTTTGCCTTTCATTCTTGCGCAAGGGCCAGACAACAAGAAGACAAACAGGTAGGGAATTCCTTTCGGGAAACAAAAACTAAATTAAAAAAATGTATCCGGCTCGAAGGTCCAGGACAAATAATGGCAATACGACAGAAGATTGAACGGAACACTTACTAGAGTGATTCCAAGGTATAAACTGATGGAAGAAAACGCCTGACAATTTTGCGTTTTATTCTTGCGCAAGGGCCAAACAACACGAAGACAAACGGGCATGAAATTGCTTTTCGGGAACAAAAACTAAATTAAAAAAAAGTATCCGGTTCGAAGGCCCAGGAGAAATAATGGCAATACGACATAAAATTGAACGGAATACTTACTAGAGTGATCCCAATGAATAAATGGATGGAAGAAACCGCCTGACAATTTTGCGTTTCATTCTTGGGCAAGGGCCAAACAACAACAATACAAACAGGCAGGAAATTACTTTCGAGAAACAAAAACTAAATTAAAAAAATGTATCCAGCTCGAAGGCGCAGGACGAATAATGGCAATACGACATAAAATTGAACGGAATACTTACTAGAGTGATCCCAATGAATAAATGGATGGAAGAAACCGCCTGACCATTTTGCGTTTTATTCTAGTGCAAGGGCCAAACAACAAGAAGACAAACAGGTAGGAAATTACTTTTGGGAAACAAAAACTAAATTAAAAAAATATATCCGGTTCGAAGACCCAGGACAAATAATGGAAATACGACAGAAGATTGAACGAAATACTTACTAGAGTGATCCCAATGAATAAACGGATGGAAGAAACCGCCTGACAATTTTGCGTTTCATTCTTGGGCAAGGGCCAAACAACAACAATACAAACAGGCAGGAAATTACTTTCGGGAAACAAAAACTAAATTAAAAAAATGTATCCGGCTCGAAGGCCCAGGACGAATAATGGCAATACGACATAAAATTGAACAGAATACTTACTAGAGTGATTCCAAGGAATAAATGGATGGAAGAAAACGCCTGACAATTTTGCGTTTCATTCTTGCGCAAGAGACAAACAACAAGAAGACAAACAGTCCCGAAATTCCTTTCGGGAAACAAAAACTAAATTTAAAAAATATATCTGTTTTGAAGACCCAGGACAAATAATGGAAATACGACAGAAGATTGAACGGAATACTTACTAGAGTGATGCTAAGGAATAAACGAATGGAAAGAAACGTCTGACAATTTTGCGTTTTATTCTTGCGCAAGGGCAGACGACAAGAAGACAAACAGGTAGGGAATTCCTTTCGGGAAGCAAAAACTAAATTAAAAAAAATGTATCCGGCTCGAAGGTCCATGACAAATAATGGCAATACGACAAGATTGAATAGAATACGTACTAGAGTGGTCCCAAGGAATAAATGGATGGAAGAAAACGAAAGAGAAAAAGAGATGGAGGTGGGCCGTTATCAGTACTAAAATCGTCAGTAGACGAATATCGCAATAAAGAAACAGTAGTTTTAAAAATTGGTGAAAAGAATTGCTCACCCTCCATCTCTCCTTTTCCCTTGCTGTTTGATCACATTCCTTTATTTTTATAATGGTAGTAAAATTTTATTAAACATTGAAATTTTATTTATTCGTTAAAAAATTTTAAATTAAATCAAATGAACCCTTCGTGATTTTGCTTCTCATCCTTGTGCAGGATCCAAACAACTTGACAACCAGATAATCAGGAAGAAAATTCCTTTCAGGAAAAAACAAAACTAAAAAATTCATCCGGTTTGAAGTCCCAGGATTAAAAACGGCATTACGACAAAAGTGAATGGAACATTAACTAGAATGGTTCCAAAGAATAAAGGAATCGAAGAAAAAGGAAGGGAAATGAGAGGTGGAAGGTGAGCAAGTAACGACGACAAAGGTGGCGGCATCAACACTATAAAAATCGTCAGACGTATGTCTCTAATAAAGAAACAGTCAAGTTTTTAAATATCCAGAACAGAATTGCTCACTCTCCACTCCCCTTTTCCCACTTTTTTTCGGTCGCATTAATCTATTTTTATAATAATAGCAAGATTTTATTATACATTGGAATTTTATTTATTTGTTAATAAAAAGAATATAAATTATATCAATTGAGCCCTTTGTGATTTTGCATGTCATTTTTGCACAGGGGCCTAACAACTTAACAAGACAACCATGAAGAATATTCCCTTTGGGAAAAAATCAAATTAAAAAAAAAATCATCCGGTTCAAAGGCCCAGGATTAGAATGGCGTTACTACAGAAAATTGAGTGATTTCAAGAAATAAAAGAATCAAAGGGAAAAAAAGAGGTGGAAGGTGAGCAATCGACGAGAGGGAAGGGTGAACTGGCATCAACGCCACAAAAATCATCAGTAGACAGATGACTTTAATAAAGAACCAGTAAAGAATTGCTCATTTTCATCCATTTTTATAATGTTACTAAGATTTCGTTAAACATTGAAATTTTATTATTTGTTAATAAAAAGAATATAAATTATATCAATTGAGCCCTTTGTGATTTTGTATGTCATCTTTGCACAGGGGCCAAACAACTTAATAACAAGATAATCATGAAGAATATTCCTTTCGGGAAAAGATCAAATTAAAAAAATTCATCTGGTTTAAAGGCCCAGGATTAGAAATGGCGTTACTACAGAAAATTGAGTGGAACATTAGTGATTTCAAGAAATAAAAGAATCAAAGGAAAAGGAAAGAGATGGAGGGCGAGCAATCGACGAGGGGGAACACTACAAAACTCATCAGTAGATGGATGGCTTTAATAAAGAAACAGTTAAGTTTTCAAACCAGTAAAGAATTGCTCACTTTCATCCATTGTTATAATGTTACTAAGGTTTCATTAAACATTGATATTTTATTTATTCGTAAATAAAAAAAAGGTTGAAATTATATCAATTGAAGATTTTACGTATCATCCTTGTGCATGGGTACAACAACTTGACAATGAAACAAATATAAATATGAAGGAAATTCCTTTTGGGAAACTAAAACCAAAATTAGAACAGTTCATCCGGTTCGAAGGCCCAGGACTACGATTTGCTGTACAACAGAAAATTGGAACTGAACTCTTACAAGACTGATCCTAAGGAATAAAAGGACCAAAGAAAGGGAAAAGGAGACTAGAGGGTGAGCAATTAAGGAGGGTAACGATGAGCTGGTATTAACACTACAAAAATCGCCAGTAAATGTATGTCTCGAATGAAGAAACAGTAAAGTTTTCAAACGTCTAGAAAACAATTGCTCATGCTCTATCTTTCCCTTTACCCTTTGTTTTTCTTCGATCATATTCATCAACCAAATTAAAAAAAGTTCATCCGGTTCGAAGGCCCAGGACTAGGATTTTCAGTATAACAGAAATTTAAACTAAACTCTTACAAGAGTGATCCCAAGGAATAAAAGGACCAAAGAAAGGAAAGAAGAGTGTGGAGGGTGAACAATTAAGGAGGGTAACGATGAGCTGGTATCAACACTACAAAAATCGCCAGTAAATGGATGTCTCCAATAAAGAAGCGGTAAAGTTTTCAAACCTCTAGAAAACAATTGCTCATGCTCTATCTTTCCTCTACCCTTTGTCTTTCTTCGTTCATACTCATTTGTTTGTATGATAGAAAGATTTTATTAAACGTTGAAATTTTATTTATTCGTTAATAAGAAAAATTTTAATATATCAATTGAATGTTTTACAATTTTTTTGCGTCATCCTTGCACATGGGCCAAACAACAAGACAAGCAGGAAAAAGAAATTTCTTTCAGGAAACAAAAATCATCCGGTTCGAAGGCCCAGGACCAAGAACGGTACCACGAAAGAAAATGCACGGAACAGTAACTAACTAACTCTTAGGATGAAGATTTTTATATTGATTTTGAATATGTTTAGGTTAAAAATCTATTGATATTATAAATCTTTTTAGGATATTTTTTTTATCGATTTTCCTAATACTTTTAGGTTGGAACGCTGGAACACACAAGCCATTCTATCGTTCTAGTAATCTAGAACTTCTCAAGGCGCGGGTCCATTTGGAAAGGAAACATTTCTATATGGATTCTCAAATCTTTTTAGGATATAAATTTTTATTGGTGGTGATACTGTTATGAACTTTCAAGTATACGATATTTTTTGATGGATGTGATCAGTTGATTACAACGGTCATTTAAAGCCCGTTCTTTGTAAGCTAGTGCAACATCTTTAATAATTGATAGGAGAGATTCCGCATTGTCTGTATATTTGCATGATATTATCAATTGATCGTCTTTCCCTTTAACTTCTCTTAAAAATTGGTGAAATGGTAAAAGTCTAGATAATAATTTTTATTTGGACTTAATTTTTGGAGATGCTACAAGTTGTCTTCTTTATTAGGTTCCTTGTCAATTTTTATTTTTTTCGTGAATTTTATATTCTTTTGTGTGTGGGTGTGTGTACATGAAACGTGCACGTGCACATTCGTGTGCATGTGTGTCCTTCCACTTCGGGAACTTGTGTGTCACGGTTGCGTAAGCATGTGGGTGTGGCTGGGTGCGTGTGTGTGTGTGTGGTGTGTGCATGCGTGCATGTGTGTTTTGTCACGTTTGCAACAGCAAGCAAGATTTCGGAAACTTCCAGGTAAAAGAACTTGCTTCCTTGCAGTGGAGCAGTGTCGTATTCTTATTCCTGGGCCTTAGAACCGGATGATTATTTTTAATTTTGGTTTTTGTTTCCTAAAAGGAATTTTCATCCTGTTTGTTTTGTTATTAAGTTGTTCCTTTTCACTTTCACTTCTTCTGTCCCTTTATTCCTTTGGCATATTCTAGTTAGTGTTCCGTTGATTTTGTCGTACTGCTGTTCTTAGTCACGGATTCTTGAACCAGATTAGTTTTTTTCTGAAAGGAATTTCCTTCCTGTTTGTCTTGTTAAATTTTTCCCTTTTCCCTTTCTATTTAATACTTTTATTTCCTGGGATCACTCTAGTTCGAGTTCCACTCATTTTTCTGTTATAGTGCTGTTCTTAGTCTTGGATCTTCGAACAAGATGAGTTTTTGTTATTTGGTTTTTGTTTCTTGAAAGAAATTTTCTATTTGCTATTAAATTGTTCCTTTCTTCCATCTTGTACCAGATGAATTGCTTTTTAATTTGGTTTGTCTTGTTGTTAAGTTGTTCCTTATCATTTCTCTTCATTCGATCCTTTCATTTTTTGGGATCTCTCTAGTTAGTGTTTCACTCAATCTTTTTGTCATAGTGCTGTTCTTAGTCTTGGGTCTTCGAACGGGATTAGTTTCCTGTTGTTAGTTTTTTTTTCTTGAAAGGAATTTCCTTCCTGTTTGTCTTGCTGTTAAATTGTTTCTTTTCCCTTGCTAGTCAATTCTTTCATTCAATGGGATAACTCTAGTTAGTGTTCTGTTGAATTTTGTCGTAATGTTGTTCCTAGTTCTGGGCTTTGAACTGTATTCATTTTTTTTTTGTTTTTGTTTCTCGAAAGGAATTTCCTTCCAGTTTGTCTTGGTGTTAAGTTGTCCCTTTCTCTTTATTCTATACTTTTATTCCCTAGGAACACTCTAGCTAGTGTTCCGCTTATATATTTTTTTTGTTATTGTGCTGTTCTTATTCTCTTACACTTTAAAGTTCATAGCTACAATCCCACAAGCGCGGTATACTAGACACCACGGGCAGTTGGTAACGCTAATCTTTATACAGATTTCGGCGCGCCCATCTGTCAATGACATCACACAATGCACAAATTAAATGCGCAATTGACGGAAAATATTTATTTAATTCGCAAACAGGTTATGACAATAGGTACTTACATAAGAAATCCGACGTCCTGCGGGGTTGAGTTAAAGTTGGCGTCTGCTGACCTCTATCAGGACTGCTGATGGCCCCCTTCAAGGCAATTTAAAGATGGTGGTTGCTAGCAGAGCATGGCCTCCTCCCGGGGTCGTGAACTCGGTTCGCCCTAGGCTGCGAAAAATTTATCTTTTACCTATGCAGGAATGAATAAGGAAACAGGTATAAGGGTCGACTAACATATAAACAAGGCAAGGAAATCTACATAGATAAAGATAAAGGCACGATACGATACCTAACACGACCACACTATTCGAAGTTACAGGCAAAACAGCCACGTTACAGAGAGCACCGGAAAAAATTCTCCCACTTTTTCTCCGTCACTCGCGTCGCGCGATCTGGCGCAAACGCACTTTGACGTGACGGAAATATACGCCAAGTCTTTTGAATTTGTGGCGCAAAACTTCCGCACATCAAAATTATACTAAAAAATGTTTAAGTGCCAATTTGGCACGTAACAATTCCTGGAGCTTTGTACCAGATAAATTTTTTTTTATTTCTTTTTTCCGAAAAGAATTTTCTTCCTGTTTGTCTTGTTAAGTTGTCTTTTCCCTTTCTCCTTCTTTGGCCCTTTTAATCCTTGGGGCCATTAGTTATGTTCTGTTCAATTTTGTCATGTTGCTGTTCGTAGTTGTGGGCTTTGTCTACCTATATGATTTTTTTCTCGGTGTTTGTTTCTCGAAAGGAATTTTCTTCCAGTTTGTCTTGGTGTTAAGTTGTGCCTTTTCCCCTTCTCTTTATTCTGTACTTTTATTCCCTGGGAACACTCTAGCTAGTGTTCCACTCATAATTTTTTTTGTTATAGTGCTGTTCTTAGTCCTGGCGCTTTGAACCAGAGAAATTTTTTTAATTTTTTTTCTGAAAGGAATGTTCTTCCTTTTTGCCTTGTTGTTAAGTTGTTCCTTTTCCTTTTCTCTTTAATCTATACTTTTATTTCCTGGGAACACTAGCTAATTTTTCACTCCTTTTTTATAGTGCTGTTCTTTTGGTGCTTTGAACCAGATAAAAAATTTTTTATTTCTTTTTTCCGAAAGGAATTTTCTTCCTGCTTGTCTTGTTGCTAAGTTGTTTCTTTTACCTTTCTCTTTCTTTGGTCTTTTTATTTCTTGAGACTATTCCTAGTTATGTTCTGTTCAATTTTATCGTATTGCTGTTCGTAGTTCTGGACTTCGAACAGTATGAATTTTTTTCTGGTTTTTGTCCAGTTTGTCTTAAGTTGTTCCTCTTCCCTTTCTCTTTATTCTATACTTTTCTCCCTGGAACACTCTAGTTAGTATTCCACTCATTGCTTTTTGTTACACTGCTGTTCTTAGCCTTGGAGCTTTGAACCGGATTAATTTTTTTTCCGAAAGGAATTTTCTTCCTGCTTGTCTTGATGTTAAGTTGTTCCTTTTCACTTTTTTTTGCCTTTTTATTACTCGAGACCATTCTAGTTGTGTTCTGTTCAATTTTGTTGTATACTTGTTTGTAGTTCTGGGCTTCGAACTGTATGAATTTTTTCGGTTTTTGTCCAGTTAGTCTTGTTAAGTTGTTCTTTTTCCTTTTCTCTTTATTCTATACTTTTATTCCCTGGACACATTCTAGCTAGTGTTCCACTCATTTTATTTGTTGTAGTGCTGTTCTTAGTCCTGGAGCTTTGAACCAGATGAATTTAAAAAATTTTTTTTTACGAAAGGAATTTTCTTCGAGTTTGTCTTGCTGCTAAGTTGTTCTTTTTTTCTTTCTAGTCAACTCTTTCATTCAATGGGATAACTCCTAGATATGTTCTGTTCAATTTTGTCGTATTACTGTTCGTAGTTCTGGGCTTGGAGCCGTATGAATTTTTTTTTTGGTTTTTGTCCAGTTTGTCTTGTTAAGTTGTTTCTTTTCTTTTTCTTTATATTCTATACTTTTATTCCCTGGAAACACTCTAGCTAATGTTCCACTCATTTTTTTTTTGTTATAGTGCTGTTCTTAGTCGTAGAGCTTTGAACCAGATGAATTTTTTCTCGAAAGGAATTTTCTTCCTGTTTGTCTTGTTGCTACTTCCTTTTCCCTTTCTCTTTCTTTGGCCTTTTTATTCCTCGAGACCATTCTAGTTATGTTCTGTTCAATTTTGTCGTATTACTGTTCGTAGTTCTGGGCTTCGAGCTGTATGAATTTTATTTTTCGGTGTTTGTTCAGTTTGTCTTGTTAAGTTGTTCCTTTTATTTTTCCTTATATTCTATACTTTTATTCTCTGAAAACACTCTAGCTAATGTTCCACTCTTTTTTTGTTATAGTGCTGTTCTTAGTCCTGGAGCTTTGAACCAGATCAATTTTTTAATTTTTTTTCTGAAAGAAATTTTCTTCCTGTTTGTTTTGTTGTTAAGTTGTTCCTTATCGCTTTCTTTCTCTTTGATCGTTTTTTTCCTTGGGACCATTCTAGTTATGTTCTGTACAATTTTGTATTGCTGTTCGTAATTCTGGGTTTCGAACTGTAGTAATTTTTTTCTTGGTTTCTGTCCAGTTTGTCTTGTTGTACCTTTTCTAGTTCTCCTTATTCGATACTTTTATTGCTTGCGAACACTTTAGCTAGTGTTCCACTCATTTTTTTGTTATAGTGCTGGTCGTAGTCCTGGCACTTTGAACCAGATGAATTTTTTAATTTTTTTTTCAGAAAGGAATTTTCTTCCCGCTTGTTTTGTTGCTAAATTGTCCATTTTCCCTTTCTTTCACTTTCATCCTTTTATTTCTTGGGACCATTCTAATTATGTTCTGTTCAATTTTGTCGTATTGCTTTTCGTAGATCTGGGCTTCGAACTGTATGAATTTTTTTTTCGGTTTTTGTCCAGTTAGTCTTGTTAAGTTGTTCCTCTTCCCTTTATTCTATACTTTTATTCCCTGGAAACACTTTAGCTAGTGTTCCAATCATTTTTTTGTTATAGTGTTGTTCGTAGTCCTGGCGCTTTGAACCAGATGAATTTTTTAAATTTTTTCATCAGAAATCAATTTTTTCCTGTTTGTCTTGTTGCTAAGTTGTGCCTTTTCTCTTTCTATTTCTTTCATCCTTTTATTCCTAGAACCATTCTAGTTATATTCCTCTCAATTTTATCGTATTGCTGTTCGTAGTACTATGCTTCGAATTGTAATAATTTTTTTTTTGGTTTCTGTCCAGTTTGTCTGGTTCGTTTTCAAATTCTCTTTATTCGATACTTTTATTCTCTGGTGACACTTTAGCTGGTGTTCCAATTATTTTTTTTGTTATAGTGCTGTTTGTAGCCCTGGCGCTTTGAACCAGGTGATTTTTTTAATTTTTTTTTTCAGAAAAAATTTTTTTCCCTGTTTGTTTTGTTGCTAAGTTGTTCCTTTTTCCTTTCTTTTTCTTTCGCCCTTTTATTCATTGGGACCATTCTAGTTATGTTCGGTTCAATTTTGTCGTATTGCTGTTCGTCGTACTGTGTTTTCGAACTGTAATAATTTTTTTTTCGGTTTTTGTCCAGTTTGTCTTGTTCATTTTCCAATTCTCTTTATTCAATACTTTAATTTCCTGATGACATTTTAGCTAATGTTCCAATCATTTTTTTATTATAGTGCTGTCCGTAGTCTTGGCACTTTGAACCAGATGAATTTTTTTAAATTTTTTTCAGAAAGGTATTTTCTTCCTATTTGTTTTGTTGCTAAGTTGCGTTTTATTTTTTTTTTCTTTCATCCTTTTCCTTGGGAGCACTCTAGTTATGTTCTGTTCAATTTTATTGTATTGCTGTTCGTAGACCTGGGCTTCGCCTGTGATTTTTTTTTGTTTTTATTCTACTTTAACTCACTTTCATCTCGCCACTTATTGAGGTGCAGGGATGCTCATTTCTTTTATGTTAGCATGATTCATCGTATTCTATCACCACCAGAGGCCATATCGCAAGATCACTGAACGAATGGCATTGCAAGTGCAACCCACCATCGTAATCTATGTTTTTGTTTTTGTCCGCAGTTTGTATTACTTTCAAATCCTCCGTGGATGTCTAGGGCTGTTCATTTGTCAACCAGAAAGGTTACTGCCGGTTTCTGATACAGCCTGAGATGACGTCACAAAATTATTGACCACTGGAATGACATGTTCAATGACTCGCTACTTTCTTGTTAATGAACCGCATTGTGTGTCTTATTTTTACCTCTGCAGTTGTTGAGGTACAGTAACGTTCATTTCTTTTATATTAGTAAAATTTTCACATGATTCTGTCACCACCGGACACGATTATCAAAGGATAACTGGACAAATGGCATTGAAAGTATATTGATGGAATGCAATTATAAAATTTGTTCTCAACCAATTAAAAAACTTTGAATGATATGTGTTGTTTATCATTAGCCGTGCAATGATTTCTATAAACACGAAATAGATTTGTAGTGTTTTTAAAATCATCTGATAAATACACGCGTTGAGCTCTTTCGACAATAGCGACAGCAAACGATTCCTTCAACTCTTAATTAATTTTTAAAGTTCAACTATGCCAATTTCTATATATGATATAAAGTAGTAACACTTACAGTTCAGAGCCTTCGGTGATGAAAGCTTTCTCCAGGGTCTCAGTGGTTCTGGTTTCTCAAATTTCTTGTTGTTGCCTCCTAGATTTCGGTGGCGCCTTATAGTGAGCGATAATTTTGTACACTACATCGAAATGTGAATTCCCGTACTGAAATAGTTCTCATACTTACCTCCATTGTCCCACTCACTCCTGGGATTGGCTTATTCAAATTGGTCGATGTCTTAACATCCAATTGGAATAGAGAATGTCATCGGTTCAAGAGTGCGAGTTCACATTATTTTCTCAAGAGCGGGGATATCTTAATGTATTTATGTACGTCAAAACTATTTTATTCTTATAATGTAAATGTTATAAAATAACCAGGGCTGTGTTTACGAAACGTACGAAATTCATATACTTTTATACAATAAATTTAATAGATATGAGATTCGACTTTGTTATCCAGTAAATGGACGGACATGTTACGCATAATTCACTTAACACGTAACAATTTCAATAGAACCTCAAATGGATGCTAACAGACCTCACGAATAATCTATTTCTACCACTAGCAACCCGTAATTGTCCAATTGTTCGTTCAAATCATTTTTAATAAATTTATAACAATGATAATGGCCAAAGCCGTACTTTTATCAATCCTAAACCCAATTATTTTATTTACTAAACGACCTAATCAACCAATCAACTCCCAACGTTTATGAAATTGAAAACGTTTACGGTCACTTTTCATTTGTGTCTTGTTGAGCTTTAGGTGAAGGTTATTAATAATTTACAATATGTACAGTTGCTGCTGCTACTGCTACTTAGTTGTAGTCCTAGGGCTTTTGTTGCTTTTAGTTTACATTGTAGAAAAAATTTATTCGTTCTTGTACGACATTCCGCCCGTTCCAAAGTTGACGAAAATTGTTGGTGGGGGCCTGGAGAACCTGCACTCGACGATGACATTTCGATCAAGCCGTTCAAGATTAAGATTTCTGATCAGGTAAGCAATTTTAAACCTGTAACGGAGTAAAAACCTGCTGAAAAAGGCGTGGTGTGATTGTAAGTAGATGTGCGAAGCCGTTGTGAATCCGAAGTGGGTCAGCTGTTTGTAAAAAGCTTCGGATCGAACAGGAACTGTAAATTATGCTGTGGGGGAAGATGGAAAAGGTTGTGATTGAGAAATGTTGAAAAGTGGAGGTTTGTGTAGGTTTGCTCTGATAACAAAAATACCTGATTGTAAGATGTGTAAAGCCGTTGTGAATCCAAAGTGGGGTCAACTGTTCGTAAAAAGCACTTTCGGGCGGAACAGGCCTTTACTATAAATTATGGCGTGGGGTAAGATTAAAATTGCGATTAAAAAAGTCGAAAAGTAGAGGCTCGTGAAGTACAAGGATGCTCTTTTGTTTTGTATTAGTAAAATTATCACAATATTCTGTTACAACTGGAGGTGGTATCGCAAAAGACAAGACATCTTAAAACCGTTAATTCACCATTGTGATTGATTTTTGCATTTCTTGCCTTAACTTCTTACGTTTAAAACGGTAGTTAAAATTTAAAGTTCGATAATTACAACACCGGTAGCATGGTATAAGAGACACCATCACAGTTGGCAGCACCAAATCTTATACGGACTTAGGCACGGTCAACTACTGATGATGTCATCAATATTACGCAATGCTACGCAAATTTAAATAATTCAAAACACAAAGGATAATGCAAGCAAATTAAGTAAAGAGTTACTCAGATCAGAAATTCTGCTTCCGCCTGCAATTTCACTCGGTAGGCCACTAACCACTCCAGTCGGGCTCCTCCCGGAGGAATTAGAGATGAACGTCGACGCTACCAAATGCGTACAAATCAGCACCGGCTAGCTGAGCATGTCCCTCAGGGTCGTCTCGGGTCCAGTTTCGCCTCGAGGTGGCTGCAATTTACCTATGTAGGGATTTGACAGGAAAATAAGGTATGAGGTAGACAACAAAAGATAATTAGATAGGGATTTCTACATAGGTACAGCTACGATACGTTACCCAAGACAAAAAACCAGCACTTAACTCAAAGGTATTCGCGAAAAAGCCACGTTGTTGCGAGAGAAGCGGAGAACTCTCCCACCCCATTGTCTAGTATTGCCCTAACCCTCTAGGGATAAGCACACTACGCAGACTTACTACCATGACGTACGGAAGTACCGCCTAGTCCATTTAAAAGTTCCCGTGTACCGCGTATTTGAAAATTATGGCGGGAAACTTCCGTATATCAAGAAAACTAAACCTAAAAACATGTTTAAGTGCAAATTCGGTTTGCACGTAACAAACTTACCTTCACCTCCCCAGTTCTTGATGTAAAATAATGCTCATTTGTCTTAAGCGATATCACACTGGACAAATGACATTGCAAGTTGACTCACTATCATGATCTATGTTCTGTTTTTGTCCGCAGTTTGTATTCCTTTCACATCCTCTGTTAATGTCTAGGGATGTTTATTTGTCTACCAGAAGGGCTATCATTGGTTTCTGTTACAGCCGGAGATGACGTCCTAAGATTATTGATCACGTGGAATCACTGCTTTCTCGCCAATTTTACCTTTGTAGTTGTTGAGCTACAGGAAAGCTTATTTGTTTTATATTAGTGAAATTTTCATCGGATTCTATCACCACCAGAGACGATGTCAAAAGGTCATAGGACAAAAGGCTTTTCAAGTTCATTGACCGCATTCTGTATTACTTCCACATCCCCATTTGTTAACGATGTGTGTTATTTTGTATACCAGGAGGTCTATCACCGGATTCTGATACCAGTCGAAGATGACATCACAAGATCACAGACCACGTGGAGTTGCATGGCATTGACCTTCTACTTTCTTGTTAATTGGCCACATACTGGATCTTACTTACTTTCACCTCCCCAGTTTTGAGGTTCAGAGATGCTCATTTGTTTTATATTTGTAGGATTATCACAAGATTTTATTGTCGGCTGAGGCGGTGTCAAAAGATCACTGGACTAGTGGCATTTCAAGTTCATTGACCCACTATCGTTGACCACAATATGTATTACTTTCACATCCCCATTTGCTAACGTACAGGGATGCTCATTGATCTACCAGAAGGGCTATCGCCCGATTCTGGTACAGCCAGAGATGCCATCACAAGATAACCTGACTACATGTATTCGCATGTTTATTGACATGCTACTTTTCTGTTAATTGACTGCATTCTGGGTCTTACTTACTTTCACCTCCCCATTTGTTGACATACAAGGAAATCATTTGTCTTGTATTTGTTGGCTTATCACCGGGTTCTGACACAGCTGCAAGTTTATGGACTCACTTTCTTGATCTAGGTTTTTGTTTTTGACTGTCTTACTTTCACCTCCCCAGTTGTTAACATACGGAGATGCTAGTTTGACTTATACTAACTTGAATATTACCGAGTTCCTTCACCGTCGAGGTGATATTAGGAGACCACTGTCTTACTTTTGTATCCCTGACCACATTCTGTATCTTACTTAGTTTCACCTCCCCACTTGGGATATGGGGTTGCTAATTTTTTTACCAGGAGGGCTATCACAGCATTCTGCTACAGCCGGAGTTTATGTCACAAGATCATTGACCACGTGGAATCGTATGTTCATGATTCCGCTACTTTTTTGTTAATTGATCGCATTCTGGCTCTTACTTACTTCCACCTCCCTATTTCTTGACATACAAGGATATCATTTATCTTATATTTGTTGGGTTATCAGCGGATTCTGACAGCTACAAGTTTATGGACTCACTTTCGTGATCTAGGTTTTTGTTTTTGACTGTCTTACTTTCACCTCCCCAGTTGTTAACATATGGAGATGCTAGTTTGACTTATACTAGCTTGAATATTACACTATCGTGATTTAGGTTCATGTTTTTCTGCATGTGACTTGTACCTCCCCCAGTTGTTAATGTATGGAGATGCCTAGAATTACCGAATTCTGCTTAAGTCGAAGTAACATCAGAAAACCACTGACCTACTTTCGTATCCCTGGCCACATTCTGTATCTTACTTAGTTTCACCTCCCCACTTGGGAAACGGGGATGCTAATTTGTTTACCAGAAGGACTATCACCGGATTCTGGTACAGCCGGATGGAATCAGATGTTCATTGTCTCGCTACCTTCTTGTTAATTGACTACATTCTGGGTCTTACTTACTTTTACCTCCCCAGTGGTTGATGTACAATGATAACGAATTGTGTAATTTTTGTTGGGTTATCAACGGGTTCTGGCACAGCAGTAAGTTTTTAACCCACTCTCTAATATAGGTTCACGTTTTTGACTGTCTTACTTTCACCTCCCCAGTTGTTTACGTGCGGGGGATTTGTGCTTGACATACTGGCATGTTATTACCGAATTTTGCAACAGCTAAAGTGACATCAGGGGACCACTGCTTTACTTTTGTATCCCTGGCCACATTCTGTGTCTTAACTCCCCACTTGGGATACGGGGATGCTAATCTTTTTACCAGGAGGGCTGTCACAGGATTCTGCTACAGCCGGAGTTGATGTCACAAGATCACTGACCACGTGGAATCGTATGTTCATGTTCCACTATTTTTTTGTTAATTTGTAACAATTTTATTTTGGCAGTAAAGGAACATACTCATTAAACGTACCATGAATATTGAAATACCTTTATTAACTAATATAAAGCTTCAAGTAACAATCAAATTTTTATAGTATTGCTATATCTAGGATTAGTAGTCTATTTGTTTCGGAGTTCGTGCAAATCCACAAGCCACTAGCGCTGCGTGAGAGGTTCGAGAACCACACTTATGATCCTCCCACCTTGCAGGAGCGCGGCGAGCGCACTCGTCGATAGTTTAGGGCAGCGTGAAGATGCATTCAAGAGAATGACGAGTGACCTCCGGTCGCTTTGATTTGGTGAAGCACTTCCTGAGTAACGCGCAAGCAACCATACGTTAGAAAAGCCACCATATGTTAGAAAAACAACCATACGTTAGAAAAGCAACAATACGTCAGAAATTGCAACGATAAATTAGAAAACCGCACGACCACTTTGAAATAAAATTAGACAACGGAGGAGTACGCTGTGAATAAAAGATGCCGTGAACCAATGTAAGAAATCCGCTTCGCTCTTGCATCTGTAATAAAGCATGGAAAACAAACATATTTAACAGCAGGCCCGCTCTGGGTTGTTTCCATTGCAACCAAGGACGACAGCCGGTATTTGGGTTCGTAATAGAATTAAGAATTTCCTCAGTACTTCCTTCTGAAAGTACATTATTTCGTTTTGTTTGTTAGATGTACAAAATTGTTATTCAGTTTACCTGTAATTAAGCTGTTTTTCCCCAGTATCAAAATTTGATTTCACTTAGTTTTGTAAAGATGTGACTACATATGGCTGCAACGTAAATTAACAGCTGCTATTACGTCACCTGTTTATTTGAACAATGCCGTCAACAATTGCATAATGGCTAACAGATGTTTAACATTACAGTACTGCCACTTTTGATAAAATTAAAGAATATCTTGGTGATTCTATTAACTTCAAACTAATTTTAATTTTGTTAAATTAATGAGAAAATTTCATATATTCATTTGTAAGTGACCTACACAGATCTGGTTGGGTTATAAAGAAACTTAATATTGTTAGTTACACTGAAGTGTTATATATTTGAGTAAGGATCAGTTGTTAAACCTTACAACAATTTTGCAAGAATATCACATATTTATTTTATTTAATTATCATGAAATTTTATTTACTGAAACAAAGAAAATTCTTTCTAGTAAATTAATTATCTACATTTAAAGTTTTTATTCTGATCTGGTTTGATCAGACCTGATAGACAAAACACAGAAAGAGTTAAATTTTATGATTCCATTATGTAAGAAATATTCTCTATGCATTTTAGATATACTTGAGGGACGCAAATAGTGTTCCCATTTTTTTAGGTAACTTAACTATATTCTTTCTTACAGGAGCAGTGTCTTATTCTGTTAAGACAAGTTTGTATGTCAGCGGGCGATCTTTTTTCTTTGGGTCTCCAAGTCCGCCCTTAGAAATTTGCTATGCCATTAATATAAATCAATCTGGACTTGGTGGCGCCTGTTTGTTTTAGTTTGAGTGTGACCCCCTACAGATTTCGACTTACCCCCCCATTGCTCATAGCTCTACCCAAGGAATAGACCCCTAGTTACGTCGGAAGATTTCGTTTTGCAGACACCTAACTTGAAGTATGGTGTTAATAAAGTAGTGTTTTAGTAGGCCTTTGAAAAATACGTTTCAAATTGACCGCATTCAGGCTCTTACTTACTTTCACCTCCCCAGTTGTTGACGTACAGGTACTCATTTGTCTATATGTTGGGTTATCACCCGATTCTGACACAGCTGCAAGTTTATGGACCCATTTTTGTGATCTAAATTTTTTTTGACTGGTCTTACTTTTACCTCCCCAGTTGTTAACAAATGGAGATGCTTGTTTGGCTAATGCTAGCACGATATTACCGGGTTCTGTCACAGTCAAGGTAACATTAGGAGACTACTGCCTTACTGTTGTATCCCAGACCACATTCTGTGTTACTTAGTTTCACCTCCCCACATGGGATAAGGGGATGCTAATTTGTTTACCAGGACGGCTATCACTGGGTCCTGGTACAGCTGGAGATGAGGTGACTAGATCACTGACCATGCTACGTTTTTGTTACTTGACCACATTCTGAGTCTTACTTACTTTCACCTCCCCAGTTGTTGACGTACAAGGATAATAATTTGTGTGATATTTGTTGGGTTTTCAACGGGTTCTGGCACAGCAGTAGGTTTTTGACCCACTCTCTGACTTAGGTTCATGTTTTTGACTGTCTTACTTTCACCTCCCCAGTTATTGACGTGTAGGGATTTTTGCTTAACCTACTGGTGTGTTGTTACCGAAATCTGCCACAGCTAAAGTGACATCAGAGGACCACTGACATACTTTTGTATCCTGGACAACATTCTGTGTTTTACCTAGTTTCACCTCCTCCACTTGACATATGGGATGCGTATTTGTCTACCAGGAGTGATATCGCCGGGTTCTGATACAGCCGGAGATGACATCACTAACCACATGGAATCGTTTGTTTATTGACCTGCTACTTTTTTGTTAATTAACCGCGTTCTGGGTCTTACTTTCACCTCCCCAGTTAACGTTCAGGAAGAATCCTTTGGCATATATTTGTTGGGTTATCACCAGGTTTTGGCACAGCAGAAAGTCTTTTTGACCCACTATTGTGATTTAGGTTCATGTTTTTGACTGTCTTACTTTCACCTCACCATTTGTTAACGTGTGGGGATTTTTGCTTGACACACTGGCTGGCGTGTTATTACCGAATGTGCCACAGCCAAAGTGAGATCAGGGGACCACTGACATACTTTTGTATCCTTGACCACATACTGTCTTACTTAGTTTCACCTCCCCACTTGGGATACGAGGATGCTAATTTTTTTACCAGGAGAGCTATCAGGATTCTGCTACAGCCGGAGTTGATGTCACAAGATCATTGACCACGTGGAATTGTATGTTTATGATTCCGCTACTTTTTTGTTAATTGATCGCATTCTGGCTCTTACTTACTTCCACCTCCCCATTTCTTGACCTACAAGAAATCATTTATCTTGTATTTGTTGGGTTATCAGCGGGTTCTGACAGCTGCAAGTTTATGAACCCACTATTGTGATTTAGGTTCATGTTTTTCTCCATGTGACTTTTACCTCCCCCAGTTGTTAATGTATGGAGATGCCTAGAATTACCGGATTCTGCTTAAGTCGAAGTGACATCAGAAAACCACTGACCTACTTTTGTATCCCTGACCACATTCTGTATCTTACTTAGTTTCACCTCCCCACTTGGGATACGGGGATGCTAATTTGTTTACCGGATTCTGGTACACCCGAAGATGACGTGACTAGATCACTAACCACGTGGAATAGTGTGTACATTGCCCCGCTACATTCTTGTTAATTGACCACATTCTGGGTCTTACTTACTTTCACCTCCCCAGTTGTTGACGTACAAGGATAGTCAATCGTGTGATATTTGTTGGGTTATCAACGGGTTCTGGCACAGCAGTAAGTTTTTGACCTACTCTCTGATATAGGTTCATATTTTTGGCTGGCTTACTTTCACCTCCCCAGTCGTTAACGTGTGGGGATTTTTGCTTGACATACTGGCGTGTTATGACCGAATTCTGCCGCAGCTAAAGTGACATCAAGGAACCACTGACATACTTTTGTATGCTGGACATTGTTCTGTGTTTTACTTAGTTTCATCTCCCCCACTTGACTTATGTGATGCGCGTTTGTCTACCAGGAGTGATAGCGCCGGGTTCTGATACAGCCGGAGATTACATCACTGACCACATAGAATCGTTTGTTTATTGGCCCGCTACTTTTTTGTTAATTGACCGCATTCTGGGTCTTACTTTTATCTCCCCAGTTGTTGACGTACAGGAATACACATTCGTCTTATATTTGTTGGGTTATCCCAGGGTTCTGGCACAACTGTAAGTTTTTGACCCACTACTATGATCTCGGTTCTTGTTTTTGACCATCTTATTTTCACCTCCCCAGTTGTTAACGTATGGGATGTTTGTTGGACCTATACTAGCATGATATTACTGGATTCTGCCACAGCCGAGGTGATATTAAGAGACCGCTGCCTTACTTTTGTATCCTTGAGCACATTCTGTATCTTACTTAGTTTCACCTCCCCATTTGGGATATGGGGATGCTAATTTGTTTACCATGACGGCTATCGCTGGATTCTGGTACAACAGCAGATAACGTGACTATAGCACTGACCATGTGGAATAGCATGCTCATTGACCCGCTACGTTCTTGTTAATTGACCACATTCTGGGTCTTACTTTTACCTCCCTAATTGTTGGCATACAAGGATAATCAATTGTGTGATAATTGTTGGGTTATCAACGGGTTCTGGCACAGCAGTAAGGTTTTTGACCCACTATCGTGTTTTAGGTTCTTGTTTTTGACTGCGTCTTACTTTCACCTCCCCAGTTATTAACTTGTGGAGATTTTTGTTTGACGTACTGGCGTGTTATTACCGAATTCTGCCACAGCCAGAGTGACATTTAGGGACCACTGACATACTTTTGTATCCTGGACAACATTCTGTGTTTTACTTAGTTTCACCTCCCCCACTTAACATATGGGATGCGCGTTTGTCTACCTAGAGTGAGAGTTTTTTATTAATTGATCCCATTCTGGGTCTTACTTACTTTCACCTCCCCATTTGCTGGCGTACAAGGATAATCATTTATGTGATATTTGATGGGTTATCAACGGGTTCTGGCACAGCAGTAAGTTTGTTGATCCGCTATCGTCATGGTTCATGTTTTTGACTCTTACTTTCACCTCCCCAGTTGTTAACGTGTGGGGATTTTTGCTTGGCATACATACTAGTGTGTTATTACCAAATTCTGCCACAGCCAGAGACATATGGGGACCATTGACATACTTTTGTATACTGGACATCTTTCTGTGTTTCACTTAGTTTCACCTCCCCTACTTGACATATGAGATGCGCGTTTATCTACCAGAAGAGTTATCGCCGGGTTCTGATACAGCCGGAGATGACATCACTGACCACGTGGAATCGTTTGTTCATTGTCCCGGTACGTTCTTAATTGACCACATTCTGGGTCTTACTTACTTTCACCTCCCCAGTTGTTGAAGTACAAGGATAATCAATTGTGTGATATTTGTTGAGTTATCAACGATTTCTGGCACAGTAGTAAGTTTTTGACTCATTATCATGATTTAGGTTCGTGCTTTTGACTGCCGTACTTTAACCTCCCCAGTTGTTAACGTGTGCGGATTTTTGCTTGACATACTGGCGTGTTATTATCGAATTCTGCCACACCCAGAGTGACATCAGGGGACCACTGACATACTTTTGTATTCCTGGACATTGTTATGTGTTTTACTTAGTGTCACCTCCCCCCTATTTTACATATAGGATGCGGGTTTGTCTAGGAGAACTAGCGCCGAGTTCTAATACAGCCGGAGATAACATCACAAAATAACGGACCACGTGCAATAACATGTTTATTGGCCCGCTACTTTCTTGTTAATTGACCGCATTCTGGGTATTCCTTTCACCTCCCCAGTTGTTGACGTACAAGGATAATCATTTGCCTTACATTAGTAGGGTTATCATCAGGTTCTGGCACAGCTGTAAGTTTATTGACCCACTATTGTGATCTAGGTTCTTGTTTTTGACTGTCTCACTTTCACCTCCCCAGTTGTTAATATGCAGGGATAATTATTCGTCTCATATTTGATGGGTTAACACGGGTTCTGGCACAGCTGTACGTATATTAACCCATTATCGTCATATAAGTTCTTGCTTTTGATTGCGTCTTAGTTTCACCTCCTCATTTGTTAACATATGGGGATGCTTGTTTGACTTATACTAACATGGTATTACCAGATTCTGCCACAACGTAGGTGATGTTAGAAGACCACTTACCTACTTTTGTTTCTCTAACCACATTATGCCTTACTTAGTAGTTTCAGCCCCCTCCTCTTCCCACTTGAGTACAGTGATACTCATTTGTCTACCAGGAGAGATCACCAGATTCTGGTACAGTAGAAGATGACGTCACAAGATCACAGACCACGTGGAATCGCATGTTTACTGACCCACTACTTTCTGTTAATTGAGCTCATTGTGGGTGTTCTTTTACCTCCCCAGTTAACGTATAGGAATAATCATTTGTCTTACTTTTGTTGGGTTGTCACCGGGTTTTGGCACAGCTGCAAATTTATTGACCCACTGTCGTATAAGTTCTTGTTTTTGACTGCATCTTACCTTCACCTCCCCAGTTGTTAACGAAGGGGGGGTGTTTCTTTGACTTATACAAGCATGTTATTACCGGATTCTGCCACAGCCGAAGTGACATCAGGGGACCACTGCCTTACTTTTGCATCCCTGACCACATATATTGTCTTACTTAGTTTCACCTCTCCACTTGTGATATGGGAATGCTAATTTTTTTACAAACAGGGCTACAACCGGAGTTGATGTCACAAGATTATTAACCCCGTGGAATCGTATGTTTATTGTCCCGCTACTTTGTGGTTAATTGACTGCGTTTTGGGTCTTACCTACTTTTAACTCCCCTTTTGTTGACATACAAGGAAATCATTTGTCTTGTGTTTGTTGGGTTATCACCGGGTTCTGACACCGCTGCAAGTTTATGGACCCACCATCATGCTTTAGGTTCATGTTTTTGACTGCGTCTTACTTTCACCTCCCAAGTTGTTAACATATGGAGATGCTTGTTTGACTTATACTAACATGATATAACCAGGTTCTATCACAGTCGAGGTAACATTAGGAGACCACGGTCTTACTTTTGTATTCCTGACCACATTCTGTATCTTACTTAGTTTCACCTCCCCACTTGGGATACGGAGATGCTAATATTTTTACCAGGACGGCTATCACAGGATTCTGCTACAGCAGGAGTTGATGTCACAAGATCACTGACTACGTGGAATCGTATGTTCATTATCCCGCTACTTTTTGTTCATTGACCGCATTTTGGGTCTTACTTACTTTTACCTCCCCATTTGTTGACATACCAGAAAATCATCTGTCTTGTATTTTTTGGGTTGTCACCGGGTTCTGACACAGCTGCACGTTCCTGATCTAAATTCTTTTTTTTTGACTTCGTCTTATTTTCACCTCCCCAGTTGTTAACATATGGAGATGCTTGTTTGACTTATACTAGCATGATATAACCAGGTTCTATCACAGTCGAGGTAACATTAGGAGACCACTGCCTTACTTTTGTATCCCTGACCACATTCTGTGTTACTTAGTTTCACCTCCCCACATGGGATAAGGGGATGCTAATTTGTTTACCAGGACGGCTATCACCGAGTCCTGGTATAGCAGGAGATAACATCACAAGATCACTGACCACGTGGAATCGCATGTTTATTGGCCCGCTACGTTCTTGTAATTTGACAGCATTCTGGGTCTTACTTTCACCTCCCCAGTTGTTGACGTACAAGGACAATCATTTGTGTGGTATTTGTTGAGTTTTCAACGGGTCCTGGCACAGCAGTAATTTTTTTGACCCACTATCGTGATTTAGGTTCATGTTTTTGACTGTCTTATTTTCACCTCCCCAGTTGTCAACGTATGGGGATTTTTGCTTGACATACTGGCGTGTTATTACCGAAATCTGCCACAACCAAAGTGACATCTGGGGACCACTGGCATGCTTTTGTATTCTGGACATCGTTCTGTGTTTTACCTAGTTTCACCTCCCCCGCTTGACATATGGGATGCGTGTTTGTCTACCAGGAGTGATATCGCCGTGTTTTGATACAGCCGGAGATATACTCCACCCGAAGGTAAATATGACATTTATTACACGGAATCGTTTGTTTATTGGCCCGCTACTTTCTTGTTGATTGACCGCGTTGTGGGTCTTACTTTCACCTCCCCAGTTGTTGACGTGCAAGGACAATCATTTATCTTACATTAGTAGGGTTATCACCGGGTTCTGACACAGCTGTAAGTTTATTGACTCATTATTGTGATCTAGGTTCTTGTTTTTGACTTTCTTACTTTCACCTCCCCAGTTGTTGATGTACTGGGATAATCATGTGTCTGATATTCGCTGGGTTATCAAGGGTTCTGGCACAGCTGTATGTTTATTGACCCATTATTGTGATATAAGTTCTTGCCTTCGACTGTGTCTTACTTTCACCTCCTCAGACATATGGGGATGCTTGTTCAACTTATACTAGCATGCTATTACCAGATCCTGCCACAGCCTAGGTGATGTTAGAGGACCACTGCCCTACTTTTGTTTCCCTAACCACATTCTGTCTTACTTAGTTTCACCTCCCCACTTGAAGTACATGGATGCGCATTTGTCTACCAGGAGAGTTATCACCAGATTCTGGTACAGTCGGGGATGACGTCACAAGATCACTGACCAGTGGAATTGCATGTTTATTAACTTGTTACTTTCTATTAATTGACCGCATTCTGGGTCTTACTTTCACCTCCCCAGTTAACGTACACGAATAATCATTTGTCTTATATTTGCTGGGTTACCACCGGGTTCTGGCACAGCTGCAAATTTATTGAGCCAATGTCGTATAAGTTCTTGTTTTTGACTGCATCTTACTTTCACCTCCCCACTTGTTAACGAATGGGTGGGTGCTTCTTTGACTTATACAAGCATGTTATTACCGGATTCTGCCATAGCCGAAGTGACATCAGGAGACCACTGCCTTACTTTTGCATCCCTGACCACATATATGGTCTTACTTAGTTTTACCTCCCCACTTGGGATACGGGGATGGCAATATTTTGACAGGAGGGCTATCACAGGATTCTGCTACAGCCGGAGTTGATGTCACAAGATCACTGACTACGTAGAATTAGGAGACCACCGTCTTACTTTTGTTTTCCTGGCCACGTTCTAGGTGTTACTTAGTTTTACCTCCCCACTTGACGTACGGGGATGTACATTTGGCTACCAGAGGGCCTATCACCGAATGTTGATACAGCCGGAGCTGATGTCGCAAAATCATTGACCACGTGGAATCGCATGTTATTTGATCGCATTCTGGGTCTTACTTTCACCTCCCCAGTTGTTGACATACAGGGACGCTTGTTTAACTTATACCAGCATGCTACTACTAGCTGCTTGCTGCCACAGCCGAGATGACTTCAGAAAACCACTGGCTAACTTTTGTATCCCTGACCACGTTCTGTATCTTAGTTTCACCTCCCCACTTGATATACGGAGATGCGCATTTATCTATCAGGAGGGCTATCACCGGATTCTGGTACAGCCGGAGATGTCACAAGATTACTGACCACGTGAAATCGTATGTTCATTGACTTGCTACATTTTTGCTAATTTAGCACATTCTGGGTCTTACTTACTTCCACCTCCCCAGTTAACGTTCAGGAATAATTATTTGTTTTATATTTGTTGGGTTATTACCGGGTTTTGGCACAGTTGCAAATTCATTGACCCACTATCGTATAAGTTCTTGTTTTTAACTGCACCTTACTTTCACTTCCCCAGTTGTTAACGAATGGGGGTGCTTCTGTGACTTAAACAAACATGTTAATACCGGATTCTGCCATAGCCGAAGTGACTCAGAAGACCACCGACTTACTTTTGTTTCACTGACCACATTCTGGGTGTTACTTAGTTTCACCTCCCCACTTGACGTGCGGGGATGTACATTTGACTACCAGGAGGCCTATCCACCGGATTTTGGTACAGTCGGAGATAACGTCACAAGATTATTGACCACGTGGGATCGTATGTTAATTGACCGCATTCTGGGTCTTACTTTCACCTCCCCAGTTGTTGACATACAGGGACGCTTGTTTAACTTATACCAGCATGCTACTACCAGATGCTGCCACAGCCGAGATGACTTCAGAAAACCACTGGCTAACTTTTGTATCCATTGACCACGCTCTGTATCTTAGTTTCACCTCCCCACTTGATATACGGAGATGCGCATTTATCTACCAGGAGGGCTATCACTGGATTCTGGTACAGCCGGAGATGTTACATGATCACTGACCACGTGGAATCGGGTGTTCATTAACTTGCTACATTTTTGCTAATTTATCGCATTTTGGGTCTTACTTACTTCCACCTCCCCAGTCAACGTTCAGGAAGAATTCTTTGGCTTCTATTTGTTAGGTTATCACCAGGTTCTGGTACAGCTGCAAATTTATTAACCCACTCGTATAAGTTCCTGTTTTTGACTGCATCTTACTTTCACCTCCCCAGTCGCTACCGAATGGGGGTGCTACTTTGTCTTATACGAGCATGTTATTACCGGATTCTGCCACAGCCGAAGTGACTTCAGGAGACCACCGGCTTACTGTTGTATCCCTGGCCACATTCTGTGTGGTACTTAGTTTCACCTCCCCACTTGACGTCCGGGGATGTACATTTGGGTACCATAAGGTCGATCACCGGATTTTGGTACAGCCGGAGAAGACGTCACAAGATCATTGACCACGTGTGATTGTATATTAATTGCCCGCATTGTGGGTCTTACTTCCACCTCCCCAGTTGTTGACGTACAGGAATACTTGTTTGACTTATATTTTTTGGGTTATCACCGAGTTCTAGCACACTACAGTGATTTTATTTCTTGTTTTTGACTGTCTTACTTTTACCTCCCCAGTTGTTAACATACAGAGATGCTCGTTTCACTTACAGTAGCTGTGTTATTACCGGATTCTGCTACAGCCGATGTGACGTCAGAAGACCAAGGTAATTTATTCGCTTTTGTATCTCTGACCACTTAGTTTCACCTCCCCAGTTGATTCAGATCACTGTCTACACTGTATCGAAAATTCGTAGAACCATCAATGTGATCTACGAGTTTTTTCCTGTCAGTCTGTGATGCCACAGTTGCCGACCTACCCCTCGATAATTGATCTGCTTTTGTTCTTTCTGCCATTGACGTAACTTCCAAATACTGGTCTACTTGTATTTACCCGATTGCTGATTTTCTGCCAAACTACTGAATCACGTACCTTTCTCTAGCCGATAGAAAGTAGGTCAGCGGACGAAAACGTGGTGATTGGCTGACTTGAGAAAGGTATGCGACTCAGGAGTTCTGCAGCATCGCTTGGGCGCAGATCTGTCCGACTTTTTTAAATTAATAGCAATCTGTTTTCAGGATTTGGACGATCTAACCTCACGTCTATCAAACGCTCGTACGTTTACACCGCCTCTCAAAGGAGTTCACCATGAATATGGATTTAACGCCAACCTTCTTCACGATATCACACAATTTTGGCAAACCAAGTACAACTGGCGTGAACGCGAAGCCTATCTTAACCAATTTCCTCAATACAAGACCAAGATCCAAGGCCTAGACATACACTTCCTGCACGTAAAACCAGGCGGAACAACCTTGAAAGTACTTCCGTTAATCCTACTACATGGCTGGCCTGGTTGTGCTTTCGAATTTTACGAATGCATACCAAAACTGGTAAAACCAAACGGAGGACGCAATTTTATTTTTGAAGTAGTGGTACCACATATACCCGGTTTCGCTTTCTCCGAGGCACCAGCACGACCTGGACTGACTCCCACAACAGTCGCAGTTATCTATAAGAAATTGATGGAACGTTTAGGGTTTGACCAGTGGTACGTGCAAGGGGGCGATTGGGGTTTTGATATTGGAACCCACATGGCTATTCTGTACCCGAAGAAAGTTCTAGGGTTACACCTGAATATGGGATTTTTGAACACGCCCGTGATAAATTTGAAACGATTTTTGGGAAGCTTTTGTCCGAGTTTAATAGTCAATGAGAAGAATCGGAGCAAAATGTATCCACTGACGAAGTTGTTTTTAACGTGCCTAAGAGAATCGGGATACTATTTACAGCAGGCCACTAGACCTGATACTATTGGTAAGTAACTTGAACGATGTGAAGGTTAACTCATACCTGATAATACTGGTAACCGGTGAGGGGAGAAGATACGTGTAACAAGTTTTCACTTCCCTTTGGTTGTCAGAAAATACGAACCTAGGACTTAAGCTTGATGTTTAAATTTCTGCTTCTTTCTCGTTGTCCGAAGATAGAGCTTGACGACTTGCCAAAGACCTGTACACACACTTACACGTCTGGTTTCTTCTTCCCTTTATTTATCAGGTTATATAAGCTGTTGACGACTTACTAAAGCCCTGCAGTCGTCTAGTTTCTGATTTTCTTTGGTTGTCGGAAGATATAGCTTGACAACTTACCAAAGACCTGCACACACATCTACTTTCTTCTTGCCTTTTGTCAGATTTTGTAAGAGGTAAACTTCACGACTTGCTTAAGACCTGCAGGCTTCTGGTTTCTGCTTCTCTTTGGTTTCCGGCGATAAAATTTGACACTTTGCCCAAAACCAGCACTCACACACACACGTCTGGTTTTTTGGTTGTTAGGTTTCGTAAAACAAAAGCTTGGAAACTTGCTAAAGCCATGCAGACGTCTAGGTTTTGCTTTCTTTTTTGGTTGTCGGAAAATAGAGCTTGATAACGCCAAAGATCTACACACACATCTAGTTTCTCTTGCCTTTTGTTAGATTATGTAAGACGTAAACTTTACGTCTTGCTAAATACATCTAGACTTCTAGTTTCTACTTCTCTTTGGTTTCCGATGATAAAACTTGGCACTTTGCTCAGAACTAGCACACACACACACACACACACACACACACACACATGTCTGATTTCTTCGTGCCTTTGGTTATCAGGTTACTTAGGACGAAAGCATGACAACTTGCTAAAGTACTGCAGACGTCTAGTTTTTGCTTTTTCTTGGTAGTCGGAAAATAGAGCTTGACAACTTCCTGAAGACAAACACGCTCATCTAGTTTCTTCTTGCCCTTTGTTGTCAGGTTTAAGTTTCACGACTTGCTAAAGACCTGCAAACTTCTAGTTTCTGTTTCTTTTTGGTTTCCGACGATAAGACTTGACACTTTGCCCAAAACCAGCACACACACACACACACGCGCACGTCTGGTTTATTCCTGCCTTGGGTTGTCAGGTTTTGTAGGACGAGAGCTTGGCAACTTGCTAAAGTCCTGCAGACGGGGTTGGTTTTAATTTCCTGTGGTTGTTGGAAAATAGAGCTTGACAACTTGCTGAAGACAAGCACGCTCATCTAGTTTCTTCTTGCTCTTTGTTGTCAGGTTTAAGCTTCACGACTTGCTAAAGACCTGCAAACTTCTAGTTTCTGCTTCTCTTTTGTTTCCGACGATAAAACTTGACACTTGGCCTAAAACCTACTCTCACACACACACACACGTATGGTTTCTTATTTGCTTTGGTTATCAGGTTTCGTAGGACGAAAGCTTGGAAACTTGCTAAGGTCCTGCATACGTCTAGTTTTTGCTTTCCTTTGGTCTTCGGAAGATAGAGCTTGACAACTTTCAGAAGACCAGCACACTCATCTTGTTTCTTCTTGCCCTTTGTTGTCAGGTTTAAACTTCACGACTTGCTAAAGACCTGCAAGCTTCTAGTTTTTGCTTTTCTTTGGTTTCTGGCGATAAGACTTGACACTTTGCCCAATACCAGCACACACACACGTCTGGTTTCTTCCTGCCTTTGGTTGTCAGGTGTCGTAGGACGAGAGCTTGGCAACTTGCTAAAGTCCTGCAGACGTCTTGGTTTTGCTTTCCTTTGGTTGTCACAAAATAGAACCTTTACGACTTGCCGAAGATCTGCACATAGGCGTCTAGTCTCTTAGTGCCTTCGGTTGCCAGGTTTCGTAAGACATAAGCTGCACAACTTGCTAAAGATCTCCAAACTTCTCGTTTCTGCTTCGCTTTGGTTTCCGGCAATAAAACTTGACACTTTTCTCAAAACCTGCGCACACACACGTCTGGTTTCTTCTTTGCTTTGGTTGTGAGGCTTTGTAGGACGGATGCTTGGCGACTTGCTAAAGCCCTGCAGGTGTCTAGTTTTTGCTTTCCTTTTGGTTGTCGGAAAATAGAGCTTGACAACTTGCCAAAGGCCTTCACACACATCTAGCTTTTTCTTGCCTTTTGTCAGGTTTTGTAAGACGTAAGCTTCATAACCTGCTAAAGATCTCTTTGGTTTCCAGCGATATAATGTAACACCTTGCCCAAAAGTTGCACACGCACACACACAAGTTTGGTTTTTTCTTGTTCTTTGTTGTCAGGTTTTTTAAGATGTAAGCTTCACGGTTTTCTAAAGACCGGCAGATTTTTAGTTTCTGCTTCTCTTTGGTTTCCGATGATAAAACTTGACACTTTGCCTAAAACCTACACACACACCCGCCCGCCCGCACGCACGCACGCACGCATGCACGCACGCACGCACGCACGCACACACACACACACGTCTGGTTTCTTCTTGCCTCTGGTTGTCAACTTTCGTCGGACGAAAACGAAAACTTGTAGACGTCTAGTTTTTGCTTTCTTTTGGTTGTCGGAAAATAGAGCTTGCAACTTGTTAAAGACCAGCACACTCATCTAGTTTCTTCTTGACTTTGTTGTCAGGTTTAAGCTTCTTGACTTGCTAAAGAGCTGCAAACTTCTAGTTTCTGCTTCTCTTTGGTTTCCAACAATAAGATATGACACTTTGCCCAAAACCAGCACACACACACACACACACACACACGTCTGGTTTCTTCTTGCCTTTGGTTGTTGGTTTCCGGCGATAAAACTTGACGCCTTGCCCAAAACCTGCACACACACACACACATACGCACACACACGTCTGGTTTTTCTTGCCCTTTGTTGTCAGGTTTCTTAAAACGTAAACTTTATGACTTGCTAAAGACATGCAAACTTCTAGTGTCTGCTTTTCTTTCGTTTCCGACGATAAAGCTTGACACCTTGCTCAAAGCCAGCACACACACACACACACACACACACACACACACATGTCTGGCTTCTTCTTGCCTTTAGTTGTCAGGTTTCGTAGGACTAAAGTTTTGCAACTTGCTAAAGTCCTGCAGAAGTCTAATTTTTTCTGTGCTGTGGTTGTCGGAAAATAGAGCTTGACAACTAGCTGAAGACCAGTACTTTCATCTAGTTTCTTCTTGCCCTTTGTTGTCAGGTTTAAGCTTCACGACTTGCTAATAACCTGCAAACTTCTAGTTTCTACTTCTCTTTAGTTTTCAACGATAAAACTTGACACTTTGCCCAAAACCAGCACACACACACACACACACACACGCACGCACGCACACACACACACACACACGCTCATCTGATTTCTTCTTGCCCTTGGTTGTCAGGTTTCGTAGGACCAAAGCTTGGCAACTTGCAAAATTCCTACAGACGTCTAGTTTTTGTTTTCTTTTGATTGTCGGAAAATAGAGCTTGACAACTTGCTGAAAACCAGCACACTCATCTAGTTTTTTCTTGCTCTTTGTTGTCAGGTTTAAGTTTCACGGCTTGCTAAAGACCTACAGACTTCTAGTTTCTGCTTCTCTTTGGTTTCCGACGATAAGACTTGACACTTTACCCAAAACTAGCACACACACACACACACACACACACACACACACGTCTGGTTTCTTCTTGCCTTTGGTAGTCAGGTTTCATGGAACGTAAACTTGACGATTCACTAAAGGACGTTTAGTTTCTGCCTCCCTATTGTTGTCCAAAAATAAAGCTTGACTGTTTGCAGACGTCTCGTTTCTTCTTTCTTTTGGTTGTCGGAAAATACAGCTTGACGACCTGCACACAAACGTGTTTTTGCCCTTAGTCGTCAGGTTTCGTAGGACGTAAGAAGCTTCAGATCTTGTTAAAGACCTACAGACGTGTAGTTTCTGCTTTTCTTTGGTTTTCCGATTATAGAGCTTGACGACTTGGCAAAGATCTGCGCATACGTCAAATTTCTTCTTGCCGTTGCTTGTCAGATTTCGTACGACGTAAGCTTGGTAATTTGCTAAAGCTCTGCAGACGTCTATTTTCTGCTTTCCTTTGGTTGTCGAGAAATAGAGCTTGATAACTTGCCAAAAACCTTCACATGTGCATCTTGTTTCTTCCTGCCTTTTGTTATCAGGTCATGTAAAACGTAAGCTTCACGACTTGCTAAAGACCTACAGACGTTTAGTTTTTGCTTTCCTTTACTTCTCCGATAATAGAGCTTGACGACTTACCAAAGATCTGCGCACACACATCTAGTTTCTTCTTGCCGTTGATTATCAGGTTTCGTAGGACGTAAGCTTGGTGATTTGCTGAAGCTCTGCAGACGTCTATTTTCTGCTTTCTTTGGTTGTGGCAAAATATAGCGTGACAACTTGCCAAAGACCTGCACACGTACTAGTTTCTTTTGCCTTTTGTTGTCAGGTTTCGTAAGGCGTAACTTTGACGACTTGCAAAAGATTAGCAGACGTCTGGTTTCTTGTTGCATATGATTGTCAGGTTTCGTTAAACGTTTGCTTGACGACTTGCTAAACCTGCAGGCTTCTAGTTTCTGCTTTTTTTTGGTTCCGACAATAAGACTTGACACTTTGCCCAAAACCAGCACACACACACACACACACACACGCTCATCTGATTTCTGCTTGCCCTTGGTTGTCAGGTTTCGTAGGACCAAAGCTTGGCAACTTGCAAAATTCCTGCAGACGTCTAGTTTTTGTTTTCTTTTGATTGTCGGAAAATAGAGCTTGACAACTTGCTGAAGACCAGCACACTCATCTAGTTTCTTCTTGCCCTTTGTTATCAGGTTTAAGCTCCACGACCTGCTAAAGACCTGCAAACTTCTAGTTTCTACTTCTCGTTGGTTTCCAACGATATAACTTGATACTTTGCCCAAAACCAGCACACACACACACGTCTGGTTTCTTCTTGCCTTTGGTTGTCAGGTTACTTAGGATGAGAGCTTGGCAACTTGCTAAAGTCCTGCAGACGTCTTGGTTTTGCTTTCCTTTGGTTGTCGCAAAATAGAACCTTTACGACTTGCCGAAGATCTGCACACAGGCGTCTAGTTTCTTCTTGTCTTCGGTTGCCAGGTTTTGTAGGACATAAGCTTCACAACTTGCTAAAGATCTCCAAACTTTTCGTTTCTGCTCCGCTTTGGTTTCTGGCAATAAAACTTGACACTTTGCTCAAAATCTGCGCACACACACACTTTTGGTTTCTTCTTGTCTTTAGTTGTCAGGTTTTGTAGGACGAAAGCTTGACGACTTACTAAGGCCCTGCAGGCGTCTAGTTTTTGCTTTCCTTTGGTTGTCACAAAATAAAGCTTGACAACTTGTCAACGATCTGCACACACACACACGTCTAGTTTCCTCTTGCTTTCGGTTGTCAGGTTTTGTAAGACATAAGCTTCACGACTTACTAAAGACTTGTAGACTTTTAGTTTCTGCTTTTCTTTGGTCTCCGGCGATAAAACTTGAGTCTTTGTTTAAAACCTGCACACACACACACACACACACACACACACGTTTGGTTTCTTCTTGCATTTGGTTGTCAGGTTTTGAAGGACGAAAGCTTGTCGACTTGCTAAATCCTTGCAGGCGTCTAGTTTTTGCTTTCCTTTGGTTGTCACAAAATAGAGCTTGACGACTTGCCGAAGATCTGCATACACGTCTAGTTTCTTCTTGCCTTCGGTTGTCAGGTTTCGTAAGACATAAGCTTCACGACTTGCTCAAGACCTGTCGACTTCTAGTTTCTGCTTCTTTTTGGTTTCCGGCGATAAAACTTGACACTTTGCCCAAAACCTGCACACATACACACACACACACGTTTGGTTTCTTCTTTCCTAATTTCTGTTTCACTTTGGTTGTTCAAATATAAAGCTTGACAACTTGCTGAAGATCTGCACACGTCTAGTTTCTGCTTTCCTTTGGTTTGACGACTTGTCAAATACAGCAGACGTTTGGATTCATCTTACTTTTATTTGTCAAAAAATAAAGTTAATTTGGACATGAGCTTGACGGCTTGCCAAAGACTTGCACACTCGTCTGGTTTCTTCTTGCCTTTGATTGTTAGGTTTTGTTGGACATAAGCTCGACGACTTGCTAAAGGCCTGCAGAGGTCTAGTTTCTGCTTCCCTTTGATAGTTAAAAAAAAGAGGTTGACGACTTACTAAAGACTTACAGACGTCTAGTTTCTGCTTCTCTTTGGTTGTTTCAAAATCAAGATTGACGACTTGCTAAAGGTCTGCAGACGTTCAGCTTCTTCTTTCTGTTGGTTGCCAGAAAATAGAGTTTGATAACTTGCCAAAAACCTGTACGTACATCTAGTTTTTTCTTGGTTTTTGTTGTCAGGTTTCGTAAGACGTAAGCTTCACGACTTGCTAAAGACCTACAGACTTCTAGTTTCTGCTTCCCTTTGGTTTTCCACAAATAAAGTTATACGACTTGCTAAAGACCTGCAGACGTTTAGTTCATGCTTTCCTTTGGTTGTCCAAAATGGAGCTTGATGACTACAAAGACCTGCACACACATATCTAGTTTCTTCTTGTCTTCGGCTGTTAGATTTCGTAAGACTTAAACTTCACGACTGGTTAAAGACCTGACGATTTCTAGTTTCAGTTTTTATTTGGTTTTCGACGATAAACTGAACTCTTTGCCCAAAACTTGCACACACACACGTCTGGTTTCTTCTTGCTTTTGGTTGTCAGGTTTCATGGAACGTAAGCTTGACGATTCTCTAAATGATGATTAGTTTCTTCTTCCTTTTGGTTATCCAATAATAAAGTTTGACGGTTTGCAGACGTCTAGTTTCTTTTTTCCTTTGGTTGTCGGGAAATACAGCTTGGCGACTTGCCAAAGAGCTGCATACAAACGTCTGTTTTTTGCCCTTGGTCGTCAGGTTTTGTAGGACGTAAGAAGCTTCAGGACTTGTTAAAGACCTACAGACGTGTAGTTTCTGTTTTTCTTTTGTTTTCCGATAATAGAGCTTGACGACTTGCCAAGATCTGCGCATACGTCCAATTTCTTCTTGCCGTTGCTAGTCAGATTTCGTTGAACGTAAGCTTGGCGATTTGCTAATACCCTGCAGAAGTCTATTTTCTGCTTTCTTTTGGTTGTGGCAAAATATAGCTTGACAACTTGCCAAAGACCTGCACACGTACTAGCTTCTTCTTGACTTTTGTTGTCAGGTTTCGTAAGGCGTAAGCCTGACGACTTGCAAAAGATTAGCGGACGTCTGGTTTCTTCTTGTTTTTGATTGCCAGGTTTCGTTAAACGTTTGCTTGACGATTTGCTAAACCTGCAGACTTCAAGTTTCTGCTTTTTTTTTGTTGTCCTAGAATGAAGCTTGATGCCTTGTCAAAGACCTGCACATGTCTGGTTTCTTCATGCCTTTGGTTGTCAGATTTCATAAAACGTAAGCCTTACGACTTGCTAAGGACCTACAAATGTTTAGTTTTTGCTTTACTTTGCTTCTCCGATAATAGAGCTTGACGACTTGCCAAAGATCTGCGCACACGCATCTAGTTTCTTCTTGCCGTTGATTGTCAGGTTTCGTAGGACAATAATAATGCTTAACGCCTTGCCAAAGACCTGCACACACGCATGTTTTTTTGCATTTGGTGTTAGATTTCGTAGGTCGTAAGCTTGACGACTTGCTAAAGAACTGTAAATTTCTAGTTTTTGCTTCTGTTAGGTGGTCTGATGATTAACCTTGACGCCTTGTCAAAAACCTGCACACGTACATCAAGTTTCTTCTTGCCTTTTGTTATCAGGTCACGTAAAAAGTAAGTGCCACGACTTGCTAAAGACCTACAGACTTTTAGTTTTTGCTTTCTTTTGATTCTCCGATAATAGAGGTTGACAACTTGCCAAAGACCTGCACACGCTCTAGTTTCTTCTTGCCTTTTGTTGTCAGGTTTCGTAAGGCGTAAGCTTGACGACTTGCAAAAAATTAGCAGACGTCTGGTTTCTTCTGGCCTTTGGTTGCTAGGTTTCGGTAAAGGTTTGCTTGTCGACTTGCTAAACCTGCACAATTCTAGTTTCTACTTTTTGTTGGTCGTCCGACAATAAAGCTTGATGCATGCCTTGTCAAAGACCTGCACACGTCTGGTTTCTTCTTGCATTTGGTTGTTAAGTTTCATAAAACGTAAGCTTCACGACTTGCTAAGGATCTGCAGACGTCTACTTTCTGCTTTTCTTTGGTTGCCCGACAATAAAGCTTGTTGCCTTACCAAAGATCTGCACACACACGCGCGTCTGGTTTCTTCTTGCCTTTGATTGTTGGGTTTTGTAAGACGTTAGATTGACGCCTAGCCAAATACCTGCACACACACACACACACGCGCGCACACACACACACAAACACACACACGTATGGCTTCTTCTTGCGTTTGGTTGTAGGGTTTCGTAAGAAAGAACCTCGATGGTTCTGATATACGTAACTTATTAATCGACTGACTGCAGTTGGGATTGAACCGTTTTCCTAATCGGGCTGGCTTAGACAGGGAAAGGGCAGCCGCAACGGGAGATAAATCAGCAGTCACTTAAGATGCGGGAAGTTTCTAGCTAGGTCATCAGTATCTACGACTCAGTGAAAATTGTTTGAGTATCAGTGAAAACCATAGCTTTTGAGATGGTTGCTTGAGGTGTCAGAGCTCTATTTTAGCCCACATATAACAAAGCTCATACTGTTAAAACAATGGTGGACTATCTTAGACCGTGTAAATAGGGAATAGGCAACACGACAGGTACATTCAAGCTGTTTTAGAGTTTAAACGGGTGGGGGGTGCGAGCGTCTGTGCCAATGAAATGTCAACTCGATGTCAGTAACAAAATAATTTATTTAACATCAATTGCAGGTAAATTTTCTTAACAGGTTTTGCCCTCAACGACTCCCCCACCGGTCTGGCAGCTTACATAATCGAAAAATTCATCGCCTGGACTCACGAGGACTACATATTGCGCCCAGATGGCGGTCTCACGTTGAAATTCAGCTACGAGCGACTCTTAGATATCGTCACAGTTTTCTGGTTTAGTAATTCTATTACGACGTCAATGAGGTTTTATGCTGACTTCTTCGCCCTTGCCAATCCATACAAAGCCCTAAACAAGTAAGTTCTTGGTTTTGACTTTACGATGTCATAATATATTGTTTTAGGATACCTGTTCAAGTCCCAAGCGCATACGGGCAGTTCTGCAACGAACTCATATACATGCCAGAAACGTTCTTGAAGGAGAAGTTCGACACTTTACTGCAATATAGCGAACTTCCAGCCGGAGGACATTTTGCAGCGTTTGAAGAACCGATCTTGTTCGTAGAGGATGTATGGAACGCTGTTGAAAAGTTTGAGAAATATCATACAAGATGATGCTTTTCGTCTATGCTTTTAATTGTAATCGTTGAATAACATGTTTGTACCTGATAATAAAGATGTTGCATTCAAATATAGTAGCTTACGATTTTATTTCATTGATGTCCGTACAAACTTATTTAGTTTATGGCACAAACAACGCACAAAATGTCACAATAACCAAGAATGTAAAATTTGAAAAGTGCAATGCTCTTTTCACACGCAAGGGTATGCGGCTCTTCATTCGTTGACCTCAGGTTACTGTGTTGTAATGTTAGGCACAAACAGAACATACTGGCACAATCAATAAAGAAAACAGGGTTCGAAAATTGAATTCACTTTGCACACCAAAAATTACTTATGTACGTTTTGACTACCCGAGGCGAGTTGTGGCGCAGAAAAACACAATGTGGTACGATCAGCAAGGGTCTGGTTGCAATTTGGGCACAGTACGGCACAAACAGAACACAATCAGCACAAATATAAAACTCCAAAGGTATGAAACAAAGTTTGCGCATGTAAGAAGGTCGAGGTACAAAAGGGCATATTATTTTCAATAATCTGTGGTACTGAGGTACAACTTGCGGCACAAACAGATTTAATTTATGGCACAAACAACGCACAATGTGTCACAATAATCAAGAACGTAAAATTTTAAAAGTGCAATGCTCTTTTCACACGCAAGGGTATGCGGCTCTTCATTCGTTGACCCCAGGTTACTGAGTTGTAATGTCAGGAACAAACAGAACATACTGGCACAATCAGTAAAAGTACAAGGTTTGAAAAGTGAATTAACTGCGCACACCTGAAAATTCCTTATGGAAGTTTTGACTTCCCGAGACGATTTGTGTCACAGAAAGGACACAATTAGGACACAGTACGGCACAAACAAAACACAATCAGCACAAATAGAAAAATTTTAAAAGTATGGAACAAATTTTGCACATGTAAGAAGGCCGAGGTACAAATGGCTTCTTATTTTCAATACATTTGTGGTACTGAGTTACAACTTGCGGCACAAACAGAGCACAACATTACTCGGAAAATCCAAAATTTTAAATGCACGAGACCAGTTTCACACGTCAATTTAGCCAGACAAACACCTGCACAATAAACAAAAATACATATTGCAGAAATCTAGTTAACGTGGGTCTATGAAAGAAATGCTCGAGTTACTGAGTTGTTATTTACGGCACGAAAAAGTACAATGTGGCAATGTGGCACAATCAAAAATATGTAGAATTTGAAAAACGCGATCTTTCTAAGTACAAAATTTGTGAGCATGAAAATTATCTGTGTACGTTTTTGAGTACGCAGTTGCACCTTGTGGAACAATATGGCACAAACTTAAACCTATTACCAATAATGTATAATTCAAAAAGTATGCCGCCAAGTTCACGCGTAAAAAGTGAAGGACTACAAAAGTAATTCGTTTTAGATTACGGTTCTGATTTGTAGCACTAAACTGCACAAAGCACAATATGGCACATTCACTAAAATTCGATAAATGCGGACTAATTCCACATATCTAAAAATTATAGTGCCATAAAGAAAATTTTTATTTATCTTCAATCCTGTTTCAATTTTAGGCACAATCATGGCACAATGTGGTGCGGCACAATCTACATAATTGCAAACCACGAATAGTGCGGCACAATATGCCACAAATAGAACACATGCTGCACAAGCAACTATGCGTTTGGATAATTCACACACAAAGTGAGCATGAAAATTATCTGAGTACGTTTTTGAGTACACAGTTGCACTTTGTGGCACAATATGGCACAAACTTAAAGCCATTACCAATAATCTATAATTCAAAAAATCTGTCGCCAAGTTTACACGTAAAAAGTGACGGGCCACAAAAGTTATACGTTTTAGATTAGGGTTCCGATTTTTAGCACTATACCGCACAAAACACAATATGGCACATTCACTAAAATTTGAAAAATGCCGACTAATTCCACATACCTTAAAATTATGGTGCCATGAAATAAATTTTTATTTATCTTCAATTCTGTTTCAATTTTAGGCACAATCATGGCACAATGTGATGCGGCACAATCTACATAATTGCAAACCACGAATAGTGCGGCACAATATGCCACAAATAGAGCACATGCGGCACAATAAACAATGTGCGTAAATAACTTTACGCACAACTAAATTATATGGAAATAAAACATGTATTTACCTTGATTACGCGTTAGTCAATTTTCACACGCTGCACAATACGCCACAAATAGAGCACAGGGCGGCACAATTGACAAGAATAAAAAATTTTAAAAAACCGGTGCTAACGTCACATATGAAAAAGTTGCGTTGCAACGAAACATAATTTTTTATTTTGGGTACGTTTTGCGATTTATGGCACAATACGCCACAAATAAAGCACATACTGCTACAATTGACAAGAATATAGAATTAAAAAAGCGCATGCTATCTTCACATATGTAGAAGATGCGATTCTTGGGAACGTTTTGTGGCACAATACGCCACAAACAGAGCACAATCGGCACAATAAACAATGTGCGTAAATAAGGTTACGCACAACTAAAACATGTATTTACCTTGATTAAGTGTTAGTCAATTTTCACGTACTGCACAATACGCCACAAATAGAGCTCAGGACGGCACAATTGATAAGAATAAAAAATTTAAAAAGCCGGTGCTAACGTCACATATGAAAAAGTGGCGTTGCAACGATACACAATTTTTTATTTTGGGTACGTTGTGATTTCTGGCGCAATACGCCACAAATAAAGCACAAAGTGGCACAATTGACAAGAATATAGAATTTAAAAAACGGGCGTTAACGTCGTATGTGAAAAAGGTACGTGGCAATAGTATCGGATTTTTAAAGTCTTGGGTACGTTTTGCAATTGATGGTAGAAAATGCCACATATAGATCACAAAGCGGCACAATTGACAAGAATGCAAATTTTAAAACAACGTATGATAACGTCACATATGAAAGATGTACAACGCAATGAAACAGAATTCTTATGTTGGGAATGTTTTGCGATTTGTGGCACAATACGCCACAAATCGAGCATTATTCGGCACAATCCACAATATACGTTTGTAATGGGTGGTATAATATGCCACATAGAGAGCACAAAGCGGCACAATTGACAAGAATACAGAATATAAAAAACGTACGCTATCTTCACATATGGAAAAGGTGCGATTTAGTGATATAGAATTTTTTATCTTGGGAACGTTTTGTGGCACAAAACGCCACAAATAGAGCACAATTTGGCACAATAAACAATGTGCGAAAATAACTTGATGCACAACTAAACTATATGGTATTCAAACATGTATTTATTTTTATTAAGCGTTAGTTAATTTTCACGTGTGGCTCAATACGCCACAAATAGAGCCCAAACGCGGCACAATTGACAAGATTATAATATTTGAAAACGCTAGTGCTAACGTTTTGCGATTTGTGGCACAATACGCCACAAATGAAGCACAAAGTGCCACAATTGATAAGAATATAGAATTGAAAAAGACTGATGCTGACAACAGATATGAAAAAGTTGCGGTACAATGAAACAAATCTTTTTATTTTAAGTACATTTTGCGATATGTGGCACAATACCCCACAAACAAAGCACAAAGTGGCACAATTGACAAGAATATAGAAATAAAAGAAACTGATGCTGACGTCAGATATGAAAAAGGTGCGTTGCATTGAAACAAATCTTTTTATCTTGGGTACGTTTTGCAATTTGTGGAACAATACGCCACAAACAAAGCACAAAGTGGCACAATTGACATGAATATAGAACTAAAAGAAATTGATGCTGACGTCAGATTTGAAAAAGGTGCGTTGCATGGAAACACATCTTTTTTATCTTGGGTACGTTTTGCAATTTGTGGCACAATACGCCACAAATAAAGCACAAAGTGGCACAATTGACAAGAATATAGAATTAAAAGAAACTGATGCTGACGTCAGATTTGAAAAAGGTGCGTTGCATTGAAACAAATCTTTTTATCTTGGGTACGTTTTGCAATTTGTGGCACAATACGCCACAAACAAAGCACAAAGTGGCACAATTGACAAGAATATAGAATTAAAAGAAACTGATGTTGACGTCAGATTTGAAAAAGGTGCGTTGCATTGAAACAAATCTTTTTATCTTGGGTACGTTTTGCAATTTGTGGCACAATACGCCACAAACAAAGCACAAAGTGGCACAATTGACAAGAATATAGAATTAAAAGAAACTGATGCTGACGTCAGATTTGAAAAAGGTGCGGTGCATTGAAACAAATCTTTTTATCTTGGGTACGTTTTGCAATTTGTGGCACAATACGCCACAAACAAAGCACAAAGTGGCACAATTGACAAGAATATAGAACTAAAAGAAACTTATGCTGACGTCAGATTTGAAAAAGGTGCGTTGCATTGAAACAAATCTTTTTATCTTGGGTACGTTTTGCAATTTGTGGCACAATACGCCACAAATAAAGCACAAAGTGGCACAATTGACAAGAATATAGAAATAAAAGAAACTGATGCTGACGTCAGATTTGAAAAAGGTGCGTTGCATTGAAACAAATCTTTTTATCTTGGGGTACGTTCTGCAATTTGTGGCACAATACGCCACAAATAAAGCACAAAGTGGCACAATTGACAAGAATATAGAACTAAAAGAAATTGATGCTGACGTCAGATTTGAAAAAAGTGCGTTGCAATGAAACAAATCTTTTTATCTTGGGTACGTTTTGCAATTTGTGGCACAATACGCCACAAATAAAGCACAAAGTGGCACAATTGACAAGAATATAGAACTAAAAGAAATTGATGCTGACGTCAGATTTGAAAAAAGTGCGTTGCAATGAAACAAATCTTTTTATTTTGGGTACGTTTTGCAATTTGTGGCACAATACGCCACAAATAAAGCACAAAGTGGCACAATTGACAAGAATATAGAAATAAAAGAAACTGATGCTGACGTCAGATTTGAAAAAGGTGCGTTGCATTGAAACAAATCTTTTTATCTTGGGGTACGTTCTGCAATTTGTGGCACAATACGCCACAAATAAAGCACAAAGTGGCACAATTGACAAGAATATAGAATTAAAAGAAACTGATGTTGACGTCAGATTTGAAAAAGGCGCGTTGCATTGAAACAAATCTTTTTATCTTGGGCACGTTTTGCAATTTGTGGCACAATACGCCACAAATAAAGCACAAAGTGGCACAATTGACAAGAATATAGAACTAAAAGTAATTGATGCTGACGTCAGAATTGAAAAAATTTGCGTTGCAATGAAACAAATCTTTTTATTTTGGGTACGTTTTGCAATTTGTGGCACAATACGCCAAAAAATAAAGCACAAAGTGGCACAATTAACAAACATATGGAATTAAAAAGACGGCCGTTTACATCGTATATGAAAAAGGTGCGTTGCAATGATATTGAATTTTTTAAATCTTGGGTACGTTTTGTAATTGGTGGTAAAATATGCCACATATAGAACACAAAGCGGCACAGTTGACATGAATGTAGAATTCAAAACGTATACTATCGTCACATATGAAAAAGTACGATTCAGAGACACAGATTTTTATCTAAGGAACATTTTGTGACACAATACGCCACAAATTGAGCACAATCCGGCACAGTAAACAATGTGCGTGAATAACTTTACGCACAAATAAACTATAAGGCAATAAAACATGTTTTTACCTTGATTGTGTGTTTGTCAATTTTCACGTGCAGCACAATACGCCACAAATAGAGCACAAAGCGGCACAATTGACAAGAATATAAAATTTTTAAAAAAACAGGCGCTAACGTCACATATGAAAAAGGTGTTTTACGATGAAACAGATTTTTTTAAAATTTTGGGTACGGTTGGCGATTTGTGGCACAATACGCCACAAATAAAGCACAAAATGGCATAATTGACAAGAATATAGTATTAAAAAGACTGATGCTGACACCATATATAAAAAGGTGCGTTGCAATGACACGTAAATCTTTTTATCTTGGTACGTTTTGCGATTTGTGGCACAATACCCCACAACCAAAGCACAAAGTGGCACAATTGACAAGTATATAGAATTAAAAAAACTGATGCTGACATCAGATACGAAAAAGGTGCGTTGCAACGAAACAAATCCTTTTATCTTGGGTACATTTTGCGATTTATGGCACAATACCCCACAAACAAAGCACAAAGTGGCACAATTGACAAGTATATAGAATTAAAAAAAACTGATGCTGACAGATATGAAAAAAGTGCGTTGCAATGAAATATAGATCTTTTCATCTAGGGTACGTTTTGCAATGTCTGGCACAATACGCCACAAATAAAGCACAAAATGGCACAATTGACAAGAATATAGAATTAAAAAAAACTGATGCTGACATCAGATATGGAAAAAGTGCGTTGAAGCAAAACATAATTTTTTATCTTGGTTACGTTTTGCGATCTGTGGCACAATACGCCATAAATAAAGCACAAAGTGGCACAATTGACAAGAATATAGAATTAAAAGAGACATGCTGACATCAGATATGGAATAGGTGCGTTGCGACGAAGCATAATTTTTTATTTTGGTTACGTTTTGCGATTTGTGGCACAATGCGCCAAAAATAAAGCACAACGTTGCACAATCGACAAGAATATAGAGTTAAAAAAGACTGATGCTGACATCAGATATGGAAAAGGTGCGTTGCAACGAAGCATAATGTTTTGTCTTGGCTACGTTTTATGATTTGTGGCACAATACGCCACAAATAAAGCACAAAGTGGCACAGTTGAGAAAAATACAGAATAAAAAAAAATGGTGGTAACCTCCTATACAAAAAAGGTACGTTGCAATGAAGCAGAAATTGATTTATCTTGGTTACGTTTTGCAATTTGTGGCACGATACACCATAAACAAAGCACAATACGCCACAAATAGAGCACAGCGCAGCACAATCAGTAACGAGCGTAGTTATTCTCACACATTTTAAATAAGTACATAAGAGCCGTTGTGCCTTAGAGACTTAATATTTGGTAAAGCCTCAGTCCTCCTACGTCCGGCTCCACCTCGCTTTGCTGTCACCGCCTGGAGCGCCAACTACAGCAGGGTGTTTTAGAACGTGGGCTACGCGAGTTAAGGTTCGTGGCTTCGAGCGGTCCTTTTTAAAAAGACTTCTTTGGTCCTTAACACATTTATTTGTTTAAACAGATTTGAACATTTACAATTTGAATTAATTTATTCTAAGTCGAAGTTATTAATTAATTTGTACAGTGAGTTATCAGTGAACTGCAAGGTTAAAGCTGAACGTCTGATGAACTGACTAGGAGTGGAGCTACCAGTCCTTATATAACTTTCTCCCCCTCACATTTCTGTGGGAACCTGCGGACCTAATGTCCGCTTACACTTTATAATACATAGTTGCTATCTTAAAAGCTATTCATAATTACAATGTTGCAGGCTTATTCTGCGTAATCTCGGTACGTGACATCCGTCGACCGTCTGTGACCTGACTTTTGCAGTATCACTTATCCTTGTGCTACTTTGTAGCGTTTCCACTCGTGGGAACTGAAATCATCATAATAATATGTAATAAAATGTTGCAACGACATTGTTGCACTGTCCTAACATTTCTTAATGTTTCCTAATATTTCCTAATACAGATATTAGTTTTATATATATATATATAATAGATGGGGGTTCCTATAACTCGCGCTACGGGCTACGGACAGGCTGTCATAGAGTTTCCTTGGACCCGTCAAGAGATTTTATTCCACTGTACAACCGAAAATTTGTCCCAAATTTCGTTTCGTATTTTCCACATGGGCGGCTAAAAGTTGATGCCTTCCGCTTCCAGAAAATGGTCCCCCGAGCCTAAATATTTGCCCCTCTCCCTTGTTCTACAACCTGTAAAAACTAGGAATTATATAATATGCAAATTGCATCTAACCTCATCTTGTTTATTTTTAGAAGAACTGGCGCCATCCAAGGTCAGCTATCTTGAATCTAAACCAATTAGGGTTCGAGAACTCATTTGTTTGGTCGCTATAAGCTTAGATTATATAAGTTAAGTGTAATGGAGTATCATATCAAGAACGTAAAGTCGAAGGTCGCTGGTCTATTTTTACGGTTGCTTCAACCAGAAACTAATTGCAGTGTCCACGACCACGTCGAACGACCAACTACAAACTTATTTAATTACAGAAACAAAACAGTAACGAAACAATGGGTTGTTGTTGTACAGCTGTAACACTAGGACTACTGGGACTTTTGGCCTACTTTGCGAAAAAGATCTACAATTGGTTGTATACAATACCGGAGATTCCTTACGTTGATGAAAATTATTGGTGGGGTCAAGGTCCGGCTAATGCTGACGAAGACACTTCAATTACGCCGTTTAAAATCCACTTTTCGGATAAGGTAAGCTTTTGTTTTCATAGGTAAGTGACAGTGAAAGGATGAGTGTACAAATATGCGGTAAACAGATAAGTTGCAATGACCTTGACCTTGAATAAATTCGGTGTTAGTTTCAAATCTGTTATTAACCTTGTCCGTTTTCATTAAATTTCAAAGGTAAAGAATTTATTACAACATAACCTCATTTAAATATGACAGAATTTCTATAGACAACGTAAACACAATTGACTGTTCGGCAACAACAGTAGTTCAATTTGTCACCATCCACCTTGTTTCTAACACCACACGCCCACAATTGTTCTGCGATTTCTGGTAGGTTATGTCGACTGTTCCGTCAAAGTAGTTCAAATGCTAACTTCACGCAGAGACCGATTTTTCAAATATAAAATCAGGTTCTAAAATAGTTCAGGAGTTTGTTATGGCGGTTAAACAATAATGCTACATTTGAACTACTTTTCAAAACCTAGCGTTTCCAGAATACTATTTCTGTAGGTCTACAGTAGTTCTAAAGCTTCATGTACGCTTTCGAGTATTCCGCGTATATTTAAGTTGGCGCCAGCACCGTAAAGGAAAGTGCTACTTTGCCATCATTTCTAGCCTGGTTTTAGGTAGATTCCTGTAAATCTACAGTAGTTCTGATAGCCGACGCAAGTGTCAATGACGATAGGGCCTTAACATAGTCTTGGCACGAGACGCGAAAAAGTAAAGTTCCTGTTTGACAGCACTTTTAGCCAGTTCTTTGCTAGGTTCCGTGTATCTCTACAGTAGTTCTAATGGCTTATGCAGGTACCAACAACCGCTGTGGCCCTTAAACATAACGCCAGCACCAAAAACGAAAATCAAAGTTTCAGTGTGCCAACGCTTCTAGTCAGTTTCTTGCTAGATTCATATCTCTGTAGTAGTTCTAATGATTCACACAGGTGTCGATGACAGTTGTGGCCTGTAAACACTGCCAGCCAAGCGAAAAAATAAATCTCCAGTTTGCCAGCATTTCTACTTGGTTTCTGTTAGATTCCTGGATCTTTTTAGTAGTTTTGGTGAATCGCGCAGGCGTGGATCACTTTCCGGCCTTATAACATAGAGCTAGTACCACAAACGAAAAATAAAAGCCCGGTTTGCCACCATTTCTAGCGAGTTTTTGCTAGATTCCTGTAATTTTACAAGTAGTTCTGATGAATCGTATAGGTGTCGATGACGTTACGGCCTCTAAACGTAGTACCAGAAAAACAAACAAAAATAAAAGATCCAATTTACCAGCATTTCTCTTTAGTTTTTGTTAGATTTCTTTAACTCTACAGTAGTTCTGATGACTCAAGCATGTGCCGATGACTTGCGGCCTTTAGGCAGTGCCAGCACCACAAACAAAACATAAAGCCCTTCATTGCCAACATTTTTAGCCAGTTTTTGCAAGATTTATGTAAGTGCAAGCATTATAAAAAAATAAAGCAACGGTTTGCCAGCATTTCTAGCCAGTTTTTGTTAAAGTTCTTTAACTCTACAGTAGTTCTGAGGACTCAACCATGTGCCGATGACTTGCAGCTTTAAGCAGTGCCAGCACCACAAACAAAAACACAAAGTTCTCTTTGCTAACATTTTTAGCCAGTTTTTGCAAGATTTACGTAAGTCTACAGTAGTTGTCATGACACACGCAGGTGTCGATAACCGTTACGATCTTTAAACAGTGCAAGCATTATAAAAAAGTAAAGCTTCAGTTTGTAAGCATTTCTAGCCAGTTTTTGCTAGTTTCCATTAACTCCACAGTAATTCTGCTGACTCAAGCACGTGCCGGTGACTTGCGTCCCTTACGCAGGTGCCAGCACCACAAACAAAAACACAAAGCTCTTCTTTGCCAACGTTTTTAGCCAGTTTCTGCAAGATTTATGTAAGTCTACAGTAGTTCTGATGACTCAAAAATGTGCCGATGACTTGCGACATTTAAGCAGTTCCAGCACCACAAACAAAACACAAAGCTTCTCTTTGCCAACATTTTTAGCCAGTTTTTGCAAGATTCATGTAAGTCTACAGTAGTTCTGATGACTCATGCAGGTGACCGTTACGATCTTTAAACAGTGCAAGCATTATAAAAAATAAAACTTCAGTTCGCCAGCATTTCTAGCGAGTTTTTGTTAGATTTCTTTAACCCTACAGTAGTTCTGATGACTCAAGCATGTACCGATGACTTGCGGCTTTTAGGCAGTGCCAGCACCACAAACAAAACACAAAGCTCTTCTTTGCCAACATTTTTAGCCAGTTTTTGCAAGATTCATGTAAGTCTACAGTAGTTCTGATGACTCAAGCATGTACCGATGACTTGCGGCTTTTAGGCAGTGCCAGTACCACAAACAAAACACAAAGCTCTTCTTTGCCAACATTTTTAGCCAGTTTTTGCAAGATTCATGTAAGTCTACAGTAGTTCTGATGACTCATGCAGGTGACCGTTACGATCTTTAAACAGTGCAAGCATTATAAAAAAATAAAGCTTCAGTTCGCCAGCATTTCTAGCTAGTTTTTGCTAGATTCCACTAACTCTACAGTAGTTCTGATGACTCAAGCATGTGCCGATGACTTGCGACCTTTAGACAGTGCCAGCACCACAAACAAAACACAAAGCTCTTCTTTGCCAACATTTTAAGCCAGGTTTTGCAAGATTCATGTAAGTCTACAGTAGTTCTGATGACTCATGCAGGTGACCGTTACGATCTTTGAACAGTGCAAGCATTATAAAAAAATAAAGCTTTAGTTCGCCAGCATTTCTAGCTAGTTTTTGCTAGATTCCACTAACTCTACAGTAGTTCTGATGACTCAAGCATGTGCCGATGACTTGCGACCTTTAGACAGTGCCAGCACCACAAACAAAACACAAAGCTCTTCTTTGCCAACATTTTAAGCCAGGTTTTGCAAGATTTATGTAAGTCTACAGTAGTTCTGGTGACTCATGCATGTGTCGATAACCGTTACGATCTTTAAACAGTGCAAGAATTAAAAAAATATAGCTTCAGTTTGCTAGCATTTCTAGCCAGTTTTTGCTAGGTTTCTACTGATTCATGTGTGTGTCGATGATGTTCCGGTTTTAAACAGTGCTATCACCACAAACAAAAAAAGGTCCGGTTTGCCCGCATTTCTAGCCAGTTTTTCTAGATACATATAACTCTACAGTAGTTCTGATGACTCATGTAGGTGAAGAGAACTGTGGCGACTTTTAAACAATGTGCTAGCACCACACATGAAAAACGCTCTTGTTTGCCAGCTTTTCTAGCCGGTTTTAGGTAGATTTCTTGTAACTCTACAGTAGTTTTGATGACTCAAGCATGTGCCGATGACTTGCGGCCTTTAGACAGTGCCAGCACCACAAACAAAACACAAAGCTCTTCTTTGCCAACATTTTAAGCCAGGTTTTGCAAGATTTATGTAAGTCTACAGTAGTTCTGGTGACTCATGCATGTGTCGATAACCGTTACGATCTTTAAACAGTGCAAGAATTAAAAAAAAATATAGCTTCAGTTTGCTAGCATTTCTAGCCAGTTTTTGCTAGGTTTCTACTGATTCATGTGTGTGTCGATGATGTTCCGGTTTTAAACAGTGCTATCACCACAAACAAAAAAAGGTCTGGTTTGCCAGCATTTCTAGCCAGTTTTTCTAGATACATATAACTCTACAGTAGTTCTGATGACTCATGTAGGTGAAGAGAACTGTGGCGACTTTTAAACAAAGTGCTAGCACCACACATGAAAAACGTTCCTGTTTTCCAGCCTTTCTAGCCGGTTTTAGGTAGATTTCTTGTAACTCTACAGTAGTCTTGATGACACATACAGGTGTCAAAGACCGTTGTGGCTTTTAAACATCTTGCAAGTAACACAAACGAAAAAATAAAGCTACAGTTTGCCAGCGTTCCTACAACTGTTCCGTCCATAATTAATTTTTTTAGACGTTTTTAAGCATAGCAACTGCTCCGCGCCGAGCGACAAAATCACCAATTTATCGTTATGTTTAGTCAACTTTTTACCAGTATAGTCCTACTTTAGTTCTAACGGTTTATGTAAGTTTTGACAACTGTTCCGTTCTCTGTCTACTCTATAAATATTTTTTAAGCGTAGTAACATGGCACCGTACAAATTAATTATCAGTTCTGTGGCATTTGTTTGTACTATTACTGTAATCTTGCAATAGATTTAACGAGTTTCTAGCTTTCGACAACTGTTCCGTCTTTATCTATTTTTTAGACATTTTTAAGCATAGCGGTAGCTCCACGCCGCGCAGCAAAAGTAAAGTTAGAGTTTACCAGTATTTCCAGCGCCCACTTTTTAGTACTACTATCTAACGATACATCTTGATTTTGTCAACTGTTCCGTTTTTTAAGCGTAGCAACGACACTGCGTCACTTAAAATATCCGTTTGCAGGTACTTTGAGCCCACTTTTTAACGCATTACTATAGTTTTATAAGAGTTCTGAGCGTTTGCGTCGGTTATATCAACTGTTCCGCACTTTCACCATTTTTAGTCAACGCCAGCACCACATAACAGAAACAAATCACCAATTTACCGGTGCTTCTAGTCAACTTTTTGGTACATTCCTTTAGTCCTATTTTGGTTTTAACGGTTTGTGTAGGTTTGACAACTGTTCTGTTCTCACTCTATTGTATAAATAATTTTAAGCATGACAACGCACGAGTAAATTAGCGGTTTACTGACATTTGTAGCGTTTACTGTTCAGACTATTATTATAGTAGTACAATAGATTTAATGACTCTTTAGCTGCTCCGTCGTTTATATATTTTCTAGATATTTTCCAGCATAGCAGCTGCTCCGCACCGCACCACAGAAGTAAAGTGAGAGTATACAAACATTTCTAGCGTTTACTTTTTAGTACCACTATAGTTCTAACGGCTTATCCAGATTTTTTCAACTGTTCCGTTCTTTAAGCATAGCAACAACACGGCCTCATGTAGAATATCCGTTTACCAGTACTTCGAGCCATCTTTTAAATGCATTATTATAGTTCTGCAATAATTCTGATGGTCTGTGTAGATTTTTTCGACTGTTCCGACCTTTTAACATTGTAAACTGCTTTTAAAGTTATTACCAGCACCGGTACATTTAGCTAACTTTGTGGCATAATCCTAAAGTTCTGTTTTAGTTCTTACTGTATATGTTAATTTTGAAAACTGTTCCGTTTTCTGTCTATTCTACACGTACTTTTAAGCACAATAGCAAGGCACTACGCGCGTAAATTAATAATTTGCATGAATTTGTTTGGACTATAACTATAGATTTAACACCTCACTAGCTTTCGACAACTGTTCCGCTCTTTATTTTTAAGACATTCTTAAGCATAGTAATAGTTCCACCGCTAAGCAAAAGTAAAGTGAAGGTCTACCAGCATTTTGAGCGCACACTTTTTGTACTACTATAGTTCTAACGACTTATCCAGATTTTGCCGACTGTTCCGTTTTTCAAGTATAGCGACAAGTTTGCACCGCTTAAAATAGCCGTTTTCCGGAAATTCGAAGTCGTTTTTTTCGCATTCTTATACTTTCGCAATGGTTCTGATAATTCGCGTAACTTTGCGAACTGTTCCGCCTTTTAAGCATTTTTTAAAATTATTTCTAGCACCGTGCAACAAAAGCAAGTCGCCAATTTTCCGGTATTTTAACCGACTTTTTGACATATTCTAACAGTACATGCAGTTTTCCACGACTGTTCCGGCATGTAGCTATTTCTTAAACTTTTTGCCGGAACAGTACCAGCAAACAAAGTCTCAATTTGTCCGAATTTACAATCAACGGTTTACAACTGTATAATAACATGGCACTGCGCGAGTAAATTAACAGTTTGCGCGCATTTCTATGGACTATGACTATAGTTCTACAATATAGTTAACAACGTTCTAGCTTTCCACAACTGTTCCGTTCTTTATCTATTTTTAAGATATTCTTAAGCATAGCAGCAGCTCCGCAAAAGTAAAGTAAGAGTCTACCAGCATTGCATTTTCAGGGCCTACTTTTTGTACTACTGTAGTTCTAACGACTTATCCAGATTTTGCCGACTGTTGTTCTTCAAGCATAGCGACAAGTTCGCGCCGCTTAAAATATCCGTTTTCCGGAAATTGGAAATCATTTTTTTACGCATTTTTATACTTTCGCAATGGTTCTGATAATTCGTATAGATTTTGCAAACTGTTCCGCTGTTTTAGTGTTTTTTAAAATTACTGCTAGCACCGCGCAACAAAAGCAAGTCGCCAATTTTCCGGTATTTTAACCAACTTTTTGGCATATTCTAACAATTTATGCAACTTTCCACAACTGTTCCGACATGTAACTCTTTTTTAGACTTTTTGCGGAACAGTACCAGCAAACAGTCTCAATTTGTTTGAATTGTCGATCAAAAATTTGGTATATAGCGCGACATCAGTAATTGTTTTAATGATTTAAGTAGATTTTAGGAATTGTTTCGGAACGCACTCAAGCTGGCGGTACGCATGCGTAATCGAATTAGATAGTTTAAACTGTAAAAGCATGCGATTTTACAGATTCTCGACCACACCCTTGCTTAAGACGGTGATTTTGTACGAATTAAGCGATTTAGCGCTCAGGTAAAAGTCCAAAACTTGTGCGCATGCGTGATCGAATCAAATTTTTTAAATGGTAACAAACTAATTACAACTTTTTTAGGATTTGGACGACCTGCAGCAACGCTTGGTAAACACTCGTCCGTTCACACCGCCTCTGGAAGGCATCAAACACGAGTACGGCTTCAATACCAACCTCTTACAGGAAATCAAAGACTTCTGGATCTCCAAGTACAACTGGCGCGAACGCGAGGTCTTTTTTAACCAATTCCACCAATACAAGACCAAGATCCAAGGCTTAAACATACACTTCCTCCATGTAAAACCAACCGAAACCAACGGCCTGAAGGTCGTTCCCCTACTCCTCCTCCACGGTTGGCCCGGCTCTTTACGAGAGTTTTACGAAGTCATTCCGAAGCTGGTCTCACCAAGCGCCGGTCGTAATTTTGTTTTTGAAGTGGTGGCGCCCCATATTCCAGGGTTTGGATTCTCAGAGGCGGCTGCGCGACCTGGCCTCAACTCCATAACAGTTGCAGTTGTCTTCAAAAATTTGATGGTTCGATTGCAGTTTAAGAAATGGTACGTTCAAGGAGGAGACTGGGGTGCTGAGATCGGCACACAGATGGCTCTGTTGTATCCCGAGAAAGTTTTAGGGTTGCATTTGAACATGGCGTTAGTACAGATGCCAATGGCGCACGTGAAACGATTATTAGGAAGTTTCTGTCCAAGTTTGGTCGTGAGTGAGAAGCACAAGAGCAAAATGTATCCTTTGAAGACTCTGTTTTTGTGGCTGCTTAGGGAAACGGGGTACTTGCATTTACAAACTACAAGACCCGACTCTCTTGGTAAGTTTTGTTTACAAGAGGGGCATCAATGATAAGCCTGTTCGTTTTTACAGGTGTTGCCCTTAACGACTCACCTCTAGGAATCGCAGCTTACATCCTCGAAAAATTTATAGTAATTACTAACAAAGACTACTTACTCCGCCAAGATGGCGGTCTCACCTTAAAATTCAACTACGAAAAGCTCTTGGACAACATCATGATTTATTGGATTAACAGCTGTAATACAACAGCCATGCGTATTTACGCTGAAAGTCTGTCGCTTATCGGCTCTTTTTGGAAGACAAAGGGGTAAGTTGTCGTTAGTTTTGCGTAGATAACAACAATTTTGGTTTTAGGATCCCAGTGGAAGTTCCAAGCGCGTATGCTCAATTCGGCGATGATCCTGTATACGTTCCAGAGACGATTATAAAGGAAAGGTTTAAGAACTTGCTTCAGTATAGCGATCTTCCGCGCGGAGGGCATTTTGCAGCGCTTGAAGAACCGGATTTATTTGTTGGCGATGTATTTAACGCTGTTGAAAAGTTTGAGAACTATCACACGAAGTAGATTTTACTATGAGCGGCAAAACTTGTACGTCGCGGATTCGCATTTTTTAAATTGTATTTTTTAGAACTGGATGCAGTGGTTTACATTATAATAAAGGTGGTTGTTTTAGTTTAAAAGAGCTTATTGTCCAACGTACCCCTTGTGAACGTCGTAGCGGTCGTCCAAGGTGGTCCGGTATGTTACTGTTAAAAGCCACTTCGTTCTTTCAGCCTTAGAAACATGGGGTTGCTGAAAACCGCTCCTGAACTCAAGGTGGTGACTTGATGCTAGGTTGGCCTGCAGAGCCAGATTAGTACAAGTACGTGCCCGCAGTCAGGAGCAGGGAGAGGACACCTGAAGTTTAAGCGACGCTTGTTATCGAACCAGGTAGGTGACAAACAAATTATCGAACAGACACAGAACAGGTTATTGAACAAACTTATGGACACAAAGTTGAAACGAGACAATTCCAAGACCAAAAACATTAATAATCTCTGGCGTCACAACAAATGTATTTTTTGTTTGTGTGGCTCAGTTGCAACTTGCTGCACAATACGCCGCAAACAGAGCACATAACGGCACAGATTTCAAGAGTACATAAATCAAAGCCGAGGGCTAATTTCACATACGAACAAAGCGAGTGGTAATGAAACAGAAATATATTTGGATACGTTTTGCGATTTGTGCCACAATGTGCTAGTAACAATACGCTGCAAAAGCACAAAGCTGCACAATTGACAAGAATACAAAATTTAAAAAAACTGGATGTATCTTCACGTATGAAAAAGGTACATTGAAATGAAACAGGAAGTGATTTATCTTGGGTACGTTTTGCGATTTGTGGCACGGGACACCATAAACAGAGCACAGTACGTATTGCACAATACGCCACAAACAGAGCACAAGGCGGCACAATGTACAAGAATACTAAATTTAAAAGAACGAGTGTCAACGTGACGTAAAAGCGCGTTGCAATGAAACAAAATCTTCTAAATCTTGGATACGTATTCCAAGTTTTAACAAAATATGCCATATATAGAGCACAACGCGGCACAATTGACAAGAATATGGAATTAAAAAGACGGCCGCTAACGTCGTATATGAAAAAAGGTGCGTTGCAATGAAACAGATTTTTTTATCTCGTATAAGTTTAGCGATTTGTGGCACAATACGCCACAAATAAAGCACAAAGCGGCACAATTCACAGGAATACGAAATTTAAAGAAAACTTTTGGTAGAGTCACATACCAAAAAGGTAAGTTGTAATGAAGTAGAAAATGATATATTTTGGGTACGTTTTGCGCTTTGTGCCACGAGACACTATAAACAGAGCACAATACGCCACAAACAGAGCACAAAGCGGCACAATTTACAAGAATACTAAATTCAAAAGCGCGATGTAATGAAACAAAATTTCTTAAATTTTGGGTGCGTGTTCCAATTTATGACAAAATGTGCCACACACAGAGCACAACGCGGCACAATTTACAATACGCCACAAATAAAGCACAAAGCGGCACAATTGACAAGAATACAGAATTAAAAAAAATGGTGATAACTTCACATACGAAAAAGGTACGTCGTAATGAAACAGAAATTTCTTTATTTTGGGTACGTTCTGCGATTTGTGGCACGAGACACCATAAACTTAGCACAATACGCCACAAACAAAGCACAAGGTGGCACAATTTACAAGAATACTAAATTCAAAACAACAGGTGTCAACGCGACGTAAAAGCGCGATGAAATAAAACAAAATCTCTTAAATTTTGGGTGCTTGTTCCAATTTATGACAAAATGTGCCACATACAGGGCACAACGCGGCACAATTCACAAGAATATATAATTAAAAAGACGGGCGCTAACGTCGTATATGAAAAAGTTACATTGCAATGGAACGGATTTTTTAAATCTTGTATAGGTTTTGCGATTTGTGGCACAATTTGCCACAAATAAAGCACAAAGCGGCACCATTGACTAGAATACAAACTTGAAAAAAACTTGTGGTAATTTCACGTATGAAAAAAGTACACTGCAATGAAACAGAAATTGATTTATCGTGGATACGTTCTGCGATTTGTGGCACGAAACACCATAAACAGAGCACAATATGTGCTGCACAATACGGCACAAACACAGAACAAAGTGGCACAATTTACAAGAAAACTAAATTCAAAAGAACGAGTGTCAAGATGTAAAAAGCGCGTTGCATTGAAACAGAATCTTTCAAAGCTTGGCTGCGTGTTCCAATTTTTGACAAAATGTGCCACATATAGAGCACAACGTGGCACAATTGACAATTATATTGAATTAAACAGACGGGCGCTAACGTCGTATATAAAAAAGGTGCATTGCAATAAAACAAAATTTTATTATCTTGTATAGGTTTTACGATTTGTGGCACAATTCGCCACAGATAAGGCACAAAGCGGCACAATTGACAGGAATACAGAATTTAAAAAAAATTGGTGGTAACTTCATGCATGAAAAAGGTACGTTGTAATGAAACGGGAATCGATTTATCTTGGGTACGTTTTGAGATTTATAGCACGAGACACCATAAACAGAGCACAATACGTGCTGCACAATACGCCTCAAACAGAGCACAAGGCGGAACAATTTACAAGAATACTAAATTCAAAAGAACGAGTGTTAACGTGACATGTAAAAGCGCGATGTAATGAAATAAAATCTCTTAAATTTTGTTCGTGTGTTTCAATTTTTGACAAAATATGCCACATATAGAGCACAACGTGGCACAATTTACAAGAATATGGAATTAAAATAACGGGTGCTAGGGTCGTATATGAGAAAGGTGCATTGCAATGAAACAGGAATTGATTTATCTTGGATACGTTCTGCGAATTGTGGCACGAGACACCATAAACAGCGCACAATACGTGCTGTACAATACGACACAAACAGAGCACAACGCGGCCCAATTGACAAGAATATGGAATTAAAATAACGGGTGTTAAGGTCGTATATGAAAACTTTTTTTTATCTTGGATACGTTCTGCGATTTGTAGCATGAGATACCATAAATAGCGCACAATACGTGCTGCACAATACGCCACAAACAGAGCACAAGGCGGCACAATGTACAAGAATACCAAATTCAAAAGAACGAGTGCCAATGTGTCATATGTAAAAACCGCCTTGCAATGAAACTAAATCTTTTAAATCTTGGGCGGGTGTTCCAATTTTTGACAAAATGTGCTACATATAGAGCACAACGCGGCACAATTGACAAAAATATGGAATTAAAAGACGGGGATTAACATCGTATATGAAAAAAGTGTATTGCAATGAAACGGACTTTTTTTCCTGTATAAGTTTTGGATTTGTGGCATAATACGCCACAAATAAAGCACTAAGCGGCACAATTGACAAGAATACAGAATTTAAAAACTAGTTGTAATTTCAATCACGAAAAGGCACATTGAAATGAAACAGGAATTGATTTATCTTGGGTACGTTTTGCGATTTGTGGCACGAGACACCAAAAACAGAGCGCAATACGTGCTGCAGAATACGCCACAAGCAGAGGCACAATTTACAAAAACACTAAATTCAAAAGAACGAGTGTCAAAATGTAAAAAGCGCGTTGCAATGAAACAAAATCTTTCAAATCTTGGGTGCGTGTTCCATTTTTTGACAAAATGTGCTACATATAGAGCACAACGCGGCACAATTTACAAGAATAGGGAATTAAAATAACTGGGGTTAAGGTCGTATATGAAACATTTGGATTGCAATGAAACAGAATTTTCTTTTTTGTGTAAGTTTTGCGATTTGTGACACAATACGCCACAAATAAAGCACAAAGCGGCACAATTGACAAGAATACAGAATTAAAAAGACTTGTGGTCACTTCGCATACGAAAAAGGTACATTGTACTGAAACAGGAATTGATTTATCTTGGGTACGTTTTGCGATTTGTAGCACGAGACACCATAAATAGAGCACAATATGTGCTGCACGATACGACACAAACAGAGCATAAAGCAGCACAATTTACAAGAATACTAAATTCAAAAGAACGAGTGTCAAAATATAAAAAACGCGTTGCAATGAAACAAAAACTTTCAAATCTTGGGTGCGTGTTCCAATTTTTGACAAAATGTGCCACATATAGAGCACAACGCGGCACAATTGAGAAGAATATTGAATTAAACAGACAAGCGCTAACGTGGTATATGAAAAAGGTGCTTTGCAATAAAACGGAATTTTTAAAATCTTGTATAGGTTTTACGATTTGTGGCACAATTTGCCACAAATAAAGCACAAAGCGGCACAATTGACAAAAATTCAGAATTAAAAGAAAACTGGTCGTAAGTTCACATAAAAAAGGGATGTTGTAATGAAAGCGAAATTGATTTATTTAGGGTACGTTCTGCGATTTGTGGCACTAGACGCCATAGACAGAGCACAATACGCCACAAATAGAGCACAGCGCAGCACAATCACTAGCGAACGTAGCTATCCTCACACATTCAGTTTTAAATTAGTACATAAGAGAGCAGTTGTGCCTTATAGACCAAATATTCCGTAAAGTCCTAGCCCCTGTTCTTTTTTGCCCGCCTCACCTTCCCTTTTCTGTCACCGCCCGTAGCTACAACTACAGCAGGGGGAGGGAGCAAGAACGACCTACAAGCTACGTACGAAAATTTATCCCAAAGGTTCTCGTATTTTCCACTACGGCGGCTAAAAGCTGAAGCCCTCGGCTCCTTGAAAAAGGACCCCCGAGCCTAAACAATTCCCCCACCCCTTCTTCTACTACCTGTAAAAGCTAGTAATTAGCTAATATGCAAATTGTATCTAACCCCTCTTTTGTTTATTTTTATAACAACTGGCGCCATCCACGTTCAGCTATCTTAAATTTAAACCAATCAGGGTTCGAGTAATCATTTGTTTCTAGTCGCGATAAGCTTCGATTATGACTATGACTATGACTATAACTATAACTATGACTATGACTATGACTATGACTATGACTATGACTATGACTATGACTATGACTATGACTATGACTATGACTATGACTATGACTATGACTATGATTATGACTATTACTATGACTATGACTATGACTATACCTATGCCTATGCCTATGGCTATGACTATGACTATGACCATGACCATGACCATGACCATGAGTATGGTCATGACCATGACCATGAACCAAGACCATGACTAAGACCATACCCATGGCCATAACCATGGCTATGACCATGGCCATACTCATGACCATGACCAAGGACATGACCATGACTATAACTATGACTATGACTATGGCTATGAGTATAACTATGACAATGACTATGGCTATGACTATGGCTATTCCTATGACTATGACAATGACTATGACAATGACTATGACTATGACTATGCCTATGACTATGACTATGACAATGACTATGACTATGACGATGACGATGACGATGACTATGACTATGACTATGACTATGACTATGACCATGGCTTCTTACAATTTAAAAGTTCATAATTACAACTCCGCAAGCGCGGTATATTAGACACCACGGGCAGTTGGTAGCGCTAATCTTTATACAGATTTTGGCGGGCCCATCTGTCAATGACGTCACCAATATACAAATTAAATGCGCAATTGGCGGAAAATATATATTAAATTCACAAACAATTATGACAATAAGGTACTTACATAAACAGGTCCAGACTCCCACGCAGCACGCCAAGCGTTCTTCAAGATGGCTGGACCAGTTCTCAGGGCTCCAACCAGCTTCTTACGATTTAAACCCGAATTCTTACAGTTTAAAAAGTCGATAAATACATCGCACAAGCGCGGAATAAGCGACGTCACGGGTGGTTGGTAACGCTAATCTTGTACAGATTTCGGCGCGCCCAACTATCAATGACGTCACCAATGCACAAATTAAATTACGCAATATATAAAGTAAATTTACAACAATTAGGTCAACAAGGTACTCACATAATAGGTCCAGATTTCCACGAAGTACGCCAATCGTCCTTCAGGATAGATAAAAATGGCGTCAGCACGTCCATAAGGGCGGCTGCTGGCCCCTTGAAGGCAATTAACAGAGGGTACGTCAGACATACATCCAAATGGCTTGGACTCGAACTCAGGGCTCCAACCAACTACGGCAGTCATGGGCTCGTTCATCTAGGGTCGTGGGCTGCTCCAAGGTAGTACTAGATTTCTATATGTAGCGGAACGATAGGAATAGGTTAATCAGGCAAAGACAGACAAGATAAGCAAAGGAAATCTACATAATAAAAATAAGATACGATACCAAGCACGACGACTGCATTCCTCGAAGATTAAAGACAAACAGCCACGTTAAAGCGTCTAACGGAAACTTCTCCCCACTTTTGTCTTTCACGCGTCGGCGCGAAGTTATTCGTCCAACCCACTTTTGACGTGACGGAAATACGTGCACCGCGTCTTTTGAATTTATGGCGGGAAACTTCCGCACATCAAAATTAAACTAAAACATGTTTAAGGGCCAATTTGGCACGTAACAAGCTACGGCAGTCATGGGCTCCGATTCTTCCCCGGGTCGTGGGATGCTCCAAGGTCGTATCAAAATTCCTATATGCAGCGGAACGATAAGGAACGAGTTCATCAGGTAAAGACAAATAATCAGAGGCAAAGGAATCTACATAATAAGATAAAGATACGATACCAAACACGACAACAGCACTCCTCGAAGTTCAAGGAAAAACTTCTCCCACTTTTTCTCCGCCACTCGCGTCGCGCGATTTGGCGCAAACGTACTCTGACGTGACGGAAATACACGCCAAGTCTTTTGAATTTGTGGCGCGAAACTTCCGCACATCAAAATTAAACTAAAAAATGTTTAAGTGCCAATTTGACACGTAACAGGCTATGGCCATAACCTTGACCTTGACCATGACTATGACTATGACTATGACTATGACTATGCCTATGCCTATGCCTATGCCTATGCCTATGCCTTTGCCTATGACTATGACGATGACGATGACTATGACTATGACTATGACCATGACCATGACCATGAGTATGGTCATGACCATGACCATGACCATGAACCAAGACCATGACTAAGACCATACCCATGACTATGACCATGGCTATGACCATGACCATGTCCATGACCACGTCCACGACCATGACCACGACTATGACCATGACCAAGGCCGTGATTATGGCCATGACCACGACCATAACCATGAGTATGGTCATGACCATGACCATGACCATGAACCAAGACCACGACTAAAACCATACCCATGAACATGACCATGGCTATGACCATGACCATACCCATGACCATGGCTATGACTGACCATAACCATGACCACGCCCATAACCACGCCGATGACCATGACCATGACCATGACCATGACCATGGGCATGACCATGACTATGACCATAACTATGACTATGACTATGGCTATGACTATCGCAATGAATATGACTATGACTATGCCTATGACTATGACTATGACTATGACTATGACTATGACTATGACTATGACTATGACTATGAGTGTGAAAAAGACTATGACTATGACTATGGCTATGACCATGACCATGACCATGACAATGGACACGACCATGACCATGACCATAAGTATGGTCATGACCATGACCATGAACCAAGACCATGACTAAGACCATACCCATAACCATGACCATGGCTATGACCATGGTCATACCCATGACCATGGCTATGACTATGACCATAACCATGACCACGCCCATGACCATGACCATAACCAAAGCCATGACCAAGGACATGACCATGACTATAACTATGACTATGGCTATGAGTATAACTATGACTATGACTATGGCTATGACTATGACAATAACTATGACAATAACTATGACTATGCCTATGACTATGACTATGGCTATGGCGATGACTATGACTATCAGTATGACCATGGCTATGACCATAACCTTGACCTCGACCATGACTATGACTATGCCTATTCCTATAACTATGACTATGACTATGACTATGACTATGACGATGACTATGACTATGACTATGACTATGCCTATGCCTATGCCTATGCCTATGCATATAGCTATGGCTATGACTATGACTATGACCATGACCATGACCATGAGTATGGTCATGGCCATGACCATGAACCAAGACCATGACTAAGGCCATACCCATGAACATGACCATGGCTATGACCATGACCATAACCATGACCACGTCCATGACCACGTCCATGACCACGCCCATGACCACGACCATGACCAAGGCTATGGCCATGAACATGACCATGACTATAACTATAACTATGGCTATGACTATGACTATGGCTATGACTATGACTATGATTATAACTATGACTATGACTATGACTATGACGATGATTATGACTATGACTATGACTATGGCTATGACTATGACTATGACTATGACTGTGACTGTGACTATGACTATGACTATGCCTATGACTATGACTATGACTATGACTATGACTTTGACTATGACTATGACTATGACTATAACACCAAAAACAAAGCACAATACGTACTGCACAATGCGCCACAAGCAGAGCACAAAGCGGCACAATTTACAAGAATACTAAATTCAAAAGAACGAGTGTCAAAATGTAAAAAGCGCGTTGCAGTGAAACAAAATCTTTCAAATCTCGGGAGCGTGTTCCAATTTTTGACAAAATGTGCCACATATGGAGCTCAACACGGCACAATTGACAAGAATTCCGAATTAAAAAAAACTGGTCGTAAGTTCACGTGTGAAAAAGGGATGTTGTAATGAAAGCAAAATTGATTTATTTAGGGTACGTTTTCGATTTGTGGCACTAGACGCCATAGACAGCGCACAATACGCCACAAATAGAACACAGCGCAGCACAATCAGTAGCGAACGTTGCTATCCTCACACATTCAGTTTTAAATTAGTACATAAGAGAGCAGTTGTGCCTTAGAGACCAAATATTCCGTAAAGTCCTAGCACCTGTTCTTTTTTGCCCGCCTCACCTTCCCTTTTCTGTCACCGCCTGTAGCTACAACTACAGCAGGGGGAGGGAGCAAGAACGACCTGCGAGCTACGTACGGCCTGTCAAAGTTCCGAAAATTTGTCCCAAAGGTTCTCGTATTTTCCACTACGGCGGCTAAAAGCTGAAGCCCTCGGCTCTTTGAAAAAGGACCCCCGAGCCTAAACAATTCCCCCACCCCTTCTTCTACTACCTGTAAAAGCTAGTAATTAGCTAATATGCAAATTGCATCTAACCCCTCTTTTGTTTATTTTTATAACAACTGGCGCCATCCACGTTCAGCTATCTTAAATTTAAACCAATCAGGGTTCGAGTAATCATTTGTTTCTAGTCACGATAAGCTTCGATTATCTAAATTACGGCAATAAAGTATCACATCAAGTACGTAAACTCGAAGGTCGAGTCTATTTTTACGGTCGGATCAACCGGAAACTAATTCAGAAACAAGTTTTTTCAGTGTCCTCGACCACGTCGCACGACCAACTACTAACTTATTTAATTACAGAAACAAAACAGTAACGAAACAATGGGTTGTTGTTGTACAGTTGTAACACTAGGACTACTGGGACTTTTGGCCTACTTTGCGAAGAAGATCTACAATTGGTTGTATACAATACCGGAGATTCCTTACGTTGATGAAAATTATTGGTGGGGTCAAGGACCGGCTAAAGCTGACGAAGACACTTCAATTACACCTTTTAAAATCCACTTTTCGGATAAGGTAAGCTTTTGTTTTTATACGTACGAGACAGTTGAAGGATGAGTGTGCAAATGTGCGGTAATTAGATAAGTTGTAAGGACCTTGGCCTTGCGTAAATCTGTCATTAACATTAATCGTTTTTATTATATATAAAAGATGAAGAATTTATTACAACATAACCTCATTTAAACAGGACACAGAATTTCAATAGGCAACGTAAAAACAATTGACTGTTCGGTAGCAACGGTACTTCAATTTGATATCAGCCACCTTGTTTCTAGCACCACACGGTGGTTCTATTGATACCTACAATTGTTCCGCGATTTCTAGTAGCTTATATCAACTGTTCTGTCGAAGTAGTTCAAATGCTGACTTCGGGCAGATCCTGATTTTTCGAATATAAAATTTTGTTCTAAAATAGTTCAAGAGTTCGTTATACTGGTTAAACAATAATGCTAGATTTGAACTACTTTTCAAAACTTGGCGTTTTCAGGCTACTCTATCTGTAGGTCTACAGTAGTTCTAATGCTTCGTGTACGCTTTCGACGGTTCTGCGTTTTCTTAAGTTAGCCCTAGCGCCGTAAACAAAAAGTGCAAGTTTTCCACTTCTAGTCAGGTTTTTGGTAGACTCTTGTAGATCTACAGTAGTTCTGATGACTGGCGCAGGTGTCGATGACGATAGAACTTTTAAGCATAGTGCCGGCACCACACACCGACCGAAAAATAAAGCTCCCGTTTGCTAGCACTACTAGTCAGTTTTTGCTAAATTTCGGGTAACTCTACAGTAGTTCTAATGGCTCATGCAGGTGTCGATGATTGTTGCGTCTTTAAACATATTTCCAGCACCATAAACAAAAAGTAGAACTTGTTATTTCTAGCATTTCTAACCAGTTTTTGTTAGATTCGTGAAAGTCTACAGTAGTTCTGAAGCCTCATGCAGGTGTCGGTGACCGTTGCGGTCTTTAAACTGTGCTAGCACCACAAATAAAAAATACAGCTCTAATTTGCCCACATTTCTAGACAGTTTTCCGCTAGATTCCTGAAACTCTACAGTAGTTCTAGTAAATCGTGCAGGGTTCGATGACATTGCGGTCTTTAAATAGTACCAAAACCACAAACAGAAATAAAGGTCCAGTTTGCCAGCAATTTTAGCCAGTTTTTTGTTAGATTCCTGTAGCTCTACAGTAGTTCTGGTGAATCATGCAGGTGTCAAATACGTTGCGGTCTTTAAACATTATGCAAGCACCACAAACAGAAAATAAAGCTCTAGGTTACCAACATCTCTAGACAGTTTTTCGCTAGATTCCTGAATCTCTACAGTAGTTCTAGTGTCGATGACATTCCGTTCTATATTTATAGTGTCAACACCGCAAACAAAAGATAAAGATCCAGTTTGCTAGCATTTCTAGCCAGTCTTTGCTAGATTACAGTAACTCTACAGTAGTTCTAATGCCTCATGCAGGTGTCGATAACGTTGCGGTCTTTCAACATAGTGCGAGCACCACAAACAAAAAATAAAGGTCCAGTTTGCCAGCAATTTTTTGCCAGTTTTTTGTAAGAATCCTGTAACTCTACAGTAGTTCTTGTGAATCGTGTAGATGTTGATGACATCGCGGTCTTTAAACATCTAGAGCCACAAACAAAGAAAAGGTCCAGTTTCTCAAGAATTTTAGCCAATTTTTTGCTAGATTCTTGAAACTCTACAGTAGTTCCAATGCTTCATGCAGGTGTCGATGACGTTGCGGTCATTCAACATAGTGCCAGCACCACAAACTAAAAATTAAGGTTTAGTTCGCCAGCAATTTTAGCCAATTTTTTGTTAGATTACTGTAGCTCTACGGTAGTTCTTGTGAATCGTGCAAGTTCCGATGACGTTGCGGTCTTTAAACATAGTGTTAGCACCACAAACAGAAAATAAAGCTCTAGCATATCAGAATCGTAGACAGGTTTTCGCTACGTTCGAATCTCTACAGTAGTTCTGGTGTCGATGACATTGAGCTCGATAAATATAGTACCAGCACCACAAACAATAGATAAAGGTTCAGTTTACCCGCATTTCTAGCCAGTTTCTGCTAGATTCCTGTACCTCTATAGTAGTTCAGATGCCTCATGCAGGTGTCAGTGACCGTTGCGGCCTTTAAACTGTGCTAGCACCACAAACAAAAAATAAAGCTCTGGCTTAGCAGCATCTCTAGACAGTTTTTTGCTAGATTCCTGAAACTCTACAGTAGTTCTAGTGTATCGTGTAGGTGTTGATGACCTTGCGGTCTTTAAATATAGTGCCAGCGCCATAAACAAAAGATAAAGGTCCAGCTTGCCCGCATTTCTAGCTAGTTTTTGCTAGATTCCTGTAACTCTACAGTAGTTCTGTTGCCTCTTGCAGGTGTCGGTGACCGTTGCGGTCTTTAAACTGTGCTAGCACCACAAACAAAAAATAAAGCTCACGTTGCGACCTTTTAACATAGAGCCAGTACCACAAACAAAAAATAAAAGTCCGGTTTGCCACCATTTCTAGCGAGTTTTTGCTAGATTTCCATAGCTTTACAAGTAGTTGTGGTCAATCGTACAGGTGTCGATGACTTGCGGCCTCTAAACATAGTGCCAGTACCACAAACAAAAAATAAAGATCCTGTTTGCCAAAATTTCTAGGCATTTTTCGCTAGATCTCTATCGCTGTACAGTAGTTCTGATGACTCATCAGGTGTCGACGTGTGTTGCTGCCTTTAAATAGTGCCAGCACCACAATCAAAAAAATATAGCTCTAGTTTGTCACTGTTTCTAGACAGTTTATTGCTAGATCCCTGTAGTTCTACAGTAGGTTTGGTGAATCGTGCAGATTGTTTGAACTATAACCATAACTATGACTATGGTTACGACCATGGCCATGACTATGACCATGACTATGACCATGACCATGAACATGGCCATGACTATGACTATGACTGACTATGATCATGACCATGAAAATGACCATTACTATGACCATTACCATGACCGTAACCGTGACCTTTACCGTGACCATGAACATGACCATGGCCATGACCATTACTATAACCATGACCATGACGATGACTATGACTGACTATGATTATAACTATGACTATGACCATGTCAAAGACCATTACCATGACCGTGACCATGACCATGACCATGACCATGAACATGAACATGAACATGACCATGACCATGACGATGACTATGACTGACTATCACTATGACAATGACCATGGCCGTGACAATGACTTACTAATACCATGACCGTGACCGTGACCGCGACCATAAACATGACATTGACCATGACCATACCATGACCACGACGATGTCTATGGCCATGACCATGACGATGACTATTACTATGACTATGACTGACTATGACTGACTATGACTGACTATGACTGACTATGACTGACTATGACTGACTATGACTGACTATGACTGACTATGACTGACTATGACTGACTATGACTGACTATGACTGACTATGACTGACTATGACTGACTATGACTGACTATGACTGACTATGACTGACTATGACTGACTATGACTGACTATGACTGACTATGACTGAGTATGACTGACTATGACTGACTATGACTGACTATGCCTGACTATGACTGACTATGACTGACTATGACTGACTATGACTGAATATGACTGACTATGACTGACTATGACTGACTATGACTGACTATGACTGACTATGACTGACTCATGACCGACTATGACCGACTATGACCTGACTATGACTGACTATGACTGACTCTATGACTGACTAGATGACATGACTATGACTGACTATGACTGACTATGACCATGACTCATGACCTGACTATGACTGACTATGACTGACTATGACTGACTATGACTGACTATGACTGACTAATGACTAGTACTCATGACTGACATGACTGACTACATCGACTGACTATGACTAGACTATGACTGACTATGACGACTATGACTGACTATGACTGACTATGACTGACTATGACTGACTATGACTGACTATGACTGACTATGACTGACTATGACTGACTATGACTGACTATGACTGACTATGACTGACTATGACTGACTATGACTGACTATGACCTGACTATGACTGACGCTATGACTGACTATGACTGACTATGACCTGACTATGACCTGACTATGACTGACTATGACTGACTATGACTGACTATGACTGACTATGACTGACATGACATGACTATGACCTGACTATGACGACTATGACTGACTATGACTGACTATGACTGACTATGACTGCACTATGACCTGACTATGACTGACTATGACATGACTATGACTGACTACTGACCTGACTATGACTGACTATGACTGACTATGACTGACTATGACTGACTATGACATGACTATGACTGACTATGACTGACTATGACTGACTATGACTGACTACTGACTGACTATGACTGACTATGACTGACTATGACTGACTATGACTGACTATGACTGACATGACTATATGACTGACTATGACCTGACTATGACTGACTATGACGACTATGACTGACTATGACTGACTATGACTGACTATGACTGACTATGACTGACTATGACGATATGACTGACTATGACTGACTATGACTGACTATGACTGACTATGACTGCACTATGACTGACTATGACTGACTATGACTGACTATGACTGACTATGACTGACTATGACTGACTATGACTGACTATGACTGACTATGACTGACTATGACTGACTATGACTGACTATGACTGACTATGACTGATTGACTACATGACTGACTATGACTGACTATGACTGACTATGACTGACTATGACTGACTATGACTGACTATGACTGACTATGACTGACTATGACTGTACATGACCTGACATCTCGACCGTACCATGACCGTACTGACTGCCTGACCATGAACATGACCATGCCATGACTTACTATGACTGACTATGACTGCATGACATGACATACCTGACATGACATGCTACTGACCTGACATGACTGACTATGACCATGACATACTATGACCTGACTAAATGACATGACTATGACTGACTATGACTGACTATGACATGACTATGACTGACTATGACTGACTATGACTGACTATGACTGACTATGACTGACTATGACTGACTATGACTGACTATGACTGACTATGACTGACTATGACTGACTATGACTGACTATGACTGACTATGACTGACTATGACTGACTATGACTGACTATGACTGATTATGACTGACTATGACTGACTATGACTGACTATGACTGACTATGACTGACTATGACTGACTATGACTGACTATGACTGACTATGACTGACTATGACTATGACCATTACCGTTACCATGACCGTTACCATGACCGTTACCATGACCGTTACCATGACCGTGGCCGTGACCATGAACATGACCATGGCCATGACTATAACTATGACTATGACTATGACTATGGCCATGAAAATGACCATTACCATGACCATAGCCATGGCCGTAACCGTGACCATGACCATGAACATGACTATTGCCATGACAATTACTATAACCATGATCATAAAGATGACTATGACTATGACTGACTATGACTATAACTATGACCATGTCAATGACCATTACCATGACCGTGACCATGACAATGAACATGACCATAACCATGACTATGACTGACTATCACTATAACTATGACTATGACCATAAAAATGGCCATTAACGTTACCATAACCATGACTGACCATGACCATGACCATAACCATTACCGTGACCGTGACCATGACCATGAACATGACGATGACTATGACTGACTATGACTATGAATATGACCATGAAACAATTACCATTACCATGACCATGACCGTGACCATGAACATGAACATGAACATGAACATGAACATGACCATGACAATGACTATGACTATGACTGACTATCACTATAACTATGACAATGACTAAGACTATGACTGACTATCACTATTACTATGACCATGACAATGAGCATTACCATGTCCATGACCATGACCGTGTCCGTGACCTTTACCGTGACCATGAACATGACCATGGCCATGACCATTACTATTACCATGACCATGACGATGACAATGACTGACTATGACTATAACTATGACTATCACCATGTCAATGAACATTACCATGACCGTGACCATGACCATGAACATGAACATGGCTATGACTGACTATCACTATAACTATGACTATAACCATGACAATGACCATTAACGTTACCATGGCCATGACTGTGACCATGCCCATAATCTTGACTATGACCATTACCGTAACCGTGACCATGACTATGACCATGACGATGACTATGACTGACTATGACTATAACTATGAATATGACCATGACAATGACCATTACCATGACCGTGACCGTAACCATGACCATGAACATGACCATGACCATGACCATGACCATGACTATGACTATGACTGACTGTCACTATAACTATGACTTGTTACGTGCCAAATCGGCACTTAAACATTGTATTTAGGTTAAGTTTTGATGTACGGAAGTTTCGCGCCCAAATTTCAAAAGACGCGGTGCGCGGGAATTTTAAATAGACTAGGCGTGTACTTTCGTTACGTTAGAGTGCATTTGCGCAGTTCGCGCCAATGGGAAAAAGACAAAAAGTGGGGACAAAGTGGTGAGAGGTTTGGGTGACGCTCTGAAGCGTGGCCTTTTGCCTTGGTGCTTCGAGTGAAATGGTCGCTTTGAGGTATCGTATTGTAGCTTTACCTATGTAGATTTCCTTTGCTTGATTATCTTTTGTTTGTCTACCTTTACCTAGTATTCCTGCCCGATCCCTGCATAGGTAGGTAATTTGCAACCTTCGGCTGAACGGACTCCACGACCCGAGATGATGAGTCACCATCTTTGATTACTCCGAGATGGAGCCCTGAGGAACCCTGATAGAGGCCAACTTTGGTTCAACCCCGCATAACGTTCGAATTTCCGGGGTAAGTAATACCGTGTTTAATTTGTTTAATTTTTATATTTCCGATTATGGCGCAATATAATTTGGGGTAATGATGACGTCATGGTAGTTGGCAACGCGAAATCTGTAATAAGGTTCGCGCTTCCGGCCGCCAGGGCGTGGCATTGCTTTCCTATTCATTGCGCTTGCGCGATGTATTTTATGAACTTTGGTAATTGTATTATCGACTTTAAAGAACTGTCACCATATAAATGTATCACCAAATTAAAGTGTAATAGACTATGACCATGACAATGACCATTACCATGACCATGAACATAACCATGACCGTGACTGTGATCGCGACCGTGACCATGAACATGACCATGACCGTGACCTTGCCCGTGACCATGAACATGAACATGACCATGACCATAACCATAACCCTAGCCATAACCATAATCATAACTATAGATTTAATAACTCTCTAGCTTTTGACAACTGTTCCGTTCTTTATTCCTTTTTAGACATTCTTAAGTATAGCAGAAACTTCACGCCGCTAAGCAAAAGTAAAGTCTACCAGCATTTCCAACGTTCACTTTTTGTACCACTATAGTTCTAATGACTCATCCAGATTTTGTCGACTGTTCCGTTCTTCAAGCACCAGTGCGCCACTTATAACATCCGTTGAGTCAATTTTTTGACGAATTCTTATACTTTCACAATTGTTCTGATAATTAGTGTAGGTTTTGCCAACTGTTCCTCATTTTTAAAATTATTGCCAGCACCGCGCAACAAAAGCAAGTCGCCAATTTTCCGGTATTTTAATTAACTTTTTCGCATATTCTAACAATACATGCAGTTTTCCACGACTGTTCCGACATGTAACGATTTTTTTAACTTTTTGCCGGAACAGTATCAGCAAACAAAGTCTCAATTTGTCGGAATTTTCAATCAAGGTTCTGCTATTTTCCGAGAGTTTAGCAATTGTTCTAACGATTTAAGTACGTTTTGACGAATGTTTCGGAACACACTCAAGCCAGGGGCGCGCATGCGTAATCGAATAAGATTGTCTAAACTGTAAACGCAGGCGATTTTACAGATTTCCAACTACGCCCTTGCTTAAGACGTTGTGTTTGTACAAATTAAGCGATATTAGCGCTCAGGTAAAAGTCCAAGACTTGTGCGCATGCGTGATCGAATCAAATTGTTTAAATGGTAACAAACTAATTACAGTTTTTTTAGGATTTGGATGACCTCAAGCAGCGCTTAGTAAACACTCGTCCGTTCACACCGCCTCTGGAAGGTATCAAACACGAGTACGGCTTCAACACCAACCTCTTGCAGGAGATCAAAGACTTCTGGATCTCCAAGTACAACTGGCGCGAACGCGAGGCCTTCTTTAACCAACTCCACCAATACAAGACCAAGATCCAAGGCTTAAATATACACTTCCTCCATGTAAAACCAACCGAAACCAACGGCCTGAAGGTCGTTCCCCTACTCCTCCTCCACGGTTGGCCCGGCTCGTTACGGGAATTTTACGAAGTCATTCCGAAGCTAACCTCACCAAGCGCTGGTCGTAATTTTGTTTTCGAAGTGGTGGCGCCCCATATTCCAGGGTATGGATTCTCAGAGGCTGCTGCGCGACCTGGCCTCAACGCAACAACAGTTGCAGTTATCTTCAAAAATTTAATGGTTCGATTGCAGTTTGAGAAATGGTACGTTCAAGGAGGGGACTGGGGTTCCGAGATCGGCACACAGATGGCTCTACTGTACCCTAAGAATGTCTTAGGGTTGCATCTGAACATGGCGATCGTACAGATGCCAATGGCGAACGTGAAGCGATTATTAGGAAGTTTCTGTCCTAGTTTGGTTGTGAGTGAGAAACATAAGAGCAAAATGTACCCTTTGAAAACTTTGTTTTTGGGGCTGATTAGAGAAACAGGGTACATGCATTTACAAGCTACAAGACCAGATTCTCTTGGTAAGTTTTGTTTACAAGAGCAGTATCAATGATAAACCTGTCCGTTTTTACAGGTGTTGCCCTTAACGACTCACCTCTAGGAATGGCAGCTTACCTCCTCGAAAAATTTATAGTAGGTACTAACAAAGACTACTTACTCCGCCAAGATGGAGGTCTCACCTTAAAGTTCAACTACGAAAAGCTCCTGGACAACATCATGATTTATTGGATTAACAGCTGTAATACAACAGCCATGCGTATTTACGCTGAAAGTCTGTCGCTTAGCAACCCGTTTAGGAATACAAAGGGGTAAGTTATCGGTAGTTTTACGTAAATACAACAATTTTGGTTTTAGGATTCCAGTGGAAGTTCCAAGTGCGTATGCTCAATTCGGTGATGATCCTCTGTACGTTTCAGAGACGCTTTTAAAGGAAAAGCTTAAGAACCTGGTTCAGTATAGCGAACTTCCATCCGGGGGACATTTTGCAGCGCTTGAAGAACCGGATTTATTTGTTGGCGATGTATTTAACGCCGTTGAAAAGTTTGAGAACTATCACGCGAAGTAGATTTTGCTATGAGCGGCAAAATTTATACGTCATCGATTCATAATTTTTAATTTGTATCTCTTAAAATTGCATATAGTGGTTTATATTATAATAAAGGTGGTTGTTTTTGGTTAGAAAAGGGTTATCGTCCATCGTACCCCTTTGTGAACGTCGCAGTGGTCCTTGAAGGTAGTCCTGTAAGTTAATGTTGGGCGCCACTTAGTTCTTTCAACCCCAGAAACGTGGGGTTGCTGAGAACCTCTCCTGAACTCAAGGTGGTGGCTTGATGCTAGGTTGGGTGGCAAAACTGGTTTGAGATAGTATAAGTACCTTCCCGCAGCCAAAAGCAGGGAGAAGGCGCCCTGAACGTTATGTGACGCTTGGAGACAAACAAAATATCGAGCAGACACAGAACAGGTTGTTGAGCAAACTTATGGATACAAGGTTGAAAGGAGACAATTCCAAGTCCAACAACCCAAATAGCCTCTGACGTCACATTGACACCTGGAGCTGGTAGAGGTGTGGGGGATGCCGTAGAAGGAGCACAACTCCGTGCCGGAGATGCGTGATAGGTCCAATGTTAATGTGGAAGTTACCTCAGACGTCTTGAAGATAACGCCAGAAGGCTTTAACCTAACTACTGCTCTAGATTTGGACCAGGTGCCACAAGGTCTTCACCCGCTTACACCTTCTAGAGATGAGATTATCCAGAGTCCTTGACGACGGTGAGACAATCCTTGAACCTTTCTACTCATAATTATTACTGACTTAAGATGTGCCACAAGGCTTAGACTTTCTGGTCAGACTAGTCCGTACTTCCTGGCGATGATACCACGAGTTGCAACTGCTTGTGATGTCGAGAATAACCTGACCTTGTGCCAACTGCGCTACAAGGTTTCAATATATCTACTTGTGGTGCCGTGACTGTCGCAGGTCGCTTGAAAACAGCGCCAAACAGCCTCGATGTGGTGGGATTACTTCAGGCTTCTTGAAGATGGTGCCACTAGGACTTAAACTCATTTTCTGCTTGTGGTGTCGAGCAAACTCTGATTCTTGTTGACGACGATAGAGGGCTTCAACTCTTTAACTTCTTAAAGGCAATGCCACAAGACCTAGAATAAACTTCTCTTTGGGGAGATTGTCGCCGATTTTTGGGAGATGATGCCACAAAGCTGCAACAATCTTCTTAGTATGTCGAGAATAATCTGACGTTTTGGCAACCGTACCACAAGGTTTCAATCTGTGACCATCTCAGGTCGCTTGAAAACGGTGCAAAGTAGTCTCAGTCTGGCTGCTTGCTGGTGCACAAGGCTTCAACCTGTCCACTTGTGGCGCTGTGGCTGTTGCAGGTCGCATGAAAACAGCGGCATGCAGCCTCAGTCTGTCTGCTGCATGTGGTGAGATTACTCAAGGTTTTTTAGAGGCGGTGCCACAAGGACTTAAACTCATTCTCTGCTTGTGCGTCGAGCAAACTCTGATTTTTGTTGACAACGATAGAGGGCTTCAACGCTTTAACTTCTTAAAGGCGATGCAATCTAGACCTGACTTCTCTCTGGTGAGACTGCCGCGGACTCTTGGGAGATGATGACAGAAGACCGCAACTATCTTCTTAGCATGTCGATCATAATCTCACTTTTTGGCAACGGTACCGCAAAGTTTCCATCTGTGATTGTCGCAGGTCGCTTGAAAACGGTGCCAAGTAGTTTCAGTCTGGCTGCCTGCTGGTGTCACAAGGCTTCGACCTGTTTACTTGTGGCGCCGTGGCTGTCTCAGGTCGCATGAAAACAGCGGCATGCAGCTTTAGTCTGTCTGCTGGATGTGGTGAGATTACAAGTGGTTTCTTAGAGATGGTGCCACAAGGACTTAAATACATTTTCTGTTAGTGGTGCCACAGGACTCTACTGCCTCAACATGCCAACTCCTTGTGGCGTCGAGATTACACCGAACTTCTTAACGGAGGTACTATATGACCTTAACTTGCTAACTCCTTGTGTACTTCAACCTGCCTCAATGTGCCAATTCCTTGTGGCGTCGAGATTACATCCAACTTCTTAATGGCGGTGTTATATGGTTTCAACTTGCTTGCTTCTTCTGATCTTGATACCGATGCCATAGGATTCAAACCTGCCTCAAAGTACCAACGGATTGTTGCGTCAAAATTAGACCAAACTTCTTAGCGGCGGTGTTATATGGCCTCAATTTGCTAAGTCCTTGTGTACTTGACGCATGTGTCACAGGACTCCGACCTGCCTGAATGTGCCAATTCCTTGTGGCGTCAAGATTACATCGAACTTCATAACGGCGATGCTAGACGGCTTCAACTTGCTTACTCCTTCTGCTCTTGATGCTGATACTACAGGACTCCAACTTGCCTCAAGGTACCAACTTCTTACGAACTCCTTAAGACGGTGCTACATGGCCTAAGCTTGTTTACTCCTTGTATTCTTGACGACAGTGCTACAGGAGTCCACTAGCTCAACGTGCCAACTCCTTGTGACGTTGAGATTACACCGAACTTCTTAATGACGGTATAATATGGTTTCAACTTGCTTACTCTACTGCTCTTGACGCCTGTGTCACAGGACTCCAACCTGTCTCAATGTGCCAATTTCTTGTGGTGTCGAGATTACATCGAACTTCTTAACGGCGGTGCTATTAGCTTCAACTGCTTGCTCCTCCTGTTCTTGACGTCGGTGCCACAGGACTTCACTGACTCAACGTGCCAACTCCTTGTGACGTCCAGATTACATCGAATTTCTTAACGAAGGTGCTATATGGCCTCAACTCGCTTACTCCTTGTGTTCTTAAAGCCTCTGCCACAGGACTACAACCTGCCTCAATGTACCAATTTCTTGTGGCGTCGAGATTACATCGAACTTCTTAACGGTGGTAATATATGGCTTCAACTTGCTTACTCCTTCTGCTCTTGACGCCTGTGCCACAGGGCTCTAAGCTGCTTCAACGTGCTAACTCCTTGTGACGTTGAGATTATACCGAACTTCTTAACGGCGGTGCTATGTAGCGTTAACTTGCTTTCTCCTTGCGTTCTTGACGCTGGTGCCATGGGACTCCAGTCCGCATCAACACGCTAACTCCTCGTGACGTCGAGATTACACCAAACTTCTAAACGGAGGTGGTATATGGCCTCAATTTGCCTACTCCTTGTGTCCTTGACGCCTGTATCACAGGGCTCCAACTTGCATGAACGTGCCAACTCCTTGTGGTGTCGAGATTACACCGAACTTCTTACCGAAGGTGCTATATGGTCTCAACTTGCCTACTCCTTCTGTTCTTGACTCCGGTACCACAGGACTCGACTGACTCAATATGCCAACTCCTTGTGGCGTCGAGATTACATCAAACTTCTTAACATTGGTAATATATGGCTTCAACTTGCTTATTCCTTCTGCTCTGAACGCCGCGAACTTGTTACGGCGGTGCTATATGGCCTTCACTTGCTTGCTCTATGTGTTCCTGACGCCTGTCCACAGAATTCCAACCTGCATCAATATGCCAACTCCTTGTGGTGTCGAGATTACACCAAACTACTTAACGGGGGTGATATGTAGAGTCAACTTGCTTCCTCCTTGCGTTCTTGACGCCAATGCCACAGGACTACAACCGGCATCAACACGCCAATTCCTGGTGACGTCGTGATTACACCGAACTTCTTAACGGGGGTGCCATATCGCCTCAACTTGCCTACTTCTTGTGTTCTTGACGCCTGTACCACAAGACTCCAACCTACATCACCGTGCCAACTCCTTGTGGTGTCGAGAATACACCAAAGTTCTTAACCGCGGTGTAGATTCAGCCCACTTTCGCTTTGCATTCTTGACGCCGGCGCCGCCGGACTTCAACAACTCGTGACGTCGAGATTACACCGAAATTCTTAATGGTGGTGCTATGTAGCATCAAACTGCTTTCTCCTTGCATTTTTGACGCCGGTGCCACAGGATTCCAACCTGCATCAGCATGCCAAATCCTCGTGACGTCGAGATTACACCAAACTTTTTGATATGATGACAAAGGACTCCAACTTACGTCAACGTGCGAACTCCTTGTGGCGTCGACATTACACAGAACTTCTTAACGGCGGTGCTGTGTAACATCAACCTGTTCTCTCCTCGTGTTTTTGACGCTGATGTCACATGACCCAAACCTGCATCAACATGCCAACTAATGGTGACGTGGAGATTACACAGAACTTCCTAACGGCGGTGCTATGTAGCTTCAAACTGCTTTCTCCTTGCGTTTTTGACGCCGGTGCCACAGGACTCCAACATGTCTCAACGTGCCAACTCCTTATCGCATCGAGATTATACCGAACGTCTTAATGACGGTACTAAATGTTCTCAACTTGCTTATTCTTTGCGTTCTTGATGACGTTGTCACAGGACTCCAACGCGCCTCAATGTGCCAACTCCTTGTGGTGTCGGGATTACACCGAACTTGTTAACGGCGGTGCTACATGGCCTCAACTTGCTTACTCATTGTGTCCTTGACGCCTATGCCACAGAACTCCAACCTGTCTCAATATGCCAACTGCTTGTAGCGTTGAGATTACACGGCACTTCTTAACAGTGGAGCTGTATGTCCTCAACTTGCTTACTCTTAGTGTTCTTGACGCCGGTGTCACAGGACTCCTACCCTCCTCAACGTGCTAACTCCTTGTGGCGTCGAGATTACACCAAACTTCTTAACGACGGTGGAATGTAGCGTCAACCTGCTTTCTCCTTGCATTATTGACGCCGGTGCCGTAGAACTTCAACATGAATCAACCTGCCAATTCCTCGTGACGTCGAGAAAACACCGAACTTCTTAACGAAGGTGCTAAATGGCCTCAACTTACTTACTCCTTGTGTTTTTGACGACGATGCCACAGAACTCCAACTTGCCTCAACGTACCAACTCCGTGTGACGTCGAGATTACATCGAACTTGTTAACGGTGATGCTATGTAGCGTCATCCTGCTTTCTCTTTGCGTTCTTAACACCGGTGCCACAGAACTCCAACCTGCATCAACATTCCAACTCCTCGTGACGTCGGATTACACCGAACCTCTTAACGGCGGTGGTTTATAGCAGCAACCTGCTTTCTCTTTTCGTTTTTGACGCCGGTGTCACAGGACTCCAACTAGCGCAAACGTGCCAACTCTTTGTGGCTTCTAGGTGCTATATGGCCTCAACTTGCTTACTCTTTGTGCTCTTGACGCCGATGCCACAGGATTTCAACCTGCCTTAACGTGCCAACTCCTCGTGACGTCGGGATTACACCGAACTACTTAACGGAGGTGCTATATGACCACAACTTTGTTACTCCATGTATTCTTAACGCATGTGCCACAGGACTCCAACTTGCGCCAACGTGCCAACTCCTTTTGGCTTCTGGCCTCAACTTGCTCACTCTTTGTGCTCTTGACGCCGATGCCACAGGATTTCAACCTGCCTTAACGTGCCAACTCCTCGTGACGTCGGGATTACACCGAACTACTTAACGGAGGTGCTATATGACCACAACTTTGTTACTCCATGTATTCTTAACGCATGTGCCACAGGACTCCAACCTGCCTCAACGTGCCAACTCCTTGTGACGTGGAAATTATACCGACCTTCTTAACGGCAGTGCTATATGGCCTCAACTTGCTTGCTCCTTGTGTCCTTAACCCTGATGCCACAGGACTCCAACCAGCCTCAACGTGTCAACTCCTTGTGGCGTCGAGATTACACAGAACTTCTTAACGGCGGTGCTATGTAGCGTCAACATGCTTTCTCCTTGCTTTTTTGACGCCGGGCCACAGGACTCCAACCTACATCAACATGCCAACTCCTCGTGACGTCAAACTTACACCAAACTCCTTAACGGCGGTGCTATATGGCTTCAAACTATTTACTACTTGCGTTCTTGACACCGACTCCAACCTGCCTCAATGTGCCACTCCTTATCACATCGAGATTACACCAAACTTCTTAATGACGGTGCTAAATGTCCTCAACTTGATTAGTGTTTGCGTTGTTGATGCCCCCAACCCGTCTCAACGTAGCAACGCCTTGTGGGTCGAGATTACACCGAACTTCAGAACGGATGTACTATATGACCTTAACCTGCTTTCTCCTTGCATTCTTGACGCCTATGCCGCAGGACTTCAACCTGCATCAACTTACCAACTCCTCGTGACGTAGAGATTACACCGAACTTCTTAACGGCGGTGCTATGTAGCGTCAACTTGCTATTTCCTTGCGTTCTTGACGCCGGCGTCACAGGATTCCAACCGGCATCAACACGCCAACTCCTCGTGACGTGGAGATTACACCGAACTTCTAAACGAAGGTGCTATATGACCTCAACTTGCCTACTCCTTGTGTTCTTGACGCCTCTGCCACAGGACTCCAACCTGCATCAACGTCCAACGCTTTGTGGTGTCGAGATTACGCCGAACTTCTTAATGACGGTGAAATGTAGCGTCAACTTGCTTTCTCCTAGCATTATTGACGCCGGTGCCACAGGACTCCTACCTACAGCATCATAACAACTCCTCGTGACGTCGAGATAACACCAAAATTCTTAACGGCGGTGCTATGATGGGTCAACCTGCTTCCTTCTTGCATTCTTGACGCCGGTGCCACAGGACTTTAACCTGCATCACCTTGCCAACTTCTCGTGACGTCAAGATTACACCGAATTTCATAACACCGGTGCTATGTATCGTCAACTTGCTTTCTCCCTACGGTTTTGACACCGGTGTCACAGGACTTCAACCTGCATCAACATGCTAACTCCTCGTGACGTTTAGATTACACCGAAATTCTTAACGGCAGTGCCATGTAGCGTCAACCTGTTTTCTCCTTGTATTTTTAACGCCGGTGCCACAGCACTTCAACCTGTATCAACTTGCCAACTCCTTGTGACGTTAAGAATGGCGGTGCTATGTAGCGTCAACCTGCTTTCTCACACATGCCAACTCCTTGTGACGTCAAAATTACACCGAACTTCTTAACGGAGGTGCTATATGTGGCGTCAACTTACCTACTCCTTGTATTTTTGACGCCTGCGCCACATGACTCTAACCCGGCTCAAGGTGCCAACTTCTTTTGGGTTCGAAATTAAACCGAACTTCTTAACAGCGGTGCTACGTAGCGTCAACTTGTTCTCTCCTTGTGTTTTCGACGACGATGCCACAGGACTCCAACCTACGTCAACGTGCGAACTCCTTGTGGCGTCGACATTACACCGAACTTCTTAACGGCGGTGCTATGTAGCGTCAACTTGCCCACTCCTTGTATTCGTGACGTTTGTGTCGCAAGACTTCAACCTGCATCAACTTGCCAACTCCTCGTGACGTCGAGATTACACCGAACTTTTTAACGGCTTTGCTGTGTAGCATCAACTTGTTCTCTCCTTGTGTTTTTGACGACGTTGCCACAGGACTCCAACCTACGTCAATGTGCGAACTCCTTGTGGCGACGACATTACACCGAACTTCTCAACGGCAGTGCTATATGAACTCAGCTTGCCTTTTCCTTGTGTTCTTGACGCCTGTGTCACAGGACTCCAACCCGCATCACCGTGCCAACTCCTTGTGGTGTCGAGATTAAACCGAACTTCTTAACGGCTGTGCTAAGTAGCGTCAACTTGCGTTCTGGACGCCAGTACCACAGGACTTCAACCTACTTCAACGTGTCAATTCCTTGTGGCGTCAAGATAACACCGAACTTCGTCAATCTGTTTTCTCGTTGCATGTTTGACGTCCCTGCCACAGGACTCCAGCCTGCATCAACAAGTCAACTCCTCATCACGTCTTACACCGAACTTCTTAACGGCGGTGCTATGTGGCGTCAACTTGTTCTCTTCTTGCGTTTTTGACGCCGGTGTCACAGGATTCCAACCTGCATCAACATTCCAACTCCTCGTGACGTTGAGATTACACCAAACATCTTAACGGCGGTGCTAAGTAGTGTCAACTTGCTTTCTCCTTGTGTTCTGGACGCCGGTGCCACAGGACTCCAACTTTCTCAAAGTGCCTACTCCTTATCACATCGAGATTACACCCAACTTCTTAATGACGGTGCTAAATGTCCTCAACGTACTTATTTTTTGCGTTCTTGATGCCGTTGTTACAGGACTCCAACCTACATCAACGTTTCAACTCCTTGTGGCGTCGAGATAACGCCGAACTTCGTCAACCTGCTTTCTCCTTGCATGTTTGACGTCCGTGCCACATGACTCCAGCCTGCATCAACATGTCAACTCCTCGTCACGTCTTACACCGAACTTCTTAACGGCGGTGCTATGCGGCGTCAACTTGTTCTCTTCTTGCGTTCTTGGTGCCGGTGCCACAAGACTCCAACCTGCGTCAACCTGCGTCAATGTGCCAACTCCTTATCGCATCGAGATTACACCGAACTTATTAATGACGGTGCTAAATGTCCTCAACTTGCTTATTCTTTGCGTTGTTGATGCCGCAGCCACAGGACTTCAACCCACCTCAACGTGCCAACTTCTTGTGGTGTAGAGATTACACCAAACTTATTAACGGCGGTGCTATGTAGCCTCAACCTGTGTTCTTGACGCCGATGCCACAGGACTCCAACTTGCCTACTTCTTGTGGCATCGAGACTAACAGCAAGCTTTTTGTTAACCTTGCCAAAATATTCAACCAGATTACTTCTTGTATTGAGACGGTACCACAAGGATTTAGCCTGATTACTCCTAGTGGTGCCGAAATTGTTTCTGTCCACGTGCCGACAGTGCTACGTGGCTTCAACCTGACTGTTTGTTGTGGTAAGATTACTCCAAACTTTTTGCAAAAGCACCACAAGGCTTAAATATTTTAGCACTTTGTAATGTCGTAACGGTTCCAAACCTACCAAATCTTTGTGATGTCAAGCTAGTCCTAGAATTTTTAAGACGGCGCCACAAGGTTTCTACATACTTTTGTGTGGCATTGAGATTACCTTAGATCTTTCGAGAATAGTACCACAAGACTTGTTACCAAGCGATTCCACAAAGTTTCAACTTGCCTACTCCCTGTGGCGACGCAAACACCTCGCATCTCTTGAAAACGGCACCACAAAGTCTCAAATCAGTAAGCAATTCCGCGATTTGTCTAGGTTTTCAACGGTATCTTCATATCTTCGTTTATTTGAGCGGTTTACGAGATGGCGCTCTACGGCGATGCAAGCTTAATATTATAACTAAAGACTGCAATCTGCACAAAGCAGGAAGAAGGATTTTATAGGATATTGACCAGATTGGACATAGCTCAACGTAAAACGGTTATTGTACGAAAAATATTGATTGATTCTTGAGTATCTTTAATTTTTCAGCCTTGTATTCGTTGGTGCGATAAGGTATTGACACTGATCACGTGCAGCCATGTGGCTACTCCTTATAGAATAGAAAACCAGTAGAAATATAACGAAATAATGAATGGAAACGTGCTGCGTTCGACAACAAACCCATTATCGTGCGACTTGTGCGATTTCACGGGACGATACAAAAGCAGACTAGAGTATCATATGCGATCCCATACTGGCGAAAAGCCGTACGTATGTAACTTATGTGGGTATTCTTCTTCCAACAAGTCGATACTGCGGCAACACATTGGTATGCACGTCGACCCCAGTATCTATAAATGCAATCTATGCAATTATTCGTCACGCCACAAACGCCTGCTAACCGTACACGTCAAAAGACACTGGCCTAAGACACTCTTCACGTGCCACTTATGCTCGTATTCGGGCTCACGCAGAGACCTAAAACAACACGTCCAATTCCACTTTTCAAAGTCATTCCTTTGCTATTTGTGCAACTACGCGGGTTATCGCTTGAGCGATGTTAGAAATCACATGTGGTCACACCTGTCCGAAAAGCCGTTTAAATGTAGTTTGTGCGACTACTCTTCAGGGTACAAAGGTAATTTAAAGCAGCACATGCTATCGCATACTGGTGAAAAGGGGTTCAGCTGTAATTTGTGTGCTTTTATAACAGCGCGTTCGGCTGATTTACGCAAACACTTGCGTTTACATACTGGCGAAAAGCCGTTTCGTTGTAACTTGTGTGCATACGTTTCGGTGAGAAAGTACTCTTTAAAGCTGCACTTACGGACACATGCTGACGAAAAGCTGTTCAAGTGTATAGCGTGCGAGTATACGACATCGTGGCGAGGCCATATTAAGTACCACATGCTGTCGCACCTCCCCGAAAGGCCGTTTAAGTGCGATTTGTGCGACTACACAGCGCTTAAGGTTGGGCGTTTTAACGATCACGTACGTTCGCACGCCCTTACAAAACCATTTAAATGCAGCATGTGTGAATATTCCACAACGCAAGGGGGTCGTTTTACAGAACACTTGCTCTTCCATGCGTCTGCTGATAATCTCCTAAGATGCTTCTTGTGTAGTTACACGACTTCGCATAAGACGTACCTACGAGAGCACATGGTCATGCACGTCGACGCAAAGCGTTTTCGTTGTAGTTTGTGTGAGTTTGCGACTCCGCGATGTGGGTCGTTGAAGGTGCATATTAGAGTACATACACGCGAGAAGCCCTTTGTTTGTTATTTATGTAGCTTCTCGTCTGCACAAAAAACGGCTTTGAAACGGCATATTGAGCTTCATATGGACGGGAGGCTGTATTCGTGTAGTTTGTGTGGCTTTTCTTCGCTATTCAAGATCGGTTTGAGAAAGCATTTTCGTACTCATCCTTCGTGTCGTATGAAGTTGTCCTGCTTTACCTGGGAATTACCGGGCGCTCCTGTAAATAACTATCTTGTATGATGTTAAAGGGCGTTCCGTTTTAATCAAGCGAAGTGGATCTTCGCGACTTTATATTATTTTCAGGGGCGATAACGTTATGTTATCTAAGAGCAACTTGCTCAAAACTATGGTAAAATTACGGGTATTTTGATACATGAGAAATATATTGTTAAAAAATTTCGGTGGTGTTTGTTTTATTTATTTATTTAGTAATTTTTGGACTAAGAATAGGCGAAGTTCAGAATGGTGCAATGCAGTAGGCCCTAAGCAAGTTGCTTCCGGTCAAAGCCCCTAGATGAAAATGTCGTCATACAAACACCCCCAGAAAGCCTGAGACCTTGTAATCCGAAAAGTCCAATAAGACCCTAAAATGAGACACTTTAACCCGAGGAGCCCTTAAAAGGAAATAACGCCGTACAAACATACATGTTACATTTAAGAGACCATAAATTAAACAGCTACCAGACAAACATTCCTCAAAATCCTCCAAATAAAAAATTTTAAATCACAAGACCCTAAAATGAAACTTTTAAACCCGAAGAGCCCCTAAAAAAACCAACGCCGTACAAACATCCTTCAATATGAAATTTGTCACATATAAGAGTCCTTAAATTAAAAAGCTGCCATACAAACATCCCTCAGAAGCCTCCAAAAAAAATTTTTAAATTGCAAGACTCTAAATTGAGACTTTTAACCCGAAGAGCCCCTAAAAGGAAACAACACCATACAAAGATCCCTCAAAACGAAAAATTTCACATTCAAAAGATCTCCAAAATTAAAATGCTGCCATACAAACATCCCTCAGAAACCCCCAAATAAAAATTTTTAAATCACAAGACCCTAAAATGGGATATTTTAACCCGAAGAGACCATAAAAAAAACTAGCGCCGTACAAACATCCTTCAAAATAAAAATTTTCACATTTAAGAGTGCTTAAATTAAAATACTGCCATACAAACATTTTTAAGAAGACCCCAAATAAAAATTTTTAAATCACAAGGCCCTAAAATAAAACATTTTAAACCGAAAGATCCCTAAAAGGAAATAACGCCGTATAAACATCCCTCAAAATGAAAAATTTTACGTTTAGGAGTCCCTAAATTAAAAGGCTGCCATACAAACATCCCTCAGAAATTTTAACCCGAAGAGCCCCTAAAAGGAAATAGCGTTGTACAAACATTCTTCAAAATGAAAAATTTCACATTTAAGAGACCCTAAATTAAAAAGCTGCCATACAAATAAACTCAGAAACCCCCAAATAAAGATTTTTAAATCACAAGACCCTAAAATGAGACTTTCAACCCGAAGAGCCCCTAAAAGAAAATGACGCCGTACAAACATCCCTAAAATGAAAATTTTCAGATTCAAGAGTCCCTAAATTAAAAAGTTGCCATACAAACATCCCTCAGAGGCCCCTAAATAAATATTTTTAAATCACAAGACCCTAAAATGAGACGTTTTAACCCGAAGAGCCCCTAAGAGAAAATAGTACCGTACAAGCATCCTTCACAATAAAAGAGTTCACGTTTAAGAGTCCCTTATTTAAAAAGCTGCCATACAAACATCCCTCAGAAGCCCCCAATTGAAATTTTTTATAACACAGGACCCTAAAGTGAGACTCAACCCAAAGAACTCCTAAAAGAAAACAACGCCGTACAAACATTCCTCAAAATAAAATTTTTACGTCTAAGAGTCCCTAAATTAAAAGGCTGCCATATAAACATCCCTCAGAAGCCCCCTAATAAATATTTTTAAATTACAAGACCCTAAAAGAGACATTTTAACCCGACGAGCCCCTAAAAGAAAATAGTGCCGTACAAGCGTCCCTTAAAATGAAAAATTTAACATTTAAGAGTCTCTAAATTAAAATGCTGTCATACAAACATTCCTCAGAAGCCCCTAAATGAACATTTTTAAATCATAAGACCCTAAAATGAGACATTTAACCCGAAGAACCCCTAAAAGAAACGAGCGCCATACAAACATCCTTTAAAATGAAAACTTTCACATTTAAGAGTCCCTAATTTCAAAAGCTGCCATACCAACATCCCTCAGAAGCCCCCTAATAAAAAATTTTAGATCCTAAAATGAGACATTTAACCCGAACAACCCTTAAAAGAAACAGCGCCGTACAACATCCATCAAATTGAAAAATTTCACATTTAAGAGTCCCTAAATTAAAAGGCTGCCATACAAACATCCCTCAGAAGCCCCAAGCAAAAATAATAAGACCCTAAAATAAGACGTTTTAAACTAAAGAGCCCCTGAAATAAAACAACGCTGTAAAACATCCCTCAAAAAAAAAATTTCTCATTTAAAAGTTCCTAAATTAAAATGCTGCAATACAAACATCGCTCAGCCTCCAAATAAAAATTTTTAAATCACAAGACCCTAAAATGAAACATTTTAATCCGAAGAGCCCCTCTAAGAAAATAGCGCCGTACAAACATCCTTCAAAATAAAAAGTTTCACATTTAAGAGTCCCTAAATTAAAAAGCTGCCACGCAATCATCCCTGAAAAGTCCCCAAATGAACATTTTTAAATCACAAGATCCTAAAAGAGGCGTTTTAACCCAAAGAGCCCCTAAAAAAAATTGTGCCGTGCAAACGTCCATCAAGATGAAAAATTTCCCATTTAGGAGTCCCTGAATTAAAAAGCTGTCAAACAAACATTCCTCAGAAGCCCTCAAATATAAATTTTTAACTCACAAAACCCTAAATTGAGACATTTTAAACCGAAGAGTTCCTAATAGAAAATAGCACCGTATAAATATCCCTCGAAATGAAAAATATCACATTTAAGAGCCCTTAAATTAAAAAGCTGCCATACAAACATCCCTCAGAAGCCCCCAAATAAAAATTTTTAAATCACAAACCCGAAGAGCACCTAAAAGAAAATAGTTCCGTACAGATATTCTTCAAAATGAAAAATTTCACGTTCAGAGAACTCCAAAATTAAAATGCTGCCATAAAACATCCCTATAGAGAACCTAGGTAAAAGCTTTTAAATTAAAAAGCTGAAAAATGGAAAATTATAACCCAAAGAGCCCCTAAAAGAAAACAGCGACGTACAAACATCCCTCAAAATGAAAAATTTCCAACTTAAGGGGCACCTAGACTAAAATATTGCTATATAAATATCAATAAGGAGTCCCCAAAAAATGCTTTTAAATCATGAAGACGCCAAATGAAACTTTGTAACCTGAAGGGACCCTAAAAGCAAAGAGTTCCATATAAGACTCCTTCAAAATATAAAATTTCCAACTTCAGAGGCACCTACATTTAAATGCTGCCGTAGAAACATACTTAGAAAGCTTCCAAATAAAAGCTTTTTACATCACAGGACCCTAAAATAAAACATTGTAACCCAAACGGACCCTAAAAGGAAATAACGCCGCACAAACCTCCCTCAAAAGAAAAAATTTCCAACTTAAGAGACAACTAAATTAAAATGCCGCCATAAAAGCATTCTAGAAAGTTCCCAAATAAAAACTTTTGGATCACAGGACCGCAAAAAGAAGCCTTGTAAACCGAACAGCTCCTAAAAGAATACAGCGCCATACAAAATAAAAGTTTATAACCCAAAGAGCCCGTAAAAGAAAACAGCGACATACAAACACCCTTAACAAGAAAATTTTCCAACTTAAAGGGCACCTAAATTAAAATGTTGCTATACAAACATCCATAAAGAGATCCCAATTGAAAGTTTTTAATCACGAGGCCGTAATGTGAAACCTTGTAACCCAAAGAGACCCTAAAAGAAAAGAGCGCCGTATAAACCTCCCCCAAAATAAAAAATTTCCAACTTAAGAGGCACCTACATTAAAATGCTACCGTAGAAACATACCTAGAATGCGCCCAAATAAAAACTTTTAAATTACAAGGCTCTAAAATAAAACATTGTAACCCGAACAGCCCCTAAAAGAAAATAGCGCCGTACAAACTTTCCTCAAAATGAAACATCTTTAACTCAAGAGGCACCTAAATTAAAGTGCCCCATAAAACATTCTTAAAGTTCCCAAATAAAACTTTTGGATCACGACAGGACCGCAAAATAAAGCCTTGTAACCCGAACAGCCCCTAAAAGAAAACAACGCCGTACAAACATCCCTCAAAATAAAAAATTTCACATGCAAAAGATTTCCAAAATTAAAAAGCTGCCATACAAACATCCCTAAATGAAAGATTTTAAATCATATACGGTTGGAAAATGAAAGCTTATAACCCAAAGAGACCCTAAAAGAAAACAGCAACGTACAAACATCCCTCAAAAAGAAAAATTTCCAACTTAAGACGCACCTAAATTAAAATGTTGCCTACAAACTTCCATAAAGAGACCCTAAATGAAGCTTTTAAATCGCGAGGCCGCAAAATTAAACCATGTAACCCGAAGAGACCCTAAAAGAAAAAGCCCCATATAAACCTTTTTCCAAATAAAAAATTTCCAACTTCAGAGACACTTAAATTAAAATACTGCCGTAGAAATATACCTAGAAAGTACCCAAATAAAACTTTTAAATCACAAAGCTTTGAAATAAAACATTGTAACCCGAACAGCCCCTAAAAGAATACAGCGTCGTACAAACCACCTTCAAAACAAAAAATTTACAACTTAAGAAATGTCTATAATAAAATGGCGCCATAAAAACATTCTAGAAAATTCCCAAATAAAATCTTGTCGATCGCAGGACTGCAAAATAAAGACTTGTATCCCAAACATCCCCTAAAAGAAAACAACGACGTACGAACCTCCTTCAAAATGAAAAATTTCCAACTTAAGGGGCACCTAGACTAAAATATTGCTATATAAACATCAATAAAGAGACTCCAAAAAAATGCTTTTAAATCATGAAGACGCAAAATGAAACCTTGTAACCCAAAGGGACCCTAAAAGCAAACATTTCCATATAAATCTCCATCAAAATAAAAAATTTCCAACTTCAGAGGCACCTAAATTTAAATGCTGCTGCAGAAACATACCTAGAAGCTTCCAAATGAAAGCTTTTTACATCACAAGACCCTAAAATAAAACATTGTAACCCGAACAGATCCTAAAAGAAAACTGCGCCGTACAAATCCCCCTCAAAATAAAAAATTTCCAAATTCAGAGGCATCTAAATTAAAATGCCGCCATAAAAACAATCTAGAAAGTTCCCAAATAAAAGCTTTTGGATCACAGGACTACAAAATAAAGCCTTTTATTCCCAACAGCCCTTAAAACAAAACAGCGCTATACAAAATAAAAGCTTATAACCCAAAAAGCCCCTAAAAGAAAACAGCGATGTACAAACATTCCTCAAAAAGAAACATTTCCAATTTAAGAGGCACCTAAATCAAAATGTTGCTATACAAACACCCATAAAGAGACCCTAAATGAAAGTTTTCAAATCTTGAAGCGCAAAATTAAACCTTGTAACCCGAAGAGACCCTAAAAGAAAAGGACGCGGTGTAAACTTACCTCAGATTGAAAAATTTCCAACTTAAGAGGCACCTACATTAAAATGCTGCCGCTGAAACATACCTAGAAAGCTCCCAAATGAAAGCCTTTTAATCACAGGACTCTAAAATAAAACATTGTAACCCGAACAGCCCCTAAAAGAAAACAGCGCCGTACAAACTGAAAGTTTATAACGCAAAAAGCTCCTAAAAGGGAACAGCGACATACAAACATCCTTCAAAACGAAAAATTTCCAATTTGAAAGGCACCTAAATTAAAATGTTGCCATACAAACATCTATAAAAAGACCCCAAATGAAAGCTTTTAAATCACGATCCCGCAAAATTAAACCTTGTAATCGAACAGCCCCTAAAAGAAAACTAGTGCCGAACAAACATCACCCAAAATAAAATTTCTCCAACTCAAGAGTCCCTAAATTAAAATGTTGCAATACAAAAATTCTCCAAATAAAAATATTTAAATGACAAGACCCCAAAAATGAGACCTTGTAACCTTAAACGTCCCAAAAGAAGCCGTAACAACATCCCTCAAAATAAAAACTTCCAATTCAATATGACCTGTTACGTGTCAAAGATTTGGCACTAGACTTTTTCTTTAGTTTAGTTTTGAAGTGCGGGAGTTTCGCGCCATAAATTTGAAAGACTTAGCGCGTATTTCCGTCACGTCAGAAGTGCGTTGGACGAACTTCGCGCCGACGCGTGTAAGAGAAAAAATGGGGAAGTTTCCGAGAGACGCTGAAACGTGGCTTTTTGCTGCGGAACGTCGAGAAGAGTGGTTTGGTTTGGGTATCGTATCTTTATTTTTTATTATGTAGATTTCCTTTGCTTATCTTTGATTGTCGCCCCTATTAACCCGTTCCTTATCGTTCCGCTACATATAGAAATTTGAAGCAACCTGGCCGAACCGGAGTCCACGCCCTGCAGCAGCTAGCCGGAGCAGTCATGATGGAGGTTGCAGCCACCATCTTTAAATAATTGGGAAAGGAGCCACGAGCAACCCTGGAGGAAGTGATTTCGTAGGAAGCTGTACCTATTCATGTGAGTATTTGCTTTTATAAACTATTGTATGAAAATTGGCATATTACGTCATTTACGTCTAATAATTTACATATTGTGTGACGTCATTGACAGATGGGCGCGCTAATTCCTGTATTATAGATTAGCGTTACCAACTGCCGTTGTGTCGCATATACCGCGTCGACGGTTATGTAAGAGAAACCTGTTAAATGTAAGAGACCATAAATTAAAGCACTGCTATACAAACGTCTCTAAAAGCCCCAAATAAAAAATTTTAAATCACAAGAGACCACAAAATAAAATCTCGTAACCCGAACAGACCCTGAAAGAAAACAGCGACGAATAAATATCCCCCAAGAGCACAATAAATAGAATACTGCCATACAAATGTCCCTAAAAGTCCCAAAAATAAAAACTTTTAAATCACAAGGTCCCAAAATAAAACCGATTGTGTATAAAAGTTTTACCAAAAATACAAACCTTTTAATTTTAAATCTTTAAGGGCAAAACCGTAAGTATTACGAAATACCAAGCGGTAGGCAACCCACTTTACGTGATCACAGAGCTGCTTGTCCTGTACATGCATTAAATAGATATACACCTAAAATGCTCTGATATAAACTAAAACTAAATTTTTATAAACCATTTGTGTACGCAAATTCAATTAAAAAAACAAATGTAACATTCACTGCTCTGATATAAACTAAAACGTAGTTTTTAAAAACCGATTGTGTATATAAATTCCATTAAAAAGACAAACTTTTTCATTTTTAATTTTCAAAGCCAAATCGTAAGTATTTGTAAAAGCAAGCAGCAGGCAACCCACTTTACAGTACTCACAGAGATGCTGCCTATATTTATTGAAGATAAACTGCTTTGATATAAACTAAAACTTAATTTTTAAAGAGCGCTTATATATTAAAATTCTATGGAAAAGACAAACGTCTTAGTTTTAAATTTTTAAGGGCAAAATCGTTTGTATTTTAAAAAAGCAAGCTATAGGCAACCCACTTTACAGTAATCAAAGCGTGCTGCCCCAGTATATGCACTAAAATGAGCTATACCTAAAATAAACTGCTTTTATAACAACTATTACGTAATATTTAATGATCAATAGTGTACATAAATTCAATTAAAAAGACAAATTCCTTTATCTTTAAATTATAAGAACCGAATAGTAAGTGTTTGATAAAAGCAAGCCACAGGCATCCCGCTTTACAGAAGCTACACATTGAATAGAGCTACACTTAAGATATAAACTAATACTTAATTTTTATAGATCGATTGTGAACGTAAACTCCATTAAAAAGATAAATTTTTTTATTTCTAATTTTTAAGAATCAAATCATAAGTATTTGGAAACAGTAAATAGCAGGCAACCCACTTTGCAGTAGAGATGCTGGTGCTGCCTATATGCATTGAATAGAGCTGCACTTAAACTGCTCTGACATAAACTGTAACGTAATTTTAATAGATCGATTGTGTATAGAATACTTTCAAAAAGACAAACGTCTTAGTTTTAAATTTTTAAGGGTGGAACCGTAAGTATTGCGCAAAAGCAAGCGGTAGGCAACGCTCTTTACTGTAATCACAGAGATTCTGCCTACATAGACTCGACTCACTCGACTCACTCGACTTACTCGACCCACTCGACCCACTCGACTCACTCGACTCACTCGACTCACTCGACTCACACGACTCACTCGACTCACTCGACTCACTCGACTCACTCGACTCACTCGACTCACTCGACTCACTCGACTCAGTCGACTCACTCGACTCAGTCGACTCACTCGACTCATTCGACTCACTAGACTCACTCGACTCACTCGACTCACTCGACTCACTCGACTCACTCGACTCACTCGACTCAGTCGACTCAGTCGGCTCAGTCGACTCACTCGACTCATTCGACTCATTCGACTCACTAGACTCACTCGACTCACTCGACTCACTCGACTCACTCGACTCACTCGACTCACTCGACTCACTCGACTCACTCGACTCACTCGACTCACTCGACTCACTCGACTCACTCGACTCACTCGACTCACTCGACTCACTCGACTCACTCGACTCACTCGACTCACTCGACTCACTCGACCCATTCGATTCGCTGGCTTCACTCGACTCAATCAACTCACTCGACTCACTTGTCTCACCTGCCGCACTCGACTCACTCGACTAGCTAAACTCACCCAACCCACTAAACTCGCTAAACTCACTCAACTCACTCAACTCACTTAGCTCACTCGACTCACTCGACTTGACTCACTCGACTCGACTCACTTGACTCGACACACTCGACTCATCTCACTCGACTGGCTTATTCATTAAATCTTCGGCGTAATGGGTAAATAGCGCCCAACGTAGCGCCGGAGGGACTGCAAGCCGCATTGAATAGAGCTGTACCTAAACTGCTCTGATATAAACTGTAACGTAACTTTAATAGATAGGTTGTTTATAGAAATCTTTCAAAAGACCAACGTCTTAGGTCTTTTTACTGCAATCACAGAGATTCTGCCTACATGTACTCACTCGACTCACTAGACTCGCTAGACTCACTCGACTCACTCGACTCACTCGACTCACTCGACTCACTCGATTCATGCGAATCACTCAACTCACTCAACTCACTCAACTCACTCAACTCACTCAACTCACTCAACTCACTCAACTCACTCAACTCACTCAACTCACTCAACTCACTCAACTCACTCAACTCACTCAACTCACTCAACTCACTCAACTCACTCAACTCACTCAACTCACTCAACTCACTCAACTCACTCAACTCACTCAACTCACTCAACTCACTCAACTCACTCAACTCACTCGACTCACTCGACTCACTCGACTCACTCGACTCACTCGACTCACTCGACTCACTCGACTCACTCGACTCACTCGACTCACTCGACTCACTCAACTCACTCAACTCACTCAACTCACTCAACTCACTCAACTCACTCAACTCACTCAACTCACTCAACTCACTCAACTCACTCAACTCACTCAACTCACTCAACTCACTCAACTCACTCAACTCACTCAACTCACTCAACTCACTCAACTCACTCAACTCACTCAACTCACTCAGCTCACTCAGCTCACTCAGCTCACTCAACTCACTCAACTCACTCAACTCACTCAACTCACTCAACTCACTCAACTCACTCAACTCACTCAACTCACTCAGCTCACTCAACTCACTCAACGCAACTAACTCAACTCAACTTACGCAACTCAACTCACTCAACCCAACTCACTCAACTCAACTCACTAAACTCAACCCAACTCAACTTACTCAACCCAACTCAACTCACTCAACTCAACTAACTCAACTCTCTCAATTCAACTGACTCAAACCAACTCACTCAACCCTACTCACTCAACTTAATTCACTCATTTCAACTTACTCACTTCAACTCACTCAACTCACTCAATTATACTCACTCAACTCGCTCAACTCAACTCACTTAACTCAACTTACTCAACTCAATTCAACTCAACTCAACTCGCTCAACTGGAGTATTCAATAAATCATCGGCGTAATGGAGAGCTGGCGCCCAACGTAGTCGCGAAGAAACTACAAGACGCTTCTAGTATAAATTAAAACGCAATTTTTTATAATCGATTGTTTTGAAATTCTAACAAAAAGACAGACGTCGTATTTTTATATTTTTAAGGGCAAAATCTTAAGTATTTCAAAAAAGCAAGCATAGGCAAGCCATTTTACAGCAATAACGGGGTGCTACCAAAGAATATTAACTATAGAATAAGAAGCGACACTCTAGTAATATCCTGAATCCTGTTCAGTGCGCTGGTTCGCCAAGAAAATGGCCGGCGCTAGAAGGGTATATACTCTAAGATATGAATGCCATTGTTACATCTGCTTGTTAATAGAGCACTGACCCCCATATTTATCAGGTTTTGACCATAATAAAAGCCAACCACAGCTAATTATCAAAGAATATTAACTATAGTTAATATTCTTTGTGTATAAAAGTTCTATTAAAAAGACAGATGTCTGGTTTAAAATTGCTAAGGTCGAAACCGTAAGTATTTCGAAAAAGCAAGCATTGGCAACCCACTTTGTGGAATCACCGTGTGCTACGACAGTACATTCAGTAAAATAGATTTACGCCTAAGATAAACTGCTTTAATAATCTAAACTGTAAATTTAAAAAACAGATTGTGTACATAAATTTTATTAAAAAGACACTTTTTATTTTTAATTTTTAAGATGCAAATAGTAAGTATTTCGAAAAGTAAACTGTAGGCAACCCACTTTACAGAAATTACAATTATGTAGCGCCCGCAAATGCAATAAAAAAGAACCACACCAAAGATAAACTGTTCTACAAAACTATACGTTATTTTTAAAGGCCGATAAAAGACAAACAATTTTATTTTTAGTTTTTAAGAGCTAATTCCTACGAATTTTTGAAAAGTAACAGTAGGCAACCAACTTTACGACAATGACACGGGAGCTGCACCAGAACGTGTAATAAATTGAGCAACATCGAAGAAAATCTGTTATTATATAAACTAAAACTTAATTTTTAAAGATGGATTGTGTATAAAATTCTATCAAAAAAAATAGACGTCTTAGTTTTAAATTTTTAAGGGTAATATCGTATTTTAAAAAACAAGTGGTAGGCAATCCACATTACACCAATTAGATTTTACTAAAGATTGTGCTACTCCTAAGATAAACTGCTCTGATACAAACTAAAAGTTAATTATTTAAGAGCGATTGTGTACAGAAGCTCCTTTAAAAAAACAAACAATAATATTTTTAATTTTCAAGTGTCCGAAATCGTAAGTATTTTGAAAAAGCAAGCGGTAGGCAACCCACTTAATCCCCAGAGGAGTTGTTCCATACATGGAATTAAATAAATCTACATCGATTGTATTAAAATTTTGTTAATACGAGCTCTAAATAAATAAAAATCGATTAAATATATAAATAAAAAGAATTTAAAATCTGAGTGCCTAACATAAATTTAGCGTTTCAAAACCGCATCAATTCCAAACGCCAGATACAAATCTTAACCTTAACCGAAGATAAACTACTCTAATAACAACCAAAATTTAGGTTTTAAAGACTGATTGTGTACAGAAGTTCTATTAGAAACACATACGTCTTTATTTTTAATTTCTAAGGGCGAAATCGTAAGCATTTTGGAAGCTTAAATGGTAGGCACTTTACGCACCGCTAGGTATCTTGCAATTACGGTGCCATTTTCAAACTTTAACTCTGATATAAACCAAACCTTAATTGAAAAGACCAATTAAGTATAGAAATTCCATTAAAAATACAAACGTCTTCATTTTTAATTTTTAAGGGCAAAATCTCAAGTATTTAAAAAGTATGATATAGGCAACCCAGTTTACAGTAATTATGCGTGCTAAAATCGCGAAGTCAAATTTTAACGCGTAATCTCAAGATAAACCGGTCTAAATTAAACCAAAATCTAATATTTAGAGTACAAACGTTTTCGTTTTTAACTCCTTACGGGCAAAATCGTAATACGCTTTCAATTTGAATTTATTAAGGGCGAAATTGTATCGTTTCTGAAAAAGCAGCGTTAGGCAACCCACTTTACGACAAACGTCGAAGTGGTGTGTAAACGTTTAAATTAAATTTTAAAGTAATTAAACTACCTTAGCGCGCCTCCAGATTAAAACAACGTTTACAGCATCCATTTAAAACAGTCGTTTACGAATCTATAACTAAAAACGTAAATATTTTGTATGGCGTTAGGCAACCCACTTTACTGACAAACGCAGATGTGTCATTCAAATCGTAAAAATTAAATTTCAGGGTATCTAAACAACCCTACTGTGATTCCACTTTAAAATAGCGTTCGCACTACCAATTTAAAGCATTCGTTCTCAATCTGTAACTTAAAATGTAAATATTTCGTATAACCAATCGTTAGGCAACCCACTCTACGCACAAACCCCATAACGCGCAGGCCAGAAACGCAACGGCGCGTATAACTCCCATTTCAAACGAATTGTTAACCGGATTTCAGTTGTATTTGCGTTCGAACAGTCCGGTGAGCGTTAAGGATAGCGACAGGTGTTACATTCGATGCGTTGTTGCGATGTTGGGTGATAAATTTATCTTAGACGAAGAGGGTGGGAGTGATTCGAGTTACAAAAGTTGTTTCGCGCGTTCGATTGTTGTTAATACACAGCACCAAAACAAATCCAAAGGTGTACACAAGAACCAACAGCTGCGTTTGGAAGAGGAAGTCGATTGTAATGTTGGTGGTGCGAGGGCGTTTGTACCTGAAAGCGCTTCGACCCCTATTTGTAAATTACGAGGGGTAAGTACTTATTCGGTAATTTACGATGTTACCAACTCATTACCGTCACAAAATCATATTTATAATTATTAATAAACTGATCAAATCTATAGAAACCATGATTTAACCTGCACTTTGTAATTGATAACGAACTTGGGTTAGGCGCGATTAGATTACATATTTAAAGATTTATTTACCGTATAATTGCTTATATACGAATCTGTCTCGATAATCTTTGTTCGAGCTCAGAATTCAACCGGAATCTAGTGGAAAGTAGGAAAGGTCAGGGGAGCCAGGTGGTCATTGTAAACGTCCATAATTAATTCAACTATTTGCATTTTCATATTGAAAGATTTATGTCCCTCTTTGGCGTCCATTATTGTAAATAAATGAACGACGGTAGATTCCTGCTTAATAAACGCCCAAGAGCTGGTTTAAAAGTCAAATAAACACGGGTTTTAAAAGTGAAGGGAGTTGCTGTTGTACATAACAATTGCAAGTCTGTTATGTACATTGTACGTTTACATTGTCTTTCCGCACTTCGCCGTCTCACCGCCCCAATTGTCAACGTTCAAGTTGTCTTTCTGCCTCGTCGTTCCATTTCTCTTTATACTATCGGCCACTTGTCTTTCCGCACCCCCTTCGCCATTTTTCGTTATATTGTCGACTTTCAAATTGTCTTTCCGCAGCACGGCGCTATTTTTCTTTATATCCGCAGGATTTTAGTTGACCTTCCGCACCCCGCCGCCTCAATTTTTCTTCATATTTTCAGTTTTCGAATTGTTTTTCCACCTTGCCTTTATATTGTCGGATTTCAAGTTGTCTTTCCACACCCCTTCGCCATTTTTCGTTATATTATCGACTTTCAAATTGTCTTTCCGCACCGCGGCGCTATTTTTCTTTATATTCGCAAGATTTTAGTTGTCATTCCGCACCCCGCCGCCTCCATTTTTCTACATATTCTCAGCTTTTGAATTGTCTTTCAGCCCTGCTGTTCCAATTCTCTGTATATTGCCGGCTTTCAAGTTGTCTTTCCGCACCCCTTCGCCATTTTTCGTTATATTGACTTTCAAATTGTCTTTCCGCACCGGCGCTATTTTTCTTTATATCCGCAGGATTTTAGCCGTGACCTTCCGCATCCCGCCGCCTCAATTTTTCTTCATATTTTCAGTTTTCGAATTGTCTTTCCGCCATGCTGTTCAAATCTTTATATTGCCGGATTTCAGTTGTCTTTCCACACCCCTTCGCCATTTTTCGTTATATTGTCGACTTTCAAATTGTCTTTCCGCACCCGGCGCTATTTTTCTTTATATTCGCAAGATTTTAGTTGTCATTCCGCACCCGCCGCCTCCATTTTCTACATATTCTTAGCTTTTGAATTGTCTTTCAGCCCTGCCGTTCCAATTCTCTGTATATTGTCGTCTTTCAAGTGGATTTTCCGCACCCCTTCGCCATTTTTCTTTATATTGACTTTCAAATTGTCTTTCCGCACCAAGGCGCTATTTTTCTTTATATAGCAAGATTTTAGCCGTGCTTTCGCATCCCGCCGCCTCCATTTTTGTTCATATTCTCAGCTTTCGAATTGTCTTTCCGCCATGCTGTTCAAATTCTTTTTATATTGCCGGCTTTCAAGTTGTCTTTCCGCACCCCTACGCCATTTTTCGTTATATTGTCGACTTTCAAATTGTCTTTCCGCAGCACGGCGCTATTTTTCTTTATATTCGCAAGATTTTAGTTGTCATTCCGCACCCCGCCGCCTCCATTTTTCTACATATTCTCAGCTTTTGAATTGTCTTTCAGCCCTGCCGTTCCAATTCTCTGTATATTGTCGTCTTTCAAGTGGATTTTCCGCACCCCTTCGCCATTTTTCTTTATATTGACTTTCAAATTGTCTTTCCGCACCAAGGCGCTATTTTTCTTTATATAGCAAGATTTTAGCCGTGCTTTCGCATCCCGCCGCCTCCATTTTTGTTCATATTCTCAGCTTTCGAATTGTCTTTCCGCCATGCTGTTCAAATTCTTTTTATATTGCCGGCTTTCAAGTTGTCTTTCCGCACCCCTACGCCATTTTTCGTTATATTATCGACTTTCAAATTGTCTTTCCGCACCGCGGCGCTATTTTTCTTTATATTCGCAAGATTTTAGTTGTCATTCCGCACCCCGCCGCCTCCATTTTCTACATATTCTCAGCTTTTGAATTGTCTTTCAGCCCTGCCGTTCCAATTCTCTGTATATTGTCGTCTTTCAAGTGGATTTTCCGCACCCTTCGCCATTTTCTTTATATTGACTTTCAAATTGTCTTTCCGCATCAAGGCGCTATTTTTCTTTATATAGCAAGATTTTAGCCGTGCTTTCGCATCCCGCCGCCTCCATTTTTGTTCATATTCTCAGCTTTCGAATTGTCTTTCCGCCATGCTGTTCAAATTCTTTTTATATTGCCGGCTTTCAAGTTGTCTTTCCGCACCCCTACGCCATTTTTCGTTATATTATCGACTTTCAAATTGTCTTTCCGCACCGCGGCGCTATTTTTCTTTATATTCGCAAGATTTTAGTTGTCATTCCGCACCCCGCCGCCTCCATTTTTCTACATATTCTCAGCTTTTGAATTGTCTTTCAGCCCTGCCGTTCCAATTCTCTGTATATTGTCGTCTTTCAAGTGGATTTTCCGCACCCCTTCGCCATTTTTCTTTATATTGACTTTCAAATTGTCTTTCCGCACCAAGGCGCTATTTTTCTTTATATAGCAAGATTTTAGCCGTGCTTTCGCATCCCGCCGCCTCCATTTTTGTTCATATTCTCAGCTTTCGAATTGTCTTTCCGCCATGCTGTTCAAATTCTTTTTATATTGCCGGCTTTCAAGTTGTCTTTCCGCACCCCTACGCCATTTTTCGTTATATTGTCGACTTTCAAATCGTCTTTCCGCCGCACGGCGCTATTTTTCTTTACATCCGCAAGATTCTAGTTGTCCTTCCACACCCCGCCGCCACCATTTTTCTTCATATTCTCAGCTTTTGAATTGTCTTTCAGCCCTGCCGTTCCAATTCTCTGTATATTGTCGTCTTTCAAGTGGATTTTCCGCACCCCTTCGCCATTTTTCTTTATATTGACTTTCAAATTGTCTTTCCGCACCAAGGCGCTATTTTTCTTTATATAGCAAGATTTTAGTCGAGCTTTCGCATCCGCCGCCTCCATTTTTGTTCATATTCTCAGCTTTCGAATTGTCTTTCCGCCATGCTGTTCAAATTCTTTTATATTGCCGTCTTTCAAGTTGTCTTTCCGCACCCCTACGCCATTTTCGTTATATTGTCGACTTTCAAATTGTCTTTCCGCTGCACGGCGCTATTTTTCTTTATATCCGCAGGATTTTAGTTGTCCTTCCGCACCCCGCCGCCCAATTTTTCTTCATATTCTTCAGCTTTCGAATTGTCTTTCCACCTGCCGTTCCAATTCTCTTTATATTGTCTGCTTTCAAGTTGTCTTTCCACACCCCTTCGCCATTTTCGTTATATTCGACTTTCAAATTGTCTTTCCGCACCACGGCGCTATTTTTCTTTATATTCGCAACAGATTTTAGTTGTCATTCCGCACCACCGCCGCCTCCATTTTTCTTCATATTCTTAGCTTTTGAATTGTCTTTCCAGCCCTGCCGTTCCAATTCTCCTGTATATTATCGTCTTTCAAGTTGTCTTTCCGCACCCTTCGCCATTTTCTTTATATTGACTTTCAAATTGTCTTTCCGCACCACGGCGCTATTTTTCTTAATATTATCAACATTTGAGTTGTCTTTCTGCATCCCGCCGTCTCTATTTTTCTTCATATTCTCAGCTTTCGAATTGTCTTTCGCCTTGCTGTTCCAATTCTTTTATATTGTCGGCTTTCAAGTTGTCTTTCCGCACCCATTTGCCATTTTCGTGATATTATTTCTTTATATTGACAACATATGAGATGTTCTCCTTCCGCACCCCGCCGCTTTCATTTTGCTTCATATTCTCAACTTTTGAATTGTCTTTCCGCTCTGCCGTTCCAATTCTCTTTTATATTGTCGTCTTTCAAGTTGACTTTCCGCACCCTTCGCCAATTTTTCTTTATATTGTCGACTTTCAAATTGTCTTTCCGCACCACGCCGCTATTTTTCTTTATATTGTCAAGATTTTAGCCGTGCTTTCGCATCCCGCCGCCTCCATTATTTTGTTCATATTCTCAGCTTTCGAATTGTCTTTCCGCCATGCTGTTCAAATTCTTTTATATTGCCGGCTTTCAAGTTGTCTTTCCGCACCCCATACACCATCTTTCGTTATATTGTCGACTTTCAAATTGTCTTTCTGCACCGCGGCCCTCAATTTTTTCTTCATATTCTCAAGCTTTTGAATTGTCTTTCCAGCCTGCCGTTATTCTTTATATTGTCGCTTTCAAGATGTTTTCCGCACTCCTTCGCCATTTTCGTTATATTGTTGACTTTAAATTGTCTTTCTGCACCACGGCGCCATTTTTCTTTATATAGCAAGATTTTAGTTGTCCTTTCCGCACCCGCCGCCTCATTTTCTTCATATTCTCAGCTTTCAAATTGTCTTTCCGCCATGCTGTTCAAATTTTTTATATTGCGGCTTTCAAGTTGTCTTTCCGCACCACTTCGCCATTTTCGTTATATTGTCGACTTTCAAATTGTCTTTCCGCACCACGGCGCTATTTTCTTTATATTCTCAAGCATTTTGAGTTGTCATTCTGCACCCCGCCGCCTCACATTTTTCTTCATATTCTCAGCTTTCGAATTGTCTTTCCACCTGCCGTTCAATTCTCTTTATATTGTCGGCTTTCAAGTTGTCTTTCCGCACCACGGCGCTATTTTTTTTATATTATCGCAAGCATTCTATGAGTTGTCTTTCGCACCCCGCCGCCTCCATTTTCTTACATATTCTCAGCTTTCGAAATTGTCTTTCCGCCCTGCCGTTCAAATTCTTTATATTGTCCGTCTTTCAAGTTGTCTTTCCGCACCCTTCGCCATTTTTCGTTATATTGTCGACTTTCAAATTGTCTTTCCGCACCAAGGCGCTATTTTTCTTTAATCGCAAGATTTAGGTGGTCCTTCACACCCGCCGCCTCCATTTTTCTTCATATTCTCAGCTTTTGAAATATCTTTCCGCCCTGCCGTTCCAATTCTCTTATATTGTCGGTCTTTCAAGTTGTCTTTCCGCACCCTTCGCCATTTTTTGTATATTGTCGACTTTCAAATTGTCTTTCCGCACCACGGCGTATTTTTCTTTATATTGTCAAATTTAGTTGTCTTTCGCATCCCGCCGCCTCCATTTTGTTCATATTCTCAGCTTTCGAATTGTCTTTCGCCTGCGTTCAATTCTTTTTATATTGTCGGCTTTCAAGTTGTCTTTCCGCACCCTTCGCCATTTTCGTTATATTGTCGACTTTCAAATTGTCTTTCCGCACCACGGCGCTATTTTTCTTTATATTCGCAAGATTTTGAGTTGTCATTCCGCACCCGCCGCCTCCATTTTTCTACATATTCTCAGCTTTTCGAATTGTCTTTCCGCCCTGCCGTTCCAATTCTCTTGTATATTGTCGGCTTTCAAGTTGTCTTTCCGCACCCCTTCGCCATTTTTCGTTTATATTTCGACTTTCAAATTGTCTTTCCGCACCACGGCGCTATTTTTCTTTATATTCGCAAGATTTTAGTTGTGCATTCCGCATCCCGCCGCCTCCATTTTGTTCATATTCTCAGCTTTTGAATTGTCTTTCAGCCATGCTGTTCAAATTCTTTTTATATTGTCCGGCTTTCAAGTTGTCTTTCCGCACCCCTACGCCATTTTTCTTTATATTATCGACTTTCAAATTGTCTTTCCGCACCAAGGCGCTATTTTTCTTTATATTAGCAAGATTTTAGCGTGTCATTTCCGCACCCGCCGCCTCCATTTTGTTCATATTCTCAGCTTTCGAATTGTCTTTCAGCCATGCCGTTCAAATTCTTTTTATATTGCCGGCTTTCAAGTTGTCTTTCCGCACCCTACGCCATTTTTCGTTATATTGTCGACTTTCAAATTGTCTTTCCGCACCGGCGCTATTTTTCTTTATATCCGCAAGATTTTAGCCGTGCTTTCCGCACCCGCCGCCTCCATTTTTCTTCATATTCTCAGCTTTTCGAATTGTCTTTCCGCCTGCGTTCATTCTTTATATTGTCGGCTTTCAAGTTGTCTTTCCACACCCCTTCGCCATTTTTCGTTATATTATCGACTTTCAAATTGTCTTTCCGCACCGCGGCGCTATTTTTCTTTATATTCGCAAGATTTTAGTTGTCATTCCGCACCCCGCCGCCTCCATTTTTCTACATATTCTCAGCTTTTGAATTGTCTTTCAGCCCTGCCGTTCCAATTCTCTGTATATTGTCGTCTTTCAAGTGGATTTTCCGCACCCCTTCGCCATTTTTCTTTATATTATCGACTTTCAAATTGTCTTTTCGCACCATTTTTCTTTATATAGCAAGATTTTAGCCGTGCTGTCGCATACCGCCGCCTCCACTTTTGTTCATATTCTCAGCTTTCGAATTGTTTTTCCGCCATGCTGTTCAAATTCTTTTTATATTGCCGTCTTTCAAGTTGTCTTTCCGCACCCCTACGCCATTTTTCGTTATATTGTCGACTTTCAAATTGTCTTTCCGCTGCACGGCGCTATTTTTCTTTATATCCGCAAGATTCTAGTTGTCCTTCCACACCCCGCCGCCACCATTTTTTTCATATTCTCAGCTTTCGAATTATCTTTCCGCCCTGCCGTTCCAATTCTCTTTATATTGTCTGCTTTCAAGTTGCCTTTCCGCACCCCTTCGCCATTTTTCGTTATATTCAGCTTTCAAATTGTCCTTCCGCACCACGGAGCTATTTTTCTTTATATTGTCAACAGAGTTGTCCTTTCGCACCACCGCGCTTCCATTTTTCTTCATTTTCCCAGCTTTTTAATTGTCTTTCCGCCCCCGCCGCTCCAACTCTCCTTATATTATCGGCTTTCAAGTTGTCTTTCCGCACCCCTTCGTCATTTTTCGTTATATTGTCGACTTTCAAATGGTCTTTCCGCACCACGGCGCTATTTTTCTTAATATTATCAACATTTGAGTTGTCTTTCTGCACCTCGCCGTCTCTATTTTTCTTCATATTCTCAGCTTTCGAATTGTTTTTTCGCCTTGCCGTTCCAATTCCCTTTATATTGTCGGCTTTCAAGTTGTCTTTCCGCACCCATTTGCCATTTTTCGTGATATTATTCTTTATATTGACAACATATGAGTTCTCCTTCCGCACCCCGCCGCTTTCATTTTGCTTCATATTCTCAACTTTCGAATTGTCTTTCCGCTCTGCCGTTCCAATTCTTTTTATATTGTGGGCTTTCAAGTTGACTTTCCGCACACCTTCCCAATTTTTCTTTATATTGTCGACATTCAAATTGTCTTTCCGCACCACGCCGCTATTTTTCTTTATATTGTCAACATATGAGTTGTCCTTCCGCACCCCGCCGCTATTATTTTGCGTCATATTCTCAACTTTCGAATTGTCGTTTCGCTCTGCCGTTCCAATTCTCTTTATACTGTCGGCTTTCAAGTTGCCTTTCCGCACCCCATCACCATCTTTCGGTCTATTGTCGACTTTCAAATTGTTTTTCTGCACCCCGCCACCTCAATTTTTCTTCATATTCTCAGCTTTCGAAATGACTTTCCGGCCTTCCGTTTATAATGTCGGCTCTCAAGATGCTTTTCCGTACTCCTTCGCCATTTTTCGTTATATTGTTGATTTTTAAATTGTCTTTCTGCACCACGGGGCCATTTTTGTTTATATAGCAAGATTTTAGTTGTCCTTCCGCACCCCGCCGCCTCAAATTTTCTTCATATTCGTAGCTTTCAAATTGTCTTTCCGCCCTGCCGTTCATACTGTTTTTATATTGGCGGCTTTCAAGTTGTTTCTCCGCACCACTTCGTCATTTTTCGTAATAGTGTTGACTTTCAAATTGTCTTTCCGCACCACGGCGCTATTGTTCTTTATATTTTCATCATTTGAGTTGTTCTTCTGCACCCCGCCGTTTAAATTTTTCTTCATATTCTCAGCTTTCGAATTGTTTTTCCACCTTGCCGTTGCAATTCTCTTTATATTGTCGGCTTTCAAGTTGTCTTTCCGCACCACGGCGCTATTTTTATTTATATTATCAACACATGAGTTGTCTTTCCACACCCCTCCGCCTCCAGTTTTCTTAATATTCTCAGCTTTCAAAATATCTTTCCGCCCTGCCGTTCCAATTCCCTTTAAATTGTCGGCTTTCAAGTGGTCTTTCCGCACACCTTCGCCATTTTATGTCAAATTGGCGACCTTCAAATTGTCTTTCCGCACCACGGCGCTATTTTTTTTTGTATTGTCAACATATGAGTGGTCCTTTCACATCCTGCCGCCTCTAGTTTTCTTAATATTCTCAGCTTTTGAAATATCTTTCCGCCCTGCCGTTCCAATTCTCTTTATACTGTCGGCTTTCAAGTTGTCTTTCCGCATCCCTTTGTTATTTTTTGTTAAATTTGCCGTCTTTCAAATTGTCTTTCCGCACCACGGCGGTATTTTTCATTATATTGTCAACATTTGAGTTGTCTTTCCGCATCCCGCCGCCTCCATTTTTCTTCATATTCTCAACTTTCGAATTATCTTTCCGCTCTGCCGTTCCAATCCTTTTTATATTGTCGGCTTTCAAGTTGTTTTTCCGCACCCCTTCGCCATTTTTCGTTATATTGTTGACTTTCAAATTGTCTTTCCGCACCACGGCGCTATTTTTCTTTATATTATCAACATTTGAGTTGTACTTTCACACCCCCCGCCACCATTTTTCTTCATATTCTCAGCTTTCGAATTGTGTTTCCGTTCTGCCGTTCCAATTCTCTTATATTGTCAACTTTCAAGTTGTTTTTCCGCACCCCTTTGCCATTTTTTGTTATATTGTTGACTTTGAAATTGTCCCTCCGCACGACGGCGCTATTTTTCTTTATATCAACATTTGAGTTGTCCTTCCATACCCCGCCGTCACCAATTTTCTTCATATTCTCAGCTTTCAAACTGTATTTCCACCCTGTCGTTCCAATTTCCTTTATATTGTCGGCTTTTAAGTTGTTTTTCCGCAACTCCCTGCCTTTTTCTTTGTTTGTCAGCTTTCAAGTTATTCTTTCGCACCCGGCTACCTCAGTTGCTCTTTATATTCTCACGTCCAGTTGTCTTTCTGCACCCTGCAGACATTTCTCTTTATATGATCAGCGTTCAGATTATCTTTTCGCCCCGCCGTTTAATTTCTCTTAATAGCATCGACTTTCAATTTGTCTTTCCGCAACCCACCGACATTTTTCTTTGTATTGTCAGCTTTTAAATTGTCTTTTTACACCCCTTTCTCCATTTTTCGTTATATTGTCGGCTTTCAAATTGTTTCTTGGCACCACATCGATATTTTTCTTTATATTTTCAACTTCAAGTTGTCTTTCCGCACTTCGCCGCCTTTATTTCTCTTCATATTGTCGACTTTCAAATTGTCTGTTCGCCCCGTCGTTCTATTTTTCTTTATATTGCCGGGTTTTAAGTTGTCTTTTCGCACCCCGCCGTCATTTTCTTTATATTGTCAGCTTTCAGGTTGTTATTCCGCACCAGACAGCCTCAATTTCTCTTTATATTCTCACACCCATCAGCTGCTTCATTTCTATTCGTATTATGGGCTTTCGAGTTGTCTTTCCGTACGCCGTCACCATTTCTCTTTACATTGACGAATTTCAAGTTGTATTTCCGCATCTTGTCGCCACTCCTCTATCTATTGTCGACTTTCAAATTGTCTTTCCGCAACATGACGCTATTTTTGTTTAGATTGTCAGCTTCTCCCACGCTGGGCAGCTTCGATTTTTTCTTTATATTCTCACGCCCCGCCGTTCCATTTCTCTTTGCATTATCGGCTTTCAATTTGTCTTTGTTCACTCCGCCGCCACACCACAACCATTTTTCTTTATATTGTCGACGGTCCTGTTGTCTTTCCACCTCGTCGATCCATTTCTCTTTACACTATCGACTTTCAAGTAGTGATTCCGCACCCCGTCGCCAAGGCTTTCAAAGTTTTTCGCTTGTCAAGGACGTTTGTACCCAACAGGTTTGCCTGGTTGTATACGTCTAGGCGGGTGGAATGCATCTAGGTTTTTGAAGTTTAAGTTTATTTATACCCAAGAAAATTGCCTGGTTCTAGGAAACCGAACTAGGCGCTACCAATTAATTAAAGGTTTTCGCTCTTTAAGGATATTTGTGCCTAACCGGTTTGCCTGGCTGTAAAAAATCAATCTAGGCGTCAAAATTCATCAAGGATTTTATATTTTAACAATATTTGCATTGAACAAAATTGCTTGATTTTAGGAAACCAAGGCAAGGGGACACGAATTCATCAAAGGTTTTTGTATTTTAAGGATGTTTGTGCCTAACCGGTTTGTTTGGTTGTAGGCGTCTAGTCATCTGAAGTTTTTGAAGAAATAAGTTTCTTTGTGTCTAAGAAAATTGCCTGATTTTAAGAAACCGGGCTAGCCGCTACAACTTAATCAAAGGTTTTGCTTTATAAAGATTTTTTTGCCTAACCGGTTTACCTGGCTTTAGGAAATCAAACTAGGCGTCAAAATTCATCAAGGATTTTGAATTTTAAGATAATTTGGGCGTAACAAAATTTCCATGTTTCAGCAAACCAAGCCAGGCGCCACAAATTAATCAAAGGTTTTAGTTTTTTAAGAATATTTTTGCCTAACTAGTTTGCTTGTTTGTAGGCGTTTAGACGTATGGCAATCATTCTGGCTTTTAAAGTTTAAGTCTATTTGTACAGAAGAAAATTGCTAGGTTTTAGTAATCGAACTAGGCGCCACAAATTATTTAAAGGTTTTCACTTTTTAAGGCTTTTTATTCTTAGCCGGTTTACCTGGTTATAGGCGTCTGGAATTCATCCAGGGTTTTGAATTTTAACCTTATTTGTGTATAACAAAATCGCATGGTTTTAGGAAACCGAGCTAGGCGCTACAAATTAATCAAAGGTTTTCGCTTTTTATGGATATTTGTGCCCAACAGGTTTGCCTGGTTGTATGCGTCTAGGCGGATAGAATTTATCTAGGTTTTAAAGGTTAAGTATATTAATATCCAAGAAAATTGCCTAGTTTTAGGAAACCGTGCTAGGCGCCACCAATTAATCAAAGGCATTTGCATTTGAAGGATGTTTTTGCCTAAACGGTTTGCCTGGTTGTAGAAAATCAATCTAGGCGTCAAAATTCATCAAAGAGTTTGAATTTTAAGATAATTTGTGCGTAACAAAATTACCTTGTTTCAGGAAACAAAGCTAGGCGCCACAAATTAATCAAAAGTTTTCGTTATTTGAGGATATTTGTGCCTAACCGGTTTACCTGGTTGTGGGCGTCTAGACATATAGGATACATCCAGGTTTTTGAAGATTAGGTTTATTTGTGCCCATGAAAATCGCCTGGTTTTAGAAACTCAGCTAGGCGCCACAAATTATTCAAAGTTCTTTGTTTTTAAGGAGTTTGTTCCTAAACGGTTTGCCTGGCTGTAGAAAATTAATCTAGGCGCCAAAATTCATCCAGGATTTTCTATTTTAAGATTATTTGTGCTGAACAAAATTTTCTGGTTTTAGGAAACCAAATCAAAGCGCCATGAACTCATCAAAGGTTTTTGCATTTGAAGAATATTTGTGCTTAACCGGTTTGCCTGGCTGTAGAAAATCAATCTAGGCGCCAAAATACATCAAGGATTTTTTATTGTAAGATTATTTATGCTAAACAAAATTGGCTGGTTGTTGAAAACTAAAGCAAAACGCTCTGAATTCATCACAGGTTTTTGCATTTTAAGGATATTTGTGCCTAAATGGGTTGTCTGGACGTAGAAAATCAATTTAGGCGCCAAAATTGTCTGGTTTTAGAAAGCCAAAGCAAAACATAATGAATCTATCAAAGGTTTTTGCATTTTAACGATATTTGTACCTAACCAGTTTGCCTGGCTGTAGAAAATCAATCTAGGCGCAAAATTCATCAAGGATTTACTACTTTAAGATTATTTGTCCTGAACAAAATTGCATGGTTTTAAAAAACCGAAGCAAAGCGCCATGAATCCATTAAAGGTTTTTCTGCATTTGAAGGGTATTTGTGCTTAAACGGTTTGCCTGGCTGTATAAAATTAATCTAGGCGCCAAAACTCATCAAGGATTTTTTATTTTAAGATTATTTGTGCTGAACACAATTGTCTCGTTTTAGGAAGCCAAAGCAAAACGTAATGAATTTTCAAAGGTTGTTTTTTGAGAACATTTATGCCTAACCGGTTTGTCTGACTGCAATAAATCAATCTAGGCGTCAAAATTTATCAAGAATTTTCTATTTTAAGATTATTTATACTGAACAAAATTACATGGTTTTACGACGCCAAAGCAAAACGTAATAATTTCATCAAAAGTTTTTGTATTTTGAGGATATTTGTGCCTAGCCGGATTGCCTGGCTGTAGAAACTTAATCAAGGCACTAAATTTCATCAAGGATTTTCTATTTTAAGATTATTTATTCTGAACAAAATTGTCTGGTATTAGGAAGCCAAAGCAAAACGTAATGAATTCATCAAAGGTTTTTACATTTTGAGGATATTAGCACCTAAACGGTTTGTCTGACTGTGAAAATTAATCTAGGCATCACAATTCATCAAGGATTTTCTAATTTAAGATTATTTATGCCGAACAAAAATTCCCCGGTTTTAGGAAACCAAAGCAAAGCGTTTTGAACTTATCAAAAGTTTTTGCATTTGAGGGATATTTGTGCCAGATTGGTTTGCCTGGATGTAGAAAATCAATCCAGGTGCCTAAGTTTATCAAGGATTTTCTATTTTAAGGTTATTTGTACTGAATAAAATTGCCTGGTTTTAGAAAACCAAAGCAAAGCGCTATGAATTTATCAAAAATTTTTGGCCTTAAAGGATATTTGTGTCTAGGCGGTTTGCCTGACTGTAGAAAATCAATCTAGGCGCCGAAATTCTTCAAGGATTTTCTATTTTAAGATAACTTGTGCTGAACGAAATGGTCTGGTTTTAGGAAGCCAAAGCAGAGCGCTATGAATTCATCAAAGGTTTTTGCATTTTAAAGATATTTGTGCCTATCCGGATTGCCTAGCTGTAGAAAATCAATCCAGGCGCCAAAATTCATCAAGTATTTTCTATTTTAAGATTATTTATGTTGGACAAAATTGTCTAGTTGTAGAAAGCCAAAGCAAAGCGCTCTGAATTCATCAAAGGTTTTTGCATTTTGAGGATATTTATGCCTAACCGGTTTGTCTGGCTTTAGAAGTTCAATCTAGGCGCCAAAATTCATTAAGGATTTTTATTTAAGGTTATTTGTGCTAAACAACGTTGTATGGTTTTAGGAAACCAAAGCAAAACGTAATGAATTCATTAAAGGTTTTTGCACTTTGAAGTTATTTTGCATTTCGAGGATATTTCTGCTTAGCCGGTTCACCTGGCTGTAGAAAATCAATCTAGGCACAAAAATTCATCAAGGATTTTCTATTTTAAGTTAATTTATGCTGAATAAAATGCTTGGTTTTAGAAAACTAAACCAAAGCGCTACGAATTCATCAAAGGTGTGAAAATTAAGGGTGTTTGTGCTTAACCGGTTTGCCTGGCTGCAGAAAATCAATCTAGGCGCCAAAATTCATCAAGGATTTTCTATTTTAAGATTATTTGTGCTGAACAGAATTGCCTGGTTTTAGGAAGCCAAAGTAAAACGTAATGAATTTATTAAAGGGTTTTGCATTTTGAGGATATTTGTGCCTAACCGGTTTGCCTGGCTGCAGAATACCAATTTAGGCGCCAAACTTCAAGGATTTTTAATTTTAAGATTATTTATGCTGAAAGAAATGATCTGGTTTTAGGAATCAAAAGCAAAGCGTAATGAATTCATCAAAGGTTTCTGCATTTTGAAGATATAGTGCTTAACCTGTTTGCCTGTCTGTGCAAAATCAATCTAGGCGCCAACATTTATCAAGGATTTTCTATTTTAAGATTATTTGTGCTGAACCAAATTGCCTGGTTGTAGAAAACCAAGGCAAAGCGCTATAAATTTAACAAAGATTTTTGCATTTTAAGGATATTTGTGCCTAAACGGTTTGCCTGGCTGTAGAAAATCAATCTAGGCGCCAAAATTCATCAAGGATTTTCTGTTTTAAGATTATTTGTGCTAAACAAAGTGGCCTGGTTTTAGAAAACCAAAGCAAAACGCTATGAATTCATCAAAGGTTTTTACATTTTGAAGATATTTGTTCCTAACGGTTTGCCCGGCTGTAGAAAATCAATCTAGGCGCCAAAATTCAGCAAGGATTTTCTATTTTAAAATTATTTGTGCTGAACAAAATTGTTTGGTTTTAGGTGGCCAAAGCAAGACGTAACGAATTCATCAAAGGTATACGCATTTTGATATTTGTGTCTAGTTGGTTTGCCTGGCTGTAGGAATTCAAGCTAGGCGCCAAAATTCATCAAGGATTTTTTATTTTAAAATTATTTGTTCTGAACAAAATTGTCTGGTTTTAGGTGGCCAAAGCAAGACGTAATGAATTCATCAAAGGTTTACGCATTTTGATATTTGTGCCTAACCGGTTTGCCTGGCTGTAGGAATTCAAGGTAGGCGCCAATATTCATCAAGGATTTTCTATTTTAAGATTATTTGTGCTGAACAGAATTGTCTGGTTTTAGGAAGCCAAAGCAAAACATAACTAATTCATCAAAGGTTTTTGAATTTTGAGGATATTTGTGCCTAACCGATTTGCCTGACTGCAAAAAATCAATCCAGGCGCTAAAATTCATCAAGGATTTTTCTACTTTAAGATTATTTATGCTGAACAAAATTGCTTGGTTTTAGAAAACCAAAGCAAAGCGCTATGAATTCATCAAAGGTTTTTGCCTTTGAAGGGTATTTGTGCCTAAACGGGTTGCTTGGCTGTAGAGAATCAATATAGGCGCCTAAATTCATCAGGAATTTTCTGTTTTAAGATTATTTGTGTTGAACAAGGTAGTCTGGTTTTAGAAAACCAAAGCAAAGCACTATGAATTCATCAAAAATTTTTGCCTTTTAAGGATATTTGTGCCTAGACGGTTTGCCTGACTGGTGAAAATCAATCTAGGCGCCAAAATTTATCAAGGATTTTCTATTTTAAGATTATTTATGCAGAACAAAATTATCTGGTTGTAGAAAACCAAAGCAAAGCGCTATGGATTCATTAAAATTTTTGAGGATATTTGTGCTTTATCGGTTTGCCTGACTGTAGAAAATCAATCTAGGCGTCCAAATTCATCAAGGTTTTTCTATTTTAAGATTATTTGTGCTGAACAGAATTGCCTGGTTTTAGGAAGCCAAAGCAAAACGTAACTAATTCATCAAAGGTTTTTGAATTTTGAGGATATTTGTGCCCAAACGGTTTGCCTGGCTGTAGAAAATCAATCTAGGTGCCAAAATTCATCAAGGATTTTCTATTTTAAGGTTATTTATGCTAAATAAAATTGCCTGGTATTAAAAAACCAAAGCAAAGGGCTATGAATTCATCAAAATTTTCTGCATTTGAAGGGTATTTGTGCCTATACGGTTTGCCTGGCTGTAGGAAATCAATCTAGGCGCCCAAATTCATCAAGGTTTTTCTATTATAAAATTATTTGTGCTGAACAGAATTGCCTGGTTTTAGAAAGCCAAAGCAAAACGTAACTAATTCATTAAAGGTTTTTTGAATTTTGAGGATATTTGTGCTCAAACGGTTTGCCTGGCTGTAGAAAATTAATCTAGGTGCCAAAATTCATCAAGGATTTTCTATTTTAAGTTATTTATGCTGAAAAAAATTGCCTGGTATTAAAAACCAAAGCAAAGGGCTATGAATTCATCAAAATTTTTGCATTTGAAGGGTATTTATGCCTATACGGTTTGCCTGACTGTAGAAAATCAATCTAGGCGTCCAAATTCATCAAGGTTTTTCTATTTTAAGATTATTTGTGCTGAACAGAATTGCCTGGTTTTAGGAAGCCAAAGCAAAACGTAACTAATTCATCAAAGGTTTTTAACTTTTAAGGATATTTGTGCCCAAACGGTTTGCCTGGCTGTAGAAAATCAATCTAGGTGCCAAAATTCATCAAGGATTTTCTATTTTAAGGTTATTTATGCCAAATAAAATTGCCTGGTATTAAAAAACCAAAGCAAAGGGCTATGAATTCATCAAAATTTTCTGCATTTGAAGGGTATTTGTGCCTATACGGTTTGCCTGGCTGTAGGAAATCAATCTAGGCGCCCAAATTCATCAAGGTTTTTCTATTATAAAATTATTTGTGCTGAACAGAATTGCCTGGTTTTAGAAAGCCAAAGCAAAACGTAACTAATTCATTAAAGGTTTTTTGAATTTTGAGGATATTTGTGCTCAAACGGTTTGCCTGGCTGTAGAAAATTAATCTAGGTGCCAAAATTCATCAAGGATTTTCTATTTTAAGGTTATTTATGCTAAATAAAATTGCCTAGTATTAAAAAACCAAAGCAAAGGGCTATGAATTCATCAAAATTTTTTGCATTTGAAGGGTATTTATGCCTATACGGTTTGCCTGACTGTAGAAAATCAATCTAGGCGTCCAAATTCATCAAGGTTTTTCTATTTTAAGATTATTTGTGCTGAACAGAATTGCCTGGTTTTAGGAAGCCAAAGCAAAACGTAACTAATTCATCAAAGGTTTTTAACTTTTAAGGATATTTGTGCCCAAACGGTTTGCCTGGCTGTAGAAAATCAATCTAGGTGCCAAAATTCATCAAGGATTTTCTATTTTAAGGTTATTTATGCCAAATAAAATTGCCTGGTATTAAAAAACCAAAGCAAAGGGCTATGAATTCATCAAAAATATTTGCATTTGAAGGGTATTTTGCCTATACGGTTTGCCTGGCTGTTGGAAATCAATCTTGGCGCTATGAATTCATCAAACGTTTTTGCATTTTGATGATATTTGTGCCTAAGCGGCTTGCCTGGCTGTAGAAAATCGATTTAGGCGCCAAAATTCATTAAGGATTTTCTATTTAAAATTATTTATTCTGAACAAAATTGCCTGGTTGTAGAACACCAAAACAAAGCGCCATGAATTCATCAAAGGCTTTTGCATTGTAAAGATATTTGTGCCTAAACGTTTGCCTGGCATTAGAAAATCAATCTAGGCGCCAAAATTCATCAAGGATTTTCTATTTCAAGATTTATTATGCTGAACAAATTGCTTGGTTGCAAAAAACCTAAGCAAGGCGCTATATTTGCCTTTATTGAAGTTAGTTCGAGTTTGAGTACAAGGTACAAGTTCCCTTAATCCGCCTCAGCCACCCCTCGGCCCATCAGATTGACAACAAATGGTAATTTTTAGAAGAGGTATCTCTCATAAAACCCATTTACAACATGAATCACCTCTTCCGCGTTGCTGCACTGCCTTTAATATTCAGTTTTGTTCAAAAAAAATAAATTTACATAACGAGACGATAAAAATACACCTGAAATTCATTAAAGCGTTGATTCACCGGAAACTACTACAACTTCCTCTCTCACCAGTACTCCACAGGTAGCTAGATCGGTAAAATAAAATTTTACAACTACACCTTATCCTTTTCTTTGTCTTTCCTTGTCTAACACGCGCGTTGTAATATACAAATATAAACTGTAATAACAGAGGGGCGGGAGCTGTACGGCGGTGTTTATTGACCGTACTTCCTGCTAGGGTAGTTAAGTGCGCCATAATGAACTTCATGGTGTCTGACGGTGTGATTTCATGTTTAGTTAACCATGACGTTTAAATAGCAGGAGCGAAGTGGTTAAGGAGCGTTTGCGTGATTAGGGCGAGGGTTTAGGTTGGCGCTACCTGTTTGCCCCGGGTAAAATCTCCGTAGAACCTTACTACGTCATCAACCTTGAAATACCAACACAAGAGCAAAAAATCAGAGAAAGCAGCGAGTCGTAATAATAAAGGATTTTTTTATAACTTCCTATTTCTCAAGTCTTGACGGCTTTTTTATGTTGGCGATAATGGCGCGTTTCCTGCACTGCAAGTATGTTAGAGAAATTAATAACGCGGTTTACCTTGTGACAGCCGATATCCTAACCTTATTGTTGTTAAAACTGTGTTATTGAGAAGCTCAAGCGTGTCGGGTGAACACGTAAATAATTTTTTAAGGCGAAGCCACAAGTAGAGGCGTGTTCGGGGATCCATATCGTCAACGTCCGAAAAATTATGTAATTCTACGAAATGAGCAGTACTTTACGGTCGTAATTAAATACTGACTTAAGTTAACCGACAGGTCCAGTTTAAGTCTATAAAGAAGTGTACGAGATATGCTTTGTGTCTTTTTACTTGTTGGTGAGTAAAGGGGTTGAAGCGAATATTTCAGTGTCGTGGCGCTCCCATGCGCCTGCTAGAAATCTAGTGAAACGCGATTGCGTACGTTGAGGCTACGATCGAAGATTTTTGGCAGCTGTTGGAGACCGAATATGCAACGCTGTGTAAAAAACTGACAATAACTTAAGCTAGCTCTATTAGTTTCATAGTTGTCCCTATTTCTTAGTTAAAAACTCCATACAATCCTAATTTACACTTTTATCAGTTGGACCCCACTCCACTTTCGTAAAGAGGAAGCGCTAAGATCTTTACCGCAGATACAAAATAGTTAAGGCTTTACAGCTATCACTATCCCACTTTATAGCTGTCACCATCCCAATGTCAAAATTCCCTTTTAGTTTTAGCTGCTATGATTCTACTGCTAAAACCCTTTTTAGTCTTATCACTCTCACTATTTCTTTGTTAGAATCCCTTTCTGCTTTATAGTTGTCGCTGTTCCAGTGTTAAAATCCTTTTTAGCTTTATAGCTGTCACCATCCTACTGTTAAAATTTCCGTTTAGTTTTAGCTACTATGATTCTACTGCTAAAATCCTTTTTTGGTCTTATCACTCTCACTATTTCTTTGTCACAATCCCTTTATGCTTTGCAGTTGGCGCTGTTCCAGTGTTAAAATCTTTTTTAGCTTTATAGCTGTCACCATCCCACTCTTAAAATTTCCTTTTAGTTTTACCTGCTATGATTCTACTGCTAAAATTCTTTTTTGGTTTTATCTCTCTCACTATTTTTTGGCTAGAATTCCCTTCTGCTTTATAGTTGTCGCTGTTCCAGTGTTAAAATCCCTTTTTAGCTTTATAGCTGTCACTATCCCACTGTTAAAATTTAATTTTAGTTTTATAGCCGCTATGATTCTACTGCTAAAATAGTGATACTCTCACTATTTCTATATTAGAATCCTTTTTTGCTTTATAATTGTAGCCGTTCCAGTGCTAAAATCCTTTTTTAGCTTTATAGCTGTCACTATCCCACTTAAAATTTCCTTTTAGTTATATAGATGCTATGATTCTACTGCTAAGGTCCTTCTTTGGTCTTATCACTCTCACGATTTCTTTGTTACAATCCCTTTTTGCTTTATAGTTGACGCTGTTCCAGTGTTAAAATCGATTTTTGCTTTATAGCTGTCACTATCCCACTGTTAAAATTTCCTTTTCGTTTTATAGTTGCTATGATTCTGTTGCTAAAATCCTTTTTTGGTGTTATCACTCTCACTATTTCTTTTATTAGAATCTGTTTTTGCTTATAGTTGTTGCTGTTCCAGTGTGAAAATCTCTTTTTGGCTTTATAGCTGTCACTATCCCAGTTAAAATTTTTTTTAGTTTTATAGCTGCAATAATTCTACTGCTAAAATCCTTTTTTGGTCTTATCACTCTCAAAATTTTTTGTACAATTCCTTTTTGCTTTGTAGTTGTGTTCCAGTGTGAAAATTCTTTTTAGGTTTATAGCTGTCACCATTCCACTGTTAAAATCTCTTATTAGTTTTATTGCTGGTATGTTTCTATTGCTAAAATTTTTTTTGTCTTATCACTCTCACTATTTCTTTGTTAGACCCCCTTCTGCTTTATGGTTGTTGCTGTTTCAGTGTTAAAATCTCTTTTTAACTTTATAGCTTTACTATCCCAGTTAAAATTTTCTTTTAGTTCTATAGATGGTATGATTCTACTGCTAAAATACCTTTTTGGTTTTATCTCTCTCACTATTTCTTTGTAAGAATCCCCTTCTGCTTTATAGTTATCGCTGTTCCTGTATTAAAATTTTTCTTAACTTTATAGCTTTTACTATCCCAGTTAAAATTTGCTTCTAGTTATATAGATGGTATGATTCTACTACTAAAATCCTTTTTTGGTCTTATCACTCTTACTATTTCTTTGTTAGAATCCCCTGCTGCTTTATGGTTGTCGCTGTTTCAGTGTTAAAATCCTCTTTTAGCTTTATAGCTGTCACAATCCCAGTTAAAATTTTCTTTTAGTTCTATAAATGCTATGATTCTACTGCTAAGGTCCTTTTTTGGTCTTATCACTCTCACGATTTCTTTGTTACAATCTTTTTGCTTTATAGTTGTCGCTGTTCCAGTGTAAAAATCGTTTTTTGCTTTATAGCTGTCACTATCCCACTGTTAAAATTTTTTTAGTTTAATAGCTACTATGATTCTATTGCTAAAATGCTTTTTGGTCTTATCACTCTCATTATTTTTTTGTTATAATTCCTTTTTGCTTTATAGCTGTAGCCGTTTCAGTGTTAAAATCCTTTTTTAGCTCTATAGCTGTCACCATCCCGCTGCTAAATTTCTTTTGAGTTTTATAGCTGCTATGATTCTATTGCAAAAATACTTTTCTGGTTTTATCACTCTCACGATTTGTTTGTTAGAATCCCTTTCTGATTTATAGTTGTCGCTGTTCCAATGTTAAAATCTTTTTTTAACTTTATAGTTGTCACTATCCTACTTTTAAAATTTACTTTTACTTTTATAGCTGCTATGATTCTACTACTAGAATTCTTTTTTGGTCTTATCACTCTCGCTATTTCTTTGTTAGAATTCTCTTCTGATTTGTGGTTGCCGCTGTTCCAGTGTTAAAATCCTTTTTTAGCTTTATAGCTGCCACTGTCCCACTGTTAAAAGTTTCTTCTAGTTTTATAGCTGCTATGATTCTACTGCTAAAATCCTTTTTAGTCTTATCACTCTCACTATTTCTTTGTTAGAATCCCTTTTTGCTTTATAGTTGTCGCTGTTCCAGTGTTAAATCCTTTTTAGCTTTATAGCTGTCACCATCCCAGTGTTAAAATTCCCTTTTAGTTTTAGCTGCTATGATTCTACTTCTAAAATCTTTTTTTGGTCTTATCACTCTCACTATTTTTTTGATACAATTCCTTTTTGCTTCAAAGTTGTTGCTGTTCCAGTGTTAAAATTCCTTTTAGCTTTATAGCTGTCACTATCCCACTGTTAAAATCTCCTTTTAGTTTTATCTGCTATGATTCTATTGCTAAAATCCTTTTTGGTCTTATCACTCTCACTATTTCTTTGTTAGAATCCCTTTCTGCTTTATAGTAGTCGCTGTTCCAGTGTTATAATGCTATTTTACTTTATAGCTGTCACCATCCCACTATTAAAATTTTCCTTAGTTTTTAGCTGCTATGATTCTACTGTTGCTGTTGCAGTGTTAAAATTCTTTTTTAGCTTTAAAACTGTTGCTATCACATTGTAAAAATCCTCATGATTTATAGCTGTACTATCTTATTGTTAAAATCCCTATTTGGCGTTAAAGCAGTTACTACTCCATTGGCAAAATCTTCTTTTTAGTTTATAGCTGTCACTTCGTCATTGTTAAAACCCCCTTTTGGCCTTATCGCTGTCACTAATCTTTTGTTAGTTTCTCATTTGGCTTTATAGTTGTCACTGTCCCAGTGTTAACATCCCTTTTTTAGCTTTATAGCTGCTATCGCATAATTAAAATCCCTTTTTGATTTATAACCGTCACTATCCTATCCTTTATAACTGCCGCTGCTCTGTTGCTAAAATCCCCTGTGAGAATAATAGCTGTCTCTCATTATAATCCTCTTTTGGCTTTATAACCGCAACGATTCTATTGCTAAAATCCCACTTTGGCTTTGGCGCGGTTACCATCCCTTTGCTAGAATCCCTTTCTGCTTTACAGTTGTTGCTGCCCCAGTGTTGAAATCCTTTTTAGCTATCCTATTGGTAAAATCCCCTTTTGGCTTTAAAGCTGTTGCTACTCCATTAGCAAAATCCTCTTATGATTTTATAGCTGTCACTTCTTCATTGATAGAACTCCCTTTTGGCCTTATCGCTGTCACTATCCCTTTGTTAGCTTCTCATTTGGCTTTATAGTGGTCACTGTCTCAGTGTTAACTTCCTTTTTAACTTTATAGCTGTTATCGTATAATTAAAATCACCTTTTGATTTATAACCGTCGCTAACCTGTTGTTAAAATCCTCTTTTGCCTTTATGGTTGCCGCTACTCTGTTGCTAAAATCCCCTTGTGGATTAATAGCTGTTTCTAACTCATTATGATGCTCTTTTGGCTTTATAGCTGCCACGATTTTAGTGCTAAAATCCCATTTGGCTTTGGCGCGGTCACTATCTTTTTGCTAGAATCCCTTTCTGCTTTATAGTTGTTGTTGTTCCAGTGTTGAAATCCTTTTTTAGCTGTAAAGCTGTTGCCATCACATTGTTAAAATCCTCATAATTTATTGCTGTACTATCTTATTGTTAAAATCCTCTTTTGGCTTTAAAGCTGTTGCTACTCCATTGGCAAAATCTTCATTTGACTTTATAGCTGTTACTTTTCATTGTAAGAACTACCTTTTGGCCTTATCGTTGTCACTATCCCTTTGTTAGTTTCTTATTTGGCTTTATAGTTGTCACTGTGTTAACATCCCTTTTTAGCTTTATAGCTGCTATCGTATAATTAAAATCCTTTTTTGATTTAAAACCGTCACTAGCTTATTGTTAAAATCCCTTTTTGCTTTTATGGCTGCCGCTACTCTATTGTTATAATCCTCTTAGCTGTCTCTATCTCATTATATTCCCCTTTTGGCTTTATAGCTGCCACGACTCTATTGCTAAAATCCCATTTGGCTTTGGCGCGGTCACTATCCCTTTGCTAGAATCCCTTTCTGCTTTATAGTTGTTGCTGTTCCAGTGTTAAAATCCCTTTTTAGCTTTAAAGCTGTTGCTACTTCATTGGCAAAATCCTTTTTTTGGCTTTACAGCTGTCACTTTTTTATTCATGGATATAACCCCCTTTTGGCCTTATCCCTGTCACTATCCCTTTGTTAGTTTCTCATTTGGCTTTATAGTTGTCACTGTCCCAGTGTTAACATCCCTTTTTTAGCTTTATACATGCTATCGTATAATTAAAATCCCTTTTTGATTTAAAACCGTCACTACCTTATTGTTAAAATCCCTTTTTGCCTTTATGGCTGCCGCTACGCTATTGTTAAAATCCCCTTGTGAATTAATAGCTGTCTCTATCTCATTATGATCCTCTTTTGGCTTTATAGCTTGCTAAGATCCCATTTTAGCTTTGGTGCGGTCACTATCCTTTTGCTAGAATCCCTTTATGCTTTATAGTTGTCGCTGTTCTAGTGTTAAAATCCCTTTTAGCTTTGTTAAATCTCCTTCTTATTTATAGCTATCAGAATCCCATCGTTTAAATCCCCTTTTGCCTCTGTACTTCCCAATATCCCATTGCTATAATCCCCTTTTGGTCTTATGGTTGCGACTACCCCTTTGTTGGAATTCCTTTTGGCTATGTACCTGCCAGTATTCCACTGCTAAAATCCCCTTTTGGTTTTATAACTGAGATTACCCCTTTTTTAGAACTTCCCCTTGCTTTATTGCCGTCACTATTCCTTCGTTAGAATCTGTTTTGACTTTATAGTTCTCACAATCTAACTGTTAAACTCTTGGCATCTTTGTAGCTGTCGCCATTGATTTGTAGTTGGAATCCCATTGTTAAAGTATCACATTGGGTTTAAACGCGAAAAATATAGCGCTTCAAATAAATTAGACTTCAAAATTACGTTTCGTTATACAGACAAATGAAGAGATTTTAAGGTTAGAAAACCCCAATTAATATACAGTAATCGCTAATGAGATTATTGTCGTTTGCGAGGATTTCCTCACGTTAATTACAAACCACGGTTTATTATTTCATACAGCAATATTTACTTTCGCCATTGTTGTACTACCAACTGCTAGATATTAAATTTTTTTTATATTATAAACAAATAATATAAATTCAAGCGGAAAGTGAAACCATCTGATGTTGCGTGGATCAAAAGTAACCTGTAATTTGACTCAATCATGATTAATCGGAAATGATTGGAGAAAACTCTTCAAGGAATTCCTAGGTTATCTATAATTAGTTTTCTCTAAATCCAAGATGGCGATTGGCGATGACATTGCAGGTTTTGTATATAATTAGAAGCGTTACGTAGCGTCGTCGGTGCAATTTTGCTTAAAATAAAGTAGGCGTGCGAGTTATCCGTTGCTAAATTTACATTTGCCTTTGTGTTTAATACCTTATATACTGACATAACCTATAAGGTGTATCTAGCATGCCGTTAGAGTTCGTTTAATTCACAAATTCAATGCCAACTTCATGCATGATCTACTGATTGTTTCATAACCTAAATTTGTACAAAACTGTTGGCTAAAACTAACCTACTTCGTATACAGAAGCTTGATAGTCGACTTTCAGTAAGCGGAAGCGATTTGGAGTGGTCTGTTGCGCATGCGCTCTTGTTGTTACCGACTTTTACCAGCTGTGAAATCTAGAAGAAAAAGCGTTCGGGGTTGGTGTGCTCTTATTGCGCATGCTCACGCGCATTGGCCGAAAGTAAAAAGCGCATGAACAGATTTCAACTCGCCCAACAAACAAAATTTGCTTAAACTAATTTATAGGTTCTAAGAAGGAGAACGAGAAAGAGTACGAGAACAAGAACGAGAACGAGGACGAGAACGAAAACGAGAACGAGAACGAGGACGAGAACGAGAACGAGGACGAGAACGAGGACGAGGACGAGAACGAGGACGAGGACGAGAACGAGAACGAGGACGAGAAAGAGAACGAGAACGAGCACGAAGACGAAGACGAAGACGAGGACGAGAACAAAGACGAGATCGAAAACAAAAAAGAGAAAAAGAGAAGGAAAAGGAGGAGAAGGAGAAGGAAAAGGAGAAGGAGAAAGAGAAGAAGCAGGAGAAGGAGTAGGAGAAGGAGAAGGAGAAGGAGAAGAAAAACGAGAACCAAAACAAGAACAAAAAGAAAAAGAAAAATGACAAAGATTGTGACATTACATGTGATTTTCCAATGCTCCACCCGAAGGTACTACATTGGCCAGGAGACGAGTTTTTACCTGGAAAATTTGGAATTTTGCCGAACCTTGCTGTTCCAAGCAAGGTAGGGATCTTAACGTGCGTGACAACACTCACACAGGGACCTCCATTTTACCTCTCATCCGAACGAGGGTGTATTTTTGTGAAAATGCTCGCCTAACATTTTCAAGCGGACCGTGTCGGGATTCGAACCCGGGACCTTGGGCGTAGTAGTCACACACATACCACTACGCCACGGAGCCGCCCGCAAAGATTGTGACAACAAGAATAACTTGAAACAGAACGAGAGATATAACGAAAAAAGGCAAAATAATAATGATAAGAACGAAAATAAAACACGATTAGGGATGAGAACAAGAACGCGAATGAGTACCAGTACAAATAGGCGAACAAGGCTGAGGTTGAGAACTATAACGATAACGAACACGATAACGCGAATAGAAACATTTAGGAGAACGAGAAGAAGATCGAAAACTAAAAGGAAAATAATGACTAAAACTTGAGGACGAACAAGAGAACGAAAGCCGAAAGGAAACATCAGCGACTATGAGACAAGAACAATAACAAGACGAGATCAAAATCGAGCACGAAGACGAAAATGAAAGCAAAAAAAAAAAAAAAAAAAAGAAAAACGAACCGAAATTCAATTCGTAATAAGAACGAGCACGGAACGAGAACGAGAACGAAAACGAGAACGAGAACGTGAACCAGAACGAGAACGACAACGAGAACGAGGATGAGAACGAGATTGAGATCGAAACGGAGAACGAGAACGAAAAAGAGAACGAGAACGAGAACGAGAAAGAGAACGAAAACTAGAACGAGAACGAGGTTGCACGCGAACGCAGAAGCAAGAGCCAGACCGGGATCGGGAGCGGGAACGAAAAGAGAACGAGAACGAGAACGAGAAGGAAAACGAGAACGAGAACGTGAACGAGAACGTGGACGAGGACGAGAACGAAAGCGAAGACGAGGACGAGTGCGAAGACGAAGACAAGGACGAGGACAAAGATGAGAACGATAACAAAAACAAGAAATAGAAGGAGAACGAAAACGAGAACGAGAACGAGAACAAGAACGAGAACGAGAACGAAAACGAGAACGAGAACGAGAACGAGAACGAGAACGAGAACGAGAACGAGAACGAGAACAAGAACGAGAACGAGAACGAGAACAAGGACGAGGACGAGGACGAAGATGAGACGAGGACGGAAACGAGACAAAGACGAGAACAAAAACGATAACAAAAACAAGAAAGAGAAACAGAACAAAAACAAGAACGAAAACGAGACAAAGGGCGAAGGCGAGGACGAGGACGAGGACAGGAACCAGGACGACTACCAGAAGGTGAAGGAGAAAGGAAAGGAGAAGGAGAAGAAGGAGATGAAGGCGAGAAGAAGGAGAAGGAGAGAAGAAGGAGAAGGATAAGGAGGAGGAGAAGAAGAAGAAGGAGGAGAAGAGGAAGAAGAAGAAGGAAAGGAAAATGGGAAGGAGAACGAGAATGAGAACCAAAACAAGAACAAAAAGAAAAAGAAAAATGACAAAGATTATGACAAGAATAACTTGAAACAGAACGAGAGATATAACGAAAAGAGAGACAAAATAATAATGCCAATGAGACAATAACAATTACAAAACGAGATCAAAATCGAGCAGAACGATAACGATAACGAGAGCGAGAACGAGAACGAAAACGAGAACGAGAACGAGAACGAGAACAAATACAAGTATACATACAAATAGAAATACGAAAGTAAACTGAACGAAAATTAGAGAAAAGAAATACGAGAACAAGATATACGAGAACGAGAACAAAAACGAGATAAAAACGCGAACGAGACCATCAAAAAGTGCCTAAATAAAAGCGAAAACAAAACTGAAGAGAACTAGATCCAAAAAGAATTACAAACGAAAATGAAAAAAGAAACCCACTCGTAACGAATAAACCAAATGCAAACTCGAGCATTAAAACGAGAACCAGAACGAAAACGATAAATAGACCGGAAACGAAATTAAAAATGAATACGGGAACAAAACTGAATCGAGAACGTGAATGAAAACGAGTGAAGAAATGTAAAGGAGGTAAACAAGAAGTACGAGTATAAAAACCAAAACGAGAACAAGAACGGGATAAGGAACAAGAGCGAGAACGAGCACGAGTTCGAAAACAAGAACGTAAGCAAGAACGAGAACGCGAACGAGAACTAGAACGAGTACGAAAACGAAAACGAGAACGACCGAACGAAACGACGAAAGCGAAACGAACGAAAGCGAAACGAGGCGAAGCGAGGCAGAGGCAGAGGCAGAGGCAGAGGCAGAGGCAGAGGCAGAGGCAGGCAGAGGCAGAGGCAGAGGCAGAGGCAGAGGCGAGGCAGGCAGAGGCAGAGGCAGAGGCAGAGGCAGAGGCAGAGGCAGAGGCAGAGGCAGAGGCAGAGGCAGAGGCAGAGGCAGAGGCAGAGCAGAGGCAGAGGCAGAGGCAGAGGCAGAGGCAGAGGCAGAGGCAGAGGCAGAGGCAGAGGCAGAGGCAGAGGCAGAGGCAGAGGCAGAGGCAGAGGCAGAGGCAGGCAGAGGCAGAGGCAGAGGCAGAGGCAGAGGCAGAGGCAGAGGCAGAGGCGAGGCAGAGGCAGAGGCAGAGGCGAGCAGGCAGAGGCAGAGGCAGAGGCAGAGGCAGAGGCAGAGGCAGAGGCAGGAGGCAGAGGCAGAGGCAGAGGCAGAGCGAGGCAGAGGCGAGGCAGAGGCAGAGGCAGAGGCAGAGAGCAGAGGCAAGGCGAGGCAGAGGCAGAGGCAGAGGCAGCAGGCAGAGGCAGAGGCAGGCGAGGCAGAGGCAGAGGCGAGAGGCGAGGCAGGCAGAGGCGAGGCAGAGGCGAGCGAGGCGAAGCAGAGGCGAGGCAGAGGCGAGGCGAGGACGAGGCGAGGCGAGGCAGAGGCGAGGCGAGCGACAGCGAACGGCGAAACGACGGCGAGCGAAGCGAGGCGACACGACACGACAGCGAAACGACGAAGCGAAACGACGAGCGACGCGACAACGACACGACAACGAAGCGACAACGAGCGAGCGACAGCGACAGCGACAGCGACAGCGACACGACACGACAACGACAACGACAACGACAACGACAACGACGACGACAACGACAACGACAACGACAACGACAACGACAACGACAACGACGAACGACAACGACAACGACAAGCGACAACGACAACGACAACGACAACGACAAGCGACGAACGACAACGACGAACGAAACAGACGAACGACGAACGAGACAACGACGAACGACAACGACACGAACGACGAACGACGAAGCGAACGAGACGAGAACGAACGAGAACGAGAACGAAACGACAGAACGACAACGACAACGAGAACGAGAACGAGAACGAGAACGACGAACGAACGAACGAGAACGAGAACGAACGAGAACGACGAACGAGAACGAAACGGAACGAGAACGACGAACGAACGAGAACGAGAACGAGAACGAACGAACGGAACGAGAACGAACGAGAACGAGAACGAGAACGAGAACGAGAACGACGAACGAGAACGAGAACGAGGAACGAGAACGAGAACGAGAACGAGAACGACGAACGAGAACGAGAACGAGAACGAGAACGAGAACGAGAACGAGAACGACGAACGAGAACGAGAACGAGAACGAGAACGAACGGAACGAGAACGAGAACGGAACGAGAACGAGAACGGAACGAACGGAACGAGAACGAGAACGAGAACGAGAACGAGAACGAAACGAGAACGAGAACGAGAACGGAACGAGAACGAGAACGAGAACGAGAACGAGAACGAGAACGGAACGAGAACGAGAACGAGAGAACGAGAACGAGAACGAGAACGAGAACGAGAACGAGAACGAACGAGAACGAGAACGAGAACGAGAACGAGAACGAGAACGAGAACGAGAACGAGAACGAGAACGAGAACGAGAACGAGAACGAGAACGAGAACGAGAACGAGAAAGAGAACGAGAACGAACGAGAACGAAAACGAAAACGAAAACGAAAACGAGAACGAGAACGAGAACGAGAACGAGAACGAACGGAACGGAACGAGAACGAGAACGAGAACGAGAACGAGAACGAGAACGAGAACGAGAACGAGAACGACGAACGAGAACGAGAACGAGAACGAAACGAACGAGGAACGAAACGAGAACGAGAACGAAACGAGAACGAGAACGAGAACGAGAACGAGAACGAGAACGAGAACGAGAACGAGAACGAGAACGAGAACGAGAACGAGAACGAGAACGAGAACGAGAACGAGAACGAGAACGACGGAACGAGGAACGAGAACGAGAACGAGAACGAGAACGGAACGAGAACGACGAACGAGAACGAACGAACGAAACGACGAACGAGACGAACGACGGAACGAGAACGAGACGGACGGAACGACGCGACGAGACGACGGAACGACGAACGCGACGAGCGACGGCGACGGCGGACGGCGACGGCGACGGCGACGGCGACGGCGACGGACGGCAGACGGACGACGACGACGACGACGACGACGACGACGACGACGACGACGACGACGACGACGACGACGACGACGAGAACGAGAACGAGAACGAGAACGAGAACGAGAACGAGAACGAGAACGAGAACAGAAACCCCAAGCCAATTATTAATAGAAAGTAAGGCCATTATTAACATAAGTGTTAAACGTTTTTCTCGTCGTTCTATTTAGATGAGGCTTTATTACTTCGTGTTAATAGAACTAACCTCAAATATTACTAAAATAAAACAAGCGGTAACTTAAATCCCATAATTACCGTTTCGTACTTTCTTATTCAAGAAAAACCATGCATTTAAACATTGTATTAAACAGAATAAATCAGGCGTGTTTAAATTATTTAACCTGCCAATCCTGGCGAAGAGCGCACGGGCTTCGTATTATTATAATTTTCTTTCTCTGACAAGCCTTTTTGTATTGTATGATATTGCTTTTAACGCGCTTTTTCGTTGACATCAAAACAAGGTATGGGAAACTCGCGTTAAATAGGTCACACATGTGGTCCTTCGAGCCGTGCTTTATTTTCCTAGTTGCGATTAAATTGCTAAAAGTTTTTGCAGGCGATTATAAATTAAATTATTTCTAAGAGTTGAAAGTTCAAAAGGTACTTCATCGTACACGTTCAACAGCTTTCACATTCTTTTGTTTTGTTACGTTCTGTATGAATTAAAAACGAGATGAGAAGCAGATTAAATTTAGAATTTTGTGTAGGTGTAGAAAAGGAATGATGTCATCACTTCCGCTTTGTTTAAAGATCAGTCAACGCAAGGACGCGTATTATTTTTAATACAGATGGAAATTGTCATCAAAATTATCGAATTTATAGGTTAGAAAGTGTAACGATTAAGAGAACAAATCATGCGGTACTTAATTTCGATTAGAAATCTTTGTAATTAAAAATAATCGCGGTCGCCATATTGTTACTCTTGCCTAACGGTAGGTTATTTCATCTAGTAGAAATAGGCGTTGCGCTTTTGTTATAATTTTAAGCGCATTTTGAATGACGTACATAACCTTAGAGTTTTCCTAATCAGCTTGGTAATTGACGGACATATTGTATGCGGTGCTCTACAGAAAACAAACGCCAACGGTTCCAAACAGAAGAGCAATGCTCTGGTTTTGGCTTAGTTTTATAAGAAGGCGTTGGTAAATTAAATCATTGTTTTACGTGAACATTCAATGCTTTTTTGAACATCTCTTTTTTAAGTGCAAGTTCAACGCCTTAGGCTTTTCTTGAACTTTCGATGAGCGTTCAGTACTTTAATGCTTTTTATAAGCATCCGAATCTATAATGCTTTTCTTGATTATTCAAATTTTTACAGAAGTATCCGATACCTTAATGCTTATTTAAATATTCCGTGCGCTTTAATGCTTTTCTGTTTTACCCGAGCATCTGGAGCTTTCATGCTTTTCTTGAACATTCTAATTTTTACAAAAGTATCCGATACTTTAATGCTTATTTAAATATTCCGTGCGCTTTAATGCTTTTCTGCTCTACCCGAGCATCTGGAGCTTTCATGCTTTTCTTGAACATTCTAATTTTACAGAAGTATCCGCTACTTTAATGCTTATTTAAATATTCCGTGCGCTTTAATGCTTTTCTGCTCTACCCGAGCATCTGGAGCTTTCATGCTTTTCTTGAACATTCTAATTTTACAGAAGTATCCACTACTTTAATGCTTATTTAAATATTTCGTGCGTTTTAATGTTTTTCTGCTTTACCCGAGCATCTGGAGCTCTCATGCTTTTCTTGAACATTCTAATTTTTACAGAAGTATCCGATACTTTAGTGTTTATTTAAATATTCCATGCGTTTTAATGCTTTTCTGTTTTATCCGAGCATCTGGAGCTCTCTTGCTTTTCTTGAACATTCTTATTTTACAGAATTATCAATACTTTAGTGTTTATTTAAATATTCCGTGCGCTTTCATGCTTTTCTGCTGTACCCGAGCATCTGGAGCTTTCTTTTCTTAAACATTCTAATTTTTACAGAAGTATCCGATACTTTAATGCTTATTTAAATATTCCGTGCGCTTTAATGCTTTTCTGCTCTACCCGAGCATCTGGAGCTCTCTTCCTTTTTTAACATTCTAATTTTTACATAAGTATCCGTTACTTTAATGCTTATTTAAATATTTCGTGCGCTTTAATGCTTTTCTGCTTTACCCGAGCATCTGGAGCTCTCATGCTTTTCTTAAACATTCTAATTTTTACAGAAGTATCCGTTACTTTAATGCTTATTTAAATATTCCGTGCGCTTTAATGTTTTTCTGCATTACCCGAGCATCTGGAGCTTTCATGCTTTTCTTGAGCATTCTAATTTTTACAGAAGTACTCAATACTTTAATGCTTATTTAAATATTCCGTGCGCTTTAATGCTTTTCTGCTTTACCCGAGCATCTGGAGCTTTCATGGTTTTCTTGAACATTCTAATTTTTACAGAAGTATCCGATACTTTAATGCTTATTTAAATATTCCATGCGCTATAATGCTTTTCTGTTTTATCCGAGCATCTGGAGCTTTCATGCTTTTCTTGAACATTCTAATTTTTACAGAAGTATGCGATGCTTTAATGCTTATTTAAATATTTCGCGCGCTTTAATGCTTTTATGTTTTACCCGAGCATCTGAAGCTTTCCTGCTTTTCTAAAACATTCTATTTTACATGCTTTTTTTAACGTCCGAATTTTTAATTGAACATCCAACGTTTGAACGCTCTTTGAATGTGCCATTTTTGCACGAACGTTCAACGCTTTAATGCTTATTTTGAAATGCGATTTTCGATGAGAATCAATCGCTTGAATCCGTTCCATAAACATTCTGCTTGTGTTGAACGTTCTAGTTTCTCATGAACATCCGATACTTTATTGCTTGCTTAAAAATTCTGTGTTCTACATGAGCATCGCATGCTTTAATGCTTTTCATAAACATGGCGTTTTCAACGAGCACCTGGTACTTTAATGCTTTTTTCAACGTTCTAATTTTTTACATAAACATTTTATGCTCTAATAGTTTTTAAGCATCTCACGTTTTACACAAGTTCCCGATACTTGAATGCTTTTCTAGAACATCTCTCAATATGTACATGAACATGAAATGCTTTATTGCTTTTATCTAATATCCAGCATTTCATACGTGCGACAGGTGCTTTATTACTTTACTTGTACGTCACAAATTTTAAGATGAACATCCAACGCTTTAATGCTTTCCTTGATTTGGTTTTCGATGAAAATGAATCGCTTGATTCCGATCCATCCGCATTCTGTTTTACACAAAAATGCTTGTTTTGAACGTTCTAGTTTTTACATGAACATCAGATACTTTAATGCTTTTCTGGAACATCTCAATTTTTACATGAACATGAAATGCTTTAATGCTTTTCTGTAATATCCCATATTCCATACGGGCTGTACTGCTTTTCTTGTACGTCACAAATTTTAAGATGAACATCTAGCGCTTTAATGCTTTCCTTGAAATTCGGTTTTCGATAAGAATCCATCGCTTGAATCCGTTCCATGAACATTCTGTTATACACAAGCATCCTTGTCTTGAACGTTCTAGTTTCTCGTGAACATCCGATACTTTAATGCTTACTTAAATATTCCGTGTTTTACATGAGCATCGCATGCTTTAATGCTTTCCATAAACATTCCGTTTTCTACGAGCATTTGGCGCTTTAATGCTTTTTTCAACATTCTAACTTTTTTACACAAATATTTTATGTTCTAATATTTTTTAAGCATTTCATGATACTTTAATGCTTTTCTGGAGTATCTCAATTTTTACTTGAACATGACACGCTTTAATGCTTTTCTCTACGAACGACCGGTGCTTTATTGCGTTCCTTGTACGTCACAATTTTTAACATGAACATCCAACGCTTTAATACGCTTTGAACATCCTCTCTTTTGCTTGAATATTCAACGCCTTTATGCTTTCCTTCACACGAGCATCCAGTGCTTTTATGCTTTTCTTGAACTTCTTAATTATTGAACCTGTTTCTATGCGTTACACGAATATCCAACGCTTTAATGCTTTTCTAAGATATCCCATTTATGTACACGAACATTGAATGTTTTAGTACTTTTACACGGGCATCCGACGGTGTTTTGGTTTTATTTAACATCAAAAATTTTTATGAACATCCACCGCATTAATGCTTTATTGAATGTACCATTTTTAGCATGAACATTCACCGCTTTAATGCTTTCTTTAAACATTCGGTTTTCTTTGGATTGCTGTAGCGTTTTGGATAAGCTTTATAACAGCGTGAACATTTTTTTATTGATAAGTGGATGATTCTTACTGTTCTCAATTGCCGTATAACATCTTTGGACGTTTTACATACTCAAACATCATTTTGGCGATTTATATGAACTTGCTTTGGAATTTTGTATCGTTTGGCAAAGCGTACCAACGCCGCCTCGAACTTTTTTATTTACAAATAAGGCATTTCGAGTGTTCTAAATTAACACTGCGACATCTTTGGACGTTTTACATACTGTGTACATCAGTTTGGTGTTTTCTAACGTTATGCTTTGGAATGCCGTAGCGTTTTGTATAAGCTCTACAACGCCTTCAACATTTTTTTAAATTAAAAGTGGATGATTCTTACTCTTCTCAAATACCGTACAACACCTTTGGACATTTTACATACTCAAACATCATTTTGGCGTTTTGTATGAACCTGTTTTGAAATCTTGTATCGTTCAGCAAAGCGTTCCAACGCCGTCTCGAATGTTTTTATTGCCAAAAAGGCATTGCGAGTGTTTTAAATTAACACTACATCTTTGGACGATTTACATACACTGTACATCAGTTTGGTGTTTCCCAACGATATGCTTTAGAATGCTGTAGCGTTTTGGATAAGATCTAAAACACCTTGACAATTTTTTTATTGAAAAGTGGATGATGCTTAGTGTTCTCAATTACCGTACAACATCTTTGGACGTTTTACATACTGAAATATCATTTTAGCAATTTGTATGAATATGCTTTGAAATCTTGTATCGCTCGGCAAAGCGTTCTAATGCACCCTCGAACATTTTTATTGCTGAAAAAGTCATTTAGAGTGTTGTAAATTAGCACTTCAACATCTTTGGACGTTTTACATACCCTGTACAGTTGGAAGTTTTTTAACGATATGTTTCGGAATGTTGTAGCGTTTTGGATAAGCTCTATAACACCTTGAACATTTTTTTATTAAAAAGTGGATGATTCTTAGTGTTCTTAATTGCCGTACAACATCTTTGGACGTTTTACATACTCAAACATTATTTTGGAGTTTGGATGAATATGCTTTGGAATCTTGTATCGTTCGGCAAAGTGTTCCAGCGCCGCCTCAAACATTTTTAATGCGAAAGAAAGCTTTTCGAGTGTACTAAATTAATACTACATCTTTGGACGTTTTACATACCCTGTACATCAGTTTGGTATTTTCTAACGATATGCTTTGGAATGCTGTAACGTTTTAGATAGGCTCTACAACACCTTGAACATTTTGTTATTAAAAAGTGGATGATTTTTACTGTTCTCAATTACCGTACATCTTTGGACGTTTTACATACTCAAACATCATCTTGGCGTTTTGTATGAACATGCTTTGGAATCTTATATCGTTCGACAAAGCGTTCCAATGCCGCTTCGAACGCTTTTATTGTAAAAGAATACATTTCGAGCGTACTAAATTAACACTACAACATCTTTGGACGTTTTACATACCCTAACATCAGTTTGGTATTTTCTAACGATATGCTTAGGAATGCTGTAGTGTTTTGATTATGCGCTTCAACACTTTAAACATTTTTCTTGGTTAAGTAGATACTTCTACTGTCCTAAATAATCGAACAACATCTTTGGACGTTTTACATACTGACACAACAGCTTTGGGTTTAGTATAAATATGCTTTGGAATGATGCATTGTTTTGCAAAGCGTTCTAAAGTACCCTCCAACATTTTTATTGCTGAAAAAGACATTTCAGGTGTTCTAAATTAACACTACAACATCTTTGGACGTTTTACATACCCTGTACATTATTTTGGTGTTTTCTAGCGATGTGCTTTGTAATACTGTAGCGTTTTGAAAAAGCTTCTCAACACATTGACCTTTTTTTTTTAAACTAGGTACCTGTACTGTTCTAAATAATCGAACAACATCTTTGGACGTTTTACATACTCTCCCAACATCTTGGTGTTAGTATGAATATAATTTGGAATGGTACATCGTTTCGAAAGCGTTCCAACGCCACCCCCAACATTTTGATTTCCAAAGAATACATTTAGAGAGTTCTAAATTAACACTACAACATCTTTTGACGTTTTACATACCCTGTAGATCGTTTTGGTGTTTTCTAGCGATATGCTATGGAATGCTGTAGCGTTTTTATTAAGCGTTTTAACACCTTGAACATTTTTCTTGGTTAAGTAGATACATTTACTGTCCTAAATAGTCGAACAACATTTTTGGACATTTTACATACTAACACAACATCCTTGCGTTTAGTTTGAATATGCCCTGAAATGGTGCATCGTTTTACAAAGCGTTCTAACGCATCCTCGAACATTTTTATTGCTAAAGAAGACGTTTAGAGTGTTCTGAATTAACACTACAACATCTTTGGACGTTTTACATACCCTGTAGATCGTTTTGGTGTTTTCTAGCGATATGGTATGGAATGCTGTAGCGTTTTTATTAAGCGTTTTAACACTTTGAACATTTTTCTTGGTTAAGTAGATACATTTACTGTCCTAAATAGTCGAACAACATTTTTGGACATTTTACATACTAACACAACATCCTTGCGTTTAGTTTGAATATGCCCTGAAATGGTGCATCGTTTTACAAAGCGTTCTAACGCATCCTCGAACATTTTATTGCTAAAGAAGACGTTTAGAGTGTTCTGAATTAACACTACAACATCTTTGGACGTTTTACATACCCTGTAGATCGTTTTGGTGTTTTCTAGCGATATGCTATGGAATGCTGTAGCGTTTTATTAAGCGTTTTAACACCTTGAACATTTTTCTTGGTTAAGTAGATACATTTACTGTCCTAAATAGTCGAACAACATTTTTGGACATTTTACATACTAACACAACATCCTTGCGTTTAGTTTGAATATGCCCTGAAATGGTGCATCGTTTTACAAAGCGTTCTAACGCATCCTCGAACATTTTATTGCTAAAGAAGACGTTTAGAGTGTTCTGAATTAACACTACAACATCTTTGGACGTTTTACATACCCTGTAGATCGTTTTGGTGTTTTCTAGCGATATGCTATGGAATGCTGTAGCGTTTTTATTAAGCGTTTTAACACCTTGAACATTTTTCTTGGTTAAGTAGATACATTTACTGTCCTAAATAGTCGAACAACATTTTTGGACATTTTACATACTAACACAACATCCTTGCGTTTAGTTTGAATATGCCCTGAAATGGTGCATCGTTTTACAAAGCGTTCTAACGCATCCTCGAACATTTTTATTGCTAAAGAAGACGTTTAGAGTGTTCTGAATTAACACTACAACATCTTTGGACGTTTTACATACCCTGTAGATCGTTTTGGTGTTTTCTAGCGATATGCTATGGAATGCTGTAGCGTTTTTATTAAGCGTTTTAACACCTTGAACATTTTTCTTGGTTAAGTAGATACATTTACTGTCCTAAATAGTCGAACAACATTTTGGACATTTTACATACTAACACAACATCCTTGCGTTTAGTTTGAATATGCCCTGAAATGGTGCATCGTTTTACAAAGCGTTCTAACGCATCCTCAAACATTTTTATTGCTAAAGAAGACGTTTAGAGTGTTCTGAATTAACACTACAACATCTTTGGACGTTTTACATACCCTGTAGATTGTTTTGGTGTTTTCTAGCGATATGCTATGGAATGCTGTAGCGTTTTTATTAAGCGTTTTAACACCTTGAACATTTTTCTTGGTTAAGTAGATACATTTACTGTCCTAAATAGTCGAACAACATTTTTGGACATTTTACATACTAACACAACATCCTTGCGTTTAGTTTGAATATGCCCTGAAATGGTGCATCGTTTTACAAAGCGTTCTAACGCATCCTCAAACATTTTTATTGCTAAAGAAGACGTTTAGAGTGTTCTGAATTAACACTACAACATCTTTGGACGTTTTACATACCCTGTACATCGTTTTGGTGTTTTTAAGGATATGCTTTGGAATGCTGTTGCGTTTTGATTAAGCGCTTCAACACCTTGAACATTTTTCTTGGAGAAGTAGTTACTTCTACTGTTCTAAATGTCGAACAACATCTTTGGACTTTTTACATACTCACACAACATCTTTGCGTTTTGTATGAACATGTTTTAAAATGTTGCATCGTATTGCAAAGCGTTGTAGCGCACCCTCAAACATTTTTATTGCACAAGAAGACGTTTTGAGTGTTGTAAATTAACACTACAATATCTTTGGGCGTTTTACATACTTTGTACATCATTTTGGTGTTCTCTAATGATTTGCTTTGGAATCTTGTAGCGTTTTGGAAAAGCTCTACACTTGGACATTTTTTTTGAAAAGTGGTTACTTCTGCTGTTTTAAATTGCCGAGAAACATCTTTGGACGTTTTACATACTCAGACATGAATTTAGCGTTTTATATAGATATGCTCTAAAAACTTGTATCGTTCGACAAAGCGTTTCAACGCCGCCTCAAACATTTTGATTGCCAAAGAAGACATTTCGAGTGTGCTATATTAATACTACAACATCTTTGGACGTTTTACATCCATGTACATCATTTTTATGTTTTCTAGCGATGTGCTTTGTAATACTGTAACGTTTCAGATAAGCTTCTCAACCCGTTGAATTTTATTGCAAAAGTAGATACTTCTACTGTTTTTAGTAATCGAACAACATCTTTGGGCGTTTTACATACTCACCCAACATCTTGGATTAGTACGAAAATGCTTTGGAATGCAACATCGTTTCGAAAGCGTTCCAACGACAGCTCCAACATTTTTATTTCAAAAGAAGACATTATGAGTGTTCTAAATTAACACTACAACATCTTTGGACATTGTACATACTCAAACATCATTTTGGCGTTTTGTATGAGCATGCTTTGGAATCATTAGTATGAAAATGCTTTGGAATGTTTGGCAAGGCGTTCCAACGCCACCTCCAACATTTTTATTTTCAAAAAAGACATTTTGAGTGTTTTAAATTAATACTACAACATCTTTGAGTGTCTTGCATACCCAGTATATCATTTTAGTGTTTTCTAGGGATATGCTTTGAAATGCTGTAGCGGTTTGGTTAAGCGCTTCAACGCATTGAACATCTTTCTTGGAGAAGTACATACTTCCACTGTCCTAAATAGTCGAACAACATCTTTGGACGTTTTACATACACAACATCTTTGCGTTTAGTCTGAATATGTTTTGGAATGTTGCCTCGCTTTTAAAGCGTTCTAACGCACCCACGAACATTTGTATTGCTAAAGAAGACATTTAGAGTGTTCTAAATTACCACTACAACATCTTTGGACGTTTTACATACCTTGAACATCTTGTTTGGTGTTTTTAACGATATGTTTTGGAATGCTGTAGCGTTTTCATTAAGTGATTCAACACGTTGAACATTTTTTTGGAGAAGTAAAAACTTGTACTGTTCTAAATAGTCGAACAACATCATTGGACGTTTTACATACTCACACAACATCTTTGCGTTTACTATGAATATGTTTTGAAATGTTGCGTCGCTTTGCAAAGCGTTCTACCGCACCCTCAAACATTTTTATTGCACAAGAGTGTTATAAATTAACACTACAACATCTTTGGACGTTTTACATACGCTGTACATCGTTTTAGTGTTTTCTAACGATATGCTTTGGAATGCTGAAGCGTTTTATATAAGCTCAACGTCTTGAACATTTTTTTATTGAAAAGTGGATGATTGTTACTGTTCTTAATTACCGTACAACATCTTTGGACGTTTTACATACTTAAACATCATTTTGGCGTTTTGTATAGACACACTTTGGAACCTTGTATCGTTCAGTAAAGCGTTCCAACGCCGCCTCGAACATTTTTATTGCCAAAGACGACATTTCGAGTTGTCTAAGTTAACACTACAACATCATTGGACGTTTTACATACTCAGAAGGCTTTGTATGACAAATGAGCGTTCTGTGTAGACATACTATGCAGGTGAACAGCGCGTTTGAAGCACTTTACGCAGCACACCCGCTTGGTTCCCACAATACCTTTAAATAAACGCAAGCTACTTCGACAGGAAGCCATTAAAAATTTTTGAGCCGCCGCATAAAACCTCATTATATCAAATGACAATCGAAAAACATTTTGTAACGCTACATAACCTCAAATCACACATTTAACATGTTTTTTAAATTACAGCAAGCCTCCACCTCTTCATTCCTAGTAGCTCGTAGACGCAGTTATACAAAGCAACCCTCGTAACAAAGACTTAGTGCGATTAACCTTACAAAGCCACGCCCTTTTGTATAAAACAAACGCTAAACGCTACAATAAACAATAGAGAATCCAGGAACCATGTTTAATTTGAATTCTGTTCTTGTAAAACTGTTTTAAAAGCATTAAGGAGTCATTACACTCTTATTAGAATGTCTTCGGCGTTTCTTGAGTGAATCATGCGTTCTTTTGTTTGCTTTGTTCTAGAGAATGAAGATTCGTTCGAATTGTTATGCAAATTAATCGAATAAAAGGAGATAATTTGAGAGCGTGTTTATTCCCATTCGTTTGTTTCGCGTAATTAAAATTTATTGGAGTTTGTTGCTTGCGAACCATGTTGGAGGAGTTGTTCGTTCACCCCGAGAACGAATCGTTCGAAATTTAAAAAAGGAATTGTAAAATTAGCCAATCACGAATTGGAATCGATTTTTCCGGATTTAGGATACGTTTAGAATTAGCCGCCAAGATCTTGTGTGTGGATTCGTGGGGTTACAGGGTTTATATGGACGTAACGTTTAACCCAAGGAACGGGAAAGCGCCAAAGCGATACCGAGAAAATACGAAAACAAGGAAACACAACGGCAGGAAACACGATGGATGACGCAAGGATGCGAAAACATAGAAACGCACGAGAACACGAAAACCTAAAAACACAAAAAAATGTTTACGCAAAAATAGCAAAACATGAAATAACAAAACACAGACACGTAGAAACACGAAAACACTAAAACACAAAGGCTAGAAATAGGTAAAACAAAGACGTAAAGTAAAAAACACGCGAAAACAGAACACTAGGACTTGGAAACACTAAAACAAAAACATATAGACTCGGAAACACGAATACACGAAAGCACGAGAACGTGAAAACACAAAGACGTGAAGATACGAACATTCGAACACACGATGACGTGAAAACACAAAAACACGGAAACATGGAAACATTAGAACATGAAAATCCAAAAACATCTGAATATGAAAACAAGGAAACACGAAAATGCGGAAACACGAGAACTTGAAAACACAAGGACATGAAATTACAAATACGTGGAAACACAAAAACACGAAAACAGAAAAACAAAAACGTACAAATATCAAAACACGAAAACATAGATACACAAACACGTAAGGAGTAGACAAAAGCAAAAAGATGTCAACAAGCGAAGATAAAATAACGCGCATGACACGAAAACCTAAAAACACAAAAAAATGTTTACGCAAAAATAGCAAAACATGAAATAACAAAACACAGACACGTAGAAACACGAAAACACTAAAACACAAAGGCTAGAAATAGGTAAACAAAGACGTAAAGTAAAAACACGCGAAAACAGAACACTAGAACTTGGAAACACTAAAACAAAAACATATAGACTCGGAAACACGAATACACGAAAGCACGAGAACGTGAAAACACAAAGACGTGAAGATACGAACATTCGAACACACGATGACGTGAAAACACAAAACACGGAAACATGGAAACATTAGAACATGAAAACTGAAAACATCTGAATATGAAAACAAGGAAACACGAAAATGCGGAAACACGAGAACTTGAAAACACAAGGACATGAAATTACAAATACGTGGAAACACAAAACACGAAAACAGAAAACAAAACGTACAAATATCAAAACACGAAAACATAGATACACAAACACGTAAGGAGTAGACAAAAGCAAAAAGATGTCAACAAGCGAAGATAAAATAACGCGCATGACACGAAAACCTAAAAACACAAAAAAATGTTTACGCAAAAATAGCAAAACATGAAATAACAAAACACGGACACGTAGAAACACGAAAACACTAAAACACAAAGGCTAGAAATAGGTAAAACAAAGACGTAAAGTAAAAACACGCGAAACAGAACACTAGAACTTGGAAACACTAAAACAAAAACATATAGACTCGGAAACACGAATACACGAAAGCACGAGAACGTGAAAACACAAAGACGTGAAGATACGAACATTCGAACACACGATGACGTGAAAACACAAAAACACGGAAACATGGAAACATTAGAACATGAAAATCGAAAACATCTGAATATGAAAACAAGGAAACACGAAAATGCGGAAACACGAGAACTTGAAAACACAAGGACATGAAATTACAAATACGTGGAAACACAAAACACGAAAACAGAAAACAAAACGTACAAATATCAAAACACGAAAACATAGATACACAAACACGTAAGGAGTAGACAAAAGCAAAAGATGTCAACAAGCGAAGATAAAATAACGCGCATGACACGAAAACCTAAAAACACAAAAAAATGTTTACGCAAAAATAGCAAAACATGAAATAACAAAACACAGACACGTAGAAACACGAAAACACTAAAACACAAAGGCTAGAAATAGGTAAAACAAAGACGTAAAGTAAAAAACACGCGAAAACAGAACACTAGAACTTGGAAACACTAAAACAAAAACATATAGACTCGGAAACACGAATACACGAAAGCACGAGAACGTGAAAACACAAAGACGTGAAGATACGAACATTCGAACACACGATGACGTGAAAACACAAAAACACGGAAACATGGAAACATTAGAACATGAAAATCCGAAAAACATCTGAATATGAAAACAAGGAAACACGAAAATGCGGAAACACGAGAACTTGAAAACACAAGGACATGAAATTACAAATACGTGGAAACACAAAAACACGAAAACAGAAAAACAAAAACGTACAAATATCAAAACACGAAAACATAGATACACAAACACGTAAGGAGTAGACAAAAGCAAAAAGATGTCAACAAGCGAAGATAAAATAACGCGCATGACACGAAAACCTAAAAACACAAAAAAATGTTTACGCAAAAATAGCAAAACATGAAATAACAAAACACAGACACGTAGAAACACGAAAACACTAAAACACAAAGGCTAGAAATAGGTAAAACAAAGACGTAAAGTAAAAAACACGCGAAAACAGAACACTAGGACTTGGAAACACTAAAACATAAAAACATAGAGACTCGGAAACACGAATACACGAAAGCACGAGAACGTGAAAACACAAAGACGTGAAGATACGAACATTCGAAAACACGATAACGTGAAACACAAAAAACGGAAATATGGAAACATCAGAACATGAAAACTCAAAGAACATCTGAATATGAAAACAAGGAAACACGAAAATGCGAAAACACGAGAACCTGAAAACACAAGGACATGAAATTACAAATACGTGGAAACACAAAAACACGAAAACAGAAAAACAAAAACGTACAAATATCAAAACACGAAAACATAGATACACAAACACGTAAGGAGTAGACAAAAGCAAAAAGATGTCAACAAGCGAAGATAAAATAACGCGCATGACACGAAAACCTAAAAACACAAAAAAATGTTTACGCAAAAATAGCAAAACATGAAATAACAAAACACAGACACGTAGAAACACGAAAACACTAAAACACAAAGGCTAGAAATAGGTAAAACAAAGACGTAAAGTAAAAAACACGCGAAAACAGAACACTAGGACTTGGAAACACTAAAACATAAAAACATAGAGACTCGGAAACACGAATACACGAAAGCACGAGAACGTGAAAACACAAAGACGTGAAGATACGAACATTCGAAAACACGATGACGTGAAACACAAAAAACGGAAATATGGAAACATCAGAACATGAAAACTCAAAGAACATCTGAATATGAAAACAAGGAAACACGAAAATGCGAAAACACGAGAACCTGAAAACACAAGGACATGAAATTACAAATACGTGGAAACACAAAAACACGAAAACAGAAAAACAAAAACGTACAAATATCAAAACACGAAAACATAGATACACAAACACGTAAGGAGAAGACAAAAGCAAAAAAATGTCAACAAGTGAAGACACAATAACGCGCAATACACGAAAACATAGAAACACAACCAGATGTTTATGCAAAAATAGTAAAACATGAAACAAGGAAACACGGACCCGTAGAAACACTAAAACACAAAGGCTAGAAATAGTTAAAACAACGACGTAACGAAAAAACATGAAGACATCGAAACATTAAAATATAAAAACATATAAACTCGGAAACACGAATGTACGAAAGCACGAGAACGTCAAAACACAAAGACGTGAAGATACGAACATTCGAAAACACGATGACGTGAAAACACAAAAACACGGAAACATGGAAACATTAGAACATGAAAATCCGAAAAACATCAGAATATGAAAACAAGGAAACACGAAAACATGGAAACACGAAAGCACTAGAACCTGAAAACACAATGACATTAAGTTACAAACACGTAGAAACACAAAGACTGAAACACAAAAACGTATCAAAACACGAAAACAAAGATACATAAACACGAATGGACAAGAGCAAAAAATCACGAGAACTTGAAAACAAAGGCAAAAAGATAGCAACAGCCGAACGAACATAAAGAAACACGAAAAGATGTTTGCGCACAAATAGCAAAACATGAAACAAGAAAACACGAACACGTAGAAACAGGAAAACACTAAAACACAAAGGTAAAAAATAGTGAAAACAACGACGTAGAAAAAAAACACGCGAAAACAGAACACTAAGACATGGAAACATTAAAACACAAAATAAGTGAACTCGAAAACACGAATGCACGTAAGCACGAGAACGTGAAAACGCAAAGACGTGAATATAAAACACGAAAGGATGAAAACGCGGAAACACGAAAGCGCGACAACCTGAAAACACAAGAACTTGAAAATACAAATACGTGGAAACACGAAAATAGAAAAACAAAAACGTAGAATATCAAAACACAAAAACAAAGATACGCGTATATGATAAACAAGAGCACAAAATCACGAGAAATTGAAAACAAAGGCAAAAGATGTCAACAAGCGAAGATTCTTACAATTTAAAGTCGATAATACAGTTAAAAAAAGTTCATAAATACATCGCGCAAGCGCAATGAATTTGAAAGCGAGCAACGCCCCTGGCGGATGGCAACGACAACCTTATTACAGATTCCGCGTTGCCAACTTCCAATGACGTCACCAATGCACAATTTATATTACGCAATAATCGGACAACATAACTTTAAAGACAATTGATTATATCCGCGAACAAATTAAACTATGAAGTACTCACATGAATATGTCTCTGGGGTAAAGTTGGCTTCTATTCCAGTCCATCAGGGCTCTATCCCGGAGGGATTAAAGATGGTGATTCCTCCGGAGCTGTTAGCGGAGCATGGACATCAGGCTCGTCTAGGGCCGTGGAGTCCGGTTCGCCTATGGCTTCAAATTCATCACCTATGTAGGGATCGGATTAGGAAAACCAGGTAAAGGGCGACAACAAAGATAATTAGGCAGGATATCTACATAGGTAAAGATAAGCACGATACGATACCTCAAAGCGTCCACTCCACTCGAAGGTTCTAGCAAAACAGCCTCGTTATAGAGAGAACAGGAAACTTGTCCCCACTTCTTGTCTTTTTTGACGTCGGCGCGAGGTTATTCGTCCAACCCTCTCGCGTCGCGCGATCTGCGCAAACGCACTGTGACGTATCGGAAATACGCGCCTAGTCTTTTAAAATTCCGCGCACCGCGTCTTTTGAAAATATGGCGCGAAACCTCCGCACATCAAACTTAACCTAAACATGTTTAAGGGCCACTTTGGCACGTAACAAGATACAATAGAAACACATGAAAATGTTTGCACACAAATAGCAAAACATGAAACAAGGAAACACGGACAAGTAGAAACATGAAGACACTAAAACACAAAGGCAAGAAATAGTGAAAACAACGAGGTAGAGAAAAAAACACGCGAAAACAGAACAGTAAGACTTGGGAAAATTGAAACACCAAAATATATAAACTCGGAAACACGAATACACGAAAGCACGAGAACGTGAAAACACAAAGACAAGAAGATGCGAACATTACTAAACAAAGACATAAAATCACGAAATCAAAGGCAAAAAGATGTCAACAAGCAAAAATAGCAAAATATGAAACAAGAAAATACGGACAAGTAGAAACACAAAGACACCGAAACACAAAGGCAAGAAATAGTGAAAACAACTACGTAAAGTAATAAACACGCAAAAACAGAACACTGAGACATGGAAACATTAAAACACAAACACATAAAAATCGACAAAACGAATGCACAAAAGCACGAGAACGTGAAAACACAAACACATGAAGATACGAATATTCGAAAACACGATGACGTGAAACACAAAAACACGGAAACATGGAAACACCAGAACATGAAAACCCGAAAAACATCAGAATATGAAAACAAAAAAACAAAAACGCGGAAACACGAAAGCACGAGAACCTGAAAACACAAGGATATGAAATTACAAATACGCGGAAACACGGAAACAGAAAAACAAAAACGTAAAAATATCAAAACACGAAAAGGAAGATACAAAACACGTAAGGAGAACAGCATAAAACCACGAGAACTTTAAAACAAAGGCAAAAAGATGTCAACAAGCGAAGATACAATAACGCGCAAGCCACGCAAACATAGAAACACAAAAATATGTTTATGCAAAAATAGCAAAACATGAAATAAGAAAACACGGATACGTGGAAACACGAAGACACTGAAACACAAAGGCAAGAAATAGCGAAAATAACGGCGTATAGAAAAAAACGCGTGAAAACAGAACAGTAAGACATGGGAAAATTAAAACATATATAAACTCGGAAATACGAATACACGAAAGCACGAAAACGTGAAAACACAAAGACGTTAAGACACGAACATTCGAAAACACGATGACGTGAAAACACAAAAACACGGAAACAAGGAAACACCAAAATATGAAAACCCGAAAAACATCTTAATATGAAAACAAGAAAACACGAATACGCGGAAACACGAAAGCACGACAACCTGAAAACACAAGGAGATGAAATTACAAATACGTGAAACACGAAAACACGAAAACAGAAAAACAAAAACGTAAGAATATCAAAACACGAGAACAAAGATACACAAACACGAAAGGACAAAAGAATAAACTCACGAGAGTTTGAAAACAAAAGCAAAAAGATGTCAACGAGCGAAGGTACAATAAAACGCGCAAGACACGAAAACATAAAAACACACAGATGTTTACAAAAAATAGCAAAATATAAATACGGACACGTAGAAACACGAAGACACTAAAACACAAAGGTAAGTATTAGTAAAAACAACGAAGTAAAGAAAAAACACGCAAAAGCAAAACACTAAGGCATTAAAACATTAACACGCAAAAACATATAAACTTGGAAACACGAACACACGAAAGCACGAGAACGTGGAAACACAAAGACGTGAAGACACGAACATTCGAAAACACGATGACGTGAAAACACAAAAACACGGAAACAAGGAAACATTAGAACATGAAAACCCGAAAAAGATTAGAATCTGAAAATGTGGCAACACGAAAGCTCGATAACCTGAAAATACAATGACGTGAGATTACATATACGTGGAAACACGAAAACAAAAACAAAAAAGTAAAATTTTCAAAACACGAAAATAAAGATACACAAACACGTAAGGATAAGAGCATAAAATTACGAAAACTTAAAAACAAAGGCAAAAAGATGTGAACAAGCGAAGTTACAATAACGCGCAAGGCACGAAAACATAGAAACACAAAGATGTTTACGCAAAAATAGCAAAACATGAAACAAGAAAACACGGACACGTAGAAACACGAAGACACTAAAACACAAAAGCAAGAACTAGTAAAAACAACAACGTAAAGTAAAAACCACGCGAAAACAGAATACTAAAACATCGAAACATTAAAACACAAAAACATATAAACTCGGAAACACGAATACACGAAAGCACGAGAACTTGAAAGCACAAAGAAGTGAACATACGAACATTCGAACACACGATGACGTGGAAACACAAAATCACGTAAACATGGAAACATCAGAACTTGAAAATTCGAAAAACATCAGAATATGAAAACTTGAAAACACGAAAACGCGGAAACACAAAAGCGCGACAACCTGAAAACACAAAGACACGAAATTATAAATACGCGGAAACACGAAAACAAGAAACAAAATCCTGAAAATATCAAAACACAACAACGATACACAAACACGAAACGACAATGGCATAAAATCACGAGAACAAAGGCAAAAATATGTCAACAAGCGAAGATAGAATTACGCGCAAGACACAAAAACATATAAACACAAAAGGATGTTTACGGAAAAAATAGCAAAACATGAAACAAGAAAACACGGACACGTAGAAAGACGAAGACACTGAAACACAAATGCAAGAAATTGAAAAAAACGACGTAAAGTAAAAATCACGGAAAAACAGAACACTGAGACATGGAAACATTAAAACAAACTCGGAGACACGAAAACACGATAGCACGAGAACGTGAAAACACAAAACCACGGAAACATGTAAACACTAGAGCATGAAAACCCGAAAAATATCATAATATGACAACAAGAAAACACGAAAACGTGAAAACACGAAAGCACGAGAATCTGAAAACACAAGGACATGAAATTATAAATACGTGGAAACACGAAAACAGAAAAACAAAAACGTAAAAATATCAGAACACGAAAACAAAGATAAACATAAACTCACGAGAACTTCAAAACAAAGGCAAAAAGATGTCAACAAACGAAGACACAATAACGCGCAAAACACGAAAACAGAAACACAAATAGATGTTTACGCAAAAATAGTGAAACATGAAACCAGAAAACACGGATACGTAGAAACACGAAGACACTGCAACACAAAGGCTATAACTAGTTAAAACAAGGACGTAAAGAAAAACACGCAAAAACAGAACATTAAGACATGGAAACATTAAAACACACAAACATATGAACTCGGGAACACGAATACGCGAAAGCTAAAGAACGTGAAAACACAAAGACGTAAAGATACGAACATTCGAAACCACGATGACGTGAAAACAAAAAACACGAAAACATGGAAACATCAGAACATGAAAAAAGAAAAACATTAGAATATGAAAACGAAAAAACACGAAAACGCGGAAACACGAAAGCACGACAACCTGAAAACACAAGGACATCAAATTACAAATACGTGGAAACACGTAAACAGAAAAACGTAAAAATATCAAAACACGAAAACAAAGATACACAAACACAAAAGGACAAGAGCCTAAAATCACGCGAACTTGAAAACAAATGCATAATGATGTCAGCAAGTGAAGATACAATTACACGCAAGACACAAAACAGAAACACAAAAAGATGTTTATGCAAAAATAGCAAAACGTGGAACAAGAAAACACGGACCCGTAGAAACACGAAGACACTTAAACACAAAAGCAAGAAATATTTAGAACAGCGACGTATAGAAAAAACACGCGAAAACAGAACACTAGGACATGGAAACATTAAAACACAAAAACATATAAACTCGGGAACACAAATACACGAAAGCACGAGAACGTGAAAACACAAAGACGTGAAGATACGAACATTCGAAAACACGATGACGTGAAAACACAAAAACACGGAAACATGGAAACACCCGAAAAACATCAGAATATGAAAACAAGAAAACACGAAAAAGCAAAAACATGAATGCACAAGAACCGGAAAACACAAGGACATAAAATTACAAATACGTGGAAACAAGAAAACACGAAAACAGACAAACAAGAACGTAAAATTATCAAAACACGAAAACAAAGATACATAAACACGAAAAGACAAGAGCATAAAATCACGCGAACCTGAAAACAAAGGCATAAAGATGTCAGCAAGCGAAGATACAATAACGTGCAAGACACGAAAACATAGAAACACAAAAAGATGTTGACGCAAAAGTAGCAAAACATGAAGCAAGAAAACACGAACCGTAGAAACACGAAGCCACTAAAACACAATGGCAAGAAATAGTTAAAACAATGACGTAGAGAAAAAACACGCGAAAAAAACCCATTAAAACACAATAACATATAAACTCGGAAACACGAAAGCACGAGAACGTAAAAGTACAAAGACGTGAAGATAACAACATTCGAAAACACGATGACGTAAAAACACAAAAACACAGAAACATGGAAACACTAGAACATGAAAACCAGAAAAACATCAGAATATGATACACAAAAACACGAAAACGCGGAAACACGAAAGCACGGGAATCTGAAAACAAAAAGAACGAAATTATAAATACGTGAAAACACGAAGACTGAAACACAAAAACGTAAAAATATCAAAACACAAAGGCAAGAAATAGTAAAAACAACCACGTAAAGAAAGAACACGCGAAAACAGAACATTAAGACATGGAAACATTAAAACACAAAAACATATAAACTCAGAAACACGAATACACGAAAGCACGAGAACGTGAAAACATAAAAACGTGAAGATACGAACATTCCAAAACACGATGACGTGAAACACAAAAACACGGAAACATGCAAATATTAGAACATGAAAAACCGAAAAACATCTGAATGTGGAAACAAGAAAACACGAAAACGCGGAAACACGAAAGCACGAGAACCTGAAAACACAAGGATATGAAATTACAATTACGTGGAAACACGAAAACAGAAAAACAGAAACGTAAAAATATCAAAACACAAAAACAAAGATAACAAACACGAAAGGATAAGAAAACAAAAACACGAGAACTTGAAAACAAATGCAAAAAGGTGTCAACAAGCGAATACAATAACGCATAAGACACGAAAACAGAAACACAAAAAGATGTTTACGGAAAAATAGCAAAATATGAAGCAAGAAAACATAGACACGTGGAAACACGAAAAACATCAGAATATGAAAACAAAAAACACAAAAACACTGAAACACGAAAGCAGGAGAATTTGAAAACAGAAGGACATGAAATTACAAACACAGAAACACGAAGACAAACACAAAAACGTAAAAACATCAAAACACAAAAACAAAGAATATACAAACACGAAGGGACAAGAACACAAAACTACGAGAACTTGAAAACAAAGGCAAAATTGTGTTAACAAGCGAAGACAATAACGCACAAAGCACGAAAACAGAAACGCAAAAAGATGTTTACGCAAAAATAGCAAACTAAGAAACAAGAAAACACGGATACGTGGAAGCACGAAAAACATCAGAATACGAAATCAAAAAAACACGAAAACGCGGAAACACGAATCTGAAAGTACAAGGAAATGAAGTTACAAACATGTAGAAACACGCAGATTGAAAAACAAAAACGTAAAAATATCAAAACACGAATACGAAAAGACAAGAGCATAAAATCACGAAAACTTAAAACAAAGATGTCAACAAGCGAAGATACAATAACGCGTAAGACACGAAAACGGAATCACAAAAAAATGTTTACGCAAAAATATCAAAACATGAAACAACAAAACACGTACACGTAGAAACACGAAGACACTAAGACACAAAGGCAAGATGTGGTGAAAACAACGCGAAAACAGAACATTAAGACATGGAAACAATAAAACACGAAAATATATGAACTTGGAAACACGAATTCACGAAAGCACGAGAACTTGAAAACACAAAAACGTGAAGATACGAACATTCGAAAACACGATGACGTGAAACAACAAACAGAAACATTAAAGCATCAGAACATGAAAACTCGAAAAACATCAAAATATGAAAACACGAAAACGCGGAAACACAATAACACGAGAACCTGAAAATACAAGGACTTGAAATTGTAAATACTTGGAAACACGAACACTGAAACACAAAAACGTTAAAATATCAAAACACGAAAACAAAGATATCGTGTATCACAATATTAAAACAAGATAACAGAAACACGCGAAAACACGAGAACCTGAAAACAAAGGACTGATTCGAACAAAGCAAAGAATACGTGAAACACGAAAATAACAAAACAGAAAACCAAAACCTAGAAATATAACCGAAACAAAGATACACAAACACGTAAGAACAGAGAATACAAAACACTAAAACACAAAGGCAAAATAGTAAAACAAACGACGATAGAATACACGCGAACACAGAACACGAAAATGAACTATAACACAAAACTTAACTTTAAACCAAAAAGAGCACAAGAATGAAACACAAAGCACGGACACGTAGAAACACTGAAACACAAAACACAAAGGCAAGAAATAGAAAACATCGAAGTACAAGAAAACACGCGAAACACAGAGACTGTGAAATTATGGAATACTTGAAACACGAAAACTTGAAACTTTGAAACACAAAACACGAAAGCAAAGATTACGCAAACACAAAAGACGAGATAAAATCGGAGAACGTGAAAACAAAACACGAAAATGAAACAACATGAGAACATGAAACCCGAAAACACATCAAATGTAGAATACACAAAAAACGTAAACCATACACACGAGGTGAAATTAAAATACGTGAAAACACGAAAATAGAAACACATACGTAAAACATACAAAACACAAAACAAAGATTACGCAAACACAAAGGATAAGAGACATAAAATCACGAGAACTTAAAACAAAGCAAAAGACGTCAACAACAAGAAACTATAAGCACAAACACGTAGCCAAACACTAGAATACAAGTAAGATAGTGCAAAATACAAAACATGAAACAAGAAACACGACACGTAATATCCATTATAAACTACAGACCAGGTATGGTTCTACGAACCGGATGAAATCATAATCACGAGAACTTAAAAGCAAAGCCAAAAGCGTCAAAATCAAAAATACAATAACGGCAAATGACACAAAACATATCGAAACTAAAGCCTGTTACGAGAATAGCAGACATGAAACAAGAAAAAGCAAGTTATAGTCCTTTAATTTTTGCTTCAAATGTCGCGGTATTGAATCTTCACACCGGATGAACATTTTAATCAACGTTCTTTAGGTGCTCTTAAATTATTTTCACTGAACCAATAGTAAGTCTAGATTGCCTCTAAATCTTCCAGGAACTAATTAAAACCAAACGGGTGACCCAATAAGACCAAACGGTTCTAGGGTGCCCTAAATTTTTCCCTGACTAATAAACTAAACGGTTCTAGGATGCCTCTAAATTATTTTCAGGACCTTATTAAGACTCAAATGTGAGTGCCTGTAAATCTTTTCACTAGACTGATTAAGCCAAATCGAGTTCTAGGGTGCCTCAAAGTTATTTCCACTGGACCTATTAAGACTAAACGTTATGGGTGCATCTAAATTATTTCCATGGGACCTAATAAACCAGGTTCTAGGTACCTTCTAAATCATTCCACGGATATTAAAAACCAAACGTGCTCTAAGGTGCCCCTAAATTATTTCCACTACACCTAATTAAGACTAACTGGTTCTAGAATGCCTCTAAATCATTTCCACTAGACCTAATTAAGACCAAGCGGTTCTGGAAACCAAAAGGTTCTGGGGTGCCTCTAAATTATTTCCACTAGGACCGTGATTAAGTCCAAGTGATTCTAGGGCGCCTTTAAATTATTTCCACTCGGACCCTATTAATAAAGACCAAACGTGCTTATAGGTGCATTTCGAAATTATTTCCACTTGAACCTAACTTAAGACTAACAGGTGGTTCTAGGGATACCTCTAAATCATATTCCAGTCGGACCTAATTAAAACCAAGGTTCTAAAGACCAAACGTGCTTTAAGGTGCTCCTAAATTATTTCCACTGAACCTAATTTAGACTAACCGGTTTTAGGATGCCTCTAAATCATTTCCAGTAGACCTAATTAAGACCAAATGGTTCCAGGGGTGCCTCTAAATCATTTTCATAGGACATTATAAAGACCAAACGGTTCTAGGGTACCTCAAAGTTATTTCCACTGGGCCTTATTAAAACCAAACGATTCAGGGTGCAACTAAATCATTTCCACAGCACCTTGTTCAGACAAACAGTTCTGGGGTGCCTCTAAATTATTTCCACTGATTCTGGAAGCCTATAAATTATTTCTAGTGCACCTAATTAAAACTAAACGGTTCTAGGGTGCCTCTAAATAATTCCACTGCACCTAGTTAAGAACAAACGGTTCTTTAGGTGCATCTAAATTATTTCCACTCGACCCAAACTAAGACCAAACGGTTCTGGGGCGCCTCTAAATTATATTTCCACTGGACCTAACTAAGACCAAGTGGTTCTGCGGTGCTTCTTAATCATTTCCACTGGACCTAGTTAAGACTAAATGTTTTTCTGGGGTGCTTCTCAATTACTTCCACTGGACCTAGTTAAGACCAAACGGTTCTAGGGTGCCTCTAAATTATTTCCACCCGACCTTATTAAGATCAACGGTTCATGGGCGCATTTAAATTATTTCGACTAGATCTAATAAAGATTAAACGGTTCTAAGACTCCTCTAAATTATTTCTACAGAATCTAATTAAGACTAAACAATTCTGAGGTGTCTCTAAATGATTGCCACTGGACATAATTAAGACCAAGTGGTTCAAAGTGCCCCTACATTATTTCCATTGCACCTAATTAAGACTAAACGGTTCTAGGGTGCCTCTAAATTATTTCCGCTGGACCTAATTAAGACTAAGCGGTTCTTGGGTGCGTTCAATTATGTCCACTGAACCTAATCAAGACCGAACGAGTCTAGATTGCCTCTAAATTACTTCCATGAGAACTAATTAAAACCACGCGATTCTGGGGTGCCCCTAAATTATTTCCACGGTACCATATTAAGACTAAACGGTTCTAGGGTGCCCCTAAATTTTTTTCACTGGACCTAATAAATACTAAACGGTTCTAAGACGCCTCTAAATTATTTCTACAGGACCTAATTAAGATTAAAAAGTTCTGGAGTGCCTTTAAATTATTTCCACTAGACGTGATTAAGTCCAAGTGATTCAGGGTGCCTCTAAATTATTTCCATTGCACCTAATTAAAACTAAACGTTTCTAGAGTGCCCCATAAATTAATTCTGCTTGACCTAACTAAGCCAAAACTGTTCTGGGGCGCCTCTAAATTATTTCCACTAGACGTAATTAAGTCTAAGTGGTTCAAGGTGCCCCTAAATTATTTCCATTGCACCTAATTAAGACTAAGGTTCTAGGGAGTCGCTAAATTAATTCTGCTGGACCTAACTAAGCCAACACTGTTCTGGGGCACCTCTAAATTATTTCCACTAGACGTAATTAAGATCAAGTGGCTCAATGTGCTCCTAAATTATTTCCATTGCACCTAATTAAGACTAAACGGTTCTGAGGTGCGTTAAATTATGTCCACTGAACCTAATCAAGACCGAACGATTCTAGATTGCCTTCTAAATTACTTCCATGGGAACTAATTAAAACCAAGCGATTTTGGGGTACCCCTAAATTATTTCCACGGTACCATATTAATATAAAACGGTTCTAAAGGGCCACTAAATTTTTTCCACTGGACCTAATAAATACCAAACGGTTCTAAGACGTCTCTAAATTATTTCTACAGGACCTAATTAAGACTACACAGTTCTGGAGTGCCTTTAAATTATTTCCACTAGACGTGATTAAGTCCAAGTGATTTAGGGTGCCTCTAAATTATTTCCATTGCACCTAATTAAAACTAAACGTTTCTAGAGTGTTCCATAAATTAATTCTGCTTGACCTAACTAAGCCAAAACTGTTCTGGGGCGCCTCTAAATTATTTCCACTAGACGTAATTAAGTCTAAGTGGTTCAAGGTGCCTCTAAATTATTTCCATTGCACCTAATTAAGACTAAACGGTTCTAGAGAGTTGCTAAATTAATTCTGCTGGACCTAACTAAGCCAAAACTGGTCTGGGTCGCCTCTAAATTATTTCTACTAGACGTAATTAAGTCCAAGTGGTTCAAGGTGCCCCTAAATTATTTCCATTGCATCTAATTAAGACTAAACGGTTCTGGGGTGCCTCTAAATTATTTCCACTAGACGTAATTAAGTCTAAGTGGTTCAAGGTGCCCCTAAATTATTTCCATTACACCTAATTAAGACTAAGGTTCTAGGGAGTCGCTAAATTAATTCTGCTGGACCTAACTAAGCCAAAACTGTTCTGGGGCACCTCTAAATTATTTCCACTAGACGTAATTAAGATCAAGTGGCTCAGGGTGCTCCTAAATTATTTCCATTGCACCTAATTAAGACTAAACGGTTCTAGGGTGTTTCTAAATTATTTCCGCTGGACCTAATTAAGACTAAACGGTTCTGAGGTGCGTTAAATTATGTCCACTGAACCTAATCAAGACCGAACGATTCTAGATTGCCTTCTAAATTACTTCCATGGGAACTAATTAAAACCAAGCGATTTTCGGGTACCCCTAAATTATTTCCACGGTACCATATTAATATCAAACGGTTCTAGAGGGCTCCTAAATTTTTTCCACTGGACCTAATAAATACCAAACGGTTCTAGGACGCCTCTAAATTATTTCTACAGGACCTAATTAAGACTATACAGTTCTGGAGTGCCTTTAAATTATTTCCACTAGACGTGATTAAGTCCAAGTGATTCAGGGTGCCTCTAAATTATTTCAATTGCACCTAATTAAAACTAAACGTTTCTAGAGTGCCCCATAAATTAATTCTGCTTGACCTAACTAAGCCAAAAATGTTCTGGGGCGCCTCTAAATTATTTCCACTAGACGTAATTAAGTCTAAGTGGTTCAAGGTGCCTCTAAATTATTTCCATTGCACCTAATTAAGACTAAACGGTTCTAGAGAGTTGCTAAATTAATTCTGCTGGACCTAACTAAGCCAAAACTGGTCTGGGGGCCTCTAAATTATTTCCACTAGACCTATTTGAGACCAACCGGTTCTAGGATGTCTCTAAATTACTTCCATTGCACCTAATAAGACTAAACGGTTGTAGAGTGCTTCTAAATTAATTCTACTGGACCTATTTAAACCCAAACTTTTCTGAGGCGCCTCTAAATTATTTTCACTAGAGCTAGTTAAGACCAAAAGGTTCTGGGATGCCTCTAAATTATTTCCATTGCACCTAATTAAGACTAAATAGTTTTAGGGTGCTTCTAAATGATTTCCGCTGAACCTAATTAAGACTAAATGGTTCTGGGGTGCGTTGAATTATGTCTACTGAACCTAATCAAGACCAAACGATTCTAGGGTGCCTTTAAATTATTTCCACTAAACCTAGTGACGACCAACCGGTTCTAAGATGCCCCTAAATTACTTCCTTGCACCTAATTAAGACTAAACGGTTCTAGAGTGCCCCTAAAATAATTCTGCCGTACCTAATTAAGCCAAAACTGTTCTGGGGTGCCTCTAAATTACTTTCACTAGACCTAGTTAAGACCAAATAGTTCTGGGATGCCTGTAAATTATTTTTATTGTACCTAATTATACCAAATGGTTCTGGGGTGCTTCTAAATTATTTCCGTTGAACCTAATTAAGACTAAACGGTTCTGGGGTGCGTTAAATTATGTCTACTGAACCTAATCAAGACCAAACGATCCTAGGGTGCCTCTAAATTATTTCCACTGGACTTAATTAACACGATTTTAGAGTGGCTTTAAATTATGTCCACCGCACTTAATTAAGACCAAGCGATTCGGGGTTTTATCTCCACTAAACCTAATTAAGGCCAAGTGGCTCTAGGTTGCCTCTAAATCATTTCCACTAAATCTAATAAAGACCAAACGATTCTAGATTGCCTCTAAATTACTTCCACAGAAACTAATAAATACCAAGCGATTCTGGGGTGCCCCTGAATTATTTCCACAGTGCCATATTAAGACCAAACGATTCTGGTGTGCCTCTAAATTATTTCCACTGGACCTAATTAAGACCAAGTTGTTCAGGGTGCCTCTAAATTATTTCTATTGCACCTAATTAGGACTAAACGGTTCCAAGGTGCCTCTAAATTATTTCTGCTGGACCTAACTAAAACTAAGTGCTTCTGGAAGTGTTTCTAAATCATTACCACTGGACCTAATAGAGCCCAAATGGTTCTAAAATGTCTCTAAATATTTTCCATATATAATAAACACCAAACGGCCACCGAACCTAATAAAAATCAAACGGTCCTGGGGTACTTCTAAATTATTTCGATAGTACCGTATTAAGACCAAACGGTTTTGGGGTGCCTCTAGATTATTTCCACTGGACATAATTATGACCAAGTTGTTCAGGGTGCCTCTAAATTATTTCCATTGCACCTAATTAGGACTAAGCAGTTCCAGGGTGCCTCTAAATTATTCCACTAAACCTAATTAAGCCCAAACGGTTCTGGGACGCCTCTAAATTATTTCCATTGAACCTACTCACGACCGAACGGGTCTAGAGCGCCTCTAAATTATTTCTGCTTGACCTAATTAAAACTAAACGGTTCTGGGGCGCCTCTAAATTATTTCCGCTTGACCTAACTACGACTAAGTGATTCTAGGAGTGTTTCCAAATCATTACCACTAGACCTAGTAAAGCCCAAACGGTTCTAGGATGTTTTTAATATTTTCCACTAAACCTAATAAGGGCCACACGGTCCTGGGGTACTTTTAAATTATTTCCACTGGACCTTATTAAGCCCAAACGGTTTTGGGGTGCCTTTAAATTATTTCCACTGGACCTAATTAGGACTGAACGGTTCCAGGGTGCCTCTAAATTAATCCACTAAACCTAATTAAGCTCAAACAGTTCATGGAACGCCTCTAAATTATTTTCATTGGACCTAGTCAAAACCAAGCGGTTCAAGGGCGACTCTAAATTATTTGCGCTTGACCTAACTAAGACTAAGTGGTTCTAGAAGTGTTTCTAAATCATTACCACTGGACCTAGTAAAGCCCAAACGGTTCTAGGATACCTTTAAATATTTTCCACTGAACCTAATAAGGGCCACACGGTCCTAGGGTATTTTTAAATTATTTCCACTGGACCTTATTAAGCCCAAACGGTTTTGGGGTGCCTTTAAATTATTTCCATTGCCCCTAATTAGGACTGAACGGTTCCAGGGTGCCTCTAAATTATTCCACTAAGCCTAATTAAGCTCATACTGTTCCGGGGCGCCTCTAAATTACTTCTATTGAACCTACTCAAGACCGAACGGGTCTAGGGCGCAACTAATTTGATTCTGCGTGACCTAATTACAACTAAACGGTTCTGGGGCGCCTCTAAATTATTTCCGCTGGACCTAACTAAGATTAAGTGGTTCGAGGAGTGTTTCTAAATCATTACCACTGGACTTTATAGAGCCCAAACGGTTTTAGAATGCCTCTAAATATTTTCCACTGAACTTAATAAAGACCACACGCTCCTGGGGTACTTTTATATTATTTCCACTGGAGCTTATTAAGCCCGAACGCTTCTGGAGTGCCTCTAAATTATTTTTACTAGACCTAAGTATGACCAAGTTGTTCAGGGTGCCTTTAAATTATTTCCATTGCACCTAATTAGGACTAAACGGTTCCAAGGTACCTCTAGATTATTCCACTAAATCTAACTAAGCCCAAACAGTTCCCGGACGCCTCTAAATTATTTCCATTGAACCTACTCACGACCGAACGGGTCTAGAGCGCCTCTAAATTATTTCTGCGTGACCTAATTAAAACTAAACGGTTCTGGGGCGCCTCTAAATTATTTCCGCTTGACCTAACTAAGACTAAGTGGTTCTAGGAGTGTCTCTAAATCATAACCACTGGATCTAATAAAGCCCAAACGGTTCTAGGAAGCCTCTAAATATTTTCCATTGAACCCAATAAAGACCAAACGGTCCTGGCGTACTTCTAAATTATTTCCACTGGATATTATTAAGACCAAGCGGTTCTGGGGCGCCTGTAAATTATTCACAGTGACGCATAGTATTGTAATAGAAGAAAAAAGCGCTAACGGTACGCTGGAAGTTAGATTATAATCAACATCTTGCCGTACTCATACACAATAGCATACCGCAACCTTTCTTTTAGGATTCACATACCGAAACGGTCATTTTTTATACATTAATTAGTGAAAAACATGCTAGAATATGTGTTATTATGTCACCGGTACTGTTATTAAGCTCGCGCATAACCTCAGTTCAAACTCACACCGGTTGTAATTAACCAATCAATAATCTAATTCAAATTCACACCGATTAAAATCAGCCAATCAATTGCTCCCAACGTTTTAATTAGATTAAACAAAGGATTATTGTTTGGAACAATTAAAGCGGCTCGTTATAACTGTGGCAATAAGAAGACCTGTAATTAAAGCAGGTTCTGTGAGAAATTTATGGGGTTTGCGTTAGTAGATTGCGCGTTACAAGCAAGAAAAAACGAGTAATTAAGTTTGGTAACATGTGCAACGCTGTCGTTATAATTTGTCTCCTGCTGTGAGTGTGTGAATAAAATTAAACGTTGACTTGGCGAAGTCGTCCTTGGCCCCAGGTGAAAGTTAGTCTAAAGATAGATTATATTGGTATGAACGAACGAATTGTCGAACGTATCCTAGGTCCTTTGTTGATGCGTTCGCTCGTTTGACGATTAAATCGCCACAGAAATGGGAATTTCGTGAATGATCTGTTAGTTAGGGTTACGCGCAAGCGCCTTTGTCTGGTGAAGCAAAGTCTGTCACCGGTTGAAGTCGGATCAATGCCTTCGTTCTTCTGTATTTTATAAAAGCTACGTGCTATTCGGTCCAGGAATTAAAAATGTCCTACAGGTACTGTTGGGACACCTTGGAGCCTGTTGCGCATGCTCTTATGCTTCCATTAGGAACATGCGCATTGGAAGTCGTTACCATAATCGCCACATAGCGTCTTTTTTTGGATTAAACAAAGCCAAGGTGCTGTTCTGACCGGTTAGGACTGCAAGGAGTCTTACAGCACGTGCTGGGATACGCTGGGGACGCAGGTTCTTATGCCTGGTGGGGCCTTCATTAGAAACATGCGTATCCGACGATAAACAGCCTTTCTTCTGGACTAAACAAGACCAATGTGATTTTCTGCCTAGTTGGCGCTGACTTAAAAACAAGTCTTTCAACGACTGTTGGGATACCATGAGAGCCTATTGCGCATAATGTTCGATGAGGCTGAACTTCCCTTGAGGATGTGCGTATCCAAAATCCTTAGCATTACCACTAAGAAGTTTTTTCTTCTCGATTGAACTAAGCGAAGGCGCTTTTCTGTGTAGTTGGAACAAAAAGGATTTACAAACAAGTCTAACACTTTTTCATGTAGCCCCTTAAGGACACGCATAACCAAAACCGTTTGTACAACCGACTTCTGTATTGCAAAAACCCAAGGGGCTCTTTTGCGCAGTTAGATCAAAGACAACTTAAAAACAAGTCTAACGGACTATTGGCACACTTTGGAGCCTGCTGCGCATATGCCCGATGAGGTAGAGCTTCCATCAGGGACATGCGTATCGCAAGTCGTTTCCAAAACCGAATCAGAGCCTTTGCCTTCTGGATTGAACAAGCCAATGCACTTTTCGGCGTAGTTACGTCAAAAAGGAGTTACAAACAAGTCTGACATCCACAGCTAGGACATTTCGCGCATGATGCTCGACTGAGCAGAGAGTCCATTAGACTCGTTGATATAACCTACGTAGATCTTTCTTGCTTCTCGATTGACAAAGTCAATGTTCCTTTGTGCGCAGTTAGATCAAAAAAACTTTCAAACATGGCTCTAACAACGACGGTTGGGGAACATTTGGGGCTGTTGCGAAGGATGCCCGATGAGGCAGAGCTTCCATTAGAAACATACGTTTGCAAAACCAACTAGAAACCTTCTTTCTTCTGGATTGGCGCAAGTCAAGGTGCTTTTTGGCGAACTTAAGTCAAAGACGGCTTAAAAAAGTCTAACTGGAACTGTTGGCACACCTTGGAGCCTGATGAGAAAGAGTTTCCATTAGAGAGATGCGTATTCAAAGTCGTTAGCTTAACCGAGTAAGAACGTTCTTGCTTTTGGATTGAAAAAGCCAATGTGATTTGCGGCTGCGCAGTTAGTTTTGGTTTTGCGTTTCTTCGGTTTTGCTTTTCACGTTTTGGGTTTTGCGTTTTCCGTTTTACGGTTTTGGGTATTGCGTTTTGCGTTTGTACGGTTTTGAGTTTTGCCTTTTTTGTGGTTTTGGATTTTGCGTTTCGCGCCTTGCGTTTTTGCGGTTTTGGGTTTTGTGTTTTCCGTTTTGCGGTTTTGGGCTTTGCGTATTGGGTTTTTGGTTTTGTGTTTTGCGTTCATCGCTTTGCAGTTTTGGGTTTTACATTTTTGGGTTTCCGTTTTGCGTTTTTGCGGTTTTTCGTTTTGGGTATAGCGTTTCTGAGGTTTTAGATTTGGGTTTCTGGATCGTGCGTTATGGGTTTTGTGTTTTGTATTTTCCGATTTACGTTGGGGGTTTTGGGTTTTAGATTTTGGGTTTTACGTTTCGAGTTTTTTGTTTTGCGTTTTTCGTTTAGCGTTTTGCGGTTTTGGGTTTTGCATTTTTGCGTTTTCCGTTTTGTGTTTTGTGATTTGCTATTCACGTTAAGCGATTTAGGGTTTTGCGTTTTCCGTTTTGCAGTTTTGGGTTTTGCGTTTTTGCGGTTTTATGTTTTGTCTTTTATGTTTTTGCGGTTTTGGCTTTTGTGTTTCGCGTATTGCGTTTTTGAGGTTCTGGGTTTTGCGTTTACCGTTTTGCGGTTTTGTTTGTCCTTTCACGTTTTGCGATTTTGGGTTTTGCGTTTTCTGTCTTACGGTTTTAGGTTTTACGTTTCGCGCCTTGCGTTTTTGCGGTTTTGAGTTTTACGTTTTCCGTTTTGCGGTTTCGGGCTTTGCGGTTTTGCGTTTTGGGTTTTTGGTTTTGTGTTTTGCGTTCATCGTATTGCAGTTTTGGGTTTTGCGTTTTTGCGGTTTTTAGTTTTGGGTATAGCGTTTTTGAGGTTTTGGATTTTGGATTTTGCGTTTTGGGTTTTGGGTTTACCGATTTACGTTGTGGGGTTTTGGGTTTTAGATTTTGGGTTTTACGTTTCGAGTTTTTTGTTTTGCGTTTTCCGTTTAGCGTTTTGCGGTTTTGGGTTTTGCATTTTTGCGTTTTCCGCTTGGTGTTTAGTCGGTTTTGTGTTTTGTGATTTGCTATTCACGTTAAGCGATTTAGGGTTTTGCGTTTTCCGTTTTAGCAGTCTTTAGTTTTAGGTATTATGTTCTTGAGGTTTAGCGGTTTTGGGTTTTGGATTTTGTGTTTTCCAATTTGCCTTGTGGGGTTTTGCGGTTTTGGGTTTTGGAGTTTGAGTTTTACGTTTCGAATTTTCAGTTTTCCGTTTAACGTTTTGCGGTTTTGGGTTTTACATTTATGCGGGTTTGGGTTTTGCGTTTTCTTTTTGCATTTTTTAGCTTTTGTTTTTTGCTCTTTGCAATTTAGGGTTTTGTGTTTTCCGTTTTACAGTTTTAAGTTTTGCATTTTGCGGTTTTGGGTTGTGCTTTTCTCGGTTTTGGTTTTGCATTTTACGCCTGGCGCTTTTAAGGTTTTGGGTTTTGCGTTTTCCGTTTTGCGGTTTTGGGGTTTGTGGTCTTAGATTATGGATTTTGTGGTTTCCGGTTTTAGGTTTTGTGTTATCCGTATATCGTTTTGCGGTTTTGGGTTTTGTGTCTTTCGTTTTGCGTTTTTGCGGTTTTTAGTTTTGGTTGTTACATTTTTGAGGTTTTGCGGTTTTAAGTTTTGGTTTTTGCGTCTTGGGTTTTGTGTTTTGCGTTTTCCGATTTGCGTTGTGGAGTTTTGCGGTTTGGATTTTACGTTTTCCGTTTAGCGTTTTACGAGTTTGGATTTTGCGCGTTTGCGGTTTTGGGTTTTGCGCTTTTTCAGTTTTGTGTTTTGCTTTTCACGTTTTCCAATTTTGGTTTTTTGTTTCGCGTTTTTGTGGATTTTTGTTCTGCCTTTTGCGTTTTTATGTTTTTCGTTTCGCGCCTTGCGTTTTTTGAGTTTTAATGCGTTTTGCGTTTTGCGGTTTTGGGATTTGAAGTTTCGCGTTTTGCGGCTGTAGGTTTTGGGTTTGTTTCTTTCGTTTATTGTTTTGTTGTTTTAGGTTTTACATTTAAGTTTTTGATTTTGGGTTTTGTGTTTTGCGTTTTCCGATTTTTGTTGTGTGGTCTTGCTGCTTTTGGTTTTGCGATTTTTTATCTTGTTTAGTGTTTTGAAGGTGTTTCGATTTTGGTTTTTAAGATTTTGCAGTTTGCGGTTTTGTGTTTTGCGTTTTCCGTTTTGCGGTTTTGACTTTTGTACTTCTCGTTTTTGCGGATTAGGATTTTTCTTTTCGCGGTTTTGAGTTTTGCGGTTTACGCCTTGCGTTTTTGAGGTTTTGGGTTTTGCGTTTTTCGTTTTGCGGTTTTGGGCTTTGTGGTCTTGCTTTTTGGTTTTGTGGTTTGCGGTTTTAGGTTTTAGGTTTTGTGTTATCCGTATTTCGTTTTGCGTTTTTGCGGTTTTTAGTTTTGGTTGTTACATTTTTGAGGTTTTGCGGTTTTAAGTTTTGGATTTTGCGTCTTGGGTTTTGTGTTTTCCGATTTGCGTTGTGGAGTTTTGCGGTTTTGGATTTTACGTTTTCCGGTTGGCGTTTTACGCGTTTGCGGTTTTGGGTTTTGCGCTTTTTCAGTTTTGTGTTTTGCTTTTCACGTTTTGCAATTTTGGTTTTTTGTTTCGCGTTTTTGAGAATTTTTGTTCTGCCTTTTGCGTTTTTATGTTTTGCGTTTCGCGCCTTACGTTTTTTGAGTTTTAATGCGTTTTGCGTTTTGCGGTTTTGGGATTTGAAGTTTCGCGTTTTGCGGCTGTAGGTTTTGGGTTTGTTTCTTTCGTTTATTGTTTTGCGGTTTTAGGTTTTACATTTGAGTTTTTGATTTTGGGTTTTGTGTTTTGCGTTTTCCGATTTTTGTTGTGTAGTTTTGCTGTTTTTGCTTTTGCGATTTTTTATTTTGTTTAGCATTTTGAAGGTGTTGCGATTTTGGTTTTTAGGATTTTGCAGTTTGCGGTTTTGTGTTTTGCGTTTTCCGTTTTGCGGTTTTGACTTTTGTACTTCTCGTTTTTGCTGATTAGAATTTTTCTTTTCGCGGTTTTGAGTTTTGCGGTTTACGCCTTGCGTTTTTGAGGTTTTGGGTTTTGCGTTTTTCGTTTTGCGGTTTTGGGCTTTGTGGTCTTGCGTTTTGGGTTTTGTGGTTTGCGGTTTTAGGTTTTAAGTTTTGTGTTATCCGTATATCGTTTTGCGGTTTTGGGTTTTGCGTCTTTCGTTTTGCGCTTTTGCGCTTTTTAGTTTTGGTTGCTGCATTTTTGAGGTTTTGCGGTTTTAGGTTTTAGATATTGCGTTTTGGGTTTTCCGATTTGCGTTATGGAGTTTTGCGGTTTCGGATTTTACGTTTCCCGTTTAGCGTTATGCGAGTTTGGATTTTGCGCTTTTGGGATTTGCGCTTTTTCAGTTTTGTGTTTTGTTATTACATTTTGCAATTTTGGTACTTTGTTTCGCGTTTTCACGGATTTGGGTTTTGCCTGTTGCGTTTTTGTGTTTTGCGTCCTGCCTTTCGTTTTTGAGAATTTGGGCTTTTGCGTTTAGCGGTTTTCAAATTTGCAGTTTTGCTTTTTGCGGTTTGCAGTTTTGCGTTTTGGGTTTTGTTTTTTGCGGCTTTAGGTTTTGGGTTTGTGTTTTCCTTTTATCGTTTTGCGGTTTTAGGTTTTTACGTTTGCCATTTTGCGGATTTTAGTTTTGGGTATTGCGTTTTTGAAGTTTTCGGTTTTGAGTTTTGGATTTTGAGTTTTGTGTTTTGCGTTTTTCGATTTTTGTTGGGGTTTTGCTGTTTTGGGTTTTGCGATTTTTGATTTTGTTTAGCGTTTTTAAGGTTTTGCGATTTTGGTTTTTAGGATTTTGCAGTTTGCGGTTTTTGGTTTTGGGTTTTGCATTATGCGGTTTTGGGTTTTGCGGTTTTGATTTTAAGTTTTGCGTTTCGCGCTTTGCGATTTTGGGTATTGAGGTTTTGGGGTTTCCGTTTTTGAGGTTTTAAGTATTTTTGTTTTCAGTTTTGCATATTTGGATTTGGGTTTGCGGTTTTGAGTTTAGAGTTTTGCGTTTTGGGTTTAGGATTTTGTGATTTTGGTTTTTGGATTTTGGGTTTTTTGTTTTGCGTTTTACGTTTAGCGTTTTGCGGTTTTGGGTTTTGCATTTTTGCGGTTTTGGGTTTTGCGTTTTCCATTTCGCATTTTTTTCGGTTGTGTTCTATCTTTCTTTTGGCGTTTTGATATTTAGGGTTTTGCGTTTTCCGTTTTGCGGTTTTGCGTTTCTTGTGTTGTGGTTTTGGGTTTTGCTTTTTGCGGTTTTGGGTTTTCATTTCGCGCCTTGCGTTTTTGAGGTTTTGGGTTTTGCGTTTTCCGTTTATGGTTTTGCTGTTTTGGGTTTTGCGTCTTCCATTTTGAGTTTTTGCGGGTTTTAGTTTTGTGTTTTGCTTTTCCGATTTACCTTGTGGGATTTTGCGGTTTTGGGTTTTACGTTTCGGGTTTTCTGTTTTACGTTTAGCGGTTTTAGGTTTTGCCTTTTCTATTTTGTAATTTTTCTGTTTTGTGTTTAGTTCTTTGCTCTTCACGTTTTGCGATTTAAGGTTTTGCCTCTTGCGGTTTTGGGTTTTTCGTTTCGCGCCTTGCGTTTTCCGTTTATGGTTTTGCGGTTTTGGTTTTTGCGTCTTACGTTTTGCATTTTTGCGGCTTTTAATTTTTGTTATAGCATTTTTGAGGTTTTGCGGTTTTAGGTTTTGGATTTTACGTTTTCCGTTGGCGTTTTGCGAGTTTCAGTTTTGCGCTTTTGGGGTTTTGGGTTTTGCGCTTTTTCGGTTTGGGGTTTGGTTTTCACGTTTGCGATTTTGGTTTTTTGTTTCGCGTTTTTGCGGATTTGGGTTTTGCCTGTTGCGTTTTTGTGTTTTGCGGTTCGCGCCTTGCGTTTTTAAGATTTTGGGCTTTTGCGATTTGCGGGTTTTGGATTTGCAGTTTTGCGTTTTGGGTTCTGTGTTCTGTGGCTTTAGATTTTGTGTTTGTGTTTTCCATTTATCGTTTTGCGGTTTTAGGTTTTGCGTTTGCCGTTTTGCGGTTTTCAGTATGGGTATTGAGATTTTGAAGTTTTGCGGTTTTGAGTTTTGGATGTTGTGTTTTGTTTTGCTTGTTTTGTTTTCAGTTTTGCGGTTTTGGATTTTGGTGTTTGTGTTTCTGTTTTGCGTTTTTGCGTTTTGCATTTTCCGTTTGGGTTTTTTGGTTTTGGGTTTTGGATTTTGTGTTTTGGGTTTTAGGTTGATTGTTCTTGTGTTTTGCGCTTTTGGTTTTGCCTCTTTACGGTTTTGGATTTTGCGTTTGGCGTTTTGGGGTTTCGCGGTTTTGCGGTTCAGCGGTTTTGAGTTACGCGTTTTCTGTTTTGCGTTTAACGTTTATCGTTTTTGCGGTTTGTGATGTTTTGGGTTCTTAGGTTTTGTCTTTTGCTTTTTGGGTTTTGCGGTTTTGATTTTGAGTTTTGGGGTTTAGGTTGCGGGTTTTTGTGTTTTGCGTTTTCGGTTTTGCTTCTTTGCGGTTTTTGATTTTGGGTTTGGCGTTTTAGGTTTTGCGCTTTAGCGGTTTCGAGTTAAGCGTTTTCTTTTTTGCGTTTATCGTTTTTTCGGTTTGTGAGGTTTTGGGTTTTTAAATTTTGTCCTTTGCTTTTTGGTTTTTGCGGTTTTGGGATTTGGATTTTATGTTTTGCGTTTTGGGGTTTAGGTAGAGGGTTTTTGTTATTTGCGCTTTCGGTTTTTTCTTTTGCGGTTTTGGATTTTGGGTTTGGCGTTTAGGATTTTGCGCTTTTGCGGTTTAGAGGTTTGGAGTTATGCGTTTTCTGTTTTGCGTTCATCGTTTTTGCGGTTTGTGAGGTTTTGGGTTTTAAAATTTTGTCTTTTGCTTTTTGGTTTTTGCGGTTTTGGGTTTTGGATTTTGTGTTTTGCGATATTGCTGTTCTGCATTTTGTGTTTTGGGTTTTGCATTTTGCCTTTTGGGTTTTGCGTTCCCGCTTTACGTTTTGTGGTTTTGGGTTTTGCGTTTTCCGTTTTTTCCTTTTTGCGGTTTTGGATTTTGTTTTGCGTTTTTCGTTTTGGTTTTGCTGTTTGAGGTTTTTGTGTTTCGTGGTTTTGGGTTGTGCAATTTCTATTTTGTGGTTTTGGGTTTTCCATTTTGCGGTTTCAGGTTTGCGGTATTGCTTTTTCTGTTTTGCGTTTAGCGTTTTACGTTTTTGCTGCTTTGCGGTTTGGCGGTTTTGTGGTTTTGTTTTGAGTTTAACGTTTTTAGGATTTTGCGGTTTTGCAGTTTTGGGTTTTGGGCTTTGTGTTTTCTTTCTTGCGTCTTGCGTTTTTGTGTTTTTCGTTTTTATATTTTTGTACATTTGTTTTTTGTTTTTCTTGTTTTGCACTTTTGTGTTTTTGTTTTTTGCGTGTTTTTGTATTTTTGTGTTTCTGTTTTTGTGCACTTGCGCTTATGTGTTTGTACGTTTTTGGGTTATGTTTTTGTTTTTAAACTTTCTGTTCTTGTTTTTGTGTTCGTTCGTTTGTTTTCTTTTTCTGCGTTGTTAATTTTTGCGTTGGTTTTTTGTTTTTTAGGTCTCTCTTTGTTTTAGGGTATTTGGTTGTTTGTGTTTTTGCTTTTTTGTTTGTGTTTGAATTTTTGCGTCTGTGTTCTTGTGGTTGTGTTTTTTTCTTGTGTATTTGTTCAGGAATTTCTGCTTTTGTGTATATTTTTTTGTTTCTGTTCTTGTGTTTTTGTGCATTTTGTGTTTTTTTGTAAGTTGAATTTGTTTTTGTGTTTTGCGGTTTGTTTTTGTTTTTGTTTCAGTTTTTTTTTTATATTAAAAGAGGCGCCTGTATATTGGTTGAGTGGTTCTATCTACGAGAAGATCAGTTTCATTGTGCGGTTGTGTCACCGATCACCTCAGCGTATGCTCGTTTCCACAAACACAAACTCACCACCATTCCCAACAGGTTCCTTTGTTTTGCTACGCTGTGTTTGTTTTTGGTACGCGATACATGCTAGCGGGACTTTGAACGTCCAGGCGTTCCACTTTGCATATTTTTTGGTTTTCAAATTAAATCACCGCATTTTTTTGGCGAGTTGAAGGTTAGAAAAACGGCTACGTTGCAACTGTCTGGCTTAGACGACGTCTTTGGCAACTACCACGCATGTGCGTAGGTTCGAATCCTGCCGAAGCGACAATTTTTCTTTGTGTGGTTGACGCGCGACAGCTGCATCGTCCTATGCATTTCTTGGAGTTGAACGGTCCTCCAAAGTTCGAGCAGAAGGTTCCACTGATGCACTTCTGCTTCATCGTTGGATCAATAAATTCCACACGCTCCCGTCATATTTTAAAAGGTTTCTCGCGTCTGTGTTACGTATTAAATATAATCCAATTTACAAGCGAGAAGTAATACAGTCAAGATCCGCACGGATGAACATTAGAAAATCTCACACACACACACAGATCGTGTATCTTAAATTGAGGTTATGTGCTTCCAAAGTGAACGTAGATATTGTTTAACAGTTACGCGACTCTTCAGAATATGCAGGTTAGATAGAATAATTGAGATCAAAGACCACTCCTTCCTCCTTGTTATAACAGCTTATGACGACAGAAAAAAATCGCTCAATAGCTACAAAACAATAACAAAAACATGGCTGACCGGAAGTGATATAATTTTTCCCATTCATAACGCAACTACCAACCTTGTCCCTATTATTAGTGAAATATTTCTTAATAATTCAACGCTAATACCACTTTTTTTCCAGGATGCGTTTAGGAACGACGCTCGACGGAGTAGTTCAACATTCAGCAAGCGATCTTCGATCTGTTCCAGCCGAATAGCCGAGGTCCCTGTCGAAAATCTCGTACTGAAATCGCACATTGAAACGCTGCAATGGCAGTTAAAACAGGTTCGTTGTAAACTTCGAGGTTATGTCCTAAAAAGCATGTTTACAGACTGAAGAAAGTAGAGAGATGTACAAGGCTGTTATGAAAGAAGTTGTCGTGTTTTTGGAACGCGCTCATCGGAGCCTACAGATGTTGGGTGCCGATGTGGTTAGTAGGACGCAAAGTGATTTTAACCTAGTGGGAATGCGGCAAGAAAATGGGACGATGGAGATGTGTGAAGCGAGGAGTAGGGATTATTCGAGCTTTAAGGATTATACGTGGTGAGTTTCAGTTAAAAGGGTGGTGGGTAGATGACTCAAGGGCAGCTGTAACCCTGTTCAAATTGAGACACTACTTGTTTTTTTATTGTTTACGTTTTTTACTAAGTTTCAACGTTTGCAATACGTTTACAACAGAGTTTAACGCATACACAACATTATACAATAAAACACGCGTTTGCAACGTTTACAACACTCTTGTAACGTGTACGCAAGGTTTACGGTGAGCTTACGTTTACAACTTGTTTGTAATGTACAAAACGTATCAAGAACGTCGGCAAAACTTATGCAACGCTTACAATGCGTTTGTAATATTTAAAACGCTCGTTTATAACGGACTTTGCTACACATATACAACGTTTAAAGCGTGCTTGTATCACATGAGACGCGTATGCAACGTTAGCAACGTGTTTGTAATTTTTAAAACCCGAACACAAAGTTTATTACCCGTCTGCAACGTGTTTGTATCATATACAACGCGCCTGCAATGTTTACAACGTTTTAGCAACGTTTTCAAAGCGTTTACAACACTTAAAACGTAAATGTAACACTTCCAACTCGTTTACAACGTATCGTATACAGCGCGTCTGCAACATTCACAACGCTGTTGCAACGTTTGCAACACTTTTGTAACTTTTGAAACGTTAATTCAATGTTTACAAGGGCTTACTACGTCTTTGTAACGTACTCAGCGTGTCTGCAACGTTTACAACGTCTAAGCACGTTTGTGACTTTTAAAACGTAAAATGCAACGCTTTCGATGCATGTACAACGTATCGTATACAGCGCGTCTGCAACATTCACAACGCTGTTGCAACGTTTGCATCACTTTTGTAACTTATAAAACGTTAATTTAATGTTTACAAAGGGCTGATTACGTCTTTGTAACGTACTCAGCGCGTCTGCAACATTCACAACGCTGTTGCAACGTTTGCAACACTTTTGTAACTTTTAAACGTAAATTTAATGTTTACAACGAGCTTACTACGTGTTTGTAACGTATCCAGCGTGTCTGCAACGTTTACAACGTTTAAGCACGTTTGTGACTTTTAAAACGTAAATGCAACGCTTTCGACGCATTTACAACGTGTCGTATACAGCGCGTCTGCAACATTCTCAACGCTGTTGAACGTTTGCATCACTTTTGTAACTTATAAAACGTAAAATCAATGTTTACAACGCGCTTACTACGTGTTTGTAACGTATTCAGCGTAGCTGCAACGTTTACAACGTTTAAGCACGTTTGTGACGTTTAAAACGTAAATGCAACGCTTTCGACGCATTTACAACGTATCGTATACAGCGCGTCTGCAACATTCACAACGCTGTTGCAACGTTTGCAACACTTTTGTAACTTTTAAAACGTAAAATCAATGTTTACAACGGGCTTACTACGTCTTTCTAACGTACTCGGCGTGTCTGCAACGTTTACAACGTCTTAGCACGTTTGTGACTTTTAAAACGTAAATGCAACGCTTTCGACGCATTTACAACGTATCGTATACAGCGCGTCTGCAACATTCACAACGCTGTTGCAACGTTTGCAACACTTTTGTGACTTTCAAAACGTAAAATCAATGTTTACAACGCGCTTACTACGTGTTTGTAACGTATTCAACGTAGCTGCAACGTTTACAACGTTTAAACACGTTTGTGACTTTTAAAACATAAATACAACGTTTACAATGCGTTTACAACGTGTTGGTATCGTATACAGCGCATCTGCAACGTTTACAGCGCTTTTGCAGGAATGCAAAACGCTTGTAACTTTTAAAACGTGTAATCAACGTTTATAACTTGTTTGTATTGTACAAAACGTATCAGGAACGTCGGCAAAGCTTATGCAACGCATACAATGCGTTTGTAATATTTAAAACGTGTACGTAACGTTTACAACTCGTTTATAACGGACTTTGCTACACGTATACAACGTTTAAAGCGTATTTGTATCATATAAAACACGTATGCAACGTTGGCAACGTGTTTGTAATTTTTAAAACCCGAACACAAAGTTTATTACCCGTCTGCAACGTGTTTGTATCATATACAACGCGCCTGCAATGTCTACAAGGTTTTTGCAACGTTTTCAAAGCGTTTGTAACACTTAAAACGTAAATGTCACACTCCCAACGGGTTTACAACGTATTGTATACAACTCGTCTGCAACATTCACAACGCTGTTGCAACGTTTGCAACACTTCTGTAACTTTTAAAACGTAAAATCAATGTTTACAACGCGCTTACTACGTGTTTGTAACGTATTCAGCGTAGCTGCAACGTTTACAACGTTTAAACACGTTTGTGACTTTTAAAACATAAATACAACGTTTACAATGCGTTTACAACGTGTTGGTATCGTATACAGCGCATCTGCAACGCTTACAGCGCTTTTGCAGGAATGCAAAACGCTTGTAACTTTTAAAACGTGTAATCAACGTTTATAACTTGTTTGTATTGTACAAAACGTATCAGGAATGTCGGCAAAGCTTATGCAACGCTTACAATGCGTTTGCAATATTTAAAACGCGTACGTAACGTTTACAGCTCGTTTATACGGACTTTGCTACACATATTCAACGTTTAAAGCGTATTTGTATCATATAAAACACGTATGCAACGTTGGCAACGCGTTTGTAATTTTTAAAACCCGAACACAAAGTTTATTACCCGTTTGCAACGTGTTTATATCATATACAACGCGTCTGCAATGTTTACAACGTTTTTGCAACGTTTTCAACGCGTTTGTAACGCTTAAAACGTAAATGCAACGCTTTCGACGCATTTACAACGTATCGTATACAGCGCAACTGCAAAATTTACAACACTGTTGCAACGTTTGCAACACTTAGGTAACTTTTAAACGTAAAATTAATGTTTACAACGGGCTTACTACGTGTTTGTAACGTATCCAGCGTGTCTGCAACGTTTACAACGTTTAAGCACGTTTGTGACTTTTAAAACATAAATGCAACGCTTTCGACGCATTTACAACGTATCGTATACAGCGCATCTGCAACATTCACAACGCTGTTGCAACGTTTGCAACACCTTTGTAACTTTTAAAATGTAAAATCAATGTTTACAACGCGCTTACTACATGCTTGTAACGTATTCAGCGTAGCTGCAACGTTTACAACGTTTAAGCACGTTTGTGATTTTTAAAACGTAAATGCAACGCTTTCGACGCATTTACAACGTATCGTATACAGCGCGTCTGCAACGTTTGCATCACTTTTGCAACTTTTAAAACGTAAATTCAATATTTACAACGGGCTTACTACGTCTTTGTAATGTACTCAGCGTGTCTGCAACGTTTACAACGTTTAAGCACGTTTGTGACGTTTAAAACGTAAATGCAACGCTTTCGGCGCATTTACAACGTGTCGTATACAGCGCGTGTGCAACATTCACAACGCTGTTGCAACGTTTGTAGCAGTTTTGTAACTTTTAAAACGTAAAATCAATGTTTACAACGGGCTTACTATGTGTTTGTAACGTATTCAGCGTAGCTGCAACGTTTACAACGTTTAAGCACGTTTGTGATTTTTAAAACGTGAATGCAACGCTTTCCACGCATTTACAACGTATCGTAAGCAGCGCGTCTGCAACATTCACAACGCTGTTGCAACGTTTGTAGCACTTTGTAACTTTTAAAACGTAAAATCAATGTTTACAACGCGCTTACTACGTGTTTGTAACGTATTCAACGTAGCTGCAACGTTTACAACGTTTAAACACGTTTGTGACTTTTAAAACATAAATACAACGTTTACAATACGTTTACAACGTGTTGGTATCGTATACAGCGCATCTGCAACGTTTACAGCGCTTTTGCAGGAATGCAAAGCGATTGTAACTTTTAAAACGTGTAATCAACGTTTATAACTTGTTTGTATTGTACAAAACGTATGTGGAACGTTGGAAAAGCTTGTGCAACGCTTACAATGCGTTTGTAACACTCAAAGCGTATATACAATGTTTACAGCTCCTTTATAACGGACTTTGCAACCCATATACAACGTTTCGAGCGTGTTGTAGTTACAAAATGCGACTGAAACGTTTAGAATATCTTTTGTAACATTGGCAACGATATTTTAATTTTTAAAACAGGAATGCAGTGTTTACAACCTGTCTACGTTTTTGTAAAATGTAGCAGCGTCTGCAACGTTTACAACGATTTTGTAACGTTTACAACACGTTGTAACCTCTAAAACGTAAATGCAACACTTACAACGCATTTATAACGTATTCAATTGTATACAGCGCGTCTACGTTTTCAACGCTTTTGCAAACTTTACAACACGCTTGTAACGTTTAAAGCGTAAATGCAACGCTTATAGCGCATTTCAAACGTGTTCGAATGGCATACAGTGCGCCTGCAACATTTGCGTTTGTAATATTTAAAACGCGTACGTAATGTTTACAGCTCTTTTATAACGGATTTTGATACACATATACAACGTTTCAAGCGTGCTTGTATCACATGAGACGCGTATGCAACGTTGGCAAAGCGTAAATTCAATGTTTACAACGCGCTTACTACGTGTTTGTACGTATTTAGCGTGTCTGCAACGTTTGCAACGTTTTAACACGTTTGTGACTTTTAAATCGTAAATGCGACGTTTACAACTCGTTTACAACGTATTGCTTACAGCGCATCTGCAACATTCACAACACTGTTGCAACGTTTGCAACACTTTCGTAACTTTTAAAGCGTAAATTTAAGGTTTACAACGCGCTTACTACGTGTTTGTAGTGTATTCAGCCTGACTCCAACATTTACTACGTATAAACACGTTTGTGACTTTTAAAACGTAAATGCAACGCTTACAGTGCGTTTACACCGTATTTGTATCGTATACAAAGCATCTGCAACGCTTACAACGCTTTTGCAGGAATGCAAAACGCCTGTAGCTTTTAAAACGTGTAATCAAGGTTTGCAATGTACTTACAACGTTTAGAACTAGTTTGTATTGTACTACTAAACGTATCTGTAACCTTGGGAAAGTTTGCGCAACGCTTACAATACGTTTGTAACACTCATCGCGTAAATGCAATGTTTGCAGCTCGTTTATAACGCTCTTTGCAACACATATACAACGTTTAGAGCGTGTCTGAAGCCTACAAAATGTGACTGCAACGTTTACAGTGTGGTTTGCAACATTGGCAATAATATTTTAATTTAAAACACAAATACAGTGTTTACAACGATTTTGTAAACTTTGCAACACGCTTGTAACCTTTAAAACGTAAACGCAACACTTACAACGCATTTAGAACGTGTTCGAATCGTATACAGCGTGCCTGCAATGTTTACAATGCTTTTACAAAGTTTGCAATACCTTTGTAACTTGTAAAACGTAAATGTAACATTTACAAACCACCTCCATCGTGTTTGTATAATATACAACGCATCTGCAACATTTGCAACACATTTGTAACTTTGAAAACGTAAATGCAACGCGTGTAACTCGTTTACAACGTGTTTGTATTGTATACACTACTTGTGCAACATTCACAACGCTGATGCAACGTTTGTAACACTTTTGTAACTTTTAAAACGTAAATTCAATGTTTACAACGCGTTTACTACGTGTTTGTAACGTACTCAGCGTGTTTGCAACGTTTACAACAACACGTTTGTTGACTTTTAAATCGTAAATGTAACGCTTACAGTGCATTTACAACGTGTTTGTACCGTATACAGCGCATCTGCAACATTTACAACGCTTTTTGCATGAATACAAAACGCTTGTAACTTTTAAAACGTGTAGTCAAGGTTTACAATGTACTTCCAACGTTTACAACTTGTTTGTATTGTACAACGCATCTGGAACGTTGGCAAAGCTTATGCAATGCTTACAATGCGTTTATAATATTTAAAACGCGTACATAATGTTTACAGCTCGTTTATAACGAACGTTGCAACACATATACAACGTTTAGAGTTTGTTTGTAGCCTACAAAATGCGACTGCAACGTTTACAGTGTCTTTTACAACATTGGCAACGATATTGTAATTTTTAAAACGCAAATGCAATGTTTTTAACCTGTCTACAACGTGACTTTGCAATCACATATACAACGTTAGAGGTGTCTATAGCGTCTGTAACGTTTACAACGCTTTTGTAACGTTTGCAAAACGCTTGTAACCTTCAAAACGTAAATCACTTACAACGTATTTACGTGTGTTATTGTATATAGCGCATCTGCAACGTTTTCAACGTTTTTGCAAAGTCTGCAACACGCTTGTAACTTTTAAAACGTAAATGCAACACTTACAACGCTTTACGAAGTTTCAAACACTTTTGTACCCTGTAATACGTAAATGCAACGTTTATAAACAGTCTACAGCCTGTTTGTAACATATACAACGCAATGCAACGTTTACAACGACATTTTGTAACGAATAATGCGCCTGCAATTTACAACGCTTTACAACACTTGTTTGTAATAGTAAATGCAACGTTAAAGCGTCTCACTGTTTGTAACATATCACAACGCCTGCTTGCAACGTTTGTAACACTTTTGTAACTTTTAAAAAAAGGAAAATCTATGTTTACAACGCGCTACTACGTGTTTGTAAGGAAATCGCGTGCCTGCAACGTTTACAACGTTTAAACGCGCTTGTGATTTTTAAAACAATGCAACGCTTACAATGCGTTTGCAACATGTTTGTAATCGTATACAGCGCATCTGAAACATCTACAACGTTTTTGCAACAATGCCAAACGCTTGTAACTTTTAAAACGTGTAATCAAGGTTTACAATGCACTTACAACGTTTACAACTAGTTTGCATTGTACAAAACGTATCTGTAGCATACAAATGTTCGGGAATAGCTTACAGTGCAACGTTTCAACAATGCATGTAATTTTAAAACACAAAGTGCAGTATTACAACGCGTTACAGCTGTCACTTTATAAGGCGCTGAACTTTACAACACTGAAGTATACAACGTTTATGAGCGCTGTACTATAGCGTACATTAAATGTTACATGCGTTTGCAACGTTTACAGTGCCTTTTGCAACATTGGCAACGAAATTGTAACTTTTGAAACGCAAATGCAGCGTTTACAACTCGTTTACAACGTGTTTGTGTTATATTAGGGCGTCTGTAATGTTTACAATACTATTATAGTGTTTGCAAGACGCTTGTTACCTTCAAAACGTAAATATAACACTTACAACGCATTTACAAAGTGTTTCAATTGTATACAGTACGTCTGCAACGTATTCAACGCTTTTGCAAACTCTGCAACACGTTTGTAATTTTTAAAACGTAAATGCAACACTTACAACGCATTTAGAGCGTGTTCGAATCGTATAAACAAGTTTGAACGCTCTGCAAATTTTACAACGCTTTACATGCGAATGTTTAACACTCAACAGCTATTATGTACACTTGTAATACGTAAATGCAACGTTTATAAACGGTCTACAGCCTGTTTGTAACATATACAACGCCTCTGCAACGTTTTCAACACATTTGTAACGTAAATGCAACGCCTGCAACTTGCTTACAACGTGTTTGTATCGTATACAGCGCGTCTGCAACATTGACAACGCTGTTGCAACGCTTGTAGTACTTTTGTAACTTTTAAAACGTAAAATCAATGTTTACAACGCGCTTACTATGTGTTTGTAACGTATCCAGCGTGTCTGCAACGTCTACAACGTTTAAACACGTTTGTGACTTTAAAAACGTAAATGCAACGTTTACAATGCGTTTACAACGTGTTTGTATCGTTTACAGCACAACTACAACGTTTACAACGCTTTTGCATCAATGCAAAACGCTTTGTAGCATATAAAATGTTACTGCAATGTTTACAGTGCCTTTTGCAACAATGGCAATGATATATTAATTTTTAAAACGCAAATGCAGTATTTACAACGCGTCTACAACGTATTTGTATTATATAGAGGCGTCTGTAACGTTTACAACACGTTGTAACGTCTAAAACGTAAATGCAACGCTTACAATGCGGTTACATTTAATTGTATACATTGCGTTTGCAACGTTTTCAACGCTCTTGCAAACTTTACAACACGCTTGTAACCTTTAAAACGTAAACGCAACGCTTACAACGCATTTAGAACGTGCTCGAATCGCATGCAATGCGCCTGCAACGTTTACAACGCTTTTACTAAGTTTGCAACACTTTTATAACTTGTAAAACGTAAATGCAACGTTTACAAACCACCTACAATGTGTTTGTATTAAACACAAAGCATCTGCAACGTTTGCAACACATTTGTAACTTTGAAAACGTAAATGCAACGCCTGCAAGTCGTTTACAACGTGTTTGTATTGTATAAAACATATTTGGAACGTTGGCAAAGCTTATGCAGCGCTTACAATGCGATTTTAACACTCAAAGCGTGTATTCAATGCTTACAGCTCATTTATAACGGACTTTGCAACACATATGCAACGTTTAGAGCGTGTTTGTAGCCTACAAAATTGTGACTGCAACGTTTACAGTGTGGTTTGCAACATTGGCAACGATATTGTAATTTTTAAAACGCAATGCAGTGTTTACTACTCGTCTACAACGTGTTTGTATTATATAGAGGCGTCTGCAACGTTTACCACGATTTTGTAACGTTTGCAACACGTTGTAACCTCTAAAACATAATGTAACACTTACAACGCATTTATAACATGTTCCAATAGTATACAGCGCGCTTGCAACGTTTACAACTTTCTTGCAAACTTTGCAACACACTTGTAATGTTTAAAGCGTAAATGAAACGCTTACAACGCATTCCAAACGTGTTCGAATCGCATACAGTTCGCCTGCAACGTTTACAACACTTTTGCAAAGTTTGCAACATTTTTGTAGCTTGTAAAACGTAACTGCAACGTTTACAAACAGTCTACAACGTGTTTGTAACATATACAACGTATCTACAACGTTTTTAACACATTTGTAACGTAAATGCAACGCCTGCAACTCGTTTACAACGTGTTTGGTATACAGGGCGCATCTGCAGCATTTACAACGCTTTTGAAATGTTTGTAACACGCTTGTAACCGTTACAACGTAAATGCAAAACTTACAACGCATTTATAACGTGTTTCAATTGTATACAGCGCGCTTGCAACGTTTTCAACGCTTTTGCAAACTCTGCAACACGCTTGTAACTTTTAAAACGTAAATGCAACGCTTGCCTTGCATTTAGAACGTGTTCGAATCGCATACAGTGCGCCTGCAATGTTCACAACACTTTTACAAAGTTTGCAACACTTTTGTAACTTGTAAAACGTACATGCAACGTTTACAAACAGTCAACAACGTGTTTGTAACATATACAACGCATCTGCAATGTTTGTAACACATTTGTAACGTAAATGCAACGCTTGCAACTCGTTTACAACGTGTTTGGTATACAGGGCGCATCTGCAGCATTTACAACGCTTTTGTAATGTTTGTAACACGCTTGTAACCTTTAAAACGTAAATGTAATACTTACAACGCATTTATAACGTGTTTCAATTGTATACAGCGCGTCTGCAACGTTTTCAACGCTTTTGCAAACTCTGCAACACGTTAGTAACTTTTAAAACGTAAATGCAACGCTTGCAACGCTTTTACAAAGTTTGCAACACGTTTGTAACTTGCAAAACGTAAATGCAACGTTTGTAAACCGCCTACAATGTGTTTGTATTATACACAAAGCATCTGCAACGTTTGCAACACATTTATAACTTTGGAAACGTAAATGCAACGCCTGCAACTCGTTTACAACGTGTTTGTATTGTACAAAACGTATCTGGAACGTTGGCAAAGCATGTGCAACACTTACAATGCGTTTGCTTTACTTAAAGCGTGTATGCAATGTTAACAACTCGTTTATAACGAATTTTGCAACACATTCACAACGTTTAGAGCGTGTGCGCATCGTACAATACGCGAATGCAACGTTTAAAATAGCTTTGCAACGTTAGCAGCGAGTTTGTAACGCTTGAAACATTCGCACGTCTGTAGCGACTGTATCGTCGCGACGTTGGCTATTTCACAGATTTTGTAAAGTTTGTCAGGTTTGCAACGTTTATAACGTTTGCACGTTTACGGCGGCTGTAACGTGTACGACGCTTGCAATTTCGCAGCGCCTATAATTTTATCTACTTTTGCCACGTTTGTAGCGATTTGCAGACCATGCAACGTTTGCAATGCTACAGTGTCACATGTTCGTGCAACGTGTGCAACCTTTACAATTTCGCAAGTAATTTGTAATTTTATTACGTTTTTTACAACGTTTGTACGTTTGCAGTGGTTACAGCGTTAACAATGTTAATAATTTCAGAGCGTTTCTAATTTTACTACGTTTACAACGCTTGCAACATTCGCACATCTGCAGCGAGTGTACCGTTCCGAAGTTGTCTATTTCACAGATTTTGTAAAGTTTGTCACGTTTGCAACGTTTACAACGTTTGCACGTTTACGACTGTTGCAACGTGTACGACGCTTGTAATTTTGCAACGCTTATAACTTTACTACGTTTGTAGTGATTGCAACGTATACAACGTTTACAGACGATACAACGTTTGCAATGCTACCAGTGTTACGAGTTTGTAATTACGCTTACAACGCTTGCAACATTTACATTTTGTAGCGAGTACAACGTGTGCAACCTTTACAATTGCGCAGCGTTTGTAATGTTACCACGTTTGCAGCGTTTTTGCAACGTTTGCACGTTTGCAGAAGTTACAGCACTTGCAATGTTAACAATTACAGAACATTTCTAATTTTACAACGTTTACAACGCTTGCAACATTCACACGTCTGCAACGAGTGTATCGTTGCGACGTTAGCTATTTCACAGATTTTATATAGTTTGTCGCGTTTCCAACGTTTACAGCGCTTGCACATTTACGTTTGCCACGTTTGTCGCGATTGTAATGTTTACAACGTATGCTCGTTTGCAGGCGATGCAACCAGTGTCATGTTTGTAATTACGTTACAACGTTTGCAACATTTACATTTTTGCAGCGAGTACAAGGTGTGCAATCTTTACAATTTCGTAGCGTTTATACTTTTACTAAGTTTACAGCGCTTTTTGCAACGCTTGCACATTTGCAGCATTTTTGTAACGTTTGCAGAATTTTCGGCGTTTGCAATGTTACCAATTTCACAGCATTTGTAGTGTTACAACGTTTGCAACATTTGCATGTTGTAGCGAGTGCAACGTAGCAATGATTGCAATTTCACAGATTTTGTAATTTACCCTACGTTTGTAGCGTTTTTTGCAACGTTTCTAATTTTACAACGCTTGCAACATTCGCACGTCTGCAGCGAACGTATTGTTGCGACGTTGACTATTTCACAGATTTTGCAGTTTGTCGCATTTGCAACGTTTACAGCGTTTGCACGTTT